>OZ038480.1:33051052-33463552 GCA_964036315.1 Acanthosepion esculentum | reverse complement strand
CTATCTTAACAAAATCTCATCACTGATAGCGGATATCTTTGTTTCAGTGTCCGTATAACCACTCTGAAGATGGCTCATGTGAGTCAAAAGCTTAGGGCAAACTTAATAAAAAAAACATCCAAATGTTGGACAATTTTTGTCTTTATTTTCATCAGAAATTAAAGCAAACATACAAACTTTAAAACAGCTCAGGATCATACATAATAGACATTCGTCGTCTGTTATATTTAATAATATATATATATATATATATATATATGATAGAAAAAACAACTGAAAAGTTGCAAATTAAAAAAAAAATTGAATGTTATTTTTTTTAAAGTATTATATATATATATATATATATATATATATATATATATATATATATATATATATATATATATATATATATAAGAAATATAGTCTTAAAGTGTGCTATATTTATGGGATAAAGTGCTCAATATCAGAGATAGAGCGTGTGAAATATATATATATATATATATTTCAGATCGGCCCTGATCTTTCATCAGAAATGACTGTTTTCAGAAGTTTGTTTACATTAAGTAGCGTCCGTCATGTGACATGGCACGCAACTGTGTTTGAATATTTCTAACGTAAATCTAACTGTAGTAATATTTTAGATGTTGTTTAAAAAAAATTTTTAACTATATCTAAAAAAAAATTTTTGTTTAACTATTGAAATATTTATAAAGATTTTTTTAGATATAGTTAAAAAAATTTTTAAACAACATCTAAAATATTACTACAGTTAGATTTACGTTAGAAATATTCAAACACAGTTGCGTGCCATATCAACTTCTGAAAACAGTCATTTCTGATGAAAGATCGGGGCCGATCTGAAATATCTTATATATATATATATATATATATATATATATAATACTTTCACAAAAAAAACATTCAATTTTTTTTAACTTGCAACTTTTCAGTTGTTTTTTCTATATTATATACATATTAAGAAAGTATACGTGGCTTCTCATTATGCTATATATGTTTTTTTTAAGCTAAACATATATTCATACACAAAAATGCCCTTCACATTGTACAGATCTGACTATTGTCCACCTTGCCCCAAAAAGTTCCAAAGTCAAGCCTATTTTGAAAAGAAAACTCATGATCCATCATGAAAGGTTTATCTGGAAAGAAATAAAAACTGTTGAAAGTTATGTTAAGTTGAAACAAGAGAAAAGTTAAATTCATTGCCCAAAAGATTTATGAAGGTTATAGAATATTGAATGTCAAGGGCCCTATCCTATGTCCTGAAGGGACACAACTTATAAACAAAGATATAGGATATGGAGGTAATCAAATGTTTCTAGGGCAAATGGTTTGTGGATTTATTTACAATTTAAAAAGAAAAGAAATTTGTATTGCATTTACTTTGTTTCCATGAAACCTGACATTCCCCTGCCAAAAAATAATTTATCAGTATCTTTAATAACAGATATCTTGAATTGAAACAATATTTTACTTAAGTAAATTTTACCAATATTGTTTAGTTAATACAAACTTTATTGCAAAAACATTGACATATAAAATTTGCTGCTCACACACACATTATATAATTTTACTGTATTTAGGCAACAATCCTTCTTTTATACATGTTTCATTAAAGTTGATTGACAAGGTACTGTGATTAAGCTTTTTATTTAATTTTTCTTGTGTCTGTACAATTGTTTTCTTTTCTGGACACAAATTGTGTAAAATCTGTCCAAATGTTATGCATTTCCGAGTGCTTTTGGCTATACTTTTAGTCATTATCAAGGATGATTTTATTTTTACTTTTTAACTGAATGGGTTGTGTGTATTTATCTAGAGTTATAGTGATGTTTTATTTTCCAAACATAGCACATTGTGGCAGTGTTCATAGTTAATGTTATTGAGCGTTGGCTTTTTCTTTTTTATTATTAGGGCTTCCATTATTTTTAATATTTTTTTAAAATGTGGATGAGGTCATTATGCTTGTATTTTCTACTAGTATGTTTTGGATGGAGTTTGTTAGGTTTGAGTGTGTATTTAAATGAGTTCTAATGGAGAAGTGATCGGATAGGTGTAACATAATTTGTCTGGATAGGCATGTAGTAGTGTGACCAATGTTCAAATATGGTTTTGAGTTTATGTATTTCTTGTGTTTCACACTAAAATAAGAATTATTGTCTACCTAGCAGAAATATATTGTGTGTTTAGTGACCCGTTATATATGCACATATACTATATAATATATGCACATTTATGTATGCTGTATATACTCACATACCATGGAATTTTTGAAGACCTAATTTTTAAGGTAATTTTAAGGGGTTCACATCATACATGAGATATAAAATTAGCATATGTACTGCTGGTCTTGGCTACACCATTGACCAAACTAAATATCCATTTACTGTAGTCAAATTAGCTTCAAATTTGGGTCTTCAAAAGTTGCATGATACACAAGTATATACAGTGTGTGTGTGTGTGTGTGTGAGTATCTCTCTCTCTCTCTCTATATATATATATATATATATATATATATATATATATATACACACACACACACACACACACAGAGTATTTTCCAGCTTGGAAGATGCACCCTAATATTGGAAATAAATTTCTAAGGAAAAAAAAAAATTCATACACAACAACACATTCACCATGCCTCCCTCACATATTGGCACCACATACTTGTCAGATTCTGTTTGTACGGTAATGACATACTAGTCAAGAGCAGAAAAGCTAGTAAACAGAGCATGTTTAAGGTTGTGACTGGGCTCCAGGAAGGTTTATAGTCTTAGAAATACTTGTAACAGCTAAATACTGAGGTTACATCATATAAAAGGCTGAATTAGATAGCTAACATTATAGTGTAATGACTCGACATACAAATCCACATCCCTATCAGTCAAGTCAATTAGGTGGCCATCCAAGCTTACTTGAGCCTGGGCATTGCTTGGAAGATGCACATGTATTTTTCAGGGTATATTTATTTATTTTTCAAGGAAAAAAGTGTGTTTGTAAGCCAGAAAATATGGTGTGTGTGTGTGCGTAAAATTCCAGAGAGTATATCTCTGAAAGTACAAAAGGAAAAGTTATTTGATGCATTTTGTCATCTGATAAAGTCCTTCAGAGTACAAAACATGGCAGCTAAGATAAGTTTTCTGCCATATATATATATATATATATATATATATATATATAAAAATAGAACTCAGAGTTGTACCAAACAGTAAGGAACAAAGTGTGTGTGTGTGTGTGTGTGTATATATATATATATACACAATAAATATTGCTCATCATATAAATTTAAATATTTCAGTTTCTCACAAATATTTGAAGATTTTTTTTTTTTTTTATAGAAAATGTTGCTTTAAGGTTTCATAGTCTGCATCAAATTCCTGACAGATTTAACCACAATCTGAATTTTATATAAATGAGTGTTATCAAATAAAAACATTATGAAATCAAATAAATTATAATATGCAAGTCCTGTCCTGTCATTTAAGAAAACAAAAGAAATGCCTACCTATGTCAATGGCACTTTACTCTCCTTCAAATAATTTCTCTGGTACCCCACACACTTATACTAGTATCACTTACACTTTTCGAATCTGTCTGCAAAGCCCTCTTTTGGGATCATCAACTGCAGCATCATTTATGCAATGATAGACCTGGATGCTGCAACATTTTGCCAAAAAAACTGTACATGAAGGTAAGCCACAGTACATAACCTTAAAAAGTATATTAATGGGAGAGCATGTTCACATATATGCAATAAGGTCTCTTCTGATTGGATGCTAAGTACCATCAAGGTTGCACAAGTGATTAGAGAGATTCAAAATGGCTGATTATTTCATGAAGGAACATATACAACTTTTCTATATCTTTCCATATTTTTGTCTGTTGGTGTTTACATGAGAATGTGTGTCTAAACATGTTTTTACAGCCCAATGCTCTACATTTTAACAAAGGCTACAATGTGCTTCATATTTAAGTAGAAGCAATTCATTCAATATATTAATGTCCTTTTACTGTTAGGACCAATATCTATGGGACATCCATCAACCAATCAGCATTCATCACTCCCATTATTTCTGATCAATCAGATGCTGCCATTTTGATCAAACTAATGCTGTTGACAATGAACAGATTTCCTCAGACAAAATAATTGAGTTCAGTTTTAATCTTTGGGGTTTTTTTCTACTGACAAAAAAAAAAAAAAAAAATAGCACAGTCTTTACAGTAATTTTTTACATATTTATATTAAAAAAGAAAACCTTATAACATGCAATGTTTTATTTTATTTTTATCAAGATTAAACAATGTACAAGTTATGGCTGGAATAATATCAAATTAAAATATTTGAATTTCATGTATTTGGTAGGTGCAATCTCAACAAAAATGGCCTGTTACTTTGAAAACAAAACAAAAAATATTTTCTAAGTCTTGCTTTCTTTAGTCTGTATTTTGTTTCATCTGTTGTCCACAACATAAATACAAAACAAATTTTATCAGTTTCATCCAAAAATGAAATAACAGACATTAAATAAATATTAAGTTTCCTTTTTTGAAGAATTTAAAACCTGTAATTATTACCAGTCAGAAAGACTGAGCCAGTTAAAAAAAAAAAAAAAAAAATATGAACAAAACAACATTTTACCACACATACATACTTTAGTTCATTTTGAACCAGAAGTTAAAAACACTTGTTCTGTCTTTGGTTGAAACTTTTATAAAACAAGATTTGTTTCTGTGTTTTTCTTCTTTCTACAGAGTAAAGATTTACTGAGTGCAAGTGTCCGCAATGCAAGATATTGTATGCCTTAGGTACAAGTAGAACCAAATGCATGTGTCAATCAAATAAAGAAAGTTAGGATATTTGCTAGAATATCAGATAACAGAAAGGAAGATGCAGAGGGAGGGAGAAACAAAGACATGGTAAGAGCTAATGACCCAGATATACATACACAAGTAACCCCTACACTCTTTTTACCCAAAATAGACTCCTTAATTGTGACATTCTCTTAGCAGGCGAGATACTTACTAATTGCGTGTGTGCATGCTACAATTCTGTGTTGAATGGGTTAAAACATTTCCTAGGTCTTAAGTAGATTAAAAAAAAAATACAATCTTTAATAATACTGACATTCAGAATTAGTCACTCCTACCATAAAAAAATGAGAAAATATGCTTCAATATTAAACAAGGGAAATATTGAAATGTTATCTCTGTCCCACAATAGTTATTACGCTTGGTGCATGAAATGTGTAAGCAAATGTAATGGAAATCATGGCACAGAAGTAGTGTATGTGTGCATTTTGGTAGTTAAACTGTGTGCACTTAACACTCCTTTAATGCATGCTTGCTTAAGGACAGGAAAGAATTTTTTTTAATTTTAAAATAATTATTCTTGTTTCCATATGAGTGAATGTAGGTCAATGGTTAGCACATATGTAAGAGTAAAAATTTTCATATTTTAGTTGATGGCTTTTTCTGCTATTCATTTAGCCAGTATCAAGACATTAATGGCTGGGAACAGAAAACAGATTATAGATATTGGCTGTTTTTTTAAAAAAAAAAAAACACAGCCCAATACACAAACAGCATAATGTCAACATTAAAATATTACAATTAAAAAAAAAAAAAAAAAACTAACATCTGTAATCACAGATTGTTCCTCACCATTTAAATTAGGAAGCTTGGTTATGGCTCAAACAACTGAAAAGCAATGAACATTGGAATAGTTTTTATATAAACTAATTACTGACCTAAATTCAGTTTAGTAATAAAAATTAAATTTTATTTATCTTTAGCCAAACATACATTACATACATCATACATACATACATACATTACATTACATACATAAACTAGACTGATATAGAGAAAGGCTCCCTTAATTACATTAAGAAAAAATAGTACAGAGTGCTTTCCAAGCAATGCAGTATGCTGAATAAAAATCAATTTTGTTATTGTTAAGCATGCATTCATTTGATGTTATTAATTGCATTTCCAACACACCAACATGGAGAAATTTTTGATAAAAGATAATTTTATTACAAATAATATTATGGTATGTCTAATTTCTAATCTTTTGTCCATCTACAATGTAGACATTAGAAATGACTGTTTATATCTGCTTGTTTTTATTTATTTATTTCAAAGTCATAAATTATTTCATCACCTTCAACTGAAAATCATATTGTGGTGGGATGTGTTTACAATTTCTTTTTAAATAAAGCAGTTATGTAAATTATATTTATCCAATCAAAACTTTCTGTGCATGAAAATCATTAAGTTGAAAGAAATAGAAAAAATTGAAATGGAATTTTTACTAAGTAATACTTGTTAAAAAAAAAAAAAATCTAGGCCAAGTATGGCAGTTAAAATTTTAAATATCTGGAAAGATTCCTGAAACTAATTGAAATTAAATTCAAAATTGTAAAAAAATATTCTTCAGACAGAACTGAAAAACAAATTGAACTTTTTCTTTCAGAATATTTTTCAATTATTTTTGCAAAATTCTCCAAAACTAAGTACTGAATTCAAAACATTTTGTGCACAACAAATACTAAATAATTCCTTGAAAAAGGATACCATTTATTAACTATGCACAAGAAATGATACTAAATCTAAATAGTAAGAAAAAAAATTATTATAATATATCCATCTACAAAATAGAAGCAATCATAACCTTCCATTTCTAAGTATCTTAGGCTTTCAAGCATTAATTATTAACAGAAGACAATCACTTGGGAGGAAAGAAGGATGTTTTTTTTATCTAATATACTAAAATGATTTGAACAATCCGACATGAGAATAGAAAAAAATAAGGCAAATAAGAGCAGGTATGTACGTGATCCCACTCAGCCTTCTAGAGGATACAATCAAAGACTATAAATAGTAAGAAGTGAGCCAAGGAGAAGAACCAATTTCAAATGCTGATGATTATTTCACTTTGTCCTTCTCTTTATAAGCTACAAAATACAAATGTTATGCTAATTTGTTAAGCATTTCTACCCAATTGTCACTTTGCCCACTAAAACAGAAATAATAATAATAATAATAATAAATATATAATAATTATTATTATTATATTATATATATATCAATAACTAGAAAAATTATTCTAGTCTCACACATTCCTACTAACCCATTTGTTCTGGACTAAGAATAGACAAGAAATATGCTGACATTGACCAACTGCCCTATTTAGCCTCTCTGGCCTCAACATTGACTACTCAACAGACACATTCCCAGTTTGCATTTGTTTACCTGCACTGATTGGCCAGATTTATTTCTAACCAGACTTTCTTGAATAATGAACTAGGATCAATTTTCAAGATTTAACAAAGAAAAAGTATTTTCTCCTAATACATATGAAAAGATTATCATCAATAAAATTCATAAAAGCTTTTGTATTATGCATGATATTTGTTGTTAATTATACTCAGAATTATGAACATCTTATATCCACATTTTAAGATTGACTTAAACATTTTAAAGAAAAATTCTTTCTAAATCTGATTATCAGTAGAAAATAAACAATCTATTTTTGACTATTGTAATTTTATTGTAACTTGTCATACAATTAAGAGATGGATTTTTTATAGGAATACCAAGTGATGTTAAAATACAAATCTGTACAAAATATCTGTACATTTATGATAGATTTTTATTATAAAAAAGAAATTCATATTTGATGGTCTTTACAGTTTGACCAAAACATTTCCAATTTGAAAAAGTAGCAAACTTTTTTTAATTGATATTTTGTAAGATTTTTTAAAGAGTAATTCAAAATCTACATTTTTTTTTTTTATTTTATTTATAGCCAATCATTTTACAAAACTTGATTGCCTCCACCTCAACAAAAGGTTTATGGTCCACATAGCAAGACAAATAAATACAGTATTTCTCTCCAAAAGTCAGAGGTTTATACTATATTAAACATGCCCTGGTATCAAATTAATATTTTGAAAAAGTAAAATGAACTACAGGGAGTGGGCACCCAAGGCTCTCCACAATTTCTTGTCTTTTGTAATTCTAAATAAATTTCGTTTTTCACTACCTCACCTAATCTATGTTCTACAAGCTCATTCGGTGGGTTATATGCTGCTTTCCTCTTTACCTTTTGATTTCAATATGTCGTTTGAGTGTCAAATTTTCTAATCTCTTTCCTTATTATGTGCCCAAGAAATTTCAACTGTTTTTGATTCTAAGTAAAACTGTCCTTTTTCTTTCCATTTTCTTTAAACACATTGGTCATATGTTCAGTCCATAATATTTTCAGCATCCTTCTGTAGAACTACATTGTTGCTTCAAGATTTCATCTGGGAGGAGATGATCCAGTATTCACTGCCATATAAAAGGACTTCTATTACATAATAGCTCAGTACCCTTTTCGTTGTTTCTAATAAGATTTTCCTGTTTCTTAATACTTTGCTTTGCTTTCCAAAGGCATCTTTCATTATCCCAATACGCCTTTTGATTTTGGTGTTACACATTCCTTCCTCTGTTAAAAATACTTCCTAGATATTAAAATTGTTGTACTTACTTGATTTTGACATCCCCAAGTTCTAGTTCACATGTTGGGCTCTTTTTGCTAACAATCATACATTGTCTTCTTACAATTGATGTTTAGTCCTTTCCTCTTGCTTTCCTTTACTACCTTCTGTAGGAGTTCCTGTATTGTCCTTTCTATGTTTTCTATCAACCCTGTACTATCTGCATATCTAATGTTGTAAAGATTGTGGCTGCCAATAATAAATCCTGGTAGGACTTCTAATTCTCTGAGAATCACCTGAGTGCAACAATTGAATAAATTCAAAGATACATCATTGTCTCATCATACCTCTTTCTATTTTTGTATATTTACAGTATTCGTTTTCTACCTGTATGCAGGCAGTTAGCATTCCAGTATAAGTTCTGGATTATTCTAATATCCTTCCAAAATATATCAAGCTTACCTAACAGTTCTTTATGATATACTTTATCAAATGCTTTTGCATATAATTTATAAAACATGGGTATAAATCTTTTTGCATTGCTCTTTCCAATATCTTTCAGAGTATAAATATTATATTCCTAGTTCCAGTGTCATTAACAAAACAGCAATGTTCTCATCCTATTTCTAGTCTAATTCTACTGCACACTCTAGTCATCAGAATTTGGATAAGTTTTGTTGTGATGCATTAGGCTGATTGTATGATATAGTTTACATTCATCTACACCAGACTTCTTAGACAGTACTATGAAAATGGATCTACTTAGATCTTCAGGTATATCGCCACTGTTGTATATATATCATTTATTATTTATATAGGCTTGTTAATGCCTAAATCATCTTAGGCTTCCAGCATCTCTATTGCAATTCTTTCTGGTCCTGTTACTTTGTTTCTGTTCAATTTGGCCTGTGCTTATTTCACTTCAGATTTTAATATTTCTGGTCCTTCGATATTTCTGTATACTGCGAATTGAACTCTTTCATCATAGAAAGTTCTCCAATGTATTCGTTCCATCTCTGGAGTCTTTTTCTTTCTCTAATATCAGCGTTTCATCCTTGGATTTTATGCATCCAGTTGATGAGCATGTCTTTGTCCTGTTAGTTCTAATTCTTTTATGCATATCTGCTTGATCTGTAATATTCATTCTATTTCAACAGTTTTTGTTGAGTCATTCCTTTTTTGCCTGCCTGCATTTGTTCCAAATTTTTTGCGCAGTGTCCTATATTCTGTGCCATACCTTGGCATTGTTTTTGTCTCCTTTTCATCATATCAAGAACTGCATCTGTCATCTCTTTTTTTTCATGTCAAGAATTTCATTGCTCATCCATTCCTAAACCATTTAAAATTTAACAAAACAGATTTCTGCTACAAAATATTTTTAATACTGTCAATATAAATCTGAATTAATTAGTTCAAATTTGTAAAATAAGTTTAATCACAGCAATCAGTTTACCTAAAAAAATTGAGTAGAGAACATAACTTAAGGCAGCAATAAATTATATAATTTGTCCCAGATCAGCTGCCTTTAAAATGAAGAAATTTGAACTCATTACTTTTTTAATATATTGAATATCACCTAAAATTAGGTATTTTGCTAAATTTATGTCCACAATTAATTGAAACCTAATGTAAAAATTAATTTCTGTTGGATTTGGAAAAGAAACTATTCAATATAGCCATTATTTTATAGAAATCAACATCACAAAACATGGAAGAAACAATAGATAATAAATTTGACAAAATGGCACAAAATTATCATGGGAGACTTAAATGTAATACAGATTTATATCCAGATTTCTCTTATATCTGGGTTTGGTCTATTTTGTTTAGGTAAGTATGGCTCTAATTTGGGACCAGAGAAAATCTCTTATATCCGGGTAACTTATATCCGGGTTACACTGTAGTAGGAAAGGAATGAGACAGTAGCCATTATTTTATAGAAATCAACATCACAAAACATGGAAGAAACAATAGATAATAAATTTGACAAAATGGCACAAAATTATCATGGGAGACTTAAATGTAATACAGATTTATATCCAGATTTCTCTTATATCTGGGTTTGGTCTATTTTGTTTAGGTAAGTATGGCTCTAATTTGGGACCAGAGAAAATCTCTTATACCCGGGTAACTTATATCCGGGTTACACTGTAGTAGGAAAGGAATGAGACAGTAGCCATTATTTTATAGAAATCAACATCACAAAACATGGAAGAAACAATAGATAATAAATTTGACAAAATGGCACAAAATTATCATGGGAGACTTAAATGTAATACAGTGTAACCCGGATATAAGAGAGTTGCCGGGACCGGAGACGAAGTCTCTTATATCCAGATTTCTCTTATATCCGGGTTTGGCCTATTTTGTTTAGGTAAGTATGGCTCTAATTTGGGACCAGAGAAAATCTCTTATATCCGGGTAACTTATATCCGGGTTACACTGTAGTAGGAAAGGAATGAGACAGTAGCCAACAAGTATAAACATGGATCATGAAATGAACACTAAGAAAAATGGGTCTATTGGTGCAGAATGACCAGATAATAACCAACAGCTGGTTTCAACAATGTCCAAGATGCTTGTGAACATTTAAAAGCCTAGGAGAAGACACAAGAAAACAAAGACTACCTAACAATCAGTAAAATATTTAGAAATGCAATTCTACCCTAAAATATAACCAAGCATCAACAGTGGAAGCAAGTACGTCCTCATCATATGCAAACTTGGATTCTTCTTATTCTACATGCATTGTCTCTTCAGGATATGAACTATCATGGCTCTCCACAACTTCCTCTCTATTGTATCCCTTAGCAGTGTTTCTCCCTTTATCAGTGCAAGCAATGCAAATGCAGAAAACCTATATCTATATTTCATTGATGATATAAAAGCATTTGATAAGTTACAGCACAAAGATCAACAATAAATACTAGTAAAAGCTTGATTTATGAGAAAAGATTTTAGTAAATCCTAACTTTTACTGGAAGCTAATTGTTAAGTGGATAAAGAAAGAGTTCAGTAAATACACAAAAACAGAAAGAGGAGTTAAACTATAATGGATTTTCTCACCAGTTTTATTTAACCTATACAGCAAGAGGATCCTAAGAGAACTAAAAAGATTATCAGTGGATAAATTGCATATAAAGTGTGAAAGATGCCTTCCAGAAACTAAGCAAAGTATTAAGAGTTTATTTACACTATTTATATTTGTCCTCAAATTTGTTGTTGTTATCAAACCGTTTCGGCCGTTGTGCCCTCTGGCCTTCCTCAGGTGTATATCAATCTGGATAACCTAAAGGGAATTCTGAACTGAAACCTTTATTTAATCTCTCATCCTAGGGATACCATCTAGTTCTTATCACCAAATTCATAAACCAACACCTTTATCCAGCTTTATATTGATCTGGGTAACCTACCCAGAAATTCCAAACTGAACCCTTTATACAAGGGTAGTTATTGTTCAGTTATTGAATACAAGTACACAATGCCTGATTGACCCAGAGATTGAACTACCACTAAACCAATGTTTTACTCTCTAGGCCATTGTCTTAGGACAATTGCTGGAGTAAACTTAGAGCTTTAAGCCTAAACTTCACTACCAATTAAGCTGTCACTGCCATTGCTACTGCAATTGAAGACTTATTGTCATTTGTCTTTATTAGCACCTCCCATATTGTATTTATTTCTATGCAAGGCTTACTAAGGAGGTCCTCATAGTCTAGCATATGTGCTGATTCATTCAGATCTCTAACTCTCCCATGTTCTTCCCTGTCCAGTATTTTCACTTCATTCCACAGCAGCTGATAACTACCCCTTTGCTACTATACATGATCAGCCATACCCAATTTCATTGCTTCCCCTATCACTATGGCTTTTCAATCTTCCTTCAGTCTTACTTTTAGAGGGAGGGAGGGAGGGCTTCTTTTACCTTTATATTTTCTGCCACAACTGCAAGGAATCATGTACATACAATTCTTGGTCATATTCTCCCTAGTATTAGGCTTTACTCAGAGATTTCTCAGCAGAGTGGAACTGCTTTTAAATATTTTCCTGATGTTGTATGGACCACAGATCTGAATCTTTTTCAATAATCACTTGATGTAAGGTATCATGGCAATTTTTCAGTCCTCCTTGTCACAAAGATGAGGACAATAGTAAGAATATAAATAATGATTCCACATCCCAGAAATTCAGGCAAAAAAAAAAAAGTATTGAGATAGAAAAATGCAATTAGAAACAAAGAAGTGCTGAAATACTATGTAACATCTAAATCTCCTATAGTGATTTTCCAAGCGTAGCTCAGATGTAGCACAAGGCCAAAAGTATGGGACACCCAGTGAAGATCAAACTTACTACTCAGTCATAATTGTCCTAGCAAGACAAGCTTGCTCACCATTACACCACCTTAAAGTGCCCTATCTAAATCTCCTACATGTAAATTGAATGCTGGACAATGTCCACACAGATGAAGAGACTTTAAGTGGCTGATGTAGTTTTAAGGAAAATGGGAAATGCTAAGAAACTTATACTTACAATCAGAATGAGTTGAAAATTCTGGGACACAATGAGAAAAGAGAATCTGGAGTAATCATTAATCAAAGGATATGCAGAGAGCAAGAGAAGTGGAGGGAAACAAGTTACCTTAATGATTTGGGGATGGCAGAACATTGCCAAAGAGGGATGGAAAAGAGTTAAAACATACTTAGAACAATAAAAAGATGAATTTGTGGAGAGCTATAATCACCTTCATACTGGAAGGGTCAAAAGAGAAATAGCCACTAAATTTAATTCTAATTATTCCAGTTCTTTTTCACTAGCAATAAATCTTTGGATATTAAGATTAAAAAAGATCTCGAGAGAAACCTGGACATCATTTTAGAAAGAAATTAAGTAGACTGAAAAAAGTTTAAAAATAAATTAACCAATTTCTCACACTAAAATCTGATGACCTAAATCAAAACTTGAAACTGTCAGAAAATTAAAATTCAGCAGCAAAGTAATATAGACATTAATTCTATAAAATTATATAAAACAAAGTTGTTACTTTCAGCCTAACATCAATTATGTTTAAGTTTCTGACTCATTAGATTTAACAAGATCATTTCTTGCCTTAGATGCAAGTCTAACAATAAATGCTTCAGAATTTTAGTACAGCTTACTGGTTTAGTGTTAATAAAACAATTGAAAGACAAAATAGCAATATGCTTAAGATGCTTTATTGCTTTTAACTCGGATCATTCTTTTAATATATAATGCACTTATGTCAAACAACAAGGAAACCTTCAAGTACACAGCAGATGTACAATGTTTGCAATTATGGCTTGTCCTTGTCAAACAGATCCCTTTTTATGTCATTTGTCTTTTCAAAAACTTTGGAATTGCTTATAATCAAAACTGAAGTGGTTTCCTTCAGTCTTAAATCAGTCAGCTAATGTAAGCTTATTACTCTTGTTATTTAATATTCTAAGTTATTCTATTCTAGTTTTTGTTATCTAATCAAGTTATTTTTTGTTTTGTTTGTTTTTTTCAATAAAAATTAAAGTTAAATTACAATGATAAATCTATTGGCAACATCCTTTCTTAAAAAGTTTGATTAAAGACTAGACAAGGAATTTTCTTTTTTTCTTTAAAAAAATCTCATACGAGAGAATGCAAGCCTGGATTTAATGAGCATAAACATTGAAACATTTTTTGGCATTTGATTCTTTTCATGAAACTAAGTTAAAAATTCTCCAGCTCAAGACCAGGATTTTAAATGTATTTAACAACTGATTGATACATTCTCTCCAAGGAAGAATTTACAGCTCACCTGTTGGATTGCATTAACACTATAAAGCAGAGTTAAAAAGAAAAAAAAAAAACTTGTCTACAGTTAATCAAATTTATAGTAGTATATAAAGAATAAAAGTGAAAACAAAATCAGTGATTTTCTTCAATAAGTAATTATACTATACATACAAGCTAGAATATTGGTGTATATATTTATAAACATCTACTGAAATAAACTGATTTGAATATTTTTTTTTCTTATTAGATCATGTATAAAACTACTGGTTAAGAAATTTTGATTCAGGCCAAACAAGCAACAGCCTCCATTTGATGACCTCCACATTCAACAAGAAACTAATAGCAACTGATATCTTCCATTTTGTATTTAAAGTACACACAAGCAAAAAAAGTGAAATCAGCAAGCAGAGTTCAAATCCTCATTTAGTCTGTTGTGTTCACTTTCACACTAATGACCTTGAGAAAGGCAGGAATCCATCTCCTCCTCTTCAAGATATGAATTAAATAACAGTAGATTTTGACTAACCAAGAACTCTTCCTCTGAATTCCAATATCAACTGGTGAATGATCCACTATCTTTCCAAAATAATCTTTACAGATATTAAAGAAACTGTGGAGAGCCATGATCACTTACCTCCTGAAGGGATAATGCATAAAAGCATTTAAGATAGTTATGCAACTAAGTCCATTTTGAATAGGCTAAATCCAAAAAGGACACTTTAATGTGCCATTCAAGAAGTACACTAGTCTCCTTTGAGGATACAACTTTTGGCATATATACACCACAACTCTGGGGGTAAAGAAACTAAAACTAAATTGTTAAGGCTTTTTGCCAAAACTTGTCTGCTACTTTTCATGAAGCCAAATCTCTTGGGTTGGTTTCTCACACTGAACCATCTCGAACATGTGCTCCAAATAGGAAACACCCAGAATGTTAAGGTCAGAAGGAAACAGTTCAATGGTTATACTTTCACAGTCACCTAGTTCTTACAAGAATTGAAGACAGAAAGAAAAGTAGGAGGCTTCACGTGTGAGGATTAATTTAAGAATTAAAAATATAAACAAGCAGAAAAACAAACTAATTGAGATTAAGGGAGAAACTTTGCTAGCATTTAACCAAGCAATACATCTTCACAACTTTGCAATATTTGGGTTTATTTAAACTATATTTGCTTTTTGACATAGCAAATTAAAGTTGGAAAATCTCACATGTTAACCTATTTTCAAAGTCTGTGCATCCATAATGATGTTCCAAAATCCATTGAAATATAGCACCTTAACTCAGACTCAAGTGTAGAATGCTGAAGTTAGAGCTGAAAATCAACTTACCTAAAAGATGGCAGCAAGAATGGACAGCAAATTCAAATGCATTTATTGAAATAATTAAGGAAACTAAAAACTATTACAGAAGAAAAACTGACCAGTTTTTTATAGATGATATATCATAATGCTAAAGTGTTTGGTTGTCACATTTTTAACCTACTTACCCAGCATCGCCACTTAAAAATTTGGTTAAACCAACACCCCCCCCCCCCCCCCCACCAAATGATCATTAAATTTTGTAAAGAGAAAAATAAAATCAGCTAACCAAAAGATAGAAATCTGTTGTTTAGCTGATTTTTTTTGGGGGGGGGGGGGCGCGTTGTATTTTTTTTACATATGTGTTTGTAACAGGGCATGTACCAAGTGCTTATCAAAAAAAACAAAAAAAAAAAAAAACCATGCCTGCATACACAAATATAGAAAGAGTTCTGTTCAGTAGTAAAAGTCTTTCCTCAATGACAATCCAGAAAAAGATGGTGGCTATCATTAAACCCATACAGAATACAAGTTATATCATTATTGCATTAATCTAATTTAAAAAAAAAAAAAAAAAAAAAAAAAAAATTTAAATCCTTGTCAAACTACCTACTCAACCACCAAATAACACAACAGACTTTCAAATCTACCATTACAAAACCCACCACACTCTACCTTTGGGAAATAAAGGTATAAGTCAGTCAGGGGATATGGTACTCACCTGTCCAGCAGTATCTATGACCTGAAGTTGGTAAACCTGTCCAGCAACATTCACACTCTTTGTGTATGCTGTAATAATAAATTTGAAAAATTGATTTAAAGACCAAGCAAATAATAAAATGAATTAATTTTCATTACAGTGAAACGTTACAATTTTTTGGTCCCATTATATACAAAAATTCTTTGTTGACAATTTCTTCTGCTCGTGAACAGAAATCAACCAGATGGTATTTAATAAAACCAGTAAAATGTTACATAAACAGATGAAATAACAATAATCCAATATGATCATGAATTCATTTTTTTATAAAGGCATTTTCAAGAATTATACAAACAAAACTTGATTCAAGATTTAGGATGGTACCTTAAACTTTAAATCTGCTTATTAACTTGTTACAAACCAATCCACAAATGAACTAAGTCTGATAAAAGACTTTTGAAAAACAGCTATAAAGAGAAAAGGAATAGACTTTTGAATATATATCTAAGTTCCAGTCTCCATATCTAAATTATAAATCTTGTAAGAAACAAAAATTCAACATCAAAGGCAATTCATCTTCCCTGTTGTATCAGACAGAGTTGTACAATTTACTTTGAACTTTCTAAGGAGAAAGAAAAAAAATTTTTGTTATAATTCAATAATTCTTTTAAACTGAAATGTGCTTTATTTAGAATGTTCAGACTGTTGTCCTCATCTTTATTGCTATATTCACAATGTTTCAGCTGATGTAATCTCCAGCCTTCTTCAGGTGAACATCCAGAAGAAGCATGACATGTTGAACTAGAACAATTTACCCCGGTGGATGAAAAAGGTTTCAGTTTGAAATTCCAATCATCTGAAGAAGGCCAGTGTACAACAGCCAAAATGTGAATATGGCAATAAAGAGGAGGACAACAGTCCAAACAATGTAAATAATTAAAGTACCTCATCTCAGAAATATAGACAGATATTGAAATCTGTTTTCAACAGAAAAAATACACTGCTCAACTGTATCAGATAAAATACAAAGATTTGAGAATTATTTCTTTATAAGCAAGCTAGTTTTATTTGGAATTCAGTGAAAATAGATGGAATTCTTCAATTCTACTCCAACACACACAATTTGGTTTTCTTATTCCACTAACATTTGTAATTCACAGACTTGTTTTACATTTAAGTGACAAAAGTACATTTTTTAAATTATTATCTTAAGGAGAAAGGAAATTAGTTTTATGCCACATATTGCCACTAAATGACGGTAGAATTATTTATAGTATTTTTAAGTTCAGGAAATAATTTTCAACATTAAAAAAATATTCTCTAAGGTGTAAGCCAAATTCTCTGCAAATTAAACACTCAAGTGTTAGCACAGTAAAAATAATAATTTGGAAAATGCTCAATTTATACATGAGAGAATGGACAGAGAATGTCTGTTAAGCTTTTTGATGGTTTCTCTTGCTGCTGAATAAGTTGTTTGATGTTAGATGAAACTTATTAGACACCAGAAGAAACTCTTCAAAAGGTTTAATAGACATTTCTTGTCAGTTTTATTTAAGAGAACACTGTGTGTGTGTGTGTGTGTGTGTGTGTGTGTGTGTGTGTGTGTGTGTGTGTGCGCGCACACAGTGGCATAATGGATAGCAAAGTTTGAATTTTAGTAGAGTTTGTTAAATTCCCTTGTAAGTATCCTTGGGAAAGGTATGAATCCATCCCTTCCCCTCCATGGATGGATAGCTGGATAGACTGAACCCTATAACCTTAGTTGGCAGCCAGACATAGAAAAGGATAACTGAATTCAAACCAGTCCCAGTCAGGCTACCTTGCCCAAGACATACCACTGCTGCTGCTATGTGTTTTTCTAATTTTCTTCATATATATATATATATATATATATATATATGAAGGAAAAACTTGACGCATCATCAAAAACACGATTATAAATTATAATTTATTTCAGCAGGAAGGTTTTTAATACCCGTCTCATCAGACCAAAATTACAGTTTTGTAAAAAACTTAAAAACTTACCTGTTGAAATAAATTATAATTTATAACCATGTTTTTGATGATGCATTTCATTTTTTCCTTTATGTATATCATATTGTTCTGTATACTATGCATTGAGCTCCCTTCATGGCTATATTTTTTAATATTTTATATTAAAAAGACCTACTTGGATTATCCTTTCCACTTACGGATTTGATATTATATAGCACATTCAGAATACATTTATTCATGAAATCTTGTAAACTACTTTTCAATAAAATCAACAATTGCATAATATATTACTCAAAAATTGAAAAATGTCAAAAAAGGAAAAAAAAAGAAAAAAAAAATCAACTTACAAAATATAAGAAACATTAAAATATAAGAAACATTACAATAAAATTTCCAATACATAATCTGAAGGAACATTCCATGTCACATCAATTCTTCAAATTGACACCACCCCCACATAAACACACACAAAATTTATTCATATTTTTCCAGTAGCTGGATACATTAAACAGAAAAGTAAATTCAAAATTATAGCCTGTCAAAAATTTAAAATTTTGGCAGTTTAGGCAAAATAATATGCAGAAGTATTATGTCCATTATTGCAGACTTTACTAAACTTAATTGAAAAAGCAAGGTTTCAAATTGGGTGAAACCACGGTCTTAAAGTTTTAGAACCTAAGGAATAAAAAAAATCTCTAAAGCTAAGGAAGTATGATTTTTTTAGGTTACCTTTTACAAAAAAAAAAAAAAAAAAAAAACACACACACACACACAACCACAACAGTAAAATAAAATAAAATTGCATGATACATTCACAGCTAAATCATGCTGCAAAAACCACAACATTTTGGTAAGCTTTCAATAAAATGTTTATCTGCATAGAGTAATTTTATATTTTTTTTTTTTTTTTTTCATTCTTGAAATACACCAGAGCAGAATGTACTATAAACTGATCCTTTGTCTAATGAGCTTTGCATTTTTTTCTTGAACCACATAATGGTAACTCAGCAAAATCTAAGAGAATCATACAGGAACATCATCCAACTCTTCTTCAAATACATTGACCGACTTCCAACAACAAATGTGCGGGAGATTAAATTGTCAATTTTGTTCACAAGGGTTTCACTGAATTTCTCTATACTTTCAGAGAGTGTTTTCAATATTGTTTGATTCATGTTTCCCCAATGATTGTACATGATTTCATAATCATAATCTACAAATATTTCTTCCAGATACAAGTAGTGCTTGGACTCCAGAGCATTGCTTGCATCTGTGCACCATGTACTCTAGGTTTTCTACATCACACACAACAATTTTCATCAAATGTTTGTCATCATAGAACTGCAGTTCTTTTATCCTCATTATTCTTCAGTGAATTGTTGACTGCAGTGATGAAGGTACCAACCATCAATTTTGTGTTCTGATGTAGCACACAAACAAATAGAAAGAATTGAGATCCCAATGAAGACATTGTAATACACCATTTTGAATGAAGACTACAAAATTTTGACAAACCATTCATCAATACATTGTACATTGCTGACACATCTGGTCTAGTGCTTCTATTATGTATTTAGATATTCTTGATAAAATACAAAGAAGAATCTGCCATGTTATTAGTCCTGACCTGGCATCTCAGCTTCAGTCACTTTCCCACTACCATAATATAGCCTTTTCTATAAATATTTCCATGGTAATTATTCTGATGAAATTTCCTTTTTAGTATGTAAACTTTATGAATTTAAGTGCAGTACTAGATTGGCAGCTAGGTCTCATCATTTTACAGTTTAAATGGCTAGATGTAACCGTAAGTTCCATGCTAACAGTTTCTTCTCTCACACTTAAAGGTTGTGAAACTCTTATGGCTTTTTAACTTCTTTAAAAACTGCAAGTTGCACAATATTAGACACTTCTGCTTATGAACCTTATTTTTGAGCCTCACAAACTTTGATCCAAGGCATTAACTTTGAACTCCTCTTCATAAAAGAGCAAGAGGAGTTGTTTGACTGCTTCAGGAAGTGTTTCACCCTTTTTTATTTGGAAGCACCCAAAGCACTTTGTACTTTACAAAATCACATGCAGTTCTGACCATATGACCAGAAACACTAAAAAAAATCCAGAAATCTGAACTCTTGACTAACTGGATGGAGAAATGGTTCAAATCTGTATTTTCTTACACCTTAGTACATTTTTATCCTGTAATTTTTGTATCATGAGGTACAGCAGTTTATTAGAATCCTTTGCTTTGAGTCATACAATATTAGTTGATAGTTCATTCTCATTAACATCTAAGATGGGTGCGACCATTTCTTTTTACAGTTCACAACTCCATTCCATTTTTTCTTTTGCTTGAAGCTTTTGAAAGAGCACGAGTTTTAACTGGAGAAATACCAGTTAGTCCAACACTTTCATTTAACATGTTTCAATCAGTGCTACTCTTCAAAAAAGAATCATCCTAGATATGGTCACCAAATTAATCAGGTTTATCATCTTCCTAGTGTACTTCAAAGTATGAAAGTTGATAAATGACAACACCAGATAGTACCAGGATACTTCATAAAAATATGTTCCCAAAATAAAGACAATCATGAGGCTATACTCCTGACCACTTAGCAGTGAACCCCCCAACTGAACTGACTGGTTTTAATTTCCACATGTAAAACTGAATCATTATAAAATAATTTTACAATTAGGATCCAAGTATTAAATAAATTAATTTTGGGAAAACAAAACGGGATGTGTTTTCCCAAAGTTAATTTATTTAATACTTGGATCCTAATTGTAAAATTTACACATCCTGTTTTGGTTTTTTTTACATATCAAGTTGTGAAATCTCAAAGATTTTTTTTATATCATTAAAAGCTGTATAAATCAATCTAATTGTGTGTATATATATATATATATATATATATATATATATATCAATGCTTCCTTCAATTTCATGGTCTCATTTTCTGATAAGAGACAGCTTATTGAGAGAATTTCATAGAAATATGAAAAAAGATAGTTATAATGATTAAAATTAGGTATGAAGATCACGTATAATTTGATGCCTGTTCTTTCTTTCCAACTTTCCTTGTTCAGGCAATCAGATTATTTTTAGCTACACTGCACCAGTTACATTTTTATCAGCTGAAAATATGTTATGTTGAAACCTTTAAATTAAATCATGGGATTTTCCCTTAGTTTTACAATCACTTAAGTGTCATTTTTGGGATTTCTTGGGTAAAGTTTCAAGCAATTTGGATTAGAATTAATTGAATTATTACAATTTTAGGATGTAATAAAATGTTGCAAAGTAGCATCCAATCAGAGAGGGGAAAATGATGAAATATTCATATCTAAAATGAGAAGCAAAAATTTAGTTTAATAAACCTTATCTTAATACCTTAAAGACAAAAATAATAAACTATTTACTGAAGTACATAATAACAGGAACAGAGGACATTAAATAAATTGGGAGGGTATTCATTCTGAAGGTGATTAAGATTTATAGACATGATTTTATAAATTAATAACTTAAAATTCAAGTTATCAAAATCTAAAGTCCACTTTCTTGGACATTCTTTGCAAAAAATAATGTTAAAAAAAAAATTTTACCGACATTTTGCAGGAAATAGGGATGCAGAATAAATATTTCGGACATTCTTTCCAAACAAATCCACCACAAGTTCCTTAATCATTAAAAAGTGGTATCTTACTTTTAAATGGGATAAGCAGACAGATTGTTGAGAAATCTATGAAAAGAGCACCTCACCAATGTGCAACAGTGACAGCCTAGCAAACCATTAGTACAGTAATAAGAGTGATCTTCAAGTACCTCTACACTAGGGCAGGAAGTCATGACCAAACAATACCAAAACGACACTAAAAATCAATATTGCTGCAGAAATGTTGGTAGATAAATATTTTCAATAAAATGGTACAGAAGGATTTGAAAAGTTCTTGGCCGGATCCAATTCTAAAAATCGGAGAACTATTTTATCACTGTAGCTGAAAAGCGTTTTTACCTTGCATTTATTTTGACAAGCAAAAAAGGATGTAGAATAGAATTTAAGTGTTCAATTCTGAACAGTCATGAAATTACTGAAGAAAAAATAAATATCCATGAGTGTCTGATGCAGATATTAGGTGACAAGTACTAATTATGCTTAACTATGAACAAGTGTCAACTTCTAGCATGGACATTTTAAGACCCAATACACAGAATGGCCTGGAATTTCTTTGGTGTAAACAGCTGAAATTATTGATCATGCTCATGGGATAAACTTAAGCTGATGGAAGAACCTTGACCCAAGGAACTGTTGAGACATCAGAATTGGGTATGTGGCAGAACTGCTGATGAAAAATGTTTATAACAAGAACAGTCTATACAGTGGGAGCAATCAAGTTCTTAATGGCCAAAGAAATTTAAGTTCAAAAAGATAAGGAATGTATTTTAATGACTGATTATCTTAAGATCCAAACAGTTAATGCACTTGCTGTGTCCATTAAAAGGAAATTTTTAAAAGGGAAAGGTACGGAGATCTTGCACATTCTGAATAGTGACCCCCACCTGTTTCCAAGCATTAAAACGCATTTGAAAGGGAGGAATTTTTCAAATGATTGACAAAGCAGCAATAGAGCAGTGGTTCAATAATTTTTTTTTTTTTTTCGAAGGGTTAAAAAAAAAAAAAAAAAAAAAAAAAAAAACCTGATGAACTTCAAAAACACAAGTGAAATATTGATAAGATGCTTAGTCTGACTATAAATAGAATTTAATAAATGAATCTGAAGGTTTTATGCCACTGTTAATTATTTCTAATCAAATTTACCTAAAACTATTGTAAACCGTTGTCTATTGTAGTTGCTAAATATTTCCTCTTGTAAAAAACTAAAAACAATACTATCAAAGAATATGTAGTTAGCATTAAGAATATTTATTTTTGAAATTAGAATAAGACTTAAAATCAAAGTCTGCAAAAAGATTTAAACCATCTTACTGTCCCAAGCATAAGATCCAATACCAAGATGGATTCCATACTATGGTCCCCCTATAAATTGTATGACTGTATATTTTTTCATCAACAGATCTAGAGGCAAATACAGTAAAAGAAATGCTGGTACTTTACTTGGCTCATTTAAATCCATTATGCATTATTCAATAAAACCAACATCAGAGACTGAATTAATTTTGACAATGATTCATTTATAGTTTCCATAAATTATGTAATAACTGACAAGCATCTTTGCTCCGAATAACAAACAATATGTAACACTTAATACAAATTACTGCTGTTCAGAAATATTGCATTTGTTGAATTTAGATGTAATTCTTTTCTATTAGAAATTGATAGAATTTTGCATTAAAAGAATGGATCATCCATACAAAGCACAACCCCATAAAATTAATTCCTCAATTAGTCGATCTTTATAAAAAAAACAGTTGAAAGTGATTTCATGCCAAAAGAGGTGGTTTCCGAAACAATTATGAATTTACAGTAACCTGTCAAATTTTTTATTTTTAAAGCAATCTGATCCTTCAATTCTTATTGGCAAATAACCAATATTGTTTTCAGCAGCAAATGTGATTTATGGCTCAAGGATTAAACCAAGAAAAAAATTCAACACAAAGAACAGCTGCATAGAAGCAAATTTCAATCATTGTTTTATATGAAGTTACTCAAAATTGGCATGACCCTGCTCCAACAAAAACTAAATTAAAAATTTATCTTTGTACAGGACAAGAGTAAAATGAATGGGTATTATTTTAAGTTGGGATACAACTATCTTTAGTTGACAATCCATGACATTTTTTCAGGTGATAAGCCAAAACCCTTTCTGCTGCTGCCATGCTCCTTAACTTAGTCTACCAATGACAGTTTATAGAGAATAGTAGAGCTTAATCTCTTACCTTTTGCAGCCATATTCTTAGTTAAAATTCTATAAACTCCAGCAGCCTTAATCCTGCCTTAATATTAAGTTTCACAAGGTAGTGTTTTATCATTACTGCTATTACCTTTCAGTTACATCTCTCCTATAATTACCATTGGTTAATGAGAGGAGTGTATTGATGAATATTTGGCTATGACAGGTCAGCTAGTACCAACAATAATGTCATTTGTGTAAATATTATTATGTAGTCAGACTAGGCAGATTTGAGGTGAAATTATAGTAACAAGTGCTGGAGATAAAATTAACTTCTGGAAGAATTCAAATTCATATATAATATATAAGATGAGGTTTTGAACTTTTTCTTTTTTAAGTGTGTCTTATATGGTGTCAAATATGATACAAACAGGTAAGATATTTTAATTGGGATATCAAGCGTGCAATCCATGAAAATCATATTGAAAGATTTAAATCTTTGGTGAGAAAGGAATACCAAGGTCTGTCTAGAAATGAGATATATTTTTCCACTTTTCAACATTCACTTTTTTTATCCACAGCATAGAACCTCTCATTTAAAAAGCTTTTTTCTTTTTTTTTTTTCTTTTCAGAAATTTCAAGGAACCAAGACCTGGTTGACACGTAATACCAACACTTCAAACTTGGCCAGGAATCTGTTGAAAGTAATCTACTTTCTAGAGAGCCTTCAACAATCAATAGTACATGTGCAAGATGAGAATGGGCATAAAATAAGCATCTGAATATTATCACTGCCAAATGAAGATACCATGAAAAATATACAGTCCAGTCATGGGAGAGTAATTTCAAAGAGTTTTCAATATGTAACGTTTGTAAAAATTAAGTTCTGGAAAATTTATACCAAGTGGATCTTTTAAACTGAAAAATTACTTACTGTTTTCAATTGTTGGATCATATCCCTCATCAAATTTACAGGTTACAAAACGTAACACAAGTGACGTTTTTCCTGAAAAAGAAAAAAACATTTTCTTTTTAAAATATTTCTATCAATTTCTCCCTATTAAAAAAAGTTTTATGAACTAATCTACATTGATAATGCTGTGAATAAGGAAAAGTAACAAATACATAGAAATAAAGGAGAAAATGAAATATTGCTTATAATAATTGTGAGAAATGAAGATATAAAACCAGTTTGTTTTGCAAATTATATATATATATATATATATATATATATATATATATATATATATATGCAGATTAATACAAATTACCTATTTACCAAACCAGTTGCACTTCACAAAAATAAATTTAATAACATTTTAATCAAAATTAAAAAGACAGCTTGTCTCTGCTCAAAAGATTTAACTATAGTCAGACCTGAAAATTTATAAAAATTATTTATATGAACATAAGATAATCACAGATCTACTAGCAAACATTCTATATTCAAATACTTTTCATATATTTTTTTTATTATAATTGTTTCACACATTTGGACATGAACTTGAATTTTTGCTGCTCTATAAATTGTGAAAAGCATATATAAATAAGTGATTATTAAAATCTCATACATTTTGTAATAATTCATACAAGTATTCTTGTCTAGGTCCTGACAAGTGAGAAATCCCCAAACTGAGTCAACCTCCAATAAGCATTGTAAACTTTAATTACTTCCAAGGTTAAATACAATTTTTTATATAACAAGAACAATTTTGGAGGAAAGATGAATGACAAAGTGGAAAAGGTTTTGTGTGACATATTTCAATCTTTAGGGCACCATCGGACTAGGTTTGTTTATGTTGATGTGACTACATGTGCACACAAAGGGGAGATGATTGGAATTTTAATTTTTTTTTTTTTTATAATTTCTTGTTTGGAGTATATAATATAGTCAATTTCATTTAGATTTTTTTTTTTTCATTTTTGTTGTTTCCATCATCTTTGTTATTAAATATTCTAAATTGTGATAACAAAAGAAACTACCAAAAATCATGAAATGTAAGAATTAAAGCACTTTCTAAACATTTTCGTCTGAGTGAATTGTTTTCTTTTTAATTAGAATTCTGGTCACTCATGGTGAGTAATAAATGCATTTAATAAATTTTTAAAAATGTCTTTAAAAATCTTTTAAACTTCTTGAGGTTTCTCCAATATATTCTTTTGGCAATCCTTACAGGTAATAGAGTAAATTCCTCTTACAAGTTTTGTTTTGCATTAAGTCTTTTATTGTTTAGACAAATTTCATGTTGAGTTTAAATAAATTCTTTTCAATTGTAGTTGTGATAGTGGGTAGAATATATATATATATGTATGCAGAAAAATAGGAAAGAACACGTTAGGTAAATAATCCGAAGTTCCTTAGTATTTTTGCTTTTATTTTTAAAAAGACAGTGCTCCATACAGAAGTAGAGCTTATATTATAATATTTTTTAAAAATATGATTCCTTTGCTACATAAGAGTTCTCATGTTTCAAAAGCGAGAGCCGAGACCCCTAATATAATTTTTGAAATTAAGTTGAATTAAGGTGTCTGGTCACGCTTCCTTGTCAAGCGAGAATTTGGGAATAAGCTATCTTGTGGTTAGCGCGTGTTTATAAGTATGGAAACGGCTAGGGTTGGCTATATTGGTTAGGTGGTCTAAGAGTTAATTAATTTTTATCTACAGACCAGTCCCCTTCGAAAAGTTTATGTCAGGTTATATTGGGGTGCCTATTTCAAGTCTGATAGTGGGAGTGGACGTCTAGTTGGTCAAAAAGGCATTTTTATGGCCTTGCTGCAGGTCGTTAAGTATCGAGGGGATTCTGTTTCATTATTATCTGTATTAATCTGTTTATTTGTTTATTCAAATGGCTATTTTTTTTTCCGACTCCACAAAGGGTTTTTCTATTTGATGATTGGGCTGAGCTTTTAAGGCTTTTATTAAACTATAGAATTTATTTGTTTATATTTTTTTATTAATTATTTAATGCGAAAATTTGTTGATGTCGGCAAAAAACCATTAACTCCTGTCTATGGTTTAATAACTTTTCATTATTTAGAAACTTAATGATGTATTGTTTTTCACACTTCTAAACATGCGCTAACCACAAGATAGCTTATTCCCAAATTCTCGCTTGACGGGGAAGCGTGACCAGACACCTTAATTTCAAAAATTATATATGGGGTCTCGGCTGTCGCTTTTGAAACATGAGAACTCTTATGTAGCGAAGGAATCATATTTTTTAAAAAATATTTTTTATCTGTTGGTTTTGTCAGGAGGGGCAGCTTTTTTATTTTGGAATATGAAATAGGTATTGGAGAAATTTGAAAGTGTTTTCAATGTATTTTTCTTCGTGTGTGTGTGTGTGTGTGTATATATATATATATATATATATATATATATATATATATATATATAACATCATTTTTTTTTTTTTTTTTTTTTTTTCCCCACCAGCACTGCACAATTTCACATGGAGGTTTATGAAGAAGCTAGCTGAAGTTTGTACTAAAAGACTTAACTACATTCTAAGAATGTATAAATAAAAAAAATATTAACTCAAATATATTTCTTATTTACATATTTTTTGTTAAAAAGAAGAAAAAAAAAAGTCAGGGAGTTAATTTTTTTTTTTCCTCTCTCTTTTGATTGAAGTATTTACGCAACTCAAAATTTTAAAAATTTAATTTGTACAAAAATTAATATGTAGTCTACAAATCCTATATGGTCTTAGTTTTTATTTAAGGAGTATGGTGTTAGTGCTAACAACTGATTTTGCACTGACCTTCAAGTGCATAGCATTGAAAAAGAATTTTGTTTCAATCTTTGATCAGTGATGTAATTGGAGTTTTTATATATTTTTATGATTCAATAAAATGTGGCAAATGATTCACTTTGTAACATTTTTAAATGATTCACTGTACTTTGGTTTTAATAATAAAAAATAAAAATGAAATTTGAAAGACATGAAATTAATCTGCATGTGAAAAATCATGAAGAGAATGTTTATTTCCACCATAAAAACATTCAAATAGAACACATGCAGTGAATAGAACAATAGCCTGATTTGTAACTACAACAATTACATCTTTCCCACCATTGCTAGAGGTCAGGGTTCAAGCCCAGGTGAAAATCAGGACAGGCAACATACTTGGAAGATTCACACTTTTTTTTTTAAATTCCATCTATGCAAAACAATGTATAGCTGTTAAGCAAAGTAAAAATTAAATGTAACTAATTTTGTATAATTTATATTATTTTTTTAAATATGTCTACAGTTTAGAGTATTATGATACAAAAATAAAAGAAAGTTTACATATCACTAGTTTTGACATTTGGGCATAAACATCTGTTGCTAAATAAAAAATCTAATAATCAGGGTTGATTCTTTTATTTGGGCTTTATGGCTTAACATTCTGCAGGTTATTCAAAACCAGAAAATTTTTTTTTTTTTATAAAATAATTTTTGGAGATAATGATTTACTGATACAAGTAAGACTAATTAATTAACCCATAGGAGGGGTGGATTTATACCTTTCCCAAGAGTATTTGCATGTAAGTGAATATAATGAACCCAACTGGAATTGGCTCTCCAATTTCCAATCCCAAGATGTTATGATACCACCTGCACATGGTATTTCCAGGCAGTCACTCACCTAGGTACTGATCAGGCTCAACATTGTTTAACTTCAGTGATCATACAAGAACCAGTGTTTCAATGTGATATGGCTGTAAGCCTAATCATAGTTGAAAATTAAATATAGTAAATGGAAGAAATTAGTTTTGTCTTAAAAAGTGAATTAAAGGAAATGTAATTTTTCTTTAAAGTTAGCTTCGTCATACAATTTTACTAACACTATAGTGAATAGTTTATTCACCCCACACACCTGTCTATTACAGTTAAATTGAGTGGCACTTCTTGACATACTCAGAGAAAAAGCAAAAATAATAAAGTACCAGAAAGGAATAAAAGGGAAAGTAAATAAGTATTGAGAAAAGAAAAGGAGAAAACTAGCAACATATTTTGTATATTCATTGCTGTTAATATGATTGCAGAGGTTTGCTTTCTATTGATAGTCGTAAGAAAGAAGTTTTATATGCTTTTTATTATAGGAGGGGGTGCAAACAACTAAATAGATCTGAGGGAGTCCAGAATTTCACATCTACACAAATATTTCAAAAGCATTCCTTAACTTCTATGTACAGAATTTTGTCAACATTCATGAATACTCAAAACATTTCAAATTATTCAAAAACATCTAATCAAGTGAAAAGACTTTCAGTAAATGGAAGAAAAACAATCAGTTGACAATTTATATATATATATATATATATATACATACATACATACACACACACACACACACACACACAAAGCAGGGATACCCGGCATTGCTCAGGAGATCTCTGAATAATAGTTTATTATTGACAATTTAGTAATCTATTTCAGCCATCTTATGGAAAATATTTTTTTTATTTTTTTTTTTTTATTGAGTCTTTAAAAAATAAACTTTGTGTTTTTGGTTTGTTACAAAATAACTAAATTTAGAAAATTACCACACTCGGGGGCTCTGAGTTTCCCTATATTTTTATTCAAAAAGACACTAATTGAAATAAAATATAGTTAAATTCTTAAAATAAATATTCAATATGACTAACATTGACTGTAACTCATGTCTGTCTCTGCTAATTTTTATTTAGCTAAAGTTCTTTTTTCTTTTCAAATACAAATATAACTTTAAACTTAAACATAATCGATGTTCAGAACTAAATTCTCAATGTATCTTGCTTCTCCTATTTCAAAATAGTAATTAAATTCCTTTACAGAGAAATGTTTGCTTCTTTAATGTAATGTTTAAAAGTAAAACTTTATTTACTTAAAAATAAATCTAAATTCTCCTCCAAAATAAATAGTAAATAATTATTTTTTTTAAGAAGTAAAGCTTGCTATAGTTTTTGCTTTAAAAAATGATTAAATTAAATATGTTTAAATATATCTTAATTTAAGTTTATTTACTTTATTTAGATTTTAAGTAAATAAACTTTTACTTATATTACTTAAATTATTTTCCATAAGATGGCCAAAAAATATTAAGTCAATAATACACACACAATATATATATATATATATATATATATATATATATATATATATATATATCTCAATCTGTCAATGATTTTTAACTATTGTATCAGCTAGATCTCCTTTATGAATCCTGGTAGTGAATTTTAAACTGAAACTGAGGGCTTCCAGTTTGGTATCAGATAGAGAATCTATCGGATATAAAGATATTAGATCTGGCCTTCCAACATATTTCTACTTCCTATTAGTACATACTGCAAATCAAATCGATCATGTTGAGAGTAAAATCCAAATCACACGGTAAAAAAAAAATTAAATTTAAGTTTCAAATTCCCTCTCCTTGATGTGAATTTACACCAATGTAAACCCCACTTTAGTTCAATGAAGTCCCTGAGGATAAAACCAGTCACACAAAACGATTTTTACTCTGCCATTAATTTTTATAAAGTGTGTGTGTGTGTGTGTGTGTGTGTGTTTTGAGGTTATCAGTCTAGAGAAAAAATCCCAATATGCTGCATCTTTGGAAAGTGACTGAAAACCCATGTCACCTGGTTAACCCAAGTTTTGAGTGAAATTGGATAGGCAAAACTGTTCAGAAGCTGACAATAGTTGTACTAGCACTAAGTCACAAGTCATCATGAGTAAGGGTTTGAGCATACCGACAGTGTTCAAACTACAGATCATGACCAATCATACACTTTCTCCCAGAAACTATAACTAAAGGTCCATTTGGTATAGTTGCATTATAAACCACAAGTGGACTTTGTGGATGTTGCAAACTCACAAGCATGCCCGAGTAGGCCTCTGCCACAGGCACCTTAGCAGATGGGTGTGCTTTGATGACCATAGTTAGTAGGGAGGTGTTAACAGGAGGCAACAGCAGGAAAACCAAAAGCAAAAAATAAAAATAACGAAATAATAAAAATAACGAAATAAAAAAAAAAAGGAGAAAAATAACGAAATAAAAAAAGGAGAAAAATAACGAAATAAAAAAAGGAGAAAAATAACGAAATAAAAAAAGGAGAAAAATAACGAAATAAAAAAAGGAGAAAAATAACGAAATAAAAAAAGGAGAAAAATAACGAAATAAAAAAAGGAGAAAAATAACGAAATAAAAAAAAGGAGAAAAAAAAAGAAAAAAAGGAAGAAGAAAAGGAAGAAAAAAAAGGAAGAAGAAAAAGGAAGAAAAAAAAGGAGAAAAAAAGGAGAAAAAAAAGAAGAAAAAAAAGGAGAAAAAAGGAAGAAAAAAAAGGAGAAAAAAAGGAAGAAAAAAAAGGAGAAAAAAAAGGAGACATGACACCTTACCCTAATTTAATTCACAACTAAATTTAATGCTAACTCATAAGAATATTAGAGGCAAAATAGAATCAATAATGAGAATTTCAGTTTGGATAATGCCACAAGCATACATCTTAGGCCAAGCATCTATAAAGACAATGGATGATAAAGAAAGAAGGGAATATTTTTCACTAAGTTTCTTAGAAGATTAAACCTATTTTGAATAACAAGCCTTGCTGCAAGTCTAAATTTGCATTTAATTAATTTTTTTTCTCTTTAATTTCAGGCATCAACCAAGCAGCATAAAAAGCAAGTTTTATAGAAAATAGTTATGAACAAAAAATAAAAAAATATCTATGTTTTTGGCGTCTTCTTTTTTGTTTTCTTTTTTTTTTTTTTACTCCATGTTCATTTTTTTTCTGTTTTTTTACATTTGTGTGTTAACAAAACACAATATAAATGCAAGTGTAAAGATTAAAACAATAAAAAAAAATTTCAAAATAACAGATACTATATTTTTATCCAAGTAAGAGGATTTGCCTAAATTAAAAAGATAAAATCTTGGCAACTGCTTTTATTTCTATTTGTAATACTACACAGCACTTTGCCTTAAATTAAATCTGCCCCACAAAATGTGGGTGTGGACATTGAAATTAATGGCCATTGTTTCAAATTATTCTAGAAGCTCTAAATGTATTCTCTAAATTTGTAACATAACAGTTAGCACCCACCCAATAACTTAAGACAATACATTAGACCTAATCATAATGCACCATTGGCCAACATATATAAATAGTTGAGCCAAAACACAACATACATGGCCTAAAGATTGTGTTTAAGCATGAAACAGACTGTCACCTCAATGTTCACTTTCATATTTGCATACTCTACTCCTGATATTGAGCATTTTAACCCATAAATATAACCTACCTTAAAACTATTTTTATCATGTGTGTGGGTGTGTGAATAAATCCAACCGGATTTTTTTGTTTATTTAGAGAACACTAGAAAATTCTAATTACAAATAATGCCACAGTGCATTTAAAATTATATTAATATTAGCTATTTCCTTATAAGGTAACATTTAGCATTTATTGACTGAACAGCGAGTGCTACTTTCAGTTGAAATTTATAAAATCTTTCTCTTAAAACAATTTTTCAGGAAAATAGGTTTCTCAAGTCCAGTAGTTGTTATTGCTCTTTCCAGTATTGATGGATATCAACTTCGTAACCTTTTGTTTGAAGTAGTGTAGAATGTCAACATCTTGATTATGTCATTTTCTCCAAGTTCCCTGTGCTATCCATTTTAGTTGCTGCTGAAGTCCTCAAGTAATGTGTTTGTTTTTTTTATTTGGTACAGTTCTTTCTGATTCTGCAGCACCAATCCACAAAAGATGGTCTTCACCAAGGCCCACAGGCTTCACTTGCTCAAAGCCATTTTTAATTATTGATCTAAAAAAGCATTTTTATACAGAAGAGAGTTTAGATATTTTTTTAAATGCATGACATCTATACAAAAATCTTGATCTGACAAAATTATTTAAGAACGTGACAAGTTTTCAGGTTAATACTTTGGTGAAACTACCTCTAACACAGCCTATTCTATCCTTTATCTCCTATATTAAATTTGTTATGATTCATACACCAAGCTATTTGAAGTGTTCAGTATTTACTAATTCCACATCCTGAAATTTTATGATGGATTCAAGATATGTGTCATCACTTCTTTCATCCCAGTTCAGGTTTTCTCATTTGGAAAGGTTTACCTAGAGTCCTCTTTATTGGAACACTTGGTAAAGAATGACAATTTTCTGTTCAAGATCATTTTTATCACAAGTATGAATACCTATGCCATCAGCATGGCCCTCTCATCATCAGTATATTGGTCTTGAGAGGAAAAATGGTTTTAGCCTACTGATATCAAACTGTTCTTACCTGCCTGTAATATCAAAAATGAAGAAACTATGCAAAATACATTAAATATTTATAGTGGCTATTGAACATGGCAAATTTCTAACAAAACTCATTGATGTAGGCTTATATTTATGTCTTCTTTAATGGAACTTAAAATAAATCCTTTTTCATGAAAGTTTTAACATCTTTCAAAGAATTATCAGAGTATACAAAATAACATTGTAATAAATAGTAATAAATAATCAAGGAAGTTGATACAAACCAAGTGATACAAAAGCCAATGTAAAAAAATAAAGAATCCTATTCATTTTCACAAGTACAATCATTTCATGATAGATTAGAAATATTTTCTTTCCAGGTATTTTATGGTCTGAGGGTTTGTAAAGATCTCTTATACAAATTAGTTACTAATCAGAGTGAAAATTATCAGTGAATTAGAACAAACTTTCCAAATATTTGGTGATTTTATTAAATGTTTGCCTTCATGTCTTAAGACATGATAGTTATACACTGATTTTTTTTTCTCTTTTGATACAGACATGAAAAGTTTTATGGCTTATCTTTAACAAAATGTTCACATGGTTCACTCTCTTGAAAAGTACAAAGTTTAGAATTGTCATAACAGCTTGGCATACCAAAAGGCAGTTAACAAATACGACATTTTGTTCAATGGTGAGCTGGAAAATATACTATTCCAGGTTGGAGATACTCATTTGCATGAGACATTGCACCTTTTCTTTTAAAATCACCTCTTAAGAAATATATATATATATATATATAAACTATGGTAGCTATAAAATTTAAGTTATCTTTTAAATATTATTGTAATGAAAAAAAAAATTAAATGACATTCCATTATATTTGCTTTCAAGTAATCTTTCTCTTCTCAAATGATCAAAATCCTAAAGAAAGTGATGATGCCATCTAATCATAAATAATCCCTACTGAAATTTTATTTGCTCTCTAACAAAGTGCATTGTTAAGAAAAGGAAAAATCTTAAAAGAAAAAAATGAGTAAAAAGGCAGTAACTAAATACATATTTAAAATGATTGAACCGAAGTCAGTTGGGTAAAGAAGTGATAGTAAAGATCGTAAAAGTAGAAGTGTGAGTGAAAGTGACAAATGCAAAGTTGTCTGAAATGTTAAACAAAATATTATTTGTAACAAAAGAGAAAATAAAAGTTTAGAACTAAAAATAAAAGTTTAGATCTTAAAAAAAAAAAAAAAAAAAAAAAATATTAAAAAAAATTTTTAGAAACATTTTTAAGTAACAAGGGATATAATCAAAAGTTGAGTTTCAACTCATTGCATTTTTTTTTTTTTTTTACATCTGCATTTTCTCTTACAGTGTGTATAAAAAAATGTCCTTTGCTTAGAAACAGAAAAAAATTATACACATTAAAAATAAAATTAGATGCACAAGAGTAGGTCAGTTATCCATGCACCTTTAGTCATCTTCATATTTTCATAATATTCATTTCTATATATAAATATGTAGGAATATCATATTTATTACACAGTATATGTGTGATATATGAAAAAAAAAATACAGTTTTAAATATCCACCTACTATTTTAAAAAAAAAAAAAAGGGCCTCACAAAAAAGAATGAGATGAAAAGGACATTTCTTAAACCAAGAATTTAACACAACTGCCACTCAAGGAAAAATATGGTTTTAAAACAAAAGTGACACCCTCCCCCCCACACAAAGAACTAGAAAAGTCAAAAGATATACCTAAAACTAAAATAAATAAATAAATAAAACTAAAATAAATAAATAAATAAAACTAAAATAAATAAATAAATAAAACTAAAATAAATAAATAAATAAAACTAAAATAAATAAATAAATAAAACTAAAATAAATAAATAAATAAAACTAAAATAAATAAATAAATAAAACTAAAATAAATAAATAAATAAAACTAAAATAAATAAATAAATAAAACTAAAATAAATAAATAAATAAAACTAAAATAAATAAATAAATAAAACTAAAATAAATAAATAAATAAAACTAAAATAAATAAATAAATAAAACTAAAATAAATAAATAAATAAAACTAAAATAAATAAATAAATAAAACTAAAATAAATAAATAAATAAAACTAAAATAAATAAATAAATAAAACTAAAATAAATAAATAAATAAAACTAAAATAAATAAATAAATAAAACTAAAATAAATAAATAAATAAAACTAAAATAAATAAATAAATAAAACTAAAATAAATAAATAAATAAAACTAAAATAAATAAATAAATAAAACTAAAATAAATAAATAAATAAAACTAAAATAAATAAATAAATAAAACTAAAATAAATAAATAAATAAAACTAAAATAAATAAATAAATAAAACTAAAATAAATAAAACTAAAATAAATAAATAAATAAATAAAACTAAAATAAATAAATAAATAAATAAAACTAAAATAAATAAATAAATAAATAAAACTAAAATAAATAAATAAATAAATAAAACTAAAATAAATAAATAAATAAATAAAACTAAAATAAATAAATAAATAAATAAAACTAAAATAAATAAATAAATAAATAAAACTAAAATAAATAAATAAATAAATAAAACTAAAATAAATAAATAAATAAAACTAAAATAAATAAATAAATAAAACTAAAATAAATAAATAAATAAAACTAAAATAAATAAATAAATAAAACTAAAATAAATAAATAAATAAAACTAAAATAAATAAATAAATAAAACTAAAATAAATAAATAAATAAAACTAAAATAAATAAATAAATAAAACTAAAATAAATAAATAAATAAAACTAAAATAAATAAATAAATAAAACTAAAATAAATAAATAAATAAATAAAACTAAAATAAATAAATAAATAAAACTAAAATAAATAAATAAATAAAACTAAAAACTAAAATAAAATAAATAAAACTAAAAACTAAAATAAAATAAATAAAACTAAAAACTAAAATAAATAAATAAATAAAACTAAAAACTAAAATAAATAAATAAATAAATAAAACTAAAAACTAAAATAAATAAATAAAACTAAAATAAATAAATAAATAGTCAACAAACTACATGTACAAATCAAACCCATCCATAATTGCTGAGCAAAGAACAAATGTCCCTTAAATGATACTTGCTTGCAAAACAATATAATATACCGAGCAACTGTAAAATCAGCAAATAAAGATAAGATATACATAGGAGTAACAGAAGGACCCTGGAAAAAGAAACTATGCATACAAAACATCCTTTACAAATAGTAAATATACAAATAACAATGCTTTCTAAACAAAGGAGAAATTTTTTTTTAAAATTACACCGAAAATATCATGGAAAAGAAGAAAAACAGCACCAGCTTACAATAATAAATCCAAAAATTGTAAGCTGTTTGGAGGAGAAAATAGCTATAATCACTTTCTGAGAACAACACAAATAACTAAAATGATCAGAATTTATCTCAAAATGCAGACACAAAAATAAATTTTTACTACAACTTTCAAATCAAAAACTAAAAACTAATACCATCATAAAAAATGCAAATATCTGTAGAATATACAAATATGAATATAACATGATTTAGACAAAGCTAACACTTTAAACTAAGATAACCAATCTACCAAAAAAAATTAAAAAATTAAGTAAACAAATTAAACTACAAATGCATGCATAAGCACATGTAATAATGATAAAGAAATAAGTAATCAATAATAAATACAAATAACCATTTTCAGATTCACAGTTATTTCTACTCAATAGCTCCTAGAATAGTTTGAAACATAACTTACATTCTATCCAATAACCATTATAATAGAATAGACCTTGCTACATTGCACCATTGACCAGCATATACAAATAACCAAGTCAAAATGCAACATACATGGACTTAAGAATGCATTCAAGCATGAAAGGTTGTTGTTACTCAGTGTCCCATATATAACAAATAAAACAGATGTATTGCTGAAAAATTGTTCAGGCCAAGAAATTTTCAACACTGAAATAAGTCTAGTAAATTTACCCTGCATCCTATATGATGAAAGATATAATATATATATATATATATATATATATATATATATACACACACACACACACACACACACACACATACATACATACATACATACGTGTGTGTGTGTGTGTGTGTGTGTGTGTGTGTGTGTGTGTGTCCACATATACACCTAAAAATTTTGTCCATTTAAGTTTTAAATCACAATTAAAAAGTTAAGGTATTAAAAGATTTTTCTAATAATATATATGCACAGACAGGCAAATAGATAAGCTTTAATTCATGCATGCGCATGTCTTTAAAGAGCAAATGCACTAATTAACAAAAGTGTCATCTGTGCACCAAGAGAGATATGCATCAACCAGTTACTACTACTACCTGCCAGACCCACTAAAAGAAAATATAAGTTTCACTACTCAAATAATTGGACACAACCAGTAAACAGGACAGTCAAGAAAGAATAGACCAAAGTCAAGGTAAGAGTGGCATACAACAGATAATTCTGTCTTTCTCAGTGTACATGTCCTTATAGCAAAAAGGAATGCTCTATCCAAAACAGATAAGGATGGACAAAAACAATCTTAGTGAACAGATAGCTGAACAAGTATCAAAGTCATACTTGAGAAGTAGATCAGGGGTTAGAGAAAAGGCTCGAAACCAGAAACACATACCTATCCTCTTCCTGTTTACTAATGTATTTCTAAAATTTGTGGTAGAAACAGCAAGTCTGAATAAATGAAGAGAAAATTTTTAGGATTCACTCAATTCATATTGGCCATATGGTGCCAAAGTAGTAAGTTTTTTTTTTTCAATACCTGAAAAGTTCCAAATTATCCAAACCAAATACTACCAGGAAACATTAATTGGTATTACATCTTACCCAAAGGTAAGCATAATTCACTAGTGAAATTAGTAAACACTAAACTAGGTACCTCCCAAAAACAAAGCTAAGCTTTAAAATGAATATTTAAAAATGAAAAATCTTTCTTGAAGCTTTTTTTAAGTTTTAAATTCAAGCAATAATGTAAATTTAATATTTACAATAAGAAAAATATGTTGCTGTATTTCAAAACTAAAAATAAATTGACTGGAAGGAGTTAACAAAAAAAAAAAAAAAAAAAAATGCTGATTTTAGCCATCTGTCAGCACAATGAAAATCTCCTTATTAAAAAATCTTTCAAAAATAAAATATACTTTTGAAATTTTATTTGAGGAATATTATCTGATTTAAAGTTTAATCTGATTTTAAACAAATACTACTTTTAGTTTAAAATATCACAGAAAAGCATTTTTAACAGTGTGTTGTGATTAGGTATTGACAGTTCTGCACTAGGGGTATTTTCATACAACAGTATAAAGCCAAAACATTAACCTAAAAACAACAGTCAGATCAAGATCTTCACATGAAAGTCATGCAAGGCACCTAACTCATTTAGAAATATTTAAACCATCTGCCATATACAACCACTTTCTCAGATCAGCAGATTCAAGCAAATGAAGCAAGTAGCTCTTAGTGAGGAACATTTTTTTTTTACTCTCAAACATTGTTGACTGGTGTTACAGAAACACAAAAACATGTACCAGATAACAAAAAAAAAAAAAATTAAAAAAACCCACAAACATCACTTGAGGACATTCAACAGCAGCAACAACCAAAATGAATAGCAAATATAACTAAGAGAAAATAATAACATAATGAAGATATTGATATTCCACACTACTTCAAACAAATGGTTAGGAAGGACCCCCCCCCTCATCAATACTAGAAAGAACTATAACAGTAGACTTAAGAAATTTATTATTTTCTTGAAAAATTATTTTAAGAGAAAGATTTTATAAATTTCATCTAAAAGCAGCACTAGCTGCGCAGTCAATGAATAACAAGTACTTTATTATAAGGGAAATATCAGATGTTATCAATTCAACGACAACTCTTAAAACCAAATATCCCTTTCATCATTTTAAATTAAAAAGGCTATAACTAAGTACAATTATCTACCATGTTAAAAGATAATTATAATTATCATTAGTCACTGTACTCTATCTAGGAAAAATATTAAAGCATTTGAATAGAGTACAGTCAAAATAGTCCAAAGAGTATCACAGGGGTTCTCAGGAGGTGGGGATCTTACCATAAGTTCCTCATTGACTAATTTTCAGAATAAGATCAATTTAAATACTCAGATCTTTTATTAACCCATTTGTTTATTGAATTACAATACCCTGGCATTCTATTGAATATTTTGTTTATTGAAGTATGCTTCAGTTTATTTAATAATTAGTTATGAATTAAAACAAATTACTGTACATTTATTAAAGTTTAAATATCCATCAACATTTTCTATTGCTATTAAACTTGTAAAACTCTATAAAAACAATCCATGTAAATGTATATGCATTAATATAGAAAAAGAATGAAGATTTTAATAATATATGCATATTATTTGGAATGCACCTTTTGAGTTTAGACAATCTTGGAAAGAGGGATGACATTCTGACATATGGTGAGAAGGGTCATTGGACTTTTTTGTCCAACCACTGAGAGAACCACTGGATTATCAAGAAAAAAAAATCTAGTTATAGCAATTTTAATGGGTGTCCTTACATTTACCTACTATAGACTTTACAAGTATAGAGTTGAAGATATTAAACAGGTTTAAAAGATACATTCCAAGAATATCAAACAACTCATGAAGAAGAGAAAAGAAAATTTAAAGTATAGTTTCATGCCCAGGTTTGAAGGTTTATTACCTGTTATCACCCAACAGTTTAGTGCTCTATAATGAAGATATACACTTAACAAGATGTTATTTTACAAAAACAAGATTAATTAAATCTTCTAATGATTCTCTTAACATTATACAAACACACACAGAAAACATTTTTAGGAAGCCATAAATGGAAGAGATCTAACAAAGTTAAATTTTTACAGTGTCATTTCTCTTTCAGAAGTATTAAAACCTATATGGCACCTTTTGGACAGACACAGGAAATGAAAAGACACACCATCCTCAGGATACTAGCTGCCAACCATTTCAACACAAAGATAGCCAGCTTCTTGAAAGTAACCAGGTGAACACAAGGAATGACAGGCGATTCTGCACAGAACCCATGAAGTAACTCTGGTGATACTCACCAAGTCCACATAATTTATTACCATATTCTACCAACAGCATTTCAGGAACAATGTCACCACCTACAGTGCAACAATGGTCAAGCTCTGGATCAAGGTAACCATGTGTGTTCCAACAGAACTGTTCCCTTCCTCACAACCCCCTATAACTTGCAAGCTTTCTGGTCACAACATCCAACCATTTTGTCCCCTAGCTCACCTGAATCCTATAGACTTCTAAATTTGGGATGACATTGAGCTTGTTAAAAGCTCACCGTGGAAGTGATGGCTAACATTAACATTCAGATATGCACTTTCTTCTAAGGGTGTATTGAGGCTGATTCCTAAGCTGAGGGAGGTTTATTAAATAACCGCTTTGCAGTTTTTCTAAAGATAAACACTTGTACAGGGTTTTTCTTTTCTATTGACCCTTCTTTATAACTTTTTCTCAATTACATGGTACATCTTGTTTCAGAAATTTAAGCCTTACAAATTTCCCCATGTATGGCTGGTATATGAAAATGCAGATATCCACAACCGAGTTTCAATATACAGATGCTTAATCTACGCAATATCATTTAGGCTCTGGAAACTTTATTCTTGGTATAAAACATATTCTACATGAACAATCTTTCTCTGGTTATAAAAACATTTTTTAACAACTAAATAAGTAAATTCTGTACCACATTTATGAAGAAATTTTTTTTTTTAAATAAAATATTAATTATCTCCTTCAAATCTTTTTTTCAATGAAATAAAAAAATTACATAGTTTGTATATTTATTAAAAATCAAGAATTATCTATCAAAAGATTGTAATAGTAATAGTAGTAGTAATAATAGTAGTAGTAGTAGTAGTAGTCATAGTACAACAACATTAACACAAGTATTAATAAATTGGATTGATCAACAATGAGAAATGCCTACAAGGGAAGAGAAGCACCCACATAAAACATGAAGGCTTTTGTTCAGGGACAACCTCATAACTGGAATTCTTGGAGACGTTGTCAGCTAAAGAGGTAGGAATGAAAACAGGGGTGAGGTGCATGGATGGTGACAGAAAAGAATTATTGATTATGTCAAGAGAAAGAAAGATTAGAATGCTTGGTCAACTATTTCATCCCAATTCCTCTGCCACATCCACAACTATTTCACTTTGTGGGGGCGTGTCCCCAAGAACCAATTATGCAAGTCTCAAAACCCATCTGCATGATTTCCTTTTGCCAGATTTCTAGAAAGCCAGAAATGACATGAAAGATAGAGGAAACATTCAAACAGTAGCTCTAGAAATATTTCAGGCAATGACTTAGTTTTAAAAAAATAAAATTTTTTTCCCTATTTATCAATGTCATGAATGGAAACAGAGACATTTGGAAATAAGATGCATTAACGATCACCCACACAGCCTAAACAGAAAAAAAAAAAAAAAAAAAAGTCAATTTACACCGTTTTAGAGAAAAACAGAAATGGTGAAGGGGGTTTAGAGGGGAAAATTTCTAATTTAAAGAAAATAGAATGTTTAAAGAACTTTCATTTTATAAAATATAACAGAAGTTAATATTCACCACCATTTAAAAAAAAACATTAAAATTTAAGAATGAAGAGATGAGATTTCAGAAAGAATGTCTTGTCCACTTTAAAATAAATGATGAAAGAATCCTCGAATAGCAAAAATACTAATAAATCCAAGACGGTTGTAAAATATATAGTAATGGAATATTTAAGAGCAAATAATTACTATATTCTTTTTCTGAATAGATAAAGACCGAGACAAAAAATAAAAAAATAAATTACACACATATCAGCCCTTCTGTCCAAACCCAGAATATGTTCCTACCTAAGATCAAAATTTTGCCCCCCCCCACTACTATCTCTGCTTAGAATGAGAGTGTAATAGTTATGCATTCTCACACAAAAATTACACATACACAAAATCACTCATGAAAATTTAGAGACAGGGTCTATAAGGTAATATCAAGTAAAAGATATAAAAAGTAATTGTTATTAAATTCATTGTTTTCAACTTTACAAGAAAAAATATTTGAAAAGTAAAAGAAATTGAAAATTTATTGACTTGAAAATATTTTTAATTCATTTTAAATAAGATTTTTGGCACCAACCAATTTTTGCTTAATAATAAAGCTTTCCAACAAATATTTGTCATTAACATACAAACAAAATATCAAATAGTTGTGAAAGAAAAGAGTAGAAAATAGTTATTCTGAGCTGCAAAGAATATAAACAAACTAAAATTTGATAGGTAAAAATGGTTTTAAATTATTTCTCAAAATTTTAAACAATGCTATCAATAACCAAGACCATCTGTACAGGTGTACAAATATTTTCTAAACTACATTTAACATATAGATCAATAGTTCTGCTAACTTAAAAAAATGGTTCAGAGGTTGAACATGGCTCATTCCTTAAATATTGAAATTTGCAGATTATTGTTCAAAATGTTCATGGAAACAAAGGAGTTATTCCACTGGTCTAGATATGACCAATAAGATTTTAGGATGTTCTCAGGTGTTGGGAAGGGGAATAATGGAGAGATAGTGGAATGCAGCAATGCAAAGAAATTTAGGTGTATGGGAAGAGAAGACTAGCTTCATGCATATTACATCTTTGATTCATTCTTCAGTGATCTAATTTTCTGACAAGGGAAAGTTCAAGGCATTCCAGTGAGGAAAAATGAGTCAAACTCTTATTCAGGAATCTTTCAATAATTCTTCATTTTGACCAGAGACAGCAGTTTCATCAATGGCACAAACATAGTAGTAGTAGTAGTAAGGAGGAGGTGGAGGAGCAAATGTGGAGATTCCAATGAATGCATTTTTGAATGAATGTTTCATCAATGATAATTTTTATTTTTATTTTTTTTGCCAGAGTTATAACATTTTATTTTACCAGATGAGCAATGCCCCGGGCAACAAAAAATACATAAAAATATGTGGGTGTGATAGATTTAATAAATGTGGGAAATTTTGTTCAGATTTTAAAATCAGGACTTTCTCCAGGAGGATAATTAACCTAGTTTGGCCGTTTTAAATATTTAAACCTACAAATGCTTGGAGTAATATAAAACAAACTTAAAATGTTCACATTTGATAAAGAATAAAACTTTTTATAAACATAAGTCATCAACATTTAAAGAATAGCTGTACAAATAATTATTTCTAGACAAATTTTTCAAGAAGGAAAATAAACAAAAAAATTGCTTAACTCTCATTAGTCTTATTAATTGGAATATTTGAGCATTTAATAACAAATCTATGTTAAAAAAAAAGAATTGTCTAGAGACTAATATTCCTTCCTTACCCCAAATACTTCCTTTGAACCTTGTATTCCCTACAGATATTAAACAAAATATCTATAATTACAAAAATGAAGTAATTTCTAAATTATTGTATTTTATGTTTAATGCAACATTATTATTCTAAATGTTATTTTAGTGGATACACATGCTAGAGTTGATGCCTTCTCTCTTTTTTCTTTTCTTTTAAACACTGCATACAGAGAAACTTTAATAAGGAATAACGTGCTCTCTACAGGGTTCAAACCTGTATCTCCTCCAAAGAGCACATTTTTCTTTAAGACTCTTCAATGCACAGGCTAGTAGACATTTTCAATGTTCAAAAAAGAAAAGAAAATAAAGGTGATCTTCTACTCAAACATGTATCCACACTATAATAATGTTTAGAACACTAAGAAATGACAAGGTAATTTTAAAATTTCTTGGGGGGAATTAAAAAAAAATGTATTCTCAATTGTTTGAATATAGTATAAAAAAAAACAAAAACAAATACAATTCTCAATATTTCTATTAATACAGAAACAATGTTGAAGAAAAATAGGATTTTTAATACATAAATAACAAGCTTTTAGTAAACAATATGATCTTTTTGTTATCTTTTAATGGATTAAAGTGAAATAAAACAAAACAATAGATTGGTTTTATATGGAAAAAAATATGAGCAATGATTTTCTTTGAAATAGATATTCATTAGAACAATACTGAAGGGAAAGTCACAAACCTTGATTGACTAGCAAAGAATTAAAAAAAAAAAAAAAAATTCACATTAACAGCTAAGTTACGAAAAGCCAATTATGGGTGTAACATGTCTATTATACGCAGTAACAGTAGCACAACCAAGAATCCATACCAACAGTTGAAAATTTTTAATAAACTTATTAACACCAATACATGAGATTATCATATTCTTCAGTAAGTAATAAAGTACATTAGTTGACATTATGTGAAAACAATTTACAGCTGTTAATTTCTGACCACGTCCGCACAAAACCATCTGATGGTGCAATTGCTAATAAGAGTATCAGCTGTGAGTGGGAGGGATTAAAAGCAGGACAGATGACAGTGGCTCTTTCTAAACAAGTATTTACACATCACAGCCAACATGACCCATTGACTCACAGTCCAGTGTTGTGGTAATAATAATGGAAACAAAGTTAAACATAGATTGTTTGAAGGCAACAAGTACGACATAACAGAGAGAGATAAATACACACATGATTAAGAAGTCTATTATAAAGGTAGGTTTCCACAGAAGGTATAAAATATTGAGCCAATGTTTTGTTATGAAGCCAGTACAACTAAATCATGACTGAATTTTTCCAGTTATCAATTGCAACAAAATTTTCATGAACAGCAATCAAAAGGATTTAAATGATATATAAACATTAACTTAGAGACATTCCAAAGACAGATAATTCATACAATTAATTTTCATATATTAACAGATAAACATGAGAAAAACTTAAATATCCTTACAGACTGACTTCAGTATTAATAGTTTATATTTGTTCAGCCAGAAATGTTAATTAAGTTAATTTCTTTAAAAAAAAAAAATAAAGTGTTTAATTACCGATGTGTAAACAGTAAAAGCCCTTTAATATGATTTTTGAAAATGTATATACAAATGTAGAAAACGTTTAAGAAAAATTCAACATAACACACACACAATTTTTTTCTACAAGTTTTTGCAATTGATATCCTTATTTATTTTTGTGTCTGTTAATCCCTGACAGAATGAAACTGAGCAGCAATCTGTTGAATTTGACAAAATTGGAAGGAGACAAGAAAGTATGGATAAAAAAAAAAAAAAAGGAAAAAAAAGTACAAAAATATCCATAAAACTCCCAAACATATTTGTTGTTAAGAAGCTAAAATTCAAAAGAAAGCATTACAGTTCCAAGATTTTTTTAAAATTATACTTTTATGGATAAAATAAAACAGATAACAAAATGTAGATCATGAAATGTCCCAATTAACAATGATGCATTTCTTTGTCTACTTTCCCCAAAGCTTTAACATTGAGTATATAAACAATGTCACTCAAGATGACCTTGTGGCTAAAATAACCTCATCACATGAAATTTACAAACATTCTCAGTTTTCATGAAAAACATCTCAGAATCCCTAAACAGGAATTCAGTTTAGCATATCTAGACATAAATGCTCAGCTTTCATTAACAAGATATTTTTTGCCAATAAAGTTAGGAATAAATAACATTTAATTAAACCCACAAGCACAAATAATATTGTGTGATATTTAACTGCTTAATACTGAGGTATAAAAATTTTAAAATTTATATATATATATATATATATATATATATATATATATATATATAGATATAGATATATAAAGAGAGAGAAAGAGATTTGAATAAATAAAGACACTAAAATGCTAAGGACAAAAACTAACTGCTAAATGAGAAAGAATTTTCTTTTAATTGCAAACATGAGTGATTATTTTTCTCACAGCTTTGTGGCTATAAATATCTGCTGTGTTGAGTGTAAAACAATCATAAACTTAAAAATGCTAGAATCAGTAGAATGAGGAATGTGAAATTGTTTGTGTCATCCACAAGAAGAGAGGGAGAGGTTATTGGGACTGGGGTGAGGGTGTCTTATGATGAAAGTATCCAAAAAAGAAAGTCAGGGTAGATTTGCATTCTGACTGCATTTTTTGCATGCAAAAAAAAAAAAAAAAAAAAAAAAAAAAAAATTACTGGATACATAATAAAGCTCATTGAATTATTTTTGTTTCAGTTTATAATAGAGAAAAGAATTTTACACTGTAGGGAGTGAAAGAGAGAAATGGTCCAATGGCCAAATTGAATACAAAAACAATTTCTCATTCAGATCCCTAAGCTTAGTATGTTATTAGGGCATTGCCAATGATTAATAATCAGTTTGAGCTGTTCAATTTTTTTTTAAATTATTAAGTGTTTATTTACATTCATTACACACAAACTATTGTCCCCATCTTTGTTGCGAAGATAACAACAACAAAGATGGGGAGAATAGTGTCTGTCAATAATGATAACTCCTCATCCCAGAAATTCAGACAGAAAAGAAAGGTTTAGTAATGTCTAGGTTAGTAATGTCTCAGGACAGGATACCAAGCAAAGTACATCAAAATTCAAATTTTGGTCAGATTTGAAATTTGCACCTCTGTCCTTATATTCAGTCTTGCCTACTTGTCCAAATCTTCCTAACAGGACATTAATAGCAAATAAAAGAGACCCAGTTCAATGATGGATACATTTCATATTTTTAATTGATTAAGCAGTAATATTCTACTTTTTATAAGTTTGCTGAATCCAGTAAACAGAGAATGTGTGTGTGTGTTAAAAAAATAAAAAAGAATAAATAAAAACCTTTAAAGCCACTATAAATAAAAGTTAGCATAACTTCGTAAACTTTTTAACTTAAAATAATTTTTGTTGTTATTTCAAACTAGAGATGTGCGGTTTAACGGAAAAACCAACTTTTTTTGTTTTCACCTTCACACAGTGAAACCACATCAAATTTTTTTACGAAACCGAACAATTTGTGACCATATCCAAAGAAACACTATTGAAAAAGACTTCCAGATGTTAATAAAATTAAATTTTATCAACATTTATACCATTGTAAGAGAAAAAGATTGAACAAAAATGTTAAAACCATTTAAATTGACTAGTTTTAGGAAATAAATGTGAAATCTATTTGTTTACAAAATAAATGAAGAAAAAAGGAAATACATGTCTGAAATCTATGTTTCAGTTTGAGAAAAAAAAAGAACTTTTTGTAATAAGATTAAGTTAACAAAATAGTGAGTAAAAAAAAAAAAAAAATAGTTGCCAGTTTCGTCTTATTAAAATTTATGAAGTCAGATTTTTTTATAAGGGTTTCCTAGTAAGCCAGTACACCAATCACGAAAAAATTGTTATAAACAACAAAAATGAATGAAGATTTTCTTTTCTGTTTTTATAAATAAATTTGTTATTTTAATTTATCTAGGGAATGCACTTAAATTAGATATTAAGAATTAAAAATAGTTCTTAATTTCACTTTTAAAATTTGTATATTTCCAGATATATGGGTCTCTAGTGTAAAATTAAAAATAAGATTGTTTTCTACAAATAAAATGTTTCTAGCAAGAGAATACACCTAAAATTAAATATTAAAAAAATAAAGTAAGTTTTAATCTCAGATTTAAAATGTGTATATTTTCAAAACTGAAAGTCATTTTTCTTAAACCCAAAGTAAAAATTATTCTTTTTTAGCCACTAGAGTTCGATGGGTGTTATGCCTATAAAATTCTTCTAAACAAAGAAAATTAATTCATTTTATTTTTACAAATATCTTATGGTTTTATCTAGCAAATACACTTAAGATTAGATTAAAATGATTAAAATAGTTTTTAATTTCAGTTTTAAAATGTGTATCTAAAAAGAACAGGTGATACTCGCAGATTTGGAAATCTACACATTCTAAAAATGAAATTAAATGCTTTTAATTATTTTTGTGTATTCGCTAGATAAACATAAATTTATTTATGTGAAAAAATAACTCATTGATTTTCCTTGTTTAGAAGAAATTTATTTTCAAAATCCCAATAACAGTTAACTGGCATACCAGAAAAGAATTTACATATTTTTAAAAACATGAGGGGGTTTCATTTTTTTGGCTTTTTAAAAGCCATATCATAAACTAATTTCTGGAGAGCTATACCATTTTCTCTCAAATGTGTTGTCCAAAGGCACAAAAATATAGATAGTTTATGCGACAATTTCTTTTGTATTTTACCAATTCATTAATAAATATGGGTAGTTATTTATAGCTGACAATTTATTCAAAAGTTTAATAAATAAACTTTAATCGAAAACAAGTGTCTGTCAATGTCGGACACTTTTTTTTCTTTTTTTTTTTTTGCTTACTTTATAATTTTTGAAGGAATTCGCTTCCACAGGTCAATGAAGAAATGAACATCTTGGATGTAGTTGAATGTGCCTTCTTGAGTGTACAATTTCAAGAATATTGATAAAGATTGATCACTGATTTTGAAAGTGAAAATTTAGTCTTGGGGTGGGGGAGTCTTAATCAAATGCTCGCTGTAAAAAATTAAAAAATAAAAAAATTTCAATAAACGCACATACAAATTACATATTTAGAAACATTTTATTTCCAGCTATATGAATATTTTTTTAAGATTGGACCAGAAATACACGATAAATTGCAAGTTGAATGGACTAAGTTGCAAATTTATCAATCTCAAACGAAATCAGATTATCGACTGGAAATGCTATCATTACACAAGAAAATGAATGGTTTCCTTAAAAAGTAAAAATACTAAATTAAAAACCAAAAAATGAAAAAACGAATCAAAAACTGCGTTATCAAGAAGAAGAAAAAACAGAATCCGATACCAAAACAAATTGCCAAACCGCCCAACTATTTCAAACTAAACAAAATTTCACTCTACAGGTGAAAGATTTTGACATGTTTATAATAAAACCAACTTTTAAATTCCATTTTCTCATAAATGAAACAAAGTATTACAAATACATCACATTTAATGATGACTTAACTGTTTTGGCTTATTCAGTATTGTGGAAAAAGAAATTTTGATTATAACTTGTCTGAATTTTGTTAAAATGGTATGTTGTAATTACTATATGTGATTTTCTGGGCTTTAATTTCTTCATCTTTGTATTTCATAACATTAACTGTATATCCTACAGCTTCCCCCCTCCAGGTATCTATTGCATTCCAGTAGTATGTGATAACACACACAAGACTCAACAAAGTTAGGATATCAGCATAGATGTAAGAGCATGTTGACAGCCTTAGGGATAACAAAAGTGGACATGATAGGTACAAGATGAATATCTACCCCTTCCAAAGTAGGTAGGATTCAACAACATTCTGCAATAAAGCATTAAACCTAAAGAAGCCTACAAAGTAAAAATAGCTGAAATGTTATCAAATAAAAATAGAAAATGAAAGGAAACCACATACAATGTCTAATTTCTTGAGAAGTAAAGCAATAGCTCTATTTTAATAGGAAAGTAATTTTTTGTACTAAAACGCAAGTGGTTAAAACATTACAAGACATGAAGATTAAAATCAAATTATAATCAAAAACAAAAACTTATGATTATTCACTAATTTATTTGAACTAGTGTCATGACTGTTATTAATGTTTTCTTCACTATACTCTCCAGTTTTCAAGTGGCTCTTATATTCAGTCAGGTTATCAAAATTTCAAATAAATGATTGTATAATATGGTAATTCACCCCAGAAAACAGAACTAAGATCCCAAACTATGAGGAGTCACTATTCAAGCTAGAAACGGAATTTTCAATAGGCAAGCAGGAGAAGGATTTATTATTCAGAGAAAATTGTAAATAGATTCTAGTTTACTAAATTTCTAATTCTTTTTATTTTTATGTAAAATATTTAGTAAAATTTTAACTATTATTTTTTCCATAAATAAAATCTAATTAGTTTGTACAGAATGTATTTTGTAATGTTTCCTAAAGGAATTTAAAAAAAAAAAAAAAAAAAAAAAAAAGAGTTAAATAAATCAAGCACTTAAAAATTGTCTTGAAGTAAATGGTTGTCATTGTTAAAATTAACAAAAGGGCAATGTGTTTACTTTTTTTTTTTTTTTTTTTTTTAAAAAAGATGTGTACTTATAAATTTGTTTCATCTGCCCATGGTTTATCTTTTTCAAAGTTTTTAGTAAAAACACTAGATTTTGATTCCGAATAATTCCAATGTTTTATTATAGAGGAAATTGTTGGAGAAAAATAGATTAACAAGCTTAAAAATATATATTTATATAATGCCTGAAAATTCAGAAATTTTAAACTCTCCCAAATTAAACATTTGTTTGGTCAATATTGCATTATTCACAGATAGCTCTTAGAATATTGGTTAACATTTTCAATACCAAAGATTGAAAAAAAAAAAAAAAAAAAAAAAAAAACTTAAAATTTTTCAAAATTTGTGATGATTCTTGTACTACAAGAAACAACATACTGCAAAATCAATTCCTGAATCCATCAGTGATACTCATCTTGAACTAAAACATGTTATGACAAAAAAATAAATCTTATCAGAGTAAAGTACTTTCAAGAACTAAACAAGATTGTAATTTGTATAATCTATCATACACTAGAGCAGATTTATAAAAACCAGGTGACACTTTTCCCTTAATGCATTGTCATTGCCTTAGATGGAAGAACAGAAAGAAAAAAAACATTAAGTCTAAAATGATCAGAAACTGCCATCTTAAAACAATATCTCATCTGTTGCCACTAATTCTATTCTTTATTATAGATGAGGAAAGAGATCAACACATTAACTGCCAACCCTAAATCAGTACTGGGTCACCTGGAGCCACTATTTTTAAACTTTTCTAAAAATATGTTTTAAAAGAATATGCTAGGTATCAATGATATATAATTATTTACAAGTCTGTCATTCATACATGCATTGACTATTGCTACATCTGATCTGCTGCATCTGCTATATATTTAGAAATTCTTGATAAAATACAAAGAAGAATCAGCAAAGTTATTGGTTTTAACCTGGCACCTCAACTTCAGTAACTTTCCCACTGTCGTAACAGTTTCCCTGGGTCTTTTCTATAAATATTTTCATGGTAATTGTCCTGATGAGCTTTCCTCTTTGGTACCTAGTCTTTATGAATTTAAGTGCAGTACTAGATTGGCAACTAGGTCTCATTTTACAGTTGAAATGACTAGATGCAATTGTAAGTTCCACGTTAACAGTTTCTTCTCTTGTACTTCTGACTGAGCTTTAATTTTCAAAAATTTAAAAGCAATGTCAATCGTTACCTTCTGCCTTATTAATGGTCTGATTTTCTCATCTACTTTCACACTTGGTAACCTCTTGCATCTTTGTGACACATTGCCTTACTTAAGGTGAAATGATTTAAAGATTTTACTAGTGCTAATATTTCTTTTAGAAAATGACCACAAAAGTTTTTTTTCCTAACCTCAGGAGCCATGTCCCTAACTAGTGGTGACAGTTTTTTTGTTTTTTTTCCGGATTTTCCAAGTGATATAATATACATTATTTTCGAATAATTAGATGCTTCATGGCAAATAAAGAAGTACTATTATGAGTTATGTGATTTACATTTATTTTACAATTACCACATCACCAAATATTGGTGACAATCAATTCTACAAATATTACTAATATTCTAGTTAAATCAATAAATCTTTTCCTTGCGTTCTCTCTCTAGAGTATTAACAAACAGAAAAATTGTTAGAAAGCAAAAAAGTACTGAACTCTTACATGATATCAGTCCTCCTATATGGCAGTGAATGTTGGACAATCTCCTCAAAGATGAAGAGACTTGAAGCAACAACGAGGTTCTACAGAAGGATGCTGAGGACACCTTGGACCTAACATGTGAGCAACAACAAAGTTTTAGAGAAAATGGAAACAAAAAGGATACATACTTAACATCAAGGAAGAGACAGTTGAAATTTCTAGGGCACATGAGGAGAAAAGTGGGCTTGGAATATCTGAGACTCACAGTACAGATTGAAAGCAAGAGGGACAGAGGTAAGTAACACATAACCTACTTAATGAGCTTGAATAAATGGATGGTGGAACAAGGTTTAAGAGAAATTAACAAAAAGACAATTTATTAAAAGCTATGAAGGACAAGAAATTGTAGAGAGCCGTGAACGCTTATGTCCTAAAGGGACACAGCACATAAAGACATATTTATAAAGCATTCAAGTTAAGAGAAACAGAATGTCATATGCAATTTCCCAACAATTTACAGGAAACTATAGACATTGCTTTACACAGAAATATGCATAAAGTGTCTCATTTGGCAAAATAACTTAAAATGGAAATAAGCATCACCAATATCTGGAGACCCAGCATAAACTGAAGTACCATGTCACCCATATATGGTGACATGGCAGTCAACATGTTAAGGAATAAAACTATTGGCAAAAGAAACGGAAAATACCAAGAATTAGCTCTTGCTAAAAGAGTTCAAATGAACTCCCTCCCACCAATATCTAAAAACAAACTTGCTGAAAATACATACAGAATAGGAAAAGTACTTGAAACCCGCATAAAGAAAGCAATCCTACTGCCACCCAAAGCCAATGACAAATTACAATCCAGTACAGCCATTGTCTGAGCAACATTAGACAAAACCATCCAAAATATATTACTAAATGATAACCAAAGAATATTAAATCCCTACGAAGTGATGATCATAGTCACTAAGCAATAACTTACAATGTTAGTGCAATGATAAATTGTAATAATCCAAATTTATCAATATTTTCTGGTCTATCAGATTTTTTTTAAAGACAGACCAGAAGATATATTCAATTTGAAGCTTATTAAACAATTTGAGGAATGAACAGCGAAATTTCTTTGTATTCTAAAACCTAATTTGAGAGGGAATAATTCAAGCCAAAGATCAAAAAACTGACTGGATAACTACTTTTTCAAGATCTGTACAGTACCATTAGCAGGAAATAGGTAAAAAAATAAAATAAAAACTGGAAAAGACTGATCTTAATAGCAGGTAAGTAGCAAGGGTTCACTTTCATTTGAACACATCAAGTCATTGTTTGCAATGGAAATTCCCACCCTTCAGCTATCATTTCCCTGCTGTCTCTTTTCAATTGCATAAGAAAAGATTTATCAGACAAGTACATAAAAGGCATTAAACCAAAGTATGTTTAAATAAAATAATTTACTGTATTTAAACTTTGCATGTTCTCTTGTTATATTTTTTTTAAAAAGATCACTATATTCTACTTTTTATGTATTGGGTTGTAACTCTGAGTATCAACAATATTTTGAACAAGATTTAACTGCTATTTGTTAATTATTGAATGACAAACATTTAATTATTTTTCAGATTCTATGAAAATTATCTGAAGAAAATCTTTCATATAGAGCTCGTTTTTATTCCAATTAAAGTACAAATTTGTCATGTCATTCTCTATGAATTTCAAGAAAATCTATGAAAAACACACATAATGATGACCCAGTGTATGAAGGAATATGTAAGAGCTGGTCTCCTATCATTGTTAAAAAAAAAAATGTTGAACTTTGATTGACACACCAGGAGCAACTGTTGATACTAACTCAACCATTATAGTTAGGAGACTGTGGACATTTCAACATTAGCTATATTACTGTCATATTACTGTCCAATGCAAAATGAGAGAACTTGGGAAAGCATCAAAAAGTTGGAAAATGAGTTTCACATGACTTGTTATCAAAGAATAGCAAAGGTTTTGATTATTATGTATCATTGCATCTCTGTCAGCTTCAAGTGCTTTTTGGGACAGAATCATTACCAGTGATGAGAAGTGGATCCTTTATTACAATGTTAAATGGATGCATCAGTGGCTTGTTTGTGGTGTAAGGATTCTCAACAGCCAGGAATATGACTGCATTTAAGAAAGGTTCTTCTGAGATTACAATAGGGCATTCAGAGAATCTATTAAAATTTGTTAAGTAATAATCAATCACAGCCAAAGTTTACTACCATCAGTTAAAGTATTTTAAATCAGCTTTGGACAAAAATAAATAAAAATGAAAAGAATAAATGTCCACCTTTGGCAAACAAAAAAGGGATCATCCTTTACCATGTTAACTCCATAACCAAATATCTCCTGAGGGAATTTGGCTAGAAAAGAATGCTTCATTCACCATAACCCAACCCATCTCAAACAGGACTACTTCCAATTACCATTTTGAGAAGATTGCAAAGTCATTTGCACAAATTCAGAAAAAAAACATTACTTCATATTTGCAGATTTTAGGGAAACACTGAGGAAATATAAGAAATACCCAAAGCTTCTAGAATACTAACTAAAAAAGTCTTGACTATTATTTGTTTTACGGTATATCAACCATTTCCAATTTATTCATGCTGAATTCATTGTCAGCTATCAATGTTCTATACACAGATTCTATAGCACATTATCACCAGATGGATATTCAGAATCTTTTTAAAATCTTAGCTGGAATCTGACAGACATCTTGGCCCCATTTCTATTCATCACTGCATGTGAATGTGCATTGAAACTTGCAAGTAAACATGAGAAAAATATTTATTTATCTTAAAAAGAAGCCAAAAAAGGTAGTAGCAATCACCATCAGAAACACAGATCTTGAAGATTTAGCTAGTGTAGCCAACTCTCTTGAACAAGCACAGCCATTTCTTTCTCAAATTAGAATCTGCTGCAGCACAAATTTGACTACATACGAATGAAATTAAAGAGAATCCATGTCTTTTAATCAAGTAGAAGATCTTATAACATTCAAAGGTAACATTGTAAATCAAGTGGATGTTTTTTTTTTTTTTAAATGTGCAATCATGTTTAAATTCCTCACAAATAGATATAGGTACTAGACTCTTTGCAACAGCATGGACAGCACTTTCACAACAGAATACAATCCATAAACCGAAAATGGAATACACTAAAAACTTCAGCTCATTCGATCAACAGTACAAATAGTCTTCTTGTATGGCTGAAGTTGCTAGACATTATCACTGGAAAAAAATAAATAAATAAATAAAAAATAAAAAAAAATAGATGTTATGTCCACTCAACTATTTTATTTATTTATTTTTTAATCCATTCACTCCCAAGCAAGGTGATAATGCCACTAAGTCACAAGAGGTTACTGGGAGTGAAAAAGAATAGGAAGACTTTAGAAGAAACTGGAAACGCAATCCTAAACAGGAAACAAAGGATGAACCTCTACACCTGTTCAAAAGACTGGGGAGGAGTGTGAACTGGATGATAGGCAAACCTTATTGAGAGCTGCACAAAATGTCAGCCGGAAAGAACATGGGAACTTACCAAAGATTACAGATATTCTGAAGGACAAGTGCAATTTGGTATCTATTGTGGGAGAAGTGAAGTCATGCATCAGTTTAAAGTATGTGATTCAAATTATGGGAAAAGATCAAGAGGGAGACCAACTAAAACGTTCATTCAATAACTCATAGATGAAACTGGAATCAGAAAAGACTAACTAGGTCAAACTATAGATGACAGATGGTTGGAAAGAAGTGGTTAGAAGCATTAATTGAGGACAGACAATCAGATGGACTTCTTCTCTTGAAGTTAGTCTAAGTGAGTTGGTCTCTTATTTCACATAAAAACATTTTTATGTGATATTAAAAATTTGAGGGGGGAAAAAAGTTCATGCCAACTGAAAATAATACAGATGAGTAAATACGTAAAAAAAAAAAAAAAAAAAAAAAAAAAAAAAAAACAATTTTGATTGTAGGATTAGTTAGGATAAAATTACAAGGCTGATAACATGAAATACATAATGTTTGTAGCTATTAGCTAGCTACAGACAACCAGATTTCAAATGTACCGCTTCATGCAAGTAAAAAAGATACAAGACATACTTGTATAAATATAAGCGAAGGGCCTTTTAGAAAGATCTGTCTCTTCCTTATTTAATTGCTTATATTCCAACAGTTTAAAAGTAATTAAAAAAGTTCTTGTTATCTGAAAAACTGGTAAAGACTAATACAATAAATGACTATATATTTATCCTGATGTACAAATTCCACTCATGACACCCAATAATTTTAATCTGAAGCTAAAAATCAATAATGAAAATCATTGATTAAATGTAAAGAATTTTAAATTTGTATTACTCCTTATTAGTTTTGTTTTTGCTAATATATTTTACTTATATTTTTCTTTAAGATCACAAAGGTTTAACAACATCAGCAGATCTTAAAGTCAATATTTTGTAAGATGGCTGTTCTTTTCTTTTTTTTTTTCTCCATTCTATATTCACTTACATATAAAATACTTGACAAAATTAATCAATAAAAGTAAAACATCAGGCATTTGTTTTTTGGAATATAATTAAAAAGTAATTTGTAGCTTGTGAACTTGTAATTTTTTGTTGAAAACATTCTTACACATTGTGTTAATTTGGGGGTCAATTACAGGCTGCTATACTTAATGTGCAGATTCCATCTTTGTACCAGTTATTTGATCCCTTATCTTACCCATTTGTCATCGTGTGCGTGTGTATAACTATCTATACATGATACATTAAGCACTGACCTTGATTTACCTTTCAACACCCATTACCTATTTACTTAAAAAAGTAAATATTAGCTACTTCTAATACTCTCAATGCTTTTATTAATTAGCTTGTATCCATCATTAAATCGTGATAGTAATTAAAAAAAAAAAGTTAGACTTTTATATGCTTTGCAATGGCAGCAAAAAATTTTAGGTGATGTTTACAGAATGTTAAACAGTTCAAATTTCACTATCATATTCCATGTTGAGAAAATTAAGTAAATTAAGATACTTCCCCAAAGTATATTTCTTCATTTAAAATTTGTATATACAAATATGAGTGATAGTTTGGAACATATTTTTTACTTATATCATGCTTTATATTAATGTATCTAATAGAGAAGTGTATAAAATTTACAAAACCAGGCAGATAAACTTACATTCTTCCCATAATCACTTAATTAGTAGCCTGAAGTACAAGGTGGGGACAAATTTCTGCAAATCTGTGTAAGTGGTGACAAAAGAACAGTCTTCAGTAAAACAGATGAATAGTTGTAACAAAAAGGCAATAATATTGGATAAATTATGCAAAACCACCACTTGTCAATGTGCCAATTGTATATACAATTAATACTGATAAAAGTAAAAATAAAATTAAAAAAATAAAAAAGAATGGATGCCTAATCAAACTGTGCATGGACTAGATCAAGAGTCCAAATTCCTGCAGCTATTAAGAACCCATTACCTCAAATATACTAGTAAATAACAACCATCTAAAAACAAATACTTGAATGATGCCACATATATATTAGGTAGAGTCATAAATAATTTCCATTCGTGAGAACCAGTTGTAAGCAAGAATGTATTATTCTAAATAAACATTCTTTAAATACATCATAATGGGTTACATCTGACAATGTACAATGCAAAAGAAATCGGATGAGCAAGGATGCCTAAAAGATGAGCTTCACAACAATCCTTAAAAGATGAGCTTCATAGAAGAAAGGTAATGTTGTGCTTGTAGTGGGACTGTCATGCTATTATTCATTTAGAGTTCTTAAAACACAATGAAACACAAAATGTACATTTGTACACCCAGCAGCTGCAACATGTCCATAAAGATTTAGTCAAAAAGTACCCTGCACTTATCCATAAGCAGAATGTTGTTCCCCATGACAAGAAGAACACAGGACAAAAAAAATAAGTAAAATAAAAACACATCAAAACTTTGCAGAAATTTACTCAAAAGGTATCATAGAGCTGCCTCATAAGTGGCAACTAGTCACTGCAAATAACAGTAAATACATAACTGAATAAAGTAAACTTTATTTTTTTAAGAATAAAGTTGAAAAACCAAAAACGTTTATGCTTTAACCTAACAGATTATCAGAGCTTCTTTGAAAATATAGAAATAATTATTTCAAACTGAAATGTTACGTTAAAGATTATATACAAATATTTTCAAAGCAGTAACAGAAGACGATAAAAAAAAAAAAAGTGGTCTTTTAGGAGATATATATGGTTTCAGATTTCTACCTCTCAAAAATTAAAGCTCTTAAATCATTTCTCTGGCACTGGGTTAAGAACTTTTTTTTTTTTTTTCCAAATCTTTTTTTTGGTACTTGTTGCAGAAACGTGGAGTAGTCCAAATTTTTGGTCATTGATTATGCTACTGAATTTACATATCCTGAACCTTTCAGGTTTATAAAAAAAAAATTATATATTCATGCCTTTCCACAAGGTGAGAGTGGAACAACCCCAGCTTGAATTTGAACAAATTCTATTTTCTATATTGTTAATTATCCCACCTACACACACACACACAAAAAAAAAAAAAAAAAAAAAAAATTAATTATATATATATATATATATATATATATATATATATATATATTATTTTCTTTATTAAAAATATGGTTCCATCACTACACAGGAATTACCAGGTTCCAAAACAGAAACTAAAACCTTAAATCTAATTATGAGATTAAATTAAAATCCTGAGTTCCGTTTCATTTTCAAGTGATTTTTTAAAAATAACTTAAGAAATTTACTGAATTTATAAGCACAGAATCTTGATATTTTAAGTTGTTAAGGTTACAGGGAAATTCAATCATTTTGAAAAGGGGTGGTTGGGTTTTCATTTTCATAGACAAATTATGTATCAAATATAAGTTACTTTCAAAATCAGGTTAAGTTAAGGTGGAGTAGGGCTGCCTGCTCACAAATGATGACATCTGTTTTTCTCATGTCATCTGGGTTTTTTCAATGACAAAATGTTTTTGTCATTTTTATTTGGCCGCTTAATTCATAATTTTATACACAAAGATTTTTTAAAAGGGTCGTTTGAAAAAGAGCAAGTTGTATTTTTAATATTTAAAATCTATTCCTACACATTTAAAGTATTATTCCTACTTCTAATAACTAATAGACTATGTTATTTTTTTTTACAAATAAATATAAAATTACATTCATATTTAAAAATTATTAATCAAGAATCAAGTATAAACCTTTCATTTTTCATCTTTTTTTCAAAATTAATCATTATTTAATAAAAATATTTTCCTTTAATTATTAAAATATTTTCCTGACACGTGAAAAGCGGATGTCATCATTTGTGAGCAGGCACCCCTACCCCACCATAACCTGATTTTGAATGTAACTAATATTTGATACATAAGTTGCCTATGAAAATGAAAACCCAACCACCCCTTATCAAAATGATTGAATTTCCTGTAACCTTAACAACTTAATATATCAAGATTGTGCTTATAAATTCAGTAAATTTCTTAAGTTATTCCAAAAATTGATTGAAAATGAAATGGAACTAAGGATTTTAATTTAAGTTTATAATTAAATTTAAGGTTTTAGTTTCTGTTTTGAAACCTGGTAATTCCTGTGTAGCAATGGGACGATATTTTTAATAAGGAAAATAATTATAATGCTTATGCTCTACTGTTTTGTATCGAGCACTGTTAAAAATAAAATTACTAAGAACACCAGATAAGTTTTGCTGTTCTCATTATTTTAATATATATATATATATATATATATATATATATATATATATATATATATATGATCAATGGGAGTAAAAGTTTTTTACTTAACTGACTGATGTTACCTTCAACATCCTAAGTTTCATAGGTGAACCTGTCCATCCACTTTTCTGGGGGTATCAGCAATACATACACACACACAAGCCTTTAATTTTTAATGAATCTCATAATAGTAGATCCATTTCTCAACCAATGGGTTGAAGGATAAAATTTCTATATAGTTTTTAACATACCTACACAATGCTTAATATAGTGTGTGTGTATTATATATATATATATATATGTATATATATATAGTAAAGATAGAGTTTGAATATGTTGTTTTGATCCTAAATGCTCCACTTTTCTCTTTGTAGATTGCCACTTAGTGTAAACGGACATCTTAAGCATGCACAGAGCTACTTGTACGTTTCATTATGCTAATAGCCACCAGCAATTAGTAAAAGTTAAATACTTTTTTCTAACTCCAACTGACAATCCTTTTAATATTGTTAGCAAGCAGACAGAAGTCACAAATTGAGCATTTGGGGAAAAGTGTTTAACTGGCTGCTGATGATGATGATGATGATGATGTTATCCTTTTTTCATTCACTAACAGTCACAACAAACTGATTTCACAAGTCAAAACAAAACCAAGATGAAAAAAAAATATATTAAAACTTTAGAAATTTTCTTACAAAAATCAGGAGCTTGCCTGAAGTTATTGTATTTCTTCCCTTTCCATTCATCATCTCGTCTATTCATTCTCTTGTGGAAGAAACAAGTCCTGTTTTGCTTCTATTCACATATAAACAAACAAAAGTGTTTTAAAACATCAGTCTACTTATTTCAGGCCAATACAAAACTGAAAATCTCAAGAAATTAAACTTCTTATTTGGATTCAATCTATTAAAACAAGCACTAGAAATGTCTTCTCAAATAATTTCCAATATTTTTTTTTTCATTTCACCCCAAGTAAGTCAATGATGCCACTAAAACGCAGGGGGTTACTGGGAGTGAAAGAGAATGAGAAGACTTTTAGAAGGAACCGGAAACCCAATCCTAAACAAGAAACACAGGATAAAACTCTACTCCTGCTCAATAGATGGGGAAGGAGTGTAAACTGGACTGTAAGACAAGTTTTACCAGCTTCATTTCTAAAACGAAAATTGTAGTACCCATTGTATTTAAATAAAATATATACAATACAATATGTCAGTTCTAACTTCAACACATGAATGTTTAAAAACAAATTTATTATTTCTCAAAAATAAAAACAGTCCCAGTAATCTGACCAAAATTCATAAAAATGGTCAGGTAATTTTTAAGCTTTTAGTCACAGACATTTTACACAACAAATATACACAACATTAGATGCAAGAGTGAGAGCTTTTTAAAAGCTTTGTCTTAAATTTCACAAAAACTGCTGGCATTTTTTTTGGTCCTTTATTACTGGAAAATATATTTCAACTTTGGCAATGTTTCAAAGTTTGATGAGCAAAGAGTGCAGTCAAATTTGGCAAGGAACCCAGGAAAATCTTAAAAGAAACAAGACAAACCTGAGAAATACAATGTGATATGTTTTAACCAACATTAAAATAGAGCGGAAGGAAGAATAAGAAACAACAAAAATTAAAATTATTTCAGACTTTATATAAAAAAATTAAATCAATAACACATGCATATAGAATGTACGTGTATGTGTGTATGTATATATATATATATATATATATATATATATAATTATTCCAAGGTATTGATTAATGGAGTCACTGGCAAAATTTTAGTCATCACCTGCCCCAACTCCACATCCATATTTTGAGAAAGGGAAGAAATTGAATGAGAAAACTTCAACTATTACTAATACATGGACAAAAATTCTAAATTAAAATAAATAAAAAAAATCTGACAAAATGTTTAATCATTTCCTTTGCTGACAAATATATCAAATTATTTCTAGTCTGTTCACACCAAGGACTTCATTTATTTAACCTTTAATTTTTCATCTGTACAAAGGGGTTAATTATGTAGGCTAGAAACTAAATATTTTTTGTCTAAACATTAATATAAACAAGAATTCAAAATACATGAATATAATAAATTCCATCAATACAGGAGCATCATTCTCAAGTATGACTATGGACGATCATGTATTGTTTGGAATCCTCAGAAAAGAAACCCTGGGAAAAATTCTTTTAAAGCTGGAAAAAGCCTACTTTTACAAGCCTTTGAACAATGCATGCCCCAAAGTAGTTTTATCCATATACAATAAATGGCATCATTGGGTTATGTCAATACTTGTTTGTGGGATTTAAAAATATATATATATATATATATATATATATATATATATATATATATATATATATTCAGAACAATTATTACATTCAGTACTAAAAACAAAAAGATGATAATTGACAAAGACAGATCAAGAGAAAAAGAAAAGGCAACAAAAGTTTGAAAGAAGGACTAAAAGCAACCGATAGAACAAGATTTGAAAAACTATTGAGGGGTGGCAAGATTGATTATAAGGGATGTGTGTCAATCATTATCTAAAAGATTATGCTTTTTTTTCGAAATGACACCTTCCCATCTTCGTTTGGAAGGTTGCATGCAACAGGAAGAAAGTCAATAAATGTTAAACTGTATAAATGCATCGCCTCATTCTCAAGGTGTTTCTACCCATTCCAATACTAAATTCGATTTAGTTTTCAATGAACAAGAACCAAATTTATCCAATAAAATTTAGTCAACATTTGTATTTAAATACATCTTAAATATTCTAGTTACTTACCAGATTTATCTCCCCTACAGGTTAAAAAAGACTGCACACACAAAGCAGATAAACTCTTCAAAATCTGATGTAAAATTTATATTTTGTTTATAATTCTAAAATTCTGCAAAGTAATCATTACAAATAATCACTTAAAATCTGATGTTCATTGATGAAAATTCTTTAGATTTTAAATTCTAATATGCCAAAAAATTAATATTTGTATCTGATTATGCTCAATGGTCAATCTGTAGGATTCTAAGGTATCTAAGTTGACATACACTCTTTTTACATGTTCCTCTAATCCATTTTTAAATGAACAAACTGATCACAAAAAATATTCTTATACAAAGACTGAAAAGAAACTAAAAATAAAATATGATGCATTTTCATCTCCAAGGCAATTTCTTTCCAATTTCACAAGGAAAAAAAATGACATCCCCTTTTAACATAATACCACTGAACTGAAATTAAAATTGAACTGCAAATAACACTTTTTGCATATAGTGTAAAAAGTCCCGAGTGAAAACTTGAAAGCATTGCTTTTGTCAAATTTATTGACATAAAATAACTACTTTAAAATCCTTGTGCTTATTACTTCAATTTTTATTACCTTAATTAGAGAAACACTCTACAAAATTATTTACTTCTCCCATTTTCTTTCACTTTTGACACCATTCAGGCCTTGATCTTTACCTGTTAACTTAAAAGCCAAAAACGTTGCCATTTTTCAAAACAGTTAAAAATTAAAATATTGTTAAAGACTACAATTTTTGTTTGTACCTATTTTAGAAACAATAGACCCATATTAAAAAAAAAAAAAAAAAAAAAAAAAAAAAAAAAAAAATCACCATTCTCGTTCAATAAATTTTAGCTACATTTTAGGCACTTTATATGCAAATAAACAAAAGTTAAAATATTGTAGAAATTAGAAATATGAAAAACTTGCTAAAGGCTTAATTCTTAAATGTTGAGTAAGAGTCAGTCTGATTCTGGGGCCAATAATACTTTTAGCAACCCCCTCCCTACATATGCATTCCTTTTCCAAGATATACAGATTATCCATAATCATCTAATCTCAAATTAATCCATCCTATTTTTTTTTAAATAGCTTTTGATGATGAATTAATTAGAAGTACATCTGATTGCGTCAGATAAACAGCAGGAAAAGTTTTTATGAGTGAGAAAAATAACTCCAGAGTTAAGCAAACCTATCTACCTAAAATAACTTTGGCAGCTTTTGTGGTTTTGTATACAAGCTTATTGAAGAATCTTTTTTTTATACTTAGAATTTGAGTTAAAAATACATTTTTTTGAAATTGTTTTTTTTTCTCTCCAGTCTGGAAGGAAAGGTACATAAAGTGTGAAGAAAAACTTAGTTATACGAGTATAAAGATTTTTATCTGGTTTAAAACGTACAATGTTTCAACTAATTACTTCTATTAAATCATTCACAGAAAGAAAGTATATAAAAATCATTAAAAATATAAGGATTGATTACAAGGAATTAATATTTAAATTAAACATTAAAACAAGTTGCATTTTGATCAAATACTAAATTTGCTCATTTACAGAAATGACAAAAAAAAAAAAAAAAGGAAAGAAAAAAATGTATATGATAAAAAGCTGGAATTCTTTATGAGGTACTGAATTTTGAGAAATCCTAAACAGTATAAGGCTTGCTAGATATTTGAGAACATATCTTCAGTTAACCATAAATTAAAAAAACTATCTTAAGTAATTTGCCAAAATGTAACATTCTTATTTCTCTTACACATGTATTGAGAACATTAACATGGCTGCTTGCAGTCAGTAATGAAAAGATACATGCTTGTGACACTAGCTACCAACTACATCAACTCAAAGAGAAAATGAAAAGAGATTAAAAATGGCCAGATAAACAACAGGTGGCTCTATACAAATCCCAATAAGATACTCAGTGATAAACATCAAATTCATATCATCTAAGATGGTGCTGGTGTCATGAGCAATGAGAACATTTTGTTACTCTACTTCTCACAGAATCAATGCCATCTTCTAAATAGACATGTTATAACATGGTGAACAAGCACAGGACCAAAGGGATGGCTATGCATGTTCTTGCACGACACTGTTTCTTCCCACATGATTGAGGATTGGCCAGAGAACCTTAACAATCATCATGCCAAACAAGTGGCTTCCTACTACCATGTCTAGAGTATTGTCAAGAAAGACAACCAACATGTGTATGTTTTTTTCTTTTAAAAGCCTTGTTCACAGCCACACTATTGTATATGATGACCAACATGAATGAGAAACACCTGACCCATGTATGCAGTTGCTTCTGTAGGCAGTTGAAGGCTGTTTCATTGAATAGAATTTTTCATAAGCTGAACATCTGTACATTTTTTTTTCTTTTAAATACATTGACTTTTTTTTTCTACTGAACACATTTTTCTTTATTATAATTTGTTCTCAATTACCCCCACCCATTTTTTTTTATAAAGCTCACTGAATACAATGCTCAAGAGCCATTCATGGTAGAGGATTAATGTACGAGGTGTGTTTTATGAATGTTAGAGGAGGTATAAAGAAGTGTATATTACACAAGTATAAGGAGGCTTGATAGCAACTGACCCTGGACTTGAAAAGGCTAAGATTGTAGTGTTCAGGAAAGCATCCACAAAGTAGCTGAAGAGTTGCCCGAGTGGAACTTACTCCTTACAAAGAAAATAGAGAAATGTGGAGGATTCAACTCCATGGAAACAATACGGTGAGTCCTAGCTGTAAAGTCCTGAACTGGAAGAACTAAAGAGTGGAACTCATCAGTGTAGCAATAGGCTTGCAACATTGCATCTGTGGGAAGGTAGCTGAACTCATTTACTTAGTTTTTGAATAAAAAGATTCACTTTCAAGCATTACATTATTTATAATGACTTTAAAAATCATTTATGTCAGAGTGCAGAGTTTAAACTTCAAGAGAGTCAAGAACTTTAATAAAAAAACAAAGATGCTGAAATTATCAAGGAGTTACACCTACAAACACTAATGATTAATGTAAAAATGGAATAACCATCTTGAAAATTTATGCTACAGGTCTATGTTAAGCAGTTTCTATATTTATGATTTTCCACAAATTGGGATAAAACTTGTTGAAAGAACTCTTCAGCATTAGAAAACTTAAACAGTATCGATTTCCTCTTTTCCCCCATTTTGCTTTGTCATTGGAACATTCAAAAGACTGCTTACTTACATTATATTTGAATATATGTTTACCTTCAATACTTATAATATATATATATATATATATATATATACATACACACACACACACACATATATATAATATACACACAGGCGTGTACGTACATGTATGTGAGAGAAAGAGGTTGCCATTAATAATTGTTGCTCATTAAATGTCTTATGGTTTAGAATATCAAATTAAGAAATCCACATATATAAAATACAGTGTGTGTTGTGTGTGTGATACTTTTGTACATTATTAGAAGATTCCACTTCATAGAAAGGGTCAGTTTGTCCAGGTCTTTGTATATTATGGCCTATGTGCAATGTCACTTCAGGACAAGGACAATTATGGCCCTACACAACTTCCTATCCTTTGTAGTCTTTTTACCATCTTCTCACTCCCCGTTCTACAATCCATTCACATAAGCTTGTCAGGTACGTGGCACATTGAAAACTGCCCCGTCCCTTTTGCCTTCAATATGTTCTATGAGTGTAAAATCTTCCAAACTCTTGTGTCCCAGTAATTTCAGATGTATCGTAAGTGTGTCTTATTTCTATTTTCCTTGATGGCATTACAGAAATAAAGTTTTCTGTTGACAAATAAAACACCATATCTTATTTTCATCATGGAGGTAAATGAACAATAATTCTGTAATTACATTTTGCTTATAAAATATCAAAAAAACTTAATTAGTTACTTTGACAATGAAGGTAAACTTGTTTAGTTGATTTTGTTTACTGGCATATAATCTCTAAGAGTTATTTAATGCCAAAATCTATTTTGAATGCAATTGTATGCCTTCAACTACAGATAAAATGTACTTTTGGTAATTTTTTTAATATAAAAAAATATTGCTGGTATTTTTACTATTTTTACACTTTTATAGTGTTTTGTTTTTGCTTGGGGAGTTCACTATTTGACCATAGCTGAAACCCTAACTGGTGCTATCACCCCGGGAACAACAGCACTCAAGTAGTTAAAAAAAATAATATAAAATTATTTAAGAAATTGCACAGCCAACTTTCTCCTATGAAACATTTGAATACAAAAGTTGTTTTTTCATATATGCACAAAATATGCTTCAATAATTTAACTGTAGGTATAGGAGATTAATAATATGATCATTAAATTGAAATTAAACACTCATTTGAAGGCAAAACCAACATGTAAATTTTTCAGAGATTAAGTATTTTGTTTAAGTTATGCAAAGATTCTGAAGCAGAGTTCAGGTAGATTATAGAATAAAGAGTCACAAGGCACAAAAATTTGGTTATCATCAACTGAGATTTTGAAAGTCAATAAATAACTAATTTGTTTAAATTTCTTTATAATTATCAAGATTTTAAAGTTGAATTCATCAGAAATCACTATTATAACAAAAAAATTGAAGAGAATTTAAAATCAAGTTTTAAGTATTAATATTGTTTGACCAAGTAATCCAGCATGCGCACATCTTACCCTGTTGACCAAAAATAAAGAGTTCAACAAAAGGGTTAGATGTTATTCTCTAGAGTTTTTCTTTTTGCACAAATTTCAAGTAAATTTTTTTTCCAATTTGTACAGAAGAGTCACTCTCCCCCAACAGAAATTTGTCATCTGGTAAGTGAACCTAGTAATGAGATAAGTAGTTTGAGTAGAAGTGGAACAGAACAATCCCTAAAGCATACAGGAAGTGTGAATGATTCTAAATAAAAGGAAAAGAAAAAGTGGATACATTTTAATTACTAAATCTCTACTAAGTCTAGTAATGATAACATTAAAAATTCTATAAGTACAAATGGAAACTATCTGGCACTTAAGATAAAAAGCTTGGACTCTTCCTTTAATATCTAAGCCAAATCCTCTCATGCTTGCTACCCAAGTGTACTGTAATATGACCAAGAAAAATACTTTATAAATAGCAACTGGTTTCAATGAACACTTTGAATATACAGGAAGTTTTGATTTTCAATAAACAAGTATTAGAACTTGCCAGATTGACCACTCAGAATGATGATTTAATTCAAATCCATATTTATCTTCAGTTATTCAGTCATCCTATCTACTTGTCATATTCAGTAACACTCTTGGAATTTTGAACAGAAACCTTTATTTAATCCAAAGGTAGACTGTCCTCATTCCACTGCCCAACCCAAGGATAGAATTCACAAATATCAAGTAAACTGTAACCACTAAGCATAAACAATCAGTTTAATTTTGGAGCCTTTAAACCTAAATTATTCTTTCCCTAGTCAAAAATTCAGACTGAAGCATTAAGTTCTTTCTACAAGTTTCACTTTAGCCTCCCTTTTAATATGTAATAAAAAAAATTTTAAATAAATTTTATAACAGTGTGCTGAGAAGTTTTTCATCTTCCCAAAATCTGACTAAAAAGAACCTTTAATTACTTCTTTGTTGTGCCAATAACTTTTCAGCATACATACAAATCTTACACACACACACACACACACACACACACACACACAATAGGAAAATTATAACACGTATCCAAAACTTTCTCCTCAGGTATTGGGTTAGCAAGGTTGATTGCCATATTCAGCGTGGAAAACAGATTTTAGACAATATAATTTTTATTGCCAGATCAGATAAGACAATTCAGATGATTTGAAATTGTTAATGAAAAAATAACTCCATTCAGTTAGAATTAAAATATTACAGCCAGCAGCTTTTGTGCGTGCATCATTTGATTTTTTTTCATGCCATAATTGTCTTCCCTTGACTGTATGATTATAATCTTTGAAGATGGTATCTTTTAGTCATGGTATTTGACAAAAGAGTCATTACATCTACCCAGAAACAAAGTTGAAATTCTTTTATGTGCCGTGTCTCTTCAGGATGTAGCCGATCATGGCTCTCCACTTCTCCCTATTCCTTGTAGTTCTCAATATGTTTTGTCCTTTTGCTACTTCTCCCAAACCCAGTTCTGTCATCCACTTGCTTAATCCCTTGCTAGGTATGTCATGTGTTGCTTCCCCTTGTGTCTCTTTCCCTCTATCTGCCCTGTGAGTATCAGATTCTCCAAGCCCTCCTTTCTCATGTGTCCCAGAAATTTCAGCTGCCTCTTCCTGATGTTAAGTATAAGCTTCCTCCTTGTTTGCATCCTCTCCAAAACATCATTGTTGCTCACATGTTCGGTCCATGGTATCCTTAGCATCCTTCTGCAGAATCATACAGTCACATTGAAGAGGCAAAAACCTCACAAGCTAACAAGCTCCATCATAGTTTCACATTTTGAAACTAATGAGTCTAGTTAATAAAGAGACTTTTCTATATGGTGTTACATCAGGAGGTAGTTTACAGGACTGTATCTTTTCACAAGATTTTTTTTTTTGTAATCTTCAAGTTATCTTCAAAAGTTTCACTTTTTATATACAGAGTGGCCACTGAAAAACTGAAGATTTGAAAGTCATAACTTCTTCATTCTCAATCTATTTTTTTTTTTTTTTGCAGGTTATAGAGCATCTCTTGGATATTAAAGTGTTTACATATGATGTCCAGCAATGAGTAAAACTCATTGAGTTTTTCTATTCCAATGAAAGATCAATTATTCAAACTCAGAGAAAATACTGGCAACATTTTAATGTCAGCATCTCCTAGCAATAACATAATTTGGGACCTAATCACCTAGTTTGAAAGAACTGGCTCAGTCAGCGATCTTCCAGTAAGAGGTCCTAAGCACACTGTGCACACTGACAGCAGATTGTCCTTGAGGATCCATCAGCTTCTACCTGCCACTGCTCTGCTCAATTAGACATTGCCAGATCATCGCTTCAGAAGATTCTGAAACTGGATTTTACAATGTTTCTATACAAGATTCAAATGGTCCAAAAATTTGAACAAATAAAAAAAATAAAAAAATAAATGTTTGTAAAAGTTATTTTTGTTTTCTGTTTTATGTCATTCAGTCTTTCAGTGGCCACCCTGTAGAAGTGGCAACAGTTCAATGGGCTGAAATAGACAATTGCTAAGCTACATTCTCAATTAGTTTCCATAATTAAGCTTGCCCCAGGTATCATTTATTAGGAACTAGTGACCATCCACTTCACTTTTATCTAATACTAGAATGAATGTTGAAATCCTTACAGTATTTAGTATTGTTAAGATATCAGTAACATTTTATCCAGATTTACAAACACTGTGTTTCATTCAATTTCACAAACCAATCAATGAAAAAGCTGATTTGTTTAGAAAAATACCAACAAAAACCTTACTCTGTGTTTTTTTTGGTTTTGATTTGTCAATGTATAGCTATTTTAGAGGATGTGACAGACTAACAAATGTCACAGAATTTTATATATAGATAGATGCTGTGGAGGTAGCAGCATCCCTTTAAATCTGGGATTCCCAAAGTGAGTGAGTATTACATCCCTGTGAGTAGTGAAGAAAGGTTATAATGGGCAGTTAAAAGAAAAGGATGGCAGGAGAAACTTTTCTTTTTAAAACAAAATATGACAAAATATAGGAAACAGATAAGGAAAATACATGCTTTACAAAGAAAAGCAACAAAATTTATGCATGGGTTTTATTTATTTTATTGTCTAAAAATTCCCAACATTCACTTGTATCTTGCTGATACTATATGGACAGAACACACCACATATCAGCCACATCAGAGAGCCAACATTGTGTTAGGTTTGCAGGTGTCTCGATATGGCCACGATTGTTTATCTGGCAACATGTTATCTGACATCTACGATAAACTAAAATGCATGCATGCTCAGCATTAAATTAATTGTTTCTGAATTTGCAGCATGTCCAATACCAAGAAATAAGTATCTTCATAAGGCTGTGGAAAGGGGCACTTGGAATGTAAACCGGGTGTTACATGGACAGCAGCAAGAAAAATTTGGGAAACCACTGCTCTAAACAAAATTGACAATTGTAAGGGATGACTGCATGGCTCAAGAAATAAGAATAAGCAAAGATATTGCAACATGCAGTTACTGATTTAGCCATGGTTTCAGGATGGTCTCTTATTGTCACATTAGTAACGGTAGACTTTAGCTATAAGAGTAGTTTCCCTAATGCAAAAAGAAAAAGGCTGAAACACATTGGTAAAGAAAAATTTTACTTTTGCCGTTTATATTGTCTTTACAGATATATTTTATTTATATGTGAATTTTTACACACAAATTACATATATTAAATAAAATAATAATGGCCACTTATCTGAATATGCCTGTCTGCTAGGCTGGCTAACCAATACCTGTTGCAGACACCTACTCAGGCACATTTGTGTTTCTACAAAAACCCACAGAGCCTACCTGCAGTTTATATTGCAATTATGCTGAGCAAATCTTAGTTTCTGGGAGAGTGCATAATCTGATGTGATCAATGGTTTGAACAAAGCCAGTACACTCAAACCCTCAGCCACGACAACTTATGACTTTGTGCAAGCATAACCATCAATGAACAATTCTGTCTACTCACAATTCTTAGGGCAACTCATATGATTTTCAGATGCTTTCCTAGGGTGCCGCATGCCAAGATTGCCTCCACCCGATTCCAAATTGCTTAAGATTTCCAGGTCATGAATGAAAAACAAATGTTCTAACCATTGCCATGCACACACACACACACATATAGATATATATATATATATATATATATATATATAGGAGCGAGAGAGTTAGAATGAGAAACAAGAGCCTGCCTATTCCAATTCCATTAGATTCACTTACATGCAAATATCCTTGGGAAAAATATTAAACTCTTTTTTCCCCCCAGCTATGAGTAAACAGAAGAACAGAATCGGTCCTATAGCCATGTTCAGCCACCAATCTAGGAGAAGGAACACTTGAGGCAAGTCGTTTGGAGACCTTGTGGCATACTACATGCACTAATTCTCTGTATTAGGTTTTTCCAAAGTGTGGCTGGTTCTGCTCAAGCTTTACAACACTAATCAAATATATATGCAAGTAGTCTAGCTGTTCAGTTCTAAGAATTGAGCTACTGGATCCTCATATGTCAAAAACAATGGAAGTGTCCCTTGTGTGTGTGTGTGTGTTAATGAGAGAGAACTCTAATCGTTTATCAGTTAAATACAGTCTAAGTAGAAATGACCCAGTAACCAACTAAGACAAGGAAGACAAAAACACTACACATGGCCTCAAAGATGGCTCAATGAGCAGAGCACTGGGTAAGAGATTACACAAAGCTTTGGCTCAATCTTCAATGAATTTAGGGTTTACTATTTACATTAAATACAAATGTTAGATAGCATCACTTCCTTACACAAGTGCTCTTTTGAAGATTATAGAACTAAGATATTACTATACAAACATCTTAACTAGTCTTACTATAAAAAAAAAAATTGAAATTATCATTGTTTTTTTTTCATGATGTTGTAAGATGACTATTTTTAAAGCAGTGGAAATTAGCCAGCATGAAATTCATATGTAATAAGAGCTGCTTTCAAGCCATAAACTGACAACCAAATATCACTAAGTAAATGTATTTTATAGAAAAAAAAAATTTTTTAGATATTTGCCATTTTTTTTTTCTGAAAAAATCTTTTTTTTTCATTCAGTTTGTCACAATAATGACGAACCTACCTGTGTAACCATTTTTTCCTTACCAATTGATTTTAAAACATTCCATTTGGTAGGCCATAAAATTTCTGACTAATCATTTAAGATTTAGAAACTATTACAGGTTTTTCCTATTTTTTTCATTGCAAGATAATTACCAAATAAAATAATTTAAAACAGGTGATCAAGACAAAAATCAGCAACAAGGATTGAACCATGGACCATATACACTTTTCCATATTCTATATGTTTATATAATATGTTCAATCCAGTTGTTTAATGATTGTAACTCTAATGGTTGGTGCAGAACAATTTTTAAAAAATACATTTCTCTCTTTCCATTCCTTATAAGTGCTGCAGTAATTAAAATAGGATTGGTTTTGTGAATCTGGACAACTTCAGTTTCATTCTGATGATCAACAGAGGCAAATATATGATAAGCCCATCAAATCAGTGTAAAAGGTATAAAAGTTTAAAATATAATCATTGTTGACTGTGTAAAATTGGGATTTATATGAGGCATGGGAAGAAAATAAAAGTGAACCATTTGATGTAAAGATGATTTTTCAAATACAACTGCAGGATCTTTGATCTTTTTGGAAAAAAAACTTATTGGCCAGTGAGAACTCGAGATTGGTATTCTCTCTAATAGTAAATGTCTTTATATTTAATAAGCATTTCATTTCAACAACAAGCATCAGGTTGACTTTTCTACAAAGCTAATACCGAACTTATGAACAACAAAGCTTTCCATTTTGTTTAACAATGTCAATTTCCATTCAAATGTTCAACACAGCAAATTTTTAATACATGGTTAAGAAGTAAACCATAGATTAATTATAGTTACTATTTTTCAAAATGGCTTTTAATTTGAATTTCTTAAATTACTTTTATGAAGCAAAATGCAAACTAGATTTAAAAGTATTTTAAACTGATTTAATTATAGTGTTAGTTTTTAGATGAGGTTTTACAGAAAGCATTTCCAGTGAATCCAATTTCATCATTTTTAGTCCGTTCTCTTACCTGGTAACCCAATCAATTGACATTCTTTTCGTTTTGACACCTATAAGCCTACACAATTTACAGATATCAGTGCATCAACTGAATTAGATCGGAAAAAAAAAAAATTTTAAATCCATACAATTATATTGTCATAAGTTTAGCACAAGGAAACAAAACATTTAAACTATGAACAAAATTTATCTTAATTAGTTTGTCTTTGTTTCATAAACAAAAAAAAAGTTTTAATTGATTTGTAATCTTTAAAGATTAGAAAAAAAACACTAAATATCATCAACATTTCCTATCAAGATATAGAAAATTAACAATCTTAAAAGAAAAAAAATCAGAATATTCATGAAGTTAAGAGCAGGAAAACATTAAAAGGGTCACTACTTAAATTGGCTGGTTTGCCTACTTGCAAGAGAAAAAAAAAAAGGAAAAATTTTCGGGGAAAGAATAATAATTTTTACAGATTAGCATTTATAAAACCACCTTCAAATCACATTTGTCAGGATTGAAAAAAAAAATACTGAATTTTTGCTTATTTTGTCATTTTAGAAGGAAGGGATCCTGTTCATAATATAAATACAGTGAAAATAGATACATGGCTTCATAAAAGAGTTATCTATACTTTGTTTTTATTCACAAATCTCAAGTTTGAAACTGCTTATGTCACTGCATGCTATTACAAAAAAGCACAACAGTAGTATGAGGTTATCAATGACGCAAACAGTTTTAAATTTGACATTTGTATATAAAAACTAAATACAGATAACTCTCTATGAAGTCAGGGATCCATTTGATACTTCACATTATCAACACACTCCCCATTTCTAAAAATGTCCATAAAAAAATAAATATCAATTTACAAATTGATGGATTCAGGAAGGTCTAATGATTACTAATTACTTTTTCTTATATATATATATATATATATATATATATATATATATCTCAGCCAATGAACGTTTATTATGTTTTATCATGAGCTGTTCCAAGCATCATATAATGGCTTTAGTTTCAAAAGAAAATAAAGACAAAAAATATTCAACATTTGTATATTTCTTTATTATATTGGTCGTTGATCTAAGCTTTCGGCTCACATGAGCCATCATCAGAGTGGTTATATGGACATTACAACAGAGATGTTCACTGTCAAAGACGACACCCTGTTTTGTTTTGTCATTTGCTCTTGAAACTGAAGCAATTATATGACACTTGGAATGGCTCATGATAAAACATAAGACATTTGTTGTCTGTTATATTTAACAATATATATCTGAATAAAAATCTGCTGCCCCTATACACTAAATCATATATATATGTGTGTGTGTGTGTGTGTGTGTGTAAATTTAGATAGTAACATTAAAAGTAATAAAAGTAACAAACAGAATTGAATTATCTCAGAGTATTTTGCAGACAATAAAATATTCATGTTAAGCAATGGTTTAGGTGTTATGTCAAAAATCACATCTAAAAGGGAAAAAAAATTAAATCTCTTCCATTTAACAATGAAAACAAGTCAAAAAGAAAATACTTGACTACCCCCATCTCGGATGATTTTTATCCCCCCTTACTGAGGAACTTCCTCTTGTCAAACTAGCTGGAATGGATTAAAGTTCAAAGAACATATTTTTTGATATTGTCAATAAACAAAGTTTCATGTTTGTTGGCTTCAACAGCAGATAATGACAGAGAAAGCAACAAACACCATGGCACTAAAATAAATTACAATATACAAGTTTTACTTTTTCCTGAAATTGAATAACTTTTCATTATCTACAATGTTATGGCTGCTGTTGAGTTTAGTTCTATTATTATTATAACAGTTCTTTGTAAAAGTTGCCACTCAAATCTTCAACTGGTAACACCTTAAATGACTTTCCTTTTCTACCAATTAGTATCAGAGGCAACACAAACACAAAATCCTGTCAACACCACCACCTTTCTGGCTGTTTGCCACTTAAAAAAAAAAAAAAAGGAAGACTTGTTTACAGTGTTGAAAAATAAAAATAAAAATTTAAACAAAATTTTATTGTTATTATTTGAGCTATTATTGCATTATAAATGGAAAAAAAAAAACTTACTGGTTGTAACATTTCAATTATTTAAAAATTTAGTTTACCACCAGCTTTACACTTTAGGATTCTCAAATAGTAAAAGGTTTATTATTCAGCAATCTCATATCTACAACTAAAAGAATGATTATGTCAAATCAAGTAATTTTGAAGCAAGAAGAATTTGGTTTTATCCAGGATGAACCAAAAAAAAAAAAAAAAAAAAAAAAAAAAATAGTTATTCCATTAGTTCTTTGGAAAATTCTTATTTTGATAAGAATTTTAAACACTAATATCCTTCCTCACTTGTCACATCTGGTAATCTTTGTCACAATTTAACTAACCTTCCATCATTTGAAAATTCAAATAAATAACAAGATCGAATTTTGATTGCTTAGATGAGGGTGGCCTTTCTTACAGACAAGGGTATCTGTGAAATAAATAGAAAAGCTTTAAATCTTACTAGAGAACCAAAAACATTTTTTACATTAAAGCAATAAATTTATGAATTGCTGGAAAACCTGGAATAGTTCTAAAGAACTCAGGAGGATAGACAAGCTATAAATCCAAAGAATTCAAACTATCCAACTAGATAGTCATTGGTACAACAGTACTAAGTAGTAAAAAAGTCAAAATAAAAGTGAAGTGGAAAAAAAAAAAAACAACTATCAGATACTATACACCAGAGTAAAGTCAAAGAAAAAAATGATGATGATATTACAAATTTAGGAAATGACATTTCATTTTAAAATTTAAAAGTCACAAAAGTAAAATATAAGGATAGGACCTATTTGATGTATTTTGCTGAAAGGTGGTTACTGGCAATTGAGTATCACAATAAAAATTGAAATGACATAACTTCAAACAAATCAATATTAATGTACCTAACTAAAAAAAAAAAAAAAAAAAAAATACACTCACTTAAGGAAGAGAGAGAAAGAAGAAAAGAAAATGTTAACATAATCCCTGTACCAATAAACAGAAGCTGAGATTTCAAAAACCAACCCTAGATGCTTTTATAGTTACATTTATGTTAAGCTGACTTGCATTTTTGTATTCATTCCCAGATTATTTTCATATCATTTGGGTTAATCTTTTCTAAATATGTCCTTTACAACAAAAAAAAAAGTTAATAAAATGCCACCCACAGACAAGACTGATCCAAAAATAAGTTTGTCACAGCTGGGCAAATATTCCCAAACCATTCTCAAAATACATTCTCCCTCCCACTTCACAGATGAATAACAAAGAGATAAAAAAAATTCATAAAGACAATATTTTAGGAATTTGTTCCACAGACATCAAGGCAAAGAGCATGTCAAGCAGTTAAATTACCAACAGCACTACCTTGCACATCCAACAGCTACTTCCTTTTTAAATGGAGTTTAATTGTATCACACACAGGTAGCAAATTCTGAATATCTTAAGAAAAAGTAAAAAGAAAATCTCTTTAGCACAAATAAATAAGATTTTTTTTCTTACTCAAATGCTAGATGAAAAGAAATATGCAATAGTGAAAATTTAAGTGACTTAATTAGTGACCAAACTGCATTTACCAGGATAATAGCAAATAAAATTGATTCAATAGGAAAACAATAAACACTTACCCTCATTTATGGCAAAACAACAATAAGATCATAATTAGAAAATATAAACAAACTAAAATATATATTTCCAACCACATTGATAAACATTTGGAGAGTCTAGTTAATAAGGAAACATGTCAGTTCAAAAAATTTCAATAGAATGAATATATATATATATATATATATATATATATATATATATATACACACACACACACACACACAGTGTGTGGGCATAGGAATCAACGCTGATTTATGGCCATTAGACCAATATCAAAGTGAACAGAGAAACCTATCACCAAAGTGCTGATTCCTATGCCTATATCTGTAACAGCTCTGATACTGGACACTCCCATTATCAAGATGGTGGGTGTGTGTGTGTGTGTGTGTATATACACATATACAATAGCAAATATAAAGACATTAGCAAGAGAAATAATTCTGTACAGAAGAGAAATACATTAAAAAACAAAAAAAAACAAAAAAAACAAATGAAAACTTCAAACAAATCTGAGGGCAATGTGAAATGAACCCATTCAATCAATATTTACAATTTTGGAGATATATATATATATATGATGAAAATATGGAAAAGACAAAGCAAAATTCGAATATGTGAGTTTACTGTTTTTTTATTTTCATCATACCGTCGGATCTACATCCACATTTGCTATATATATATATATATATATATATATATATATATACATACATACATACATACATACATACATACATACGAGTTTCATTGAAAATGACTGACAAGGTGCTGTGGTTGAGTTTTTTATACTATTTCTTATACGTTTGTATAATTTTTCTTTTCAGGACATAAATTATATAAAAATTGTCCGAATGTTTTCCAAGCACTTTCAGTTATACTTTTAGCCATTATCAAAGATGAATTTTATTTTACCTTTAACAGAATGTATGGATAGTTTTATGTATTTATCTAGAGTTATAGGAATGTTTTATTTTCTAAACACACTCAGCACATTGTGGCCATGTTCATATTATTGAGTGTTGGCTTTTTCTTTCTTAATAATACTTCCAATACTTTTTAGCTTTTTTGTACATGTGGATGGTGCTATTATATTTGTATTATCAATGAGTATGTTACAGATTGAGTTTGGCAGGTTTTTATGTGTATTTAAATGAGACCTAATTGAGTTATGGTCAGAGAGATGCAACATGAATCTTCTTGTTAAACATGTATATCCAATATAATTATTTACAAATTGGATTGGTCAGGAACACAGCTTCTTAAAGGACATGTAAATTCATAAATAACTGGTTCTCTGTAATTTACATCTTTCAGGTGAATTATTATTTTTGATGAGGACAGTGGTTTTAAATTTTCTATAATAAATAATTAATTTTATTTTGTCAACTGGAGTTGTGTATTTCGTTATGCTGTTTCTAAGTGAAGATTCGTCTTCCTTATAGTTACTATGCATTTGATTTTTGTAGAAAATGTTAATATTTTTTTTCTGTGTTTTCAGTTGTTTTCGCCAAAACTTGCATAAAAGTGATTGCTTCCCAAATACACCATATATATATATATAGTGCGATGAATAAATTGTCATCTAAATTATGAAAATAACACAAAAATATCTTGAAATGCTAAAGAGTATATATATATATATATAATAAATAAATAAATAAATAAAACGCCATTGGTTTCAACAACGGCCCCCAGACAACTTCAGAATCTACTGCAACTCTTCTGGATGGACTTCTTGTTTAAGTTGGTGAATGCTGCCATAATCCCTGACTTCAGTTCATCTTTGGTGCAACAAGGAGTTTTGTTGGTCTCTCACTCAACTGTGTCCCACACATATAATCAAGTGGGTTGCAGTCTACAGAGTTAGGTGGCCAGATGTAAGAGGGTGATGTGGCCACAGAAATTGTCTGACGTCCATAACTGGGTTCTCCTACTTGTGCAGCATGGTGCAGTTTCCTTTTGCCAAACAGTCTTCCAGCAGCAGCCACCCTCTTGACACAGAGTAGCATTTCCTCCTTAAGGCACTTGATGTAGGCCTCTGTATCGAGTCACAAATTCAGGAGTTCTTTTCATATCGGAATAATCAGAGTGAGTTTTCAAGCTTCCGTACCTTTGTAATCACCACCCAACTCTTTCCAAATCCTCTGCACTGTCCTCAGATTAACACTCAAGCACTCCAAAAATGTTTGTACTGGAACTTCCAGTGTGAATACCAATCAGTACAGCAGGCAGTTTCCAAATTTCTGGCAGACTGAATTGCGTCATGGTGTTCTTTTTCTCACAGACAGTGCCCAACTGATCCTACTATACTGTGCAGTCAACAAAATCACAAACAAATAATGCATATGTGAAGATTTAAAAATATAAAATGGCGACAATTTAACCATCATACCCTGTGTATATATTATATATATATATATATATATATATATATATATATATAGGGTGAGGTGGCACATGTCAAGGAATACAGTATTGTGCATACATTAGTTCAAATACAAATAACATACCGTTGCAAGAATAAATATGCTTAAAAGCAGGATAAGCAACCCAACTGTTTAATCAGAAAGTACAAAGTAGACACACATACAGGTACATTTTAAAAAGTCCTTAAAAGGGCCAATTCACAAATTTAAATTGAGAAATTTTCACAACATAAAATCACACAGCATTTCTGTGTTATTTAAACTCTGAATTTCTATGCCAAAATGCCAAAGTAGTAGAGACAGTATAAAACCCATGAAAAAGATTTTAAAAAGAATGCAAAGGCTTTAAAAGGGCCTACAGAAAAACAATGTCCCCAGATGATAATATCAGCCATGTGAAACATTTTAACCATATTTGCAATTAAGAATTTTTTTTTTGTGGAGAAAATAGAAAAATGCAAAGAACTTTAAAAGTAATCTCATGCCCAAAGCTCTACCACCATGAAATATTTCCAAACACACAAAGAAAAATTAATTTACTACTTAGATGAATTTACCAAAAATGTAAGAGGGAATAAACTGGAGTACAATTCAAAATCTTGAGAGTACTTTTTTTTTTTTTTTAAATTGTAAACTTTTCAAAATTATAATGGAGGTCCTGTTAATTGTTTATCTATTGCACTTATCAATAAAATGTGAAAATACTTCATGTGAAGAATTAGAATTATATTACGAAGTAGCAGAACAAATCCAGCACAGAGAATCAATGACAACAGATTTCTATTTAATTATCAGTGATTGTGACGATATATAGAAATGAGGAGTTTCCAAAGATGTAAGAAAGCTAATCCCCGATTTTCTAATTATATTGTTTGCTAAGGATTAAAATTGGCTTCTAGCAAATAAAGACTATGACATCCTTCTTTGAACATCATTGGACTTGTACTACAAGATCAAAAAGAAAGAATTGTACCAAATAATAGAAACCAGATTACTTGAGGACTTTCCACAACAACTTAAACTGACAGCACATGTAACTCAAAGAGAAAATGACATAATCAAGATGCTTACATATCACACTACTTAAAAAAAAAAAAAAAAAAAAAAAAAAAAAAAAAAGAGGTCAGCAAGGAAGCCCCCTCCCTCAATTTCCCTGAAAGTGTTTTTAATAAAAATATTTTATAAATTTTACCTGAAAGTAGCATTGGCTGCTCAGTCAATAAATGATATTTCTTTATAATGAAACAGCTAATATTACCAGAGAAACTAAAGAGTATAATCAACCCAGAGTGTTATGCAATAAAAAACAGACAAAATGAAGGATGGTGAATAATAATTATAATAGTAATAAAGAAAATGTTTCAAGAAAAAATATCTAAAATCAGAACTTGGCCACAGATAGGAACCACTTCAGATAAAACATCTTTGACTGGTACCAATTATCATTGGTTAATATGAAGACTAACTCCTTCCCTGATTATGTTTCCGACAGAATAGTCAATACTGGAAATAGAACCAGGCTTCATAAAGTAATTCTCAAAATAAAAATGGTGTACTTTTATGAATATCATCATAATGAAGATAAATTTTGAAAGGTTTTGTGGCTTCAATTAAGAGTTTTAACAAAAACATTGTCAAATAGTTTCAATCAATGAAGAGATAAAATACAAATTATAGACAGTAACAAGATTGCATCTATTCTTGAATGCAAGCCAAAGACTTTGGGCCTGTCTATAAGAAATAATTAATAGATCAATGATCTAAAAGTACATTAACACACATTATTGATAAAATATTCATAGAACAATGCAAATCTGTACCACAGAATCAAAGAATTTTTAGAGAACTTATAAAACTCTTTTAAGGAAAATGAAATTGAAAGCAGTAGAAAATAATAAATTCTATTATAATAAAAAAAAAAAAAAACAGGAGAAACAAATATCCCAGTTCACAGAAAGTTGGGATGAAGTTATACTGAGGTATGAAAAAAAAAAAAAAAAAAAAAAAAAAAAAAAAAATTCTATTTTTGGTTATCAGTTTTATTCATCAAAATATTAAAGTTGCTTCCAAAAAGTGCAAGTGACTTATAAAATGACTTAATATTTAAACACAGGCTATTTAGTAAAATGAAAATAGTATTAATTCTAGTTAAAGTGCAAAATTGAAAACTAAAATAGAAATGGCAGTCTATAGTAACCAATGTCAAATAATGGAGGTAAAAAAAAAAGCACATGAAAAAGAGAGTATGTATATGTATGGACATAGGAACCAACATTATATGGTGGCTGTCAGTCTCATGCCTCAAGTAATCTTTAGGCCATCACAGGTTTAAAGCTCAGTAATCATGCAATGCCCATAATGTATATATTAAGTATTCTTCCTGCATAAAAATGTCAAATTTTAAACTAAGTCTGAAGATTGCATTGAGGTGTGAAACTGGCAGTTACTATGCACTGTTAATTCTTATGCCCACATACACTATATATAGAGTCTATAGCCTAATGAAAAGAATTTTTTGTGAAATATTTCCATGGCGAATATTAACCACAGATCAAACTTCAGTTAATGACGTCTTGCTTCAGACTTATTAATCCCTTCACATTATACAGTTATTAAAGTATACCTATCCATCTATCCATGTTTAATGTACTGAAGTAAAAATTATAGAACCTTTATTTTTACTTTAATAAGTATGTATCAAGTAAGCATCAAGAACAATGAATATGTGATATGGACTTTTGATAGACTCCACTAAGCTTAGTAAATATCTAACTTTGGATATTGGTAAAGTCACATTTATGAGTACCCAGTAAGAAGGGATATTGTTAATTTTATTTAAATCCTAATGCTCTCAAATATATCAGAAAAATAATTGATATATAGATTGCATAATAGCTGTCATGTAAGTTTGTAAATAAATTAAAAGCTCATAGTAACACGAGTAATCATTTACTAGATGAGAAATCAAAAATATAATTTTAATGTCCGAAACATGCACACAAATGTGAAAGTGTCTACTTTGATCTTTTGGTATCAAACAAATTAATTTCTAAACCACTACTAAACATATTAGTAAACCACTACTAAACATATTAGTAAATAGTAAACCATTACTAAATATGTGTGTGTGTGTGTGTGTGTGTGTGTGTGTGTGTGTGTGTGTGTGATTACAGTTGAGGGATTGAAGTAATCTTCCCTTAATTCTTTAATGTGCCATTTCTCTCCTACAATTTTCTATCCTTTGTAGCACTAATGTGCCTTACTACCACTCTCAGAAAATTACATATTTAAATTTTGATCCACAAGTAATTTCAACTTACATTAATACTATCTGAATTGTAGATTTAATCTTTAAAGCTCACAAACATTTTTCAAGAGTTACTTTGACAACTACATATAGAGACAATTTAACTATTTTATAACAATGTTGCATTAAGTTGGAAGGAAATAACACATTTAAGCAAAGAGGTATAGAGAAACTTGATAATTGAAAGACAATACTACAAAGATAAGTAGATTAATGTGAAATGCAAATTGCTTAAATTCAACTGCATACATTGATATCATGTATTATCCAAAAAGGAAAGTATGGTGAATTTTCAACTGCTAAAATTAATTATTAGACACACAAATGTAGAGATGGAAAAGTCAGGCTGATAATGTAAACCTGTTAGTAAATATTATAAAAGAACAGTCTTCATTTAAGAAGAGGTGGGGGACTTGTGGGAGAGAGAATGAACAAAGCCACTTTAGGATTTTAAAAAATTAAAAATAATTTCACTTTTTAAACACAATTTTATTTTTCAACATTTAACATTCAAAACATTAATTACAATCAACCAGCCTATTACATTTCAAGCAATGCAATGAATGAAACAAAGGAAAGTTATACAGCCTCTAGAATCTTTTCAATCTGGTAGCAATGTTATCATTTGAACAAAATAGTGACTCCAAATACCAAGTTATTACATGAAGATAATTATTCCATTAAAATAATAAATCTAGGATTCCTCTGATCTTTCATTTTATCATGAAAGCATTTTAATGGCATAGAAAATCTAAAAAATTTAACAAAATCAGAAAAAACATTTTACATTAAGATTCTGAGAAATCCTCATACACACCAGAAAATCCTTCATGATATCTGTAATAAAGACAAAACTTATCAGTAGTTCCCTTTCTAGCCACTAAATAGTCCAACTTTACTAAGCAGTTGCTAATGTTACTTTCTCATTTATTTTTAAATGAATTTTCTTCAGCCCTTCATTATTTCTTATTACTATAAACGTTATTTTAGTGCATACATGTGCAAGTTGACATCCCTATTTTTTTATTTTCTTAAAACAGTGAAATTAATATCAACCGATCTAGATCAAGAAGTCTGTTTTCTGTCAGGGAACATTTTTCTTCAGTAGAAATTCTCAAACTAAGTTGGTTGATATTAATTTCACTGTTGAAGAAAATAAAAGTAAAGATGTCAACTCAAACATGTGTATAAACTAAAAATAATATTTATAGTAACAAGAAATGTCGGATTAAAAAATCCATTTAAAAATTATTGTTTACATTTCAGGTACAAAAATGAAGTTAGCAGATATAGATTTGAAGAAGTTCCAACAAGAGATGTCCATTCTTTGAACAGGTAATTGAGTCTTATTTCATCATGATAGTCTCCAATGACCAAATTGGCACCGGCATGCTTCAGTTATAGAAATGGTTGCCCAAATGGAAAAGGGGAATACAGGTTATATTCCTGTTGGGAGGCACACTCATCTTTAGGACTTCTCATTTATCCAGAAAAACATTTGTACTGGATTTGTTTTGTAATATTAATAGTAAATTAAAATCAATAAGAATATAAAAGTAAGATTAATTCTGGCAACAATCGATGACCAAAATCAAGATGAGGACACAAAACAGATTCACATAGTAAATAAGTAAAAATATTTTTTTTTAAATTCAAGCTCAATTTAGAAAAGAGATGTAGTCATACTTTTCTATTGAGAGAAAATGGAAATTTTCTTAAATATCCCCCCCACACACACACACACAAATACATGTTAAAAAAAAAAAACACACAAAATGCACACACAAAGGACTGGCTTTTCATCAACTTATATCCCAGGTTGGGATGAACAAAGACAAATTAAATTAAAGACAAGTGTATTTTAACACACACATCATATACAAATCAGTGGGCAAAACAGCTAGATTTATCCTTGCCTGCATCCAATTTGATAGTGAATAACTTTTCTCTACACCAACTGACAGCTAAATTAGGTTGCAATTTCTTTGTTCTGATAAAACAACATGCTGTCAGCCTCCTACTATCAGACAAATCATTAAAACTTGTCAGAGCATAAGAATTTGGGATTTTTCAATTTCCTCAATAAATTCTTGATGTCATGCAAATGCAAATATTGGGTTAATAATTCATCATAGTTGGATATTTTTACCAGGCAAGAGATAGAAGAAATGCTAACAAAAATTGTTTTTCTACAACTCCATTGTTTCAATATAGATGCCTGCTTAGACATGTTCCCTTAATCAAAATTGAACCAAGTGAAGGTGCAGAGTGGCTGAAGAGTTTTATCTTCATTTACTGCAGCGATTAATGTTTGTCAAGCATGTTCAGCTAATGAGTCACTTGTCAAGTCTATATATGATAAGAACCTAATTTGATTAATATCATATGCAAAGAAAAATTATACCCCTCTCTTAAGAGGGGCCCCAAAAAACAGATAAAATGAAATCTTTGACATCTTATTAACACTGATTACATATTTTATTCTACTAGACCCAAATTAAGAGACAATTGATGAGAAATCATTAAAATAAAACTGGAAACACCACCTCATTAATAAGTCATGCATATATTTTGCACTGTCAACATGCAAGAGGAATGGATAATCATACAAAAATTATTTTTAAAGTTCCATTTGCATGTACATCTTTTAAATAGAATAGAAAACTGATTTAGCCAATATAAATTCGAAAACACTATTATTTGAAAGGAACTTTCATCAAACTTAGAGTTTGTGATGTTTTAACAATTCTCCAATCTAAATAATTCACAATTCAAATATGAACCAGTGTACTTAGGAGACCAGACTCAATACATTCATCACAACACCAGAAAACTATAGAAAAAGCAATATCTTCGTACTTCCAAACAATTAATCTGGAACTGTATAAGGTAACCTGATTAGTGAAACATTTCAGACTATCCAATAATTTTACATCCTTCTTATGCAAACACATAAATGATATGCCCTTACTAATGGCACTTTGAGGATTAGAACATTGAAAGAAAATAAAAATTGATGGCAAAATAGCAGGTCACAATTTTATATACAGTGGATTCTACTTTAGCAGAGTATTAGTTAAAAGGAATAATTGCTCATTAAGGATAATTCCACAAGCAAATATATTGTTTTCATACAAATCTGTTTAAAAGAAACAAACACTCATAGGGACCAAAAGTGAGGATCCAAGATTGTTCTGATTAAGCAAGCGAAATATAATATGAAACATAGCAAAGCTAAATTGTAAGGTGAAAAGTACCTATAATTCTCTTTTTATTATATTTGATAATTATAAATCTAGAGGTGATGCCATAAACCATTATTTACAGTACAGAAATAAATTCTAACATTAGAAATACCCTGTTTACATTAAACTTCATTACTTAGCTTAAAAGTTAAAATGTGTTATAGGTAGAAAACTCTAGGACCAAATTTTTACAATTAATATTAGATATTATGCTGGACATTAACAGATTACTATAAACAGTAATAGTAATAATTTGTTAAAGATATCTTTAAATTTTATCATGCATTGTGTTCATGCATTTTAAAACTTAAGATCTGGTTGCAACAGAATCAATTCCCTAACCCATGAAATAAAAAACTTGGAACGAAAGTAATTAATATCAAGACTGATCAATTCTGGACAACAGTCACAGATTTTAAATAATCTATTAAAATAAAAGTATCCATTTTATTATCTATAACTAATGAAATTTTTTTTAAGCATTGAAATATCTTAAAAGAAATTAACTAATTATATAAATACATAAATTGATAAAATTAAAGTTTCAGCATTTTAAAGAGAATAAAGAAACAAAGAAACTATCAGACATACAATGACACTTGAACATACTCATTTGGCCTGACGAACCAAATTTTTGTCACCACAAATTATTAATGGCTAGTAAATTTTGATTGACATAACTTAAAGAAAAAAAAATTAAAAAAAAAAAATTAAAAAAAAAAAATCAATATTACAAAAACTGAAAAATACAGAAATATAAAAAAAATTAAATAGGATTATTTTTTTTTTTAAATCGAAAATAGTTGCTATGATTTTCTGTTACCTTTATGCAACAAAAATTGTGTTGGATCTTCTGTCAATCAAAGACTTCCTGTTGTATTTATATCCGAGAAGGGTGAATAAGAGAATTTGCCTACTCATTCCCAATCTTTGTCTAAAAAACAACCAACCAGACAAATAACACAGAAGTGGTGAACCACATCCTGTTAGCAAGTAAAACACATTTTACCAAGCACATAGTAGCTTACTTCAATAAATTTTCACAATCACATCTCAACAAAAGAGATGAGCCATCAGACTGACATTGCATTTATATAGGATTAATGATTGTGCCAATGAAGTTGACTAACAAAGAGTAAATTTCATCTTTACATGGTATTTGATATGACCACTGAATGATAATAAGCTGGAAATACTATTAAATTATAGGTTTTAAACTTTCTTTTTTTTTTCATTAAGTGACATCAATACACATAAAAAATTAATTAAAATAAAAAAAATAAGAGAAAGACAATTCAAGAACATGCCTTTGCCACTGCATTTTATCTACCTTGCTTCTGTGGTTTTAAAAATAAAATAAAAATTGCTATTAAGATTCAAAACTATTTTGCATTCAACATAAAAACTCAACTAAAATGTAATTATGTGTGAATTGGGATCAAATGTGGATTAGAATCCAAGAGAATGATAGAATACATTATGTTCCTTATCCTAAGTTTTTCACAAATTTTGAAATTGACTTTATGATTTACCCATATTGTAATAATAATAATAGATTGTAAGAATACTTTTTTCTTCAAGTGAATATTGCATTACCAATTTTTGAGAATGATTATTTTTCCAGATACAAGTTCTACTATTTAACCCAATGCTGAAGGAGGAGATGGATTCATACCTTTCCCAAATGTATCTGTACATAAGTGAATGCAACAAGCCAAGTGAAATTTGAACTCTGCTCTCCAATGTCTCATTCTGAGTTGCTATCCATTACATCACACAGCCCCATAAATTTTTGAAAAAAAAACAAACCGATTCATATTAAAAGTTTATGGTGTGAAATGCAAATGACAGACAAAAATGAATAAAGTTTTGTTTGTACAGAGATTAAGAGACAAAAACAGTAGAAATTTATAAGATACAAACTTGGGAGATTTGTAAATCAAAAACAAATTACTTTCATTTAATAGAGAAAAGTAAATATAAATCATAAAAATAAAAGCAGACATTATGTATAATTACAGATTAAGGATGCTGAAAAGTTATTGACCCAATCCACTTCCCAAAATCTGACCAAATGTGGAAGTTCTTTTTGGTCACACTGAGAACTTTTCAGCACCTCTTTGTGTATCTCAGTAAAAATTAAGAGAATGGAATCAATGAGCTACACAATCTTTCTATGAAGATGGGAACATTCCAGTCAGTAAACTTGCAATGTTTTAGAGGATTTTTATTATTTTAACTGTACACTCATAATAAAGTGTAATTTAATTAGCTGAAACTACCAAATCTTTATTGTAGTCAAACAATATACTCTCACCTGAATTGAGGCCAATTAAGTTTCATTTTCCAATGAGAGCAGAGACTGAATGTCTTCCCACAATGGTTGAGAAATTCTCATCCTATCATTTCCCAAACTTCAACAGAACAAACAATACATATATCTCAGAGCTTTCAATTATGTAATGTATTTTTCAATTTGGGTGTAATAAAAACCAAGTAAAAAAATAAAATAAATAAATTAAACTCTTTTTTTTTTTAAATCATTTCACCCAAACAAGGCAATAAAGCCACTAAGAGGATTGATGTTGCACTTAAACTTTTGAAGATTGTAGTCGACAGGAAAGTAAGAAACAAGAAAAAGAGTTCCACAAGTGCAAGAAAAGTTACTTAGCAACATCTAGCAATTTCAACAGTTAAATTATAAGACTTAATTGTCAATTTATTGACAATGTTTACTTAACATAGGCATCATCATAGTTTTGGTTTTTTTTTAATTTTAAGATAAATTGTAATAACTTAAATAACTATTTCAAATGCAAGCAAATAGTATAAGTTAGTGATAAAAGTTTAAATTACTTTTAAATGTTATTTTCTTGCAATTAAGGCAGAATTAAAATGGATAATATTTAATTAATTGCAATGTTAAAATAATTAAGCCACAAAGTTACCTACTTAATATTAAAAAAAAAAAAACAATTGGTCTAATTTTAATTATGAAATGAAAGAATCCTAGTAAGTTGACATACTACTTAACAAAAAGTTTACCCAGTATAATTAAAATGTTTCAAAATACTCTATTCTCATTACTGAACTTGGTCAAATCTCATCTGCCATAAAAATTGAAAAATATTTAGTGTCAAAAAGAGAAAATATAAGCAGCTACCGATTAGCTGCAAATTACACAGGATTTTAGATTAAGGATAATAATTTGATGCCAATTAGATACAGTTAAATAAGGATAACTAAATTCTCAAGAGAAGATGTTTGGAAAAGGCCTTTAATACAAGAATGACAAACCCTTATAATTCCATCTCTTCATTATAGTCACATTCATTAAATTTGTTTTTGCTAGCACAAACCTATAAAACATAATATTTGTAAGACAACAGATTTAAAAAATACAGAGCGCAAATTAAAAGAAAAACGTATATTTCCTAAATGACAATGAAATTTTTAAAAAGTGATACAAAAAAAAAAAAAAAAAAAAAAAGTACATAAAACAAAGAAAAAATAACATGGTCAGAGTACAGTGACTAAGATTATTACAGGTCAAAATGTTAACTTATCTTCGCAGTTATCTATTAAGTTCACAACTGTATCTTTTTGAAAAAACACTAACCCAAACAAACTTCCTTTGAATATTTAAAATGGGAATACTGAAATTACATTCAGTACAACTGTTACTTCTCAAACTTATTCACAAACAAAACCAACTAGTTTGCAATTATATAACATTAAAATGCTTCATTTAAGAATCTATAAAATATTTTTTAAATTCTTTTTTTCAAAAACGGTCATACCTGAATTTTATAGCAAAGACATTCAAATGCAATGGAAAAATAGTTTGGGAGAGGCAGATTTTGCAAGTAAACTTACAATATCAATTTAAATCAGTTATTTAAAAATGCAATCTATATCTGTTACTTTCCAATTTGAAGATTGTCTAGAAGAAAGGTATGACACTAACCAAACTGTACTGCCATCTGCATATATATTAAACTAATAGAGCCATTTTTAATGAAATTTGGACAGGAGATAATTTGCAGTTATTGAATTATCAAAATTTCTATACTGAAATTATAACATTATTTCATATTTACATTCATAGCCTCAGATTAAGAAATAGAGCTCCAAAATAAAAACTGAAAAGAGGATTTTTCCTCCGCATAATGAATACTAACGCAAAACTACTGGGCCTCTTTGTGAAAACAATCAGTCTATGAAAATATCAATACAACAATTAAAAAACAAAAAACATACCAAATACAATCATTTGGAATGCCTTTTGTTCAAAATTTATCGGAAGCATAAATTGTACACAGCATGTACTGCACTCTTACTCCTAAATTGGTGTACAACTAAAATGAAGTAGTCTACCTTTATTTCAATAGGAAAGCTAAAATCAAGCCTAAGATGATCATACTATTTTGAGGACATAAAGGCATTTGCTTAGTCAGTGATTCAATGCTTTGTTTTCTATATTGACGTTTTTTAAAGGTTCATTTTTTTTTATAAAATATTGTCAATAACCTACCCTAGCAATTATATAATTATTATGCTTCTTTCTAGTGTTAGTTAGCAGTAACATTCCTAGAACTGAAGAAGGCTACATTAGAAAAAGGGAGCTTACTAGAAAGAAACCTCTTTCTCCTCCTCCTCCTCCTTATGCTGCTGCTAAGTAGCAAAGAGGGTTGTTGCGGGATTCTGATTACTGGAATGAATGAATGAAATATATCAACCATACCAATAATGGGGTAGCAAAGTGGGGGAGGGTTGACCTCCCCCACTTAGATTTTTTTTTTTTTTTTTTTTTACAGCGTTGGAGGGAAAAATGTTCAGATTAAGACAAGGGATTAAAAACTTATGTCTACACGGCGTGTGAAACAAAAATAAAATTTTATTCTTTTTAGGCGACTAGATGAATTGCTTGTGTTCTTCATTCATGCAAGTAAAGTAGAGAAATAGGGAAAATATTCATTAATGTTTTTACTTTTTAGACATGAATGAGGAATCAAAATGACCTCAAAAATTGAATATACAATCTCATTAAAAAAGTAAACAAGCAAAGGATTTAAAAATTAAGAATTTTTAAAATCCCTCAACAAAATGTAAATGACTGGGCTTATTTTTGTCCTCCTTGTAGGTTTTAAAAAGGCAAAAATGGGTCAGTCGGGTTTTCTATCCCCGATTTCTTCAAAACCCAAAATTATCCTAGGCATCTATTTTTAAAAGATTTAGCAAACAAACTAGGATATGAAAACTAAAACTTTAAGCTAAGTTAATAATATTACCACCACATACACTAACAGGGTCTTCGATTACTGCCGTCTCATTCGATTAACAACCAAAGACCCTAACTCAGAACTGTATATTTCAAATTCATCCAACCAGTGCGTCGCTAATGTGGATTCAAATACTGATATTTCTGTATTTTTAAGGACTTGTGATAATCAGAATGGCATAAAAAATAGTTATTAAAAAACACCAACTTTTTTTTGTAATGAATAAAGCAAATAAAGAATAGAGGAATCAAGGGCTGCTGTTGTGTAGTATGCGATCAGGATGTATGTAGTTGTAAAAGCATTGGAAGAAACGTAGTAGTTGTAGTAGTAGCAGCCATGGTGAGCCAAGCCTAGACTTTCATTCATACATCCACCCCAACCATCATCTACTACAGATGGAGTGCACTCAGAAAATGATGATGGTAGAGATTGATATTAGATCAGACAGGCGTTAATTTGCAACAGGAAAAAGGGAGAAAAATACTGCTGCAGTAAATGGTGCAACCATTGGCGAGAACTTACAAAATCAAAGTCCGTCATCTTTTAATTTTTTTGAATGCATTTAAAAAAATAAAATCAGGGGTGGGGGATTGATACTTATGCTGTCAATGTGCAGCATATATGGCTGTTATATATATTTTTTTATCAAGAATACAGAATGCATTTAAATAAAAAAAAGTGCAATAATGCACATTTGCATGCATAAAAATACGTCTGGGGAGTGAGAGTGTAATGATGGAAAATTGGTGAAGACGAGAGTTTTCAATCTCTTCGATATTTAAGCGATGGAACAATATCGTCGTGAACCAGCATTTGAAATGTAGCAGCATTATTATAATTACAGGAGGGGGGAAGAGTCCCCCCCCCCCAAATATATGACATTCAAAAATGAAAACGAAACTGAGTTCGGCGGGAGGATTAGAGATCTTCGAGAGAACATTATTGGATTTTTAAGTTTTAAAGCAAATAAATTTCGAATAAAAATATTTTCCGGGATAATAGAATTTATAATTGCTGGTCTCAAGTCACGTGGGTTAAAGTGTGGTTCATTTTCGGTCCTGTTCAACCGAAATGGCATTTTCTTTTAAATTCTGTTTTTAAAAACAGAACAATTAATGTGATAATTCGTAAATACTAGTGGTGTCTAGCTTTCCCTTTCATTTTTTAACACATTATTTTTTTAATCCAGGGAAAATCCAAAATTCAGAAAAAACTTTTTTAACCTAAACCCCAAATTAATTTACCGAGTTTTAGAACTACATACTTCTCAGTATTATTAGCTTTTTCAGGCTTTATTCATCGTAGTCGGTTTTAAAATGCACGAATGATAGACGGAAATTAAAATTATATTACTCAATTACTGAAATAAATTTCATAAACTCCAAATAAAATTAAAAAAATAAAGATATTTGAGAACAAAACTACTTATTCTCTATTCTCGAATAAATAACAAATTCCACACATTTATGGTTGTAGAGAGCGTCAAAAAAATTTTTCTTGCTTGGAGTTAAGGTCTGTATTATTCATATCGCTTAAAAATCGGAAAAATAAACAGTTTTTTTTTCATGTTTAGTCAGAAAGATATGTGTATGCGAGTACGTACACACGTGTGTACTAGAAAAAAATTAGCAGACAGTAGCTGGTTTTATTATTATTTTCCATTTGTTACTGAGCAAATATAAAAAAGAAATGACCATAAATACTTCAGTAATACTTCAGACCATGCAAAAACGGAATACAAAAAGAAGAGACTTCAATGCTAAAATGGACACATACCTAAATACACACACACACGTGTATAAAAAGGGAAAAGGAATGCCTTTATTTAATAATATACACATTAAATTAGAACAGGTAAAATACACGTGTATTGTACGCAGCGGAATAACAATCATGTACACACGTAGCTTAATATCACGTAGATACACGCATGTTTCTTATCTTTCTATTATACAATGATAATAATAATAATAATAAGTATGAAGAGAGAGAAAGAGAGAAAACGAGTGTTTCTTGTTCTTCTTACCAACAGATCTGTATCCCATCATGGCTATTCTCCTTTGCCTTGTCGGCGGCATCTTCTACTTTTTCCTCTTCTTTCACTTTTCCCTCTGGTGTTGTCTTGGGTAATCTTTAATCAAATCGTCTCCTTCCTTCTTCTCGAGATGTTGTCAGTTTCGGGTGGGTGTGAGTGTGATAAATAAAAATCACCTTAGTGGCGACCAGACCACATAAATCGACGAGTATTGACGACGACAAAGAGAAAAGGGGCGACGACGACAGGAGGAAGAGAGAAAAAGAAAACACACACGCACAAGATTACTATATTACTATTATTATTTCTACTACTACTATTATTATTATTATTATTAGGTGTATATGTACAAATATAGATAGATGATATATGTGCGAGTATATATGTGTGTGTTTGTGTATTGCGAGTAGGTAGCTGAAAAGGTAGGTTAATTACAGAAGATTTTCTGGTGTTAATGTGTATAAAAAGGGTTTTTGTGTGGACTTACAACTTGAAAAAAAAAAGAGTCAACAGACTGGGTAGGTAGTAAGGTTGCTTAATAGTGTAAGCCTTCTCGCCCTGTTTGTGTGTGTATTAAGACTGAGAGAGGGACAAGAGAAGACAAGGGTGAAGTAGAGAGGGAAAATAAGCGAGTAGTAGTAGGAGGAAAATAAAGCGTCAATAACAATAGCGATACTGAAGTGGGAGGAATGAAATGAATGAGAGTTGATAGTGTGCAACCAGAAAACAAACAGAGAGGTAGAAATGAGTAAAAGGAGAAGGATAGCAAGTGAGCTGAGAGGTACGAGGGGGAGAAGTAATATTGATGAAAAACTGCTATTACCGTAATCCACTCTAGAATATGTATTTGAGACGAGCTTTAGAAAAATAGAATCTTTATGGAGATAAAGAAAATAAAGAAAAGACATTGAAGATATAGTGTATTTAAACAGATTTAAATGCTTTTGGGATTTTTATTGCGGTTACTTAAACTGTTAATATCAATATTTATTCTCAGTTTGCCGTAAAGTGGACTGAGTTGTGAATCTGCAGGGCTGAAATGAACGGAAGTGATGTCAGTCGGCGGGAAGTGATGTCAGTCATATTATGAATGGGCTACAAAAGCTTTTCTCTTTCTTCTTTCTTGTAGTATTCCTTTGCATTTTAGTAGTAAAAGTCCTGACCAATGTGCCATCGTCTTGCATATAAAGCGTGTTTTTTCCTTTTTGCAATCATTACGAAATCCTATATCATTCCTAGCTGATGAATTTATTTTCGCTAAACTAAATTCAACGAGAATAAGCAATAAAAGATTTATGTAACAAAAACAAAATGTTATTTTGCGCAACCCTCAGTTCAGTCAGTCTAAAAAAGAACGGCATTTACTTACTTTTCCCTCTTAAATTTCCATTATTTATAATCTGATACTGTTCTTTGTTAAACAGTAGCAAGACAAAAGTAAGGCTTTTCTGAGTGAGCTGTGATGAGGTTTTTAATTTTACATGATGTGCCTGACTTAAATCATTTTCAGTGCTTTTTCTCCGGTGCACACATTTCTTAATACGCAGTTTTATTATGAGTGTTACTGAGGTCTGTTGGTGGTCTTTTAAAACTTTAAAATTAATATTACCAAATCAAAGTTACTTTGGGTTTCTTATTATTATTATCATTATTAAAGAGTTTGTTCTTATTTGTGTGTTTGTCTTTTATTTGACATTTAAAACAAAAGAAAATATCAAACAAAAAAATTAATACTGCAATAATAATTATTTTTAAAATACGTTAAAAAATTGCGAATCTATTCAAATTTTGCTTTTTCTTTTCTTTTTTTTTTTTTGATAAAAATAAATCATTTATTATATGTAATTGAGTTTTATCCGTGCATTTGAAAATAGTAAACAAAATCTCTTTTTTTTTTTTTGTTAAATTAAAAAGGATTTTTGTTTTTATTGTTTCTTTTTATTAGAATTTTTTCCTTTAGCACAATGTCTTTCTTTGGAATATTGATCTACTTGTTACCTTTCTGAAGCATCATCATTGCATTTAATTTTTTAAAATTTATTACATATATACTTTCCTTGGTTAGATTTTTTTTAATTTCTTGGTGTATGTAATTTATCCAGAAATGTTTAAATTTAAGTCTGTGCAATCATTTGAAAATTGTTTCCTATTCACTTTATATAAAAAGACTCATTTAATAAAAATTAAAAATATGAATTAAAAAGTGTGTAACAAAAAGGTACAAACCTGTCATGCAATACTCCTACCACCTAACATTTACAGTGTTTCTTTATCATTTCAGAAAACAAAAAAATTCAAATTGATTTATCTAAACTAAAAACAAACCTCACCCATTAAAAAAGTCAACAAAAGCTGAGGATTTCCAACTGCTTAGAAGAACCAAATACCATTTGTTAATTGTTAATAAAAAAAAATAGAAAGACATAATAAATCACTAAAAATTTTAGTACATTTTCGTTTTTGTTGTTACTTTTTTCAACCTTAAAACAATTGGTAATACTTTAACATTTTTAGGAACGTTTACTGGATATCTTAGATTAAGAATAATCTTTTAATGAAATACTTCACCACAAAATCTCTCAATCAATATTTACTAAGCTTAATTAAATATAGTACAGAGTCATATCAGAATAGGGAGATTATATTATGTCTACCTACCTTGAAAATCTGCATTTAAATCCTGCCTAACAAATTTAGTATAGGAAATTGAACATAGTATAAGTTGAACATAGGGTACTTTTCCAATGTGCTACAAAAGCAAAATATTAACCTGAAAACTCAAGTCATATCAGACTCTCATATGGATATTATGCATGGCATCCAACCCAGAAATGTCTACCCTATTATCTATATGCAACCAAGGTCCGGTTAGGCTCAGGCCTGCTACTGGTAATAAGTAACCCAGTACAACCTGCTGCATTGATAGTGGGGTTGTCATCTAAAGCAGCTACCGCACTAGTTTTTCTGCTGGTGAGGAGGGTGGCATGTCACCCCACAGGACGAAAAACAAAACCTGGTAAAGGGAGGATGAGCTTCTTATAGAAACAAACAGTCAACATGTGTATGTATATATATATATATATATATATATATATATATATATATATATATATATAAAAATACTTTTCACTGCCCATTCAAGAAAGACATTTGGGTCACTATCACACAAAAAAGTGATGTCTCATATCGAGAATATTAAACATAAGAAGAGAAATTAATTATTTTTAATAATATGTGGAAATCTCCACACTTTGCCTGATGACAGTCACGAGACCAGAAACACATGTAGCAAAATTATGGAAAATAAAGCATAATATTTTTTTTTTTAAATCCGCATTACAACCAAAAACATTTGAGGTTTTCTCTCTTCTTTTTAATATTCACACTTTTCTCTCGTTGGAACTACTATAACCTCTTCCTTTTATATATATATATGTGTGTGGATGTAGATCCGACGATATGATGAAAATGTGGAAAAGACAAAGCAAAATCCGAATATGTGAGTTTACTGTTTTTATTTTGTTTTTGTTTTTGTTATTCTGTCGACATCAGACGTTTCGGTCAAATAGACCTTCTTCGGGACATGGTTAATGGAGACATATTTATATTAGATTTAAGTTAGATGAAGAGACGATATATACAGGACTGGTCAGAAACAGAAAAACTGAAATTCTAAAGTCAGAGTATTCTTTCTTGGAGTCGGAGTCGGATACGCTGGCGTCGCGTGGGCAGCACTACGAAAACCTGCGCACAGGGAAAAGATTGTGTCCTAAGTGGAAGGTGGGGGGACTTATTTAATATATATATATATATATATATATATATATATATATATCTGTGTGTGTGTGTGTGTGTGTTTGTGTCTGTCTATATTTCTGAGATGAGGTATTGTAACTATTTACAGTATTTACATTATTTGAACCGTTGTCCTCATCTTTATGATATAAAAATATTATGCTATATATGATATAAAGATGAGGACAACAGTCCAAACAATGTAAATGTGTGTGCGTATGTATGCATATATATGTAAGGTATACTATAATTATGGGTTAAAGTATTGGATATCAGAGATAGAGTGTATGTAAATATAAAAGAGGACATTTAAGTCAACACCAAACAGACTGTTGCTGCTGGGTGTTGACTTCAATGTCCACTTTTCATCAGGAAATCATATTCTCAGTTTGTTTACATCCATTTCTTCCCAGTCCAATTTCCGTAAGATATTTCCAAAGCATGCTATAATTTAACTAAAACTGTATCCCTTTGTCTCACTCCTTTTCCAATCCTCATTTTACATGTCTTTGTATAATCACATTACTGCATCACTCTTATTCTCAATAACTTCTATATAATTTATAAACTATATATAATTGTCAGATTTTAATGAAACTTTCAAGACTTATTTGCAAATAAATTAATTTATTTTAGAAATTTAATTTTTTTAGAAAATCTTGATAAAAATATATTTTTTACATCTGTTACTCTTCACTTATTTAATTTTATGAAATTTCAAGGTATTTAAATTTTCACCCCCTTAATATTTATATTAGTTAAAAGCAGAACTCCTTGGAAAATTTAAATCATCAATTTGTTTTGTAAAAGAGCTTTCATCCTGTTGGTAAAAAAAAATCATCAACAGCAGATATGTCATCATCATCACTGTAATACTGGTTCCCAGCCAAGTGTTTATTTTCATGTTGGGGAACTGATAATAGTCAGATGGGGCCAAATCAGGAGAATAGGGAGGGTGATCAACCAGTTCAAAACCACAGTCACACGCAGCAATCATTGAAACCAAGGACTTGTATGCTGGAGCATTTTCCTTATAAAAAAGACACCTTTCATCAGTTTTCCTGGGCATTTGGTCTTGATAGCCTTTCATAACTGCAACAGCAAGTTGGCATAATACTCTCCATTGATGGTATGGCACTTTTGAAGATAGTCAACAAACACAGTGCCTCTTACAGATGAAATAATCTTGGCCTTCTTTAAAGCAGGTGAGGAGGGGGGTTAACATGACATGGATTGTCTCTGTCTCTGGTTCAAAGTGATGAACCCAACACTCATCCTGGGTTACATTCAATGAAACCAATTGGATCTTCCTCAAGCAATGTCAGATTTTCCCATGATATGCTCAGCCTGTGCGCTTTTGATCAGGTGTCAGAAGACGTGGCACCTACAGAGTAGAAACCCTCATCATATCAAGTTCATTGTGCAGAATATTCTCAACTCCTTCATGGGATATGCCAATAGCATTGGCTATTTATAGTCTCTATCCTACACAGAACTGTCATATAGTCTGACGGGCTATACCATTTAGCTACAGAAGAAGCATCTGGTTAGCAAGGCTATATGATGGTTCTAGTAGGATACAGGTTTGATTGGAGGACACATATTTTCTATGAAATTTCTCAGACATTCAAGCCAGTAAATGGTGCTATTACTGTTTATTATAAAGAGAGCATTTACTTAAATATTTGTATCTGTAAAAATGACATATAAACAGAATATATATATATATATATATATATATATATATATATATATATATATATGTGACAAAAAGACTTTACTATGAGATAAACTTTTTCAAAAGCAGGACAATGCTTTGTATGCTTTTGAAGTTCACACAAATCTCTCATTGTGAAAAGTGAAACCAGGCAAAGGATTAAAATTATTTTTGTTTATTTTGTAAATTTTGGTAAAAAGTTAACAAAAAAAAAAGTCCATCAGAATTCTAAGTTTTCAAAGATTATTTTTTTTGCATTGAAGTCTTTTTTCTCAGTCCCTTATTCAATTATGTGGTTTTGTGTTCTCAGTCATCTTTAGTTAAAATGGCATACAGTACACAGACTTACTTTATTATTGGTAAGATGGGTCACTAAGTTGTATGTGTACCTCCTATCACTGTTTTCCATCAGCTGCTAAGAATTTTTCCGCATGCAATTAAGATTATGACGTTCAAATGAAATACTGATTAGAACAATAATTTGAAATCATTTATATGTATAGAGTTTGTCTGATGATCACAAGGGCATGAAACCCAGGGTCACAAACTCACATCAATACAATTAAATATGTTAGCTCTATCACTGATATTGAGCACTTTCCAATAAATACCACACATATATAATATATAAATAGTATATATAGAAATTACACACACACATATATATTTATATATACATACATATTATACACATATATATATATATATGAAGAAATATAGTCTTAAGGTGTGCTATATTTATGGGATAAAATGCTCAATATCAGAGATAGAGCATGTGTAAATATAAAAGTGAACATTGAAGTCAACACTTAGAGGTGACAGGCTGTTTCATGCTAGATGCAATCATCAGGCCTGACAATTGTATCTAGCATGAAACAGCCTGTCGCCTCTAAGTGTTGACTTCAATGTTCACTTTTATATTTTTATATATATATATATATATATATATATATATATATATATATGTTTGTAAAATGTATATGTATATAAACTCACATCAATCCAATTAAATATATATATGTGTATGTATATTTATATATATGTGTATGTGTGTATGTATATAAACTCACATCAATCCAACTATATATATATATATATATATATATATATATATATATATATATATATATATATATATATATATTAATCTACCATTCACCCATGCATTGAATATTGCTGCCACATTTGATCTGGTATCTGGTGCTTCTGCTATGTACTTAGTGATTCTCGATAAAATTCAAAGAATTGTTGATAGATTGATTGATTCATTTCTATGACTTATCAATCATTTTCAGGTTATTTCAAATGAGAAATTATTTTTGGATTGCAAGAATTTATTTTGGGGAGATAATAATGGTTTAGTGATACAAGTCTTACTAATTAACCCATATTTGGGAAGAGAAGAGGTGGATTCATAGCTTTCTCAAGGGTACATAAGTGAATATAACAAACCAAATGGGAATTGGAACTCAGCTTTCCAATTAACAATTCTGAGCCATTATCCATTACATCACCTACACATCCAAGCTTATAGCATCTTGTATTCCCAAGTAGCCACCCAGCTAGGTAATGACCAGGCTCAACATTCCTTACCTTCAGTGATCATACAGGAACCAGTATTTCTGTGTGGTGTAGCCGTAAGTCTCAAAGAAGAATCTGCAATGTTATCAGTCCTGAGTTGGCATCTCAGCTTCAGACACTTTCTCACCACCATAACATAGCTTCCCTTTGCCTTTTCTATTAATATTTTCATAATTGTTCTGATGATCTTTCTTCTTTGATACCTAGTCTTTATGAATTTAAGTGCAGTACTAGATTGGCAGCTAGGTCTCATCATTTTACAGTTTAAATTGCTAGATGTAACCATAAGTTTTATGCTAACAGTTTCTTTTGTCATGCTTCTCGCTTGTGGAACCCTCTTCACACCTCTTGCTTTCCAATCCACTTCTAAAATTTAAATAATTAATAAATAATCTTTAATAATGTTTTTATTTTTTCATATTCTTTCACACTCAGTAAACCCATGTCTCTTAGAGACTTTATTACCTTGCTTGGTGTGAAACTGAATATACATATACATATATATATATATATATATATATATGTTGTAGCATACCTACAGACGATAATGGGTATGTTCCCATTCAGATAAATACAGTTGTATTTATGTGGGTCTACAATTGGAGATTCATTGTGGAATTCACTTGACTCACTTCTTCTATGTGCTGCTGGCGAATCTTATATCATATATATGTTGTTCATGTCCTAAGTATTATCATTCATTACCAACCTTTGTGTGATTATTCTATTCAATAACCATCCCTAGATTACAACAATATATATATATATATATATATATATATATATATATATATATATATATATATATATATATATGCTCAATAAATAGTAATAACAGTTATATGAACAAGCCACACCACTCGAACAATTTCACAAGCCCCAAAAAGTGCTCAATATATAAATGCAAACTTGTGGTACCATACTGTTTAATTTATTGATATATCATTTAAGAAATTTAATGATTTTTCATAAACAGCTTGAAGAGTTGATAACACCAAAACTCCTGATTGTTCTTGTACTGTACTCTTGTCTTTCTTGTCTTCTCTTTAATGGTGATCTTGGTCTTTCTTCCATTTCCTGCTCTGTTCCACTTTTGTGACTTTCTCTCTTCTTGTTCTTGATCTCTTCATTTCCACATTATCCAGTTTGATTCTGCTTCTGAAGTGATCTGCAGGCACCAGTATATTTTGTCCCTTTTTCTCTAGTAAAGCTGTATTGCATCCTTTTTGTATCAGGAAACTTGCTTTTTCTGGATCAGCCTCATTGTTCTTTATATACCATACCTTTTCTTTCATTGAAAAGGACATAGTTGTGGGGACTCTGATTTGCCTAACCATTAACACTGAAGGGCTCAGTTTTCTTCCTGCATGTAGAATGGATCTGTAACTGAGGAGCATTTTCGGTAAATGTGCTTCTATGCTTTCATTAAGTAGCGAGAATGCTTTTAACTTCATTTTCACTGTTTGTACCATTCTTTCCACAATGCCACATAAGTTCTCATCACAAAATTCAGGTGCATTGTTGGTGACTAATGTCTGGGGTACTCCATTCGTTGAGTATATATTTCTTAGTAGTTGCTTTATTGTGGTGGTTTTTTGACAACCTCTGGCCATCCTGAATACGAGTACACTAATACTAAGAACAATCCCCTATCTTTGATATGTGCATGATCCATGTGGACCCTAACCCATGGCTCCGCTTCCTTGGGCCATGAGTAAATTTTTCTTTGCTTGAAATTTTTATTTACACACATTTTTGGTATATCTTACTGTATTCCTCTATATCTTTCGAATACCCTGGCCACCAAGCTTGTAACTTTAGTCTTTTTTTTGTGTTGCTATTATGCCATCATCATGTACTCCTTTTAATATGTCCCTTTTGAGTATTTGTGGAGCTACAATTATATCCCCATTGCATATTATACCATTTTCTATGGTCAGTTTGTGATTCATTTCTTTAATTGGTCGCTCTGCCATGGAACGATTGCTCCATACATTATTTTTTATTCTCGCTACTATTCTGCTTAAAATTTGGTCAAGCTTTGTTTCTATTTTGAGTCTATTTAGTGGAAGAACGCCGTTTCTACCCAGTATATTATTTTGTCTTCAGCATTTTCCTGTTTTTCTTCTGTTTCATTCTTGAACTGTAATCATGATAAAGCATCTATGTGAGGGATAGTGTTCCCTTTTATGTATGCAATGTCAAAATCGAATGCCGTGATATTTATCACCCATCTTAAAATCCTTGACGACGTGAGTTTTGGCAATTCTTTTCTCCGGTTAAATATGAATTCTAATGGTTTGTCGTCCGATTTTAATAAGAATTTTTCCCTATCAAAATGTTTTGTGCCCTTTCCATGCTCCATACAATCGCTAGTGCTTCTTTTTCAATATTCGAGTAGTTAATTTCTGCTGACGTTAACCTTCTTGATCTGTACATGATTGGGTTTTCTTCTTGTGATAGAATAGCAGCAATCGCCTTTTCAATTGCATCTGTGGTTAACGTTACTTCTTTTTGTAGATCAAAATTTTTTATTATTGCTTTATTCCTCAGTATTTTCTTTAGTATTTCAAAATCGCTAGTTTGCTTTTGTGCCCACTTAGTTAAATTCATTAATTTTTTTACGTAATTTTATAACGTTGCTATATCTTAGTATGTACTATAAAAATGTATTAGCCCCCAAAAGGATTCTAATTCCTTATTATTTGTTTTTTTTTGGGGGGGGGGCTATTTCTGTTATTTTTTTGTTAATCTATCGTCAGGTGATATGCCTTCAATATTTGATATCCTAAATATGATATCTTCTTGCAGTCAAAATTACATTTGTCTTTGTTTACAGTCATGCCTGCTTTTTTCAATCTCACTAAAATTTGCTCTGTTTTTTTTTATATTTCAATTCTTCTTTACTTCTTGCCCCTACACATATATGGTCCTGGTATATTATCATATTTTTTATTTTTCCTAATAAGACTCTCTCAATTGCTTTCTGAAAAATATGACTCAAAGTCTTTACCCAAAACGGTAGACGAGTCCACCTTATGAAGCCTATAGGGGTGTTTATCGTGGTGACTTCCTTGAATTTTTCATCAATTCTATTTTGTTGTATGCTGCCTTGAGATAAATTTCTGCAGAGTGTTCCATTTTTGCTAACTCGTGGCTCACAGTTTTGATATTTGGCAAAGGAAAAGAGTTTGAACATATCTGGTGATTTACCCCTATCTTATAATCACCGCAAATCCTTAAATCTCCATCAGATTTCTTTATCACTACTATTGGTGATATGCAATTGCTACCACCTTGAGTTACTCTTTCTAGTATGCCTTGTATCATTTTGTTTAACTTGGCCACTACCAAAGCTAGGAACCCTTGGAACACTTCTTGATTCGATATATTTTGGGTGATAATTTTCTTTTAGTCAAATACTTGCTTTATAGCCTTTCAATAATCCAATTTCATTTTCTTGTGCAACTGATTAAACTTGCTGTATCCACTTTTAATACATCAATTCCTAGTAATCCATGATCTTTTTCACATTCTACAACTTTAATGGGAATTACTTCAAAACACTTATCAGTTTCAAAATTACCTTGAAATGTACCCATTATTTGTATAGTCATTCCATCAAATTACTTTAATTGGATGTTGCTTTTTTTTAATTTAGGTTGTCCTAATTTGATCCAGAAATATTTTGGTATCAATGTAACTTCCCTATCAACTTACATGTTAAATATATGCCCATTTATCCTTATTTTTTCTCTCCTTCTTTTTTGTGTATTCATTGAAAAATATTTCAACCTCTTCTCTGGAGGGGGTTTGTACTTTTTGTACTCTTTCAATTTTCTTTTCATATTTGCATACATTATGAAAATGATCTCTTTTTTTTTTTGCAATTTCTGCATACTTTTCCTAAAGCAGGACATTTGTACTTGTCTCTCTCCTGATTTTTTCCACAGTATCTGCATTTAATTATGGATTTGGTCGTGCTCATCCTGTACACCTCGAATTCCTCTTTTGGTTGATTAAATTCTCTAATCAACTCTAACTGCTGTAAAAACTCAACACTAGCTTCCAAACTCATGCTACTACTTTGTAAACCTTGCAGTATTTTTCGTTTGTGGTTTTGGTTTTGCAAACCTTCAATTGTTCTGAGAAGAATTAATTCATCTTCTATAGTCATTTCCCGAGTTCCTAATATTTCAAATTCACAATACTTGGCTCATTCTTTTAATCTATGTAAGTATTGCATACTGGACGCATTTTTTCTTTAGTTTTATGTTCTTTTTTTTACTTTGACAATTTCTTCAAATGTCATTTCTTCTCATTCGCTCGAGTAACACATCGTCGAAGATTTCTTCACTTCTTCGCACCCAGCAGTAGCAAGAAATAAATCTGTTATCTCGTTCTCTCCTCCTTCAGTCTTGGTGTCTCTTAATTTTTTTACTCTTGCAAATGCCGCAAAAGTTCTTATCCATGTTTCCACGTGTTCTGGGTCTTCCAGCGCATTTAAGGATCCTATCAGCAACGCCATTGTTATGTTGGGTATATCTCTCTGTAGTGGCAGTCTTAGCACAGTTCTCTGCATTATGTTAAGCAAATGGGTTCACCAAGTAATGCTGTCTTGTTCACCAGCTGCTTTCCTTTTATGCTTGTCCTATCTCATTTGCATATGACACTACAAAACCTAACCTGCCTTCTGGTTAGTGCTGCTGTGCCATCTTTATAAATTCATAAAGTCCAGGTACCATAGAGGAAAGTCAATCAGAACAATTACCATGATAGTATTTATAGAAAAGGCACAAAGAAGCTACATAACTGTTGTGGTGTCCTCCCTCTAAAGAGTCTATGTTGGACTCTTCCGCTTACTATAAGATTAGTAGGAGAGAAGGCCTTCGGGGAACAGTCGAATAGATTGAATGCTGGGTCAACCGACACACACTCACTAGTCGTGTAACACTTTTTTCTTGTACTTACTGTTTAATATATGATATATCTGCAACACTTGTTTTGTTATTTCTTTAACCATTTACTTGGTTACAACATCTTGGTGAAGAAGGATTCGATGAAACGGACTTCACATTAAATCATAAAAATTTTTTTGACAGTGTCTACAACAGTGGCGAAGAAAGAAATTCTAATCAAACTCTACGTCAAAAGGCTATCCAGTGTTAATTTCAACACTGACAGTGAAAAAAAGAAACTCCTCAAAACAATAGGATTTCTACAAGTTCAATTCAGTGGTTGGGAAGAAGGTTAGTGAACCTTGTTATTTTTCCATTCCAACAAGTCAGTAAAAGAACTGTACAAGTCAAACAGACTTATTGTTTTCGCTAATAGGGTAAAGTAAAAATTTCCCCCCTCTCCCGCTTTTAAATTTTTCAGTAAAAGAATCCTACAAGTCAAACAGAATTATTGTTGGTTAAGAGGGTAAAGAGAAAAAAATACCTCTCTCACATTTCTTAATTTTACGTGCTACCGCAGTAAAATGGACGAATTTAAAAGTGCAATGCTAGAGTTGATGAAACACCAACAGGAACAACAACTACTATGGGAACAGAAATATCAAGAAAGACAAGAGAAATTCCAATGAGAACAAACAGAATACTAGAAGAAATTTGACGAATTGCACCTAGAAATTCAGGTTAAACAACAGAAAATTGAAGAAATGCTCCTTCAAACACAAAATGAGCAAAGGCACTTGTATAATATATCCATCAAAAGCCAAAATGAGGACAGCGAAAATGCGTTCTCTCAAAATGCTATATGGAGAGCTATTGAAAACTTCATGTTTGCACCTGAAGAAGAAATTACATTCGCTTCGAACTTTAAACGTTACGAGGACTTATACAATATGGATTGTGCAAGTTGGGCTGACCATAAAAAGGTCCATCTCCTTCTCAGGAAATTAAGCACAGCTCAATATACTAAGTTTGTTAACTATATTTTGCCTAAGAAAACCAGCGACTTGCAATTTAAAGAGTTGGTTCAATCATTAACAGAACTCTTCAGTCCAAAAACATCACTGTTCTACAAGCGTTGGAAATGCATGGATCTCACACGCAAAGAAGACAAAGATTATACTACTTTCATAAGTGTAGTCAATAAACACTGCAAATTGGCAGAGTTAAGCGCCAATAATTTTAAATGCCTGATTTTCGTCCAGGGTTTGATTTCAGCGAAAGACGCCGAAATACGTCATAGGGTACTCAACAAGCTTGAAAACGAGCCCAACGTTACTTTACAGCAAGTTGTCAACGTTTCGCGAGCGTCAGAGAGGATTCGAAAAACATTGAACAGAGTGGCGTGGCTCACATTAAAAAATACGCCAAAGAAAAATTAAAAAGGGTCAACCAAAAAATAATAAACTTACTTTGCCGTCAAGACCATGTTTCGGGTGTGGTCAATTACATTTGTATAGAGATTGTTCTTTTAAAGATAAAAAATGTTTTAATTGCGATAAATTGAGACACAAAAGTTCCTACTTCAGGATTAAGAACAAGACAAAAAAAAGTTTTGTAAAAATTACCAAGTCTGATGAACCAGAAAGTCGTAACATCAAGAAATATATTGAAGTGCAAATATTTAACAAAGATATAAGGCTACAGCTTGATTCGGGTTCAGACTTATCCATAATTAATTATCAAACATGGAAAAAACTGGGTTAGCCGACTTTGTTAAGAACGAACCAAATAGCTAAAAGTGTAACTGGCGACCCCATTAAGTCTATGGGCAAACTTGACTGATGAAGCAGAAAAGTTGAAAGGTGAACTTTAAAAAAAAATTTCCCGTAGAGGACTAGGAAAATGCACAAAAATGTCCTTTAAGTTCGAGTTAAAGCCAGACGTAAACCCAGTTTTTAAGAAAAAACGTAACGTTCCATTTGCCTCGTTAAATCAAATTGACGAGGAGTTGAATTGACTTGAGGAAATGAGAGTTCTGGCAAAGGTTGAATATAGTGAATGGGCATCTCCCACAGTTGATATTAAAAAAATTCGTGTATGTGCTGACTTCTCTACGGGGCTGAACAGCGCCCTAAAGGATCACTATTATCCCCTTCCAAGTCCAGAGGGGAGATTCGCCAAGCTCAGTGGAGGAAAATATTTTTCTAAGATTGACTTAAGCGACGCATATCTACAAATAACCGAGGATGAGGAATGCTCGAAGCTCCTTTGCATAAACACGCACAAGGGTTTACAAAAATTTTTAAGACTTCCGTTCGGAGTTAAGGTTGTAAATGCTGGTTGTGTTGAAAAGATTGATGTGGCTGCGTGTTGAATAGCATTTAACAATTATACATTTTTGAATTAAGGAAAGACAATGGAAAACCGATTTTTGTTTCAACGATAAAATATATATTAAAATCAACAAATACAAAACATTTTTTGTAATGTGTGAAACAATAAGAAAGAAGAAGTAGTTTCCCTTTATCTGTTAGCTGAAAGATTAAATGTAATAAAACAAGTTTTCTGAATAAGAATGTTCAAAGTTCTGTATTAGATAGGATGATGTTTTCAGAAGAACATGTAGTAATTCAGTTGTAGATTATATATAACTAACAGAGCTGTTGCAACTTGGCTTGTTACATAGAACTGATGGCGAATGATATTTAAGTTCTGTGTGTGTGTGTGCGCAATGAGTAGAGTGAATAGTCTGTGTAGACGCGTGTGAGTTGCTGAGTTCTACTGAGTTCTGCTTCTACTGTCTATTTTTGGAACGAATCCTGGTTTATATTACTATCGGTAGGCTCCCAGGACAACGGCGGGAGAAATTTCGAGAGAACACAAAAAATATCTGATTGGATGAAAAATTACCCAATCGGTGATTTTATAACAAAAGCATGTTTGTGAATTAACAGTAGGAAAAATTCAGTGTGGTGAATGCGATCAGTAAATTGTCCTGTGATAGTTAGTATTTATTATTTGACCAATCACAGTTGAGAAAAATGTAGGCGTGGCAAACATACTAGTAATCACTACAAGGTCACCCCTTCCATTTTTCAACAGGTTATGGACACGATGTTAAATGGTTTTGATTTTGCGGTGGCCTATCCGTGACCACAGAGATAGAAGGCCTGCTCGATAGTGACGTGACGTCACAAAAGTAGTCCATGTAGTGAAACAGTCATCATAATGTAACGAATAATTGTTAGAAAAAAATTGGTTTTAGAAAACTTTTAATTTAAAAAATACATTTTTTATAAAACAAATAAACAGAATTGGATTTTATACAGATCTTTATTTCATATTAATTTTTTTTTAATAACCGATAAGAAAAAAAAAATGTTGCTGAATGTTTTGTTAAAGAAATTAAACATCATGTTACATTTCATTAAATTTTAAAGACTGAAATTCGTTCATTATTTTATCTGTTTCAAATTTGAAAACATTTTTTTAAATCATAATCAGTATTGTTTTAATTTGCATGTTTTTATCTTAATTTTAGTAATTATTCTGTAAAGTTACAATATCGTAATTATTAATGATTATTATTCTTATACACTCGGACAGCAACAACTCAATTAGGAAACAAACAAACAATTAAATAAACAGACGAGCAAATTACAAGTAAATGATAAATAAACGAATAAAATATAAATAAAAAACAAATAAACTAAATACCATGAAAGTAAATAAATTTGATACAAAAAAAAGATTTAAAATTCAAATAATACTTATAGAAAAGTAGGTTACAGACAGAATTTTAAGACTGAAATTCGTTCATGATTTTAATTGTTTCACATTTGAAAATTTTTAAAAAATCATAATCAGCGTTGTTTTAATTTGCATGTTTTTATTTCAATTTTAATAATTATTCTGTAAAGTTACAATTTTTGTAATCATTAAGAGATTATTACTCAAATAGAGTAACAACTGAATTATGAATTAGGGAACAAACAATAATTAAATAAACAAATTATAATTAAATGATGAATAAATAAAACAGTTATGATGAATAAATACAAAAAATTAAACATAAACAAGAAACAAAAATACAAACAAGCAAATAAATTAGATACAAACAATAAATAGATTTAAAAATCAAATAATACTTTCAGAAAAATAGGTTACTGATACAAAATTTAGCTGAATGTTTTCTTTTTTAAGTTGCCGGTATTGACCAAACCTTGCCTCAATTTGATCATTTTGAAATTTGCCTGGTAATATGTATAGCATTTTCAGTTCCTCTATGCAATACTTGGTCAGTTCTAGAAATGCATAGGTTGTATGATGCAAAGCAGTGAAGTTTTCCTTTGTTAATTTGCCATTCTTCCAGAAATGCTATTCCAAGATTCTAACCAGTTACAGAATACAGAGATAAATCTAAAATTTTCTTCATTCTAAGTGGATTGCAGTATTTATTTCTAAGCCGACAACCTTTATATGGCATTTTAACATTCATTATTGTCCACCAAATATAAAATATGTTTATATATTCTGCAACTTCTGCAAAATTAGGCAAATATTTCTGTTTTCCTACGGTCAATAATCTTTGAATAGTGTATTCATTAAAAATTTGAAGAACTAAATTAACATTTTGCCTTTCAAGATTAGTAGGAGAAAGTGCCTTTGAGGTTAATTTATAACAATATTTTAAAATTGACTGAGATTCTAAGGTATGAAGTTTCTGTAAGGTAGAAAATGGGGCACTTTGGATACTTAATTCATGCTATCCATTATGACAAAATTTGGGGAACAGCATGCGTTTATTTGCATCTTTTTGACCAAGGCAATTGTTTCTAATGCATTTTAATATATGGACTGAGTCAAAAAGGAAGAAAAGGGGTCGAGACTTTATAACTGGGTGTGGATATACAATGGAAAGCTTTGGAGGACTGCAAAAGAAAGATATAACTTTTTTATTTATAGCATTATTATCTGTTATGATTGATAATACTTGAAAGCCTATCTCCTCTAAACCAATTATTATATGTTTAACTATGTCAAATAACTTCTCAGCTTTAAGACATTTAGTTGGCATAAAATGCACATCTTTATATTCTGAGAATACACTGCTAATCCTGAAAGCAAATGCACTTGTTACTTGTTGCAGCTTCATTGCTGTTATCAGATAAGCCAACAATATTACCACCCTTATAATCTAAATAAGGTTTTAGATGAATTTCATCAACAAGTAAAGATACTGTGATGTCCTTCTGTACTCGTAGCTTAAATTTATTTTTAATATACATAAGAAAATTGTTATCATGTTGCTCAATCAAAAGATTCATATATGTTGATAAGGTTAGTCTTTTAATGGTTGAATAGCTAGGTAAAATTATATTTTTGCTGTATCTTAACAATCTGTACCCTTTAGGGGAGCAGTTATATAACACTGAAGAAAATATAATTTCTGTTGAATAATCAAGCTTATTTTGTGTCATTAAATTTAGCTGCTCATATATAAATTTGATTGCATTAAAATGTTTGATTCTTCTTGCACCAATAGTAGAAATGACATTACCAATTTTAATATAAAACTCATAATTTGAGGTTCAGTTTACTGTTGTTCTGTGTCCATTTTTTTCATGTTTTCTATCAGAATTTCAAGAGTATTTTGATCAGTTACATGTTTAGGAATCTTATAGTCCCCTATTGAATGCATTTCCACATCTCTACAAAACACATGTACTGCAAAATCAGATTCAATTACAAGAGACAGATTGATTTTTGGATATAAGGATTTGATGATGCTGAATATAATAAGTGTCTCTTGCTGCCTAACAAAACTCCAGTAATTTCTATCAAGGAAATTTAATTTCCCTTCTAGATCATTTATATTATGGAATTTCTTCTGCATTTTATGCTAAGTCATCATTAATACTTTGATTTAAAGCACTTTTAAGAGCAGATTTCTCTAGTCGAATTCTCCTGGAATCTGGTGACTCTCTAGAAGTATTCAATGAAAATAAATATGAGGGACAGTTTGGGAAAATTCTAGGAATAGCACCATCACGAAGATATATTTTTTTTAGTTTAACTGCAATTGTGACAACTGTTTTTTCGTCAAAAGCTGACGATTCTCTCCTTATGTCCTCCAGGCGAAAATGTAGTTCACATAAAAACTCAAAAAGATTTTAAAAACCAAACCTATTTTAAATTCTTGTGAAAATCTAAGAAAATCAATCAGCAAAAAATCTATAAAATCTAAAAAATAATATGAAGCATTAACAATTTTAGGAAAAGTGGAGAGAATTCAAGAAAAGATTATTAGTGACGAAGCTATGTACAAATAAGAGAATTTTTAACGTTTATTCATTTTTTTAATTTAAAATGATAAATAAAAAACATTCTTATGAATAAAACAATTCTAAAAAATTGTTAAATTATTAGAATTATTTTTATGTCTATAAAAAGATTTTATGAATTTATATCGAAAATTTCTTTAAAGTTTATTTTTATAAAAATTAGATTTCAGCTTTTAAAAAGTTTCGCAACTTTCTTTTTAATGTGTTTTGTGAATTATAAAGATAAAAAATTATTTTAATTCTCAAAGGTTCAATTGAGTTTAATAACTTTTTAAAACAAAGCTGTTATAAAAATAAAATAAAATGTGTTGTGAATTATTACAGAATTATAGACATGAAATTAAATTCAATTAAAGTTTCATTTAGTCACGAATAAAACAATTCTAAAAAAATCGTTAAAATTATTAGAATTATTTTTTATGTATAAAATATTCCTTTAGAAATTCATGAATGAATTTATGTCGAAAATTTCTTTAAAGTTTATATTTCTTAAAAAAATGGTTTTAGATTTTAAAAACAACACGTACGAAAATGAAGATCTAAAACTTTCTCGCTAGATTTATGTCTTATTAACTTTATGTTATGAATTACAAAGACATGGTAATTAATTTTATCATTAAAGTTTCAATAAAATTTACTTTTTAATACAAAAAATACTCACTCTGCTGAATTTAGTAGATAAAAAATGATCCAATTCTTTTCTTTAGTTAAAGAAAATACATATACTAGGCTACTAGGGCCGTTTTTATAATTCCCTTTGCAATTTGGTACAACGCATCTATAAGGCATTGTTTTTGTTTCAAATTAATTCAATATTTAAAAAAAAAATATTAATAAATAATTTTAAAATTTCCGCCGTAAAAAATCTGATACACAAAAAACAAACGACACGCTTCTTGAAAGTCGGACTCAATATGATGACGTCACATTTCTAAACAACCAAGTGAAACTGCCTGTTGCGGACGCCCCCACCCCCCGTGTCGTAGATGAACGATGTCACCGGGAGCCCGCCACATTTTTACTTTGTGATCTGATAACAATATGGACAACAGAACGAAGATGTGTATGAATTATACAGGGGTTTGAAGGAGAATAGGATGTATATTGGTAATGCCGGCGGTTGGATGTTGCTGATGCTCCGGTTGAGGGTTGATGTGTGGATGCTCCAGTCAGGTCGACGGTTGATGAAGTGCGGCTGTTGAAGTGCGGCTGTTGAAGTGCGGCTGCTCTGGGCGTGTCGACGGTTGCAGGGTGATGATTGCGGTCGTTCCGGTCAGAGGTTGTTGATGAGTGCGGTCGCTCCGGTCGGAGGGTGTTGATGAGTGCGGTCGCTCCGGTCGGAGGTTGTTGATGGTCGGAGGTTGATGATTGCGTGGCTGCTCCGGTCGTGTCGACGGTTGGAGGTTGATGATTGCGTGGCTGCTCCGGTCGGAAGTTGATGATTGCGTGGCTACTCCGGTCGTGTCGACGGTTGGAGGTTGAAGTGAGTGCCGAAGAACCTTCCGTAAATAATTACTATCAATAGTGTACGAGAAAGGTTTGTTGGTCGTCGCCGGTGGGCTTTGGTCGTCAGGTTTGGTTAGGACTGTTGGTTGGCTGGTCTGGTTATTGCTGCTGGTCGGCTGATGATCGCTGTCGGTCGGCTGGTGATCGCTGCTGGTCGTGGGTGGCGTTGCGGGACTGCCGGGTCGAGTCCAATCGAAACCTCCCGTAATAATTACTAACAATAGTGTGTACAGGTAAAGGTTGTGGACGACGTGCGGCCAGTAGGAGTGGCACTGTTGGTCGACTGGTGATCGCTGTCGGTCGCTGATGGTCGTTGCTGGCGTTGCGGGTCTGCTGGGTTGTGGACGACGTGCAGGCGGCCAGTAGGAGTGGCATGCCGAGAGTCAGAAGTGTAGAGAGTGTGTGTGTGTGTGTGTGTGTGTGTGTGTGTGTGTGTGTGTGTGTGTGTGTGTGTGTGTGTGTGTGTGTGTTCCAACTCGCGTCCAGTTGGCAGACGAAAAAAAAATGGGAGCGTAACTTAATACACAGCCCGGGGCGGCATCCTGGAGTCGAGGCCAGATGCTAGTGCACCGACCGTGTCAGAGGCGACCGGTCAGTACCGTGGATTTACTTGACCTCCCACAGGGCCAGGTTGTGACACAAGGTCGGGGTTTAATGTGGGAGATTGACCCGAGTGTTTCCACTCGAGTCGCTGGTCTTTAGCTGGTCTTAGCTTGTCCAAGCTGGTCATAGCTAGACGTAGCCGCGATACTACCAGCGCAGGGACGAATCCCTGCGACCGGCCTGTATCAGAGATCGAATCTCAGCCAAAAGGCGATCGTCCAGCGAGTAATCTGAGAACAGATACTACACCGTGATCTTAGCCAAAAGGCCGAGAAGCGACCGGTCAGCGCCGACAGCGACCGGTCAGGATCGTGGATTTACTTGACCTCCCACAGGGCCAGGTTGTGACACAAGGTCGGGGTTTAATGTGCGAAGGGAGGGGGGTTGACCCGAGTGTTTCCACCCGAGTCGCTGGTCTTTAACTGGTCTTAGCTTGCCCAAGCTGGTCAGAGCTGGTCATAGCTAGTCATAGCTGGTCATAGCTGGTCTTAGCTGGTCTTAGCTTGTCCAAGCTGGTCAGAACTGGTCAAAGCTAGTCATAGCTAGACGTAGCCGCGATACTACCAGTGCAGGGACGAATCCCTGCGACCGGCCTGTATCAGAGATCGAATCTCAGCCAAAAGGCGATCGTCCAGCGAGTAATCTGAGAACAGATACTACACCGTGATCTTAGCCAAAAGAATGAGACGCGACCGGTCAGTACCGACCACGACCGGTCAGGACCGTGGATTTACTTGACCTCCCACATGCCGTTCTCTACCGCCTTTAGTGAGCAGTCGAAAGCGGTTGTGATATGCCCTTCTATCTCGGTGGTCACGGCCTATCTCGATGACGTCCTAATGAAAAGCGAGAGTATCGAGGAACACAAATCACACGTCTGGCAGGTGTTCATGGGAATCCAGGATTACGGATCCAAATTAAAAGATGGGAAGTGTGAGTTTTTCTTAGAGAGGATTAAGTACTTGGGGCAAATAATTGACAAAGACGGAAGACGTCCCGACCCAGATAGGGCAACAATAAAGAATATGCCAGCATCAGAAAATGTGTCGACTCTTCAAAGTTTATTAGGTCTTGCCAATTATTACAACGTTTTTGTCCCAAGAATGCACAGTTTGAGAGGTCCACTTAATGAATTATTGAGAAAAATAAAGAGTGGGAATGGACAACCAAATGCCAGGAAGCATTTGAGAAAATAAAGGAGGTCCTTATATCAGATCTGTTCCTGACTCATTACGATCCAAACCTTGACATCATTGTAGCCAGCGATGCTAGCTCCTACGGCATCGGGACATGCATTTTGCACAAGTTAAAGGATGGATCGGTAAAGCCAATCGCCCATGCATCTAGGACGCTATTACCAGCTGAAAGGGGTTACTCGCAAATAGAAAAGGGAGCCTTAGGAATTATTTTTGCGGTGACTAAATTTCATAGATTTATTTATGGAAGGTACTTTTTGTTGCAGACAGACCAAGAACATTAAAGGAATTCCATGTTGGCCATCCTGGAAATTCAAGAATGAAGAGTCTGGTGAGGAGTTACGTCTACTGGACCAACAAGGACAAGGATATTGAAAACACTGTAAAATCGTGCAAAGGGTATGCTTTGGCTGCTAAAGCACCCTCGATAAAATTCAATCCCTGGCCTAAAACCGACCGTCCGTAGTCGCGGATAGACATTGATTTTGCTGGCTCACTTGATGGTTTTTACTACCTTGTAGTAGTTGACAGTTATTCCAAATGGCCAGAAATATTGAAATGTAAGAAGCCGACCGCGGAAGTGACAGTAAAGTATTTGCACAAGCTCTTTTCCCGTTTCCGAGTTGTTGACTGTATCGTAACAGACAATGCCACGCAGTTCACATCCGGTGAATTTAAGGATTTTTTTCAGTCATTCCTGATCGAACATATTACCATGGCGCCATATCACCCAAGAAGTAATGGACAGGCTGTATATAGTTTTTTCGAAGTGGTTGTTTCTGATTTGTGTGTGTGTGTGAAAAAAAGGGTTTATTTGGTTGAATAAAAAGTATTGTGTGGTAATTATAAAAAAAAGACTCCATATGGAGTCAGGCTGAAAAGGTGGGTATTGTGGTGTCCTCCCTCTAAAGGGTCTATGTCGGACTCTTCCGCCTACTATAAGATTAGTAGGAGAGAAGGCCTTACGAGAACAGGTGAATAGATTGAACACTGGGTCAACCGACACACACTCACTAGTCGTGTAATACTCTTCTCTTGTACTTACTGTTTAATATATGATATATCTGCAACACTTGTTTTGTTATTTCTTTAACCATTTACTTGGTCACAACAATAACTATGGTGGGAAAATGGCTGAAGCTGAGAGGCCAGGTCAGGATCAATAATATTGTAGATTCTTCTTTGGATTTTATCAAAAATCTCTAAATCAGGAGCAGGAGCACCAGACAAGATGAGCAGAAGCACCAGATAAGATGTGGCAACATTATTCAAAGCAAGGACGAATGGTAGACTTATAAATATGTAAGATAGATTCTGGTGAGAAATGTTGTCTAGCTCGACACAGGGAACCAACTTTCCTAACTGCAGACTTAGCAATTGATTCAATATACTCTTTCCGCATCATGTCAGTGGAAAATGTTAGTCCGACAAATTACTATTAATATTATTTTTATTATCAGGTTGGAAAGAAAGTTCTGATTTTAACGTATATATTACAAATGAAGATACTAATGCGTATAAAAATATTTAATCATCAATATAACCTCCATTGCTTCCTAGAACATCATTCCATCTGTCAGCAAGTTTATAGGTGCCAAGTTTATAAAATTCTTTAGGTTTTAATGTAAAATATGAGACCGACTCATGTTCAAACTCTTCTTTTGATGTCAACCTTAGGCCATCCAAATGATTCTGCAAATCCCTAAACAAGTGATAATTAGAAGGAGCAAGATCGTGAGAATATAGAGGATGAATCAATTTTTCCCAACAAAGCTCCTCTAAGAAATTTTTATTCAATTTAGTGTGAGGATGGGTATTATCATGATAGAGGATTATTCCCTTTCAGTTGACTAAGGACAGACATTTTCGGTCTAAAGCTGCTTTTAAACAAAGTTTTTATTAGTAGGGGTCAGCTTTATTGTTTGATTGTCTAACAGCTCATAATGGATGATTCCTTGAATATCCCACCATACACTCAACATGATCTTTTGATGAAGTTCTCCTCTTGGTTGCTAAGCAGGTCTGGCAACAATTATGGTAATAGATCCATTTCTCATCACCAGTAACAAGCCTGTTCAAAAAGGGCACATGAACTTGTCATGCAAGCAATGACTCACAACAATCAACACATTATTGGCAATCCTCCTGAGACAGGTCATGCAGGATCCATTTTCAACCATTTAAACCTTTACAATTCGTATATGACTGTTGTATGACTAAAATTAAATTTCTCACTGAGTTCCCTTGTTTTAATGGCAGGATTTACCATAACAGAAACTTCCAAATCCTTTGAATAAAGTACTTTTGGATGAACCTCTCTTGATTCATCTTCTAGACAAAATTCCCAGTTTTGAATTTGCATGACCATCTACAATTTCTTCCAATCATAAGTGTGCTGGATGGATTTTACTACTGGACTTGCATTGACACCTTTATGACATGCATAGAGAACAACATTTCTAATGCGATTTTTAGTTGGGATGAACATAGGGGAAAGTTCCAAAGAATATTATGGATGATATTCTTATAAGCTGAAAGAAAAAGATATCAATCACTCATATTAGCATTACTAAATAACATAAAGAGGTAATAATTAATAAATTTTGTTCAACATTTTCACCTCAAAAATTGGACAGAACTATTCTGAGACTGAAATTCTGGGCTAGTTTTCTTTTCTGTAAATAGCTGTGCTAACGATTTCTTAAATTATTCTTCTACATCTTTCAAAAGGTCTGTTACTATGCCATATTTGCCTGTACATTTCTGCTTTACATTTTGAAGTGCAAACTATTTCATCTATTGTTACCTCTGGAATATCACTATCAAAGTAACTTTTGTCAATGACTAAACTTAGATCAGTGGAACAAATTAACTACTCAGTAGTAATGGTGACCCTAACTAGCTCATCAATCATATGCCATACATCTGTAGGATAGTCTCTCCTGTGAGTTTTGCTAATTTCTATCACATGCTAGATGCTGCTCTTTAGTTTTATCACATCGTTGGTCAAATCTTTGACTATGCTTTTAATGTTATATCTGTATAGATGTGTATACCTGTGTATCAATATAGATGAGATACTATGGAAGTAAAGTAATAATGAAACTGTGAGATTACCTTGATGAGAATCAGTATAACCAATCTATCACATTTTATGTAGTACATTCTCATATCACTACTATTTATATGCTTGCCAGAAATTAGGAGAAAACGTGAACTCAGTTTACTACTATCTAACCACAAGACCAAACGATATATATATATATATATATATATATATATATATAGTGATAGAAAAGATGATGTAAATCCAGAAATGCAGTTCATCAGTGGAAGACTGAAAGAAAGGACATTTAAGGCAAGCAGTTTTTGCAATAAAGTGCCCAATATCAGAGATAGAGCATTAATAGGATTAATACAAATATAACATTTGTCTCTTAGCTAATTGATGTTATATTCAGCACCTCGACTACAGACTTTTGTACACGTAGTATTTTTATCATTATCATAATTGCTGAAATTCCTGACAAGTGGACTGAATGAAAAAAAACAAAAGATTTGTCTACATAACTCTGGAGTCGAAATGTTGCATATATATATATATATATATATATATATATATATATATATATATATATAGGATTAATACAACTAAAATTTGGCATTTAGCTGATTGATATTATATCAATCAGCTAAATGACAAATTTTAGTTGTATTAATCCTATATATATATATATATATATATGTGTGTGTGTGTGTGTGTGTGTGTGTGTGTGTGTGTGTGTAAGCAAATATGTGGATGTAGATCCGACGGTATGATGAAAATGTGGAAAAGACAAAGCAAAATCCGAATATGTGAGTTTACTGTTTTTTATTTTGTTTTTGTTTTTCTGTCGACGTCAGACGTTTCGGTCAAATAGACCTTCTTCAGGACATGGTTAATGGAAACATATTTATATTAAATTTAAGTTAAATGAAGAGACGATATATACAGGACTAGTCAGAAACAGAAAAAACTGAAATTCTAAAGTCAGAGTATTCTTTCTTGGATTCGGATACGCTGGCGCCGCGTGGGCGGCGCTGGGAAAACCTGCTCCCAGGGAAGAGATTTTATATATATATATATATATATATATATATATATATATATATATATATATATATATGATTAATACAACTGATAGGATTAATACAACTGATTGATATTATATCAATCAGCTAAATGACAAATTTTAGTTGTATTAATCCTATATATATATATATATATATATATATATATATATATATATATATATATATATATATGCACAAGCAGTATGGGCAACACCATAAAAAGAATAAATACCAGAAATGATGTGAAAGACAAGAATACGACCTTATGCAAAATAACTGTCTTTTAAATAGATCATGTCTGAATGGGTTGTATATTCTCTCGAAGTGGAAGGTGAAAATGGTAGCACAAAAAAATACATCGGGTGTACTGAGGGCAGATTCAAGATGAGGTGGTACAATCACACATCTTCTTTTAAAATTCTGGAGCATAGGTACAACACAAAGCTAGCAAGCTATTGGAAGTTTAGGGAGAGACATAACAAAAGTCCAAGCATTAAATGTAGCCTTTAAAAAAATTTAAAGACTAATATTATAGTCGATAATATGTGTAGGCTATGCCAATAAGAGAAACTGACTATAGCAACATATAGAAACAGCAATGAATTGTTGAACGGGAAGTCAGAGATCATAACCTAATGCAGACATTTTAAGAAGTTCAGCTTGGGGTTATTTGAACCCGGTTAAAGTTAGAATTTTTTCCCCACTACTTCTGGTTTCGATAGTGCTTAAGTTCTCGGGCTCCATGTAGTTGATTTGCTGAACAAACCACCTGAGGAGTCCGTAGTAGGTCGAAACCGTGGTAATGTGCTCTGGTCAGCTTTCATCCTTTGTAAATATTAAACAGCTCTGCAAGTCTGGTCTTCCGACTTTGTATCGAGCACTTTTAATACGTTCAGTTTTAACAAATATTTTACTGTTTGTGTTACTCTGGCATATATATATATATATATATATATATATATATATATATATATATATATATATATATATATATATATATATATATTTCTGTTTATACATTATTTTTATAGATACAATGGATTTAAGTAAATGCTCTGTTTTTAATTAAACAGTATTAATTAAATTTACTAGCCTGAATGTTCGAGAAATTTTGTAGAAAATAATCATTCTCCGACAGGAATTGAACCTGTATTCCTATATACAAACCGTCATTTGACCTGGCATGCTGTACCATTCAGCTACAGAGAAGCATCTGGTTCGCAAAATCTGAATTATTGTGTATAAACACAGAATCTTTTCTGCTCACCAAACGTATTTTAACATAAACAATGACAACATATAATGAAATGGATTAATTTTGACAATTATTTAATATATTTTCTGTTTATACATCATTTTTGTAGATACATTTATTTAAGTAAATGCTCTGTTTTTAATTAAAGAGTATTAATTACATTTACCGGCCTGAATGTTCAAGAAATTTAATAGAAAATATGTTCTCCGACAAGAATTGAACCTGTATTCCTAGTATACGGAAACCATTATTTGATCCATTTCATTATATGTTGTCATAAAAATAACATATAAACAGAAAATATATTAAATAATTATCGGATTTAATCCATTTCATTCAACATACATATATATATATGTATATATATATAGAGAGAGAGAGGGGGGGGCTACGATGGATAAATTGTCATATAAATTACGCAAAAATAAAAATAGTACTGACATCTCATTTTAACAGATATATTTACCAAAATTACACAAAAATATCTTGAAATCCTAAAGAGTAAATTTATTCAATAAAATCGCCATTGGCCTGCACCATGGCCTCCAGATGACTTCAGAATCTCCTGCAACTCTTCTGGACGGTGTCCTTGTTTAAGTTGGTGAATCAGAATGCTGCCACAATCCTTGCCTTGAACTCATCCATTTTCTTTCTAAGGTAACCAGTAGAAACATTGAACACACAGAAAAAACATTAACATTAACATTTTCTACAAAAATCAAATGCATAGTAACTATAAGTAAGACGAATCTTCACTTAGAAACATCATAAAGAAATACACAGCTCCAGTTGACAAAAACAAGAAAATTAAATTATTTATTATAAAAAATTTAAAACCACTATCCTCATATCAAAAATAATAATTCACCTGCAAGATGTAAATTACTGAGAACCAATTATTTAGGAATTTACATGTCCCTTAAGAAGCTGTGTTCTTGACCAATCCAGATTTGTAAATAATTATATTGGATATACTACATTTTTGACAAGAAGACTTGCGTTAGGTCTCCCTGACCATAGCTCAATTAGGTCTCATTTAAACACACATAGAGAACTACCAAACTCTATCCGTAACATACTCGTTGATAATACAAATATAATAGCACCATCCACATGTACAAAAAAGCTAAAAATAATGGAAATATCAACTATGAACACAGTCACAATGTGGTGACCTTTTTTGTAAAATACACATTTGTTTAACTCTAGATACATACATAAAACAATCCATGCATTCAGTTAACAGTAAAATAAAATTCATCCTTGATAATTGCTAAAAGTATAGCCGAAAATGCTTGGAAAACATTCAGACAATTTTTATATAATTTATGTCCCGAAAAGAAAAAAATTATATGAACACATGAGAAATTATATAAAAAACACAACTATTGTACCTTGGCAGTCATTTTCCACAAAACTTGCATAAAAAGGGATTGCCGCCGAAATACACAATGTGTGTGTGTTTGTGTGTGTGTGTGTGTGTGTGTGTGTGTGTGTGTGTGGTGCAATGGATAAATTGTGATCTAAATTATGCAAATTGAAAATAACACTGACAAATATATTTTAACAGATATATTTACCAAAATTACACAAAAATATCTTGAAATACTAAAGAGTAAATTTATTCAATAAAATCGCCATTGGTTTCAACGACGGCCTCCAGATGACTTCAGAATCTCCCGCCTCTCTTCTGGATGGTCTCCTTGTTTAAGTTGGTGAATGCTGCCATAATTCTTGCCTCTAGTTCATCTTTGGTGTTACAAGGAGTTTTGTTGGTCTCAAGCTCAACTGCGCCCCACACATAATAATCAAGTGGGATTGCAGTCTGGGGAGTTAGGTGGTCAGATGTTAGGGGTGATGGGGTTGCAGAAATTGTCTGACAGCTATGACTGGTTTCTCCTACTTGTGTAGCATGGTGCAGAGTCCTGTTGCCAGACATAGGGTCTTCCAGCAGCCACCCTCTTGACCCAGGGTAGCACTACCTGCTCAAGGCATTTGATGTAGGCTTTTGTGTTGAGTCTGAGGCCCTGTAGGAAGATGAATGGAGACATAATAGGATATCCCTTGAAACACCTTCGTAATCACCATTACACTCATTCAATTCTTTCTGAACCCTCTTCACTGCCCTTTTGGATTAAACACCCAAACACTCTGAAATATTCTTATTCCAGCTTCTGGTGTGAATGCTAACCAGTACATTATGCAATTTCCAAATTTCTAACAGAGTGAATTGTGTCATGGTGCTCTTTTTCTCACAGATGGTGCCCAACTGATTCTACTATACTGTGCAGTTTGCAAAATCAAAAACAAACAACACGCAAGTTCAAAATTAAAAATATATAATGCTGCTAATTTACCCATTGCATATATATATATATGTGGGTGTAGATGTGTGGGTGTGTGTGGGTGTGTGACATGGTGTTACCAGTCCTGTAACCCATTAAAATCATGAGCCCCTGCCCATGTACTGTTGCCATAGCAGCAGTGGTGTGTCTTGGCCAAGGTAGCCAGATAGATCTGGTCCCTTGTCAAGTTGGTTTGAATTCAGAGTTTTCCTTAACCTAGACTGTATGAGTATATAAAATTCTCATGGACTATATAAGTATGCAAACCATGTAGACTGGATTAGTATATATATACTGAAACCACCTTAAGGCAAGAGAGCTCAATCTAATTTGCTACTTAACCTAGAGCTAGAGGAAAAGAGATACATACCTTTTCCAAGGTCATTAGTGCAAAGGGAACAAAACAGAATTGAGCTAGAATTGAACTCAGTATGTCAAACTGAATTTCCACCCCAATAAATATTACACTATCCATGTCTCCTATATATATATATATATATATATATATATATATATATATATATATATAGATAGATAGATAGATAGATAGATAGATAGATAGGAGGCATATGTACAGAATATATATTGTTTAAAATTTACTATATTTATTAGGGAAGAGTGTTCAGTATTGTAAATAAAGCATTTGTATATATATATAAAGATAGAAATCAACACAGTATGGGGACTGGCAGTTTCACACCTAAAGAAAATCAACACCCCATATTTCACACACACATGCACACTCACACACACACATACACATATAAATTGGATCAGTGTCAACAATACAACAGCAATCTGCCACTCCAACTGTAAAAATATTTACAAATTTTGAAGGCCCTTCACATCAAACAACATACTTGACACCAAGAGAAACTCACCAAAAGTCTCGACAGTCATTTCTTGTCCATTCTGTTTAACAGAACATGTTCAATATATATAAAATTTGCCCAAGAAAATGATAATTGATGAGCCATGTCAGTAGGGTTAACCTAAATATAGAAATTACATATCAGCAATTATTTCATAATCCCTATACTGGTAATTAATTCTTCTTTCTCTAGTCTTACTTTTGATGAACTGTAAATAACTGGTCTTATGCTGAAGCCAACTAACAAGAACCATCCACTTATTTTTTGTATTGTTTATTTACACAAAAATCAATTACAGTAATTCTTGGTACTGAAGACACTACATTTATTCTTGAAAGGTTGCCTTATGTTTTACAGATTTAATTTTCATTTTATGGTTATTCACTTAATTTTTTGTTGTTTTTTTTAATTTTCAATTCAAAATTGGGGTGTGCCAATGCCAGGAAATGTAGTACATTCTTTTAGCAAAAACTGCATATGACATTTCAATAACTAAATAAAAAATGTACTACATACTAAGTAATTATAATTATAAAAATGTAATATTATTTAATATAATTATTCATGTAATATTTACAAGATAAACACATTGTAAATTCTCTTTAGAGCTTATCCAAATGCAATTAAGTATTTTCATTTTTAATTTTATTTAATTTTTCTTTTCATTCTAAATGTTTATTTAAGTTTTTTAATTTTTTTAAATATTTTTTAATTTAAAATTTTTTTAATTTAAAAAAAATTCTTTTTGTGTTTATTTTTAATTTTTTTAATTAAAAAAATTTTTCTTTTCATTTTGATTGCTTTTAATTTAAAAATATTTTTAAAAATTTTCTTTTTATTTTGTTTGTTTTTTCTCACAACACTCAACTCGTTTTACATCCTACAAACGCTAAGTAAACAATACAGACTGGAAAAAAACAGTTCTCTGATGAGATATAAAAACAAATTAATAAATGAATGAATATCAAAGAAATAAATAAAGATATAAATAAAATAATAAATAAGAAAATAAGAACTATAAAGAAAACCTACTAAAATTAATTATGAATTAATTGTTCAAATTTATGAAAATTAAAATCAGGAACCATTTTTTCCAATAAACTATATATGATTTGGATATCTTTTCAAGAATAGGAACTACAAGGAAATTATTACTAACAATCAAAATGAGACAGATGAAAATTCTGGAACACATAATGAGAAAAGAAGGCTTGGAGAATTTAACACACATTGAACATATTCAAGGCAAGAGAAGCAGGGGAAAAGAGTAAGAGCGAATTAATTTGAGCGAATTGATGGCAAAATAAGGAGAAAGAAGGACGGTAAACAGGCAGGAGTGTCATAGAGCAACAAAAATAGGAAGTTGTGGAGAGCCATACGCACTCACATCATGAAGGGACATGACACATGAATGAAAAAAATTAATGGATGCCAGAACAAAAAGAAAATGGGATGGTAAATGGAGCAAAAGTTACTCAAAATAACAAAAGATAGGATGTTGTGGAGAGCTAGGATCACCATTTTGAAAAGACATAGATTATAAAAGATCTCTTTTTACTTACTTGTTATGTAAAGTAGTTACATTACTTTCTTTAGCGGCTGTGATGAAAGTCAGGATTTTAAATTCAAGTCAGGCAGGCATTTCCAGATCAGAAAAGTGATACGACACATCTCTTATAGTCCAACCTCATTCAAGGTCATAGAAACCACAATTCTGCACTACAGTTAATTGCAAACTCTATAATTTTTTCAATGGTTGTATTGTAGGCACCTTGCCAGGGCTCCATACACACTGTCTTAAGGTGGGGTAGTTCTCTGCTAACTAGAGAATTATCTCTTGATCAAACTTTAAATTAAGATTTAAATAAAAGCTAGACCAGGAGTGGGCAAACCTTTTTTGAAGGGTCACATGAGTTGCTTGGTAGGTTTATGGTGGGCTACAGGTATAAAAAAATACTTGAATAACAAACATACAAGAAACACTCTTTTTAGTATTAAAAATAGTATTTTTAGTATAAAAATTAGTATGCAATAAGTATTTTAGTATTGACAATAGTAAGGCAGTAAGTATTTTAGTACAGAAAATATTAACCAATAAGTATTTTAGTATTGGCAATAGTAACCAATACTCAATAACTGATATGTTGGAAGCAATCAAAACCATGACTCTTTTGAGTTATATGGTAAACTGAATACACTCACCCAATTTTTGTTGGTTAGTACAAAATGACTTAGGAACCAAGTTGGTCAATTTTTCTTAAAGTTTCATTGAAATGAATAAATTGTCATAGATTTGTCATTTATTTCCACTTGATATTCATTAAAATTGAATAAAAGAAAAAGTGATTAAATGAAAATCAAATAATGCACTATCACAGACTGCACTTAAACTCGCCGTAGGATGCATCCAGCCCACAGGTCATTGTTTGGCCACCACTGACCTAGACAGACGGACGAAAGAGGAACATAAAAAAATGTTTGCTATTGCCTGCTTTACTGTCCACTTCGCTCTATCTGCAATAGAGTGAGAGTTAAAGTTTACTCATGGTTTAATGAACACACAAACCAGTTTGAATTCAGAATTATCCTTCTCTTAGACTGATTGCCTACCATGGCTAGAGAACCCATTCTGCCCTGCTATTTAACCCACAGCTGGAGAGGGAAGAGCTTGATTCATACTTTTCCAGTGGGTATCTATGCAAAAGTTAACGTAACGAACTTGGCTGTAATTCAAACTTGCCACATTAATTTCTAATCATAAATTATCACCCACACAACAATAATCTTGATTATCACCCACACAACACAACCCGATATGGCTGTCTGTTATGCTAAGTTAAGCTATATAAATAGTGTAAGTTACACATAGTAAATATAGTAAATGTATATATATATATATATATATATATATATATATATATATATATATATATATATACAGGTCCAATGCATACTACACTCAAACCCCTCACCAGTTGGGGCAAGGCTGATTGAGTGCCCTGGGTAGTGCTTTATGACCCTTGTTATCTTATCAACATTTGCTTTTTTATACCTACATTCATATATGTTACAAATTAAACTATGCACACGATTAAAGTATGAAAATCTTCATGGATTTCGATATAATTTTATCCATAATGTTGAATGTGTTAAAATTATTCAGCTTTTTAACAAGAAAAATCTCAAATTGATGTTAAAAATTGCCACAACACATTGTTGATCTACTTAAGATGAAATGATCTATTATGACATGTCCCTAATTTGTTTTTAGATATATTGTATTTATTTTCAATTTTTCTACTTGAATTATTTACCTATATTGCATATAATCCATATAGTATTCTCAGCTATGGCACCATCTTCATAAATGGCACATACCTTTTTTGGTGTTTATACAGTGTTTGTTTCCTTTCTGGAAATAAAAGAGCAACAAATGATGAAAAGGTACCTCGTTTTCCTCCATTTTCAATTTTAACACAACAACTCTAAAACTCACAATCCACACAGGAATCAAATCATATAGAAATATTATGCGAAAATGTTAACTTTCAGAATAATTATATACCATAAATGCTCAACTTTATACCTGAAGTGTTTATTTAAAAAAGCCATTTGAAGAGAGGTGCTTAATCAAGAAAAGATGGACATTTATTTAAAAAATGCAAATTTATATAATTAATACAACTAATAGGTTTGTCACTTTGCTGAATGATGTTACTTTCTCGAATTCAGAATCACTCCATCCACTCCTCAGGGGGTATCAGCAATTGACTTCTCGATTTTTGTTTTTTATATGCACTTTTCATTGGTGCAAGTTTTCTTTTCATAGTGTATGTGTATGTGCATGTGTGTGTGTGTGTGTGTGTGTGTGTGTGTGTGTGTGTGTGTGTGTGTGTGCACGCAAGTGTGTATCTGCACGTATGTGTGTACATGTAGAAGTTGTGATTATTTGTCCTTTTTGTCATGTTTTTTTTTTTCACTTTTCACTCATGCCTTGACCTTTTCTTGCTTTTGCTTTTTTCATCTTTTTTCAATTGTTGCCATTTTGACTTCCGGTTTTCTAGACATATACTGTCATTGTTATATAGAAATAATGGAGTTTTTTAAGTTATCAATCTGATTATATTTAGTGGATACCCACATTTGAGTAGATGCTCTGTTAAATTATTTTAAACAGTATTTTATTTCCTCTACCTGCCTGAATATTTAAGAAATCTTATGAAAGAAAAAATTTTAGAGGATGCATTTTTCTTTAATAAAATTACTCAAATGTTCAGGCTGGTAGACAAAAGTAAAATACTATTTAAAATAACATTTAAAGTGATATATATATATATATATATATATATATATATATATATATATATATAGATAGATAGATAGATAGATAGATAGATAGATAGAGAGAGAGAGGGGGGGAAGAGAGAGAGAGTATCATAATCTCCAATGAATATAATTTTGTTAAATTGTTCGAAGTCCTTCAATGTCAACATTTTCATCATCCCCAGAATTCTTATCTACATCTTTCGTTTCTCACATATATTTGTTTAACCAGTCTTGGGCTTTTATTCAAGAGGGGTGCTTATTTTAAATTCCTTGAGGAAAGGTGGGTGTTTATTTAAAAAAGGAGCACTAAATTGAACATTAAGAGTATGTCAAACATTTCAGTCACGTGTGAAACAAAATCACATGTTCAAAAACCTCCTACTGAAAAATGCTACAAACTTTTGTTCCAACTCAATATATTACAGCCTTTTTTTGCCGTGTGTACACTCAATTTCATGTGAAAGAGTAGGCCTGTGTTGCAACCCAAAAAAGAAATGTTGTTGATAAATCTATAAATACTTTATGAAGTATCAGGTCACAGTTTCACCATACTCAGTATTGTTACTGCGGTTTCTATAGTAAGTAGAATGTGCAGGTGATGCAATGGATAACAGCTCAAAATGGGAAATCGGAGAGCTGAGTTCAAATTCCAGTCAGATTTGTTACATTCACTTATGTGCAAATATCCTTGGGAAACATATGAATCCACCTCCTTCCCCTAGCTATGGGTAAATAATAGAACTTGTATCTGGATAAATTATTGTTATTCTCAGAAAATTGTTTATGCATTACTCAAATGCCAAAAATTATTCTTACTATCCAAAATATGTTTCAGTTATAAATATGACACAAAGGGTTGATAAAACATAAAAAATCAATCAATCAATCCATAGTAAGTAGGTTTTACAGGGCAGAGCTGTCACACCCAACCAGTTTTTAATTCAAAGTTGTCCTTCTGCTAGACTGGTTGCCAACTAAAGCTTGAGAGCCCAGTCTACCCTGCTATTTAACACCTTATTGGGTTGTTTTATATATATATATATATATATATATATATATATATATATATATATATAAGTCAACTTCCACCACCCATAGATGATTTGATATGCCACATATGTGACAAGAAATGCAGATTGATGACTGGCTTTATGAGCCACTGTTGTTCACACAACCGATGAATGCAGTGTTGTGGGGAGGGAGTTTAACTGAAGGGCTGGATATGTCAGTGATGGACATACTCGCTTTCTGAGTCAACAGCCATTATATATATATATATATATATATATATATATATATATATATATCACAAACTGGATGTGTGTGTGTGAGTGTGCATACATGTGTTTGTGAGCATGTACATAAAGGGCCACTAACCACAATGTAGTGAGTAGGATACATGCCACTGATAGTAATTTAGAAATAAAGAAGTGAAGCTAAAATAAATCTGCATATACATTACAATGCCTCATATTATTGAAAGATTTTTATAACTATAATATATTATTGAAAGATCTTGATAAATACAGCGAGCTACAAAAGTAGGTATACAGTAAGTATTATAGCAGTATTGATGTTTGTAATCAATGCAATATGTTTTTAATGCACATTTTTCATTACTGTATACCTACTTTTGCAGCCCCTGTATATCTCATATTACTGAAAGATTTTAATAACTACAATATATTATTGAAAGATTTTGTTAACTAAAATATACTATTAAAAGTTTTGATAGCTATATCTTATATTGCTGAGAGATCTTGATAATTATAACATCTTATGTAAAATCTTGATAACTTATATTGCTGAAAGACCTTGATAACTACATCTCATTGAATTGTCTTGATAACTATAATATATTATTGAAAGATTTTGATAACTATAATATCTTATATTACTGAAAGATCTTGATAACTATTAATACCATGTTAGAAATATCCTATGAGATTAACTTATTAGTTTTTTATCTTACCAATTGATCGATCACTTGTTAACATCATTTAAGTTTTACCTTTAGTTTGTTACAAAATGTTTAATTTGTTTGCATTATTAAAGCAACTAGTATTTCCTTAGTATTCATTACTAAGGTGTAGGTTATGTATGATCAAAATATATCTCTTTTTTTTTCCTTTCGGTTGATCATGGCTCTTCATTATTCCTTTTATTACCTATAAATTCACACAACTTTTTGTAAAAGAGTGTTTTCTCCTTGTCTTCAAAATATTCCTTTATTATAATATATTATAATATTGTTATAATGTCTAATATTCCAAGACAGAATGTCACTCAAAACTAGAGAAACCTGTCTAACTTATTATTTAACCCATAGCTGGAGGTGGATGGAAAAGAGATGGATTCATGCCTTTCCCCAGGACATTAATGTGAAAATGAAAGTGAATACAACAGGTTAGGTAGGGATTTGAATTCTGCTCACTAATTCTACTTTCCATACTACTAACAGTTACACTACACACATATCTCAGTTACCTGTTTAAATATCTAATGTTTCAATTTGCCACATGTATAATGTATGTTTAGGCCACATGAATTCAATCAAACAAATTGTATTAAATTCAACCCAAAAGGTCTGTCAGTTTAATTTTTTATTATATTTTTCTAGCATTTTTAAGAATGCTACATTTCAAATTCAGATATATATCTAACTATAAATAATTTGTAAATTCTAGTATCTTACTCTTACATGGCTAAGTTTCATGCATAAGCAAATAGCAGGCAGTGCAGTAATGATATATTCACCAGTACTGCAATCTAGGATAAGGGTGGTATTTATTCACAGATATAGTGGGGAAGGCACAAGATGCAACCTATGTCTAAGGGAAAAAAATAATGCTTCTACAAAGAATGGGAGATGATAATGTGCTGAAAATCTGACAGGAAGTTATGACAATGTGTAGATATAGGAGCAAGTTTCTGTAAGTTGTCAGTAAGTCCAGGAGTTGACCGATTTGTTGGGTTTGGTCAAGTGAAATTAACGAAGCTTGGGTGACGTCATGATGAGGATGACAGACAGCACGCTGGTGTTGACAGGTGGCCTCTCAGCCTGCTACTGTCAGTCATTTACAAAAGGTTTTCTATTAGGCAAATCTGGTGCCTCCCAGGGTCATCTTTCTTTTTTGTGGGAACATTCATGATCGGCTATTGTATTTTATTGGGCAGGGGTGTTTTGTGTACCAGATGTGATGCTTCGAGCCCCTGCACAGAAAACAACTTTTTTTATTTTGTGTTTTGCTTTCTTAGGATTCAGATTTGGCTAACATGTAGAGTGAATCAGAAGAGATCTAATTGCAGCAGAGTATAACCTAAGAAAAACAACTGTTTCACATATTTTGTTAAAGATGTTAAGCTCAAATATTTAAACGATACAATAGTGGAATTTCCATGGGTATTTTGTCGTTGGGAAATTGCAAGGACTGTATTCAATCATTAAATTAAGAATTGACTCATCAGAAAATTCAACAGGAAAACTAAGAAACAATTTGTTAATGGGCAAATATCTTTTTTATGTGTATTAAAAAGCTTTATTAAAAGTATTTAAAATAGAGCACTTTTATATACATAAGAAAAGGAATAAACTAATCATATATATATATATATATATATATATATATACATATATGTATATATAAATAAAAAGAAAGAACAGTAAGATATAAAATCCGGTGTTATTATAGATATTTTTATTTTTACACAATAGTGCTCAATGTAAATTTACAGAGCATCAATATTATAAATTAATTGATTTAAAATATGTTTTTTTCGCTACACAGTGATAACCATGTTTCAAAAATGAATTTAAATTTTTTAAACATGGTTATCACTGTGTAGTGAAAAAACCATATTTTAAATCAATTAATTTATAATATATATACATATGTGTATATATATATATATATATATATATATATATATATATATATATAATATACATTTTTTTGTCTCACTGGTAGCACAAACTCAGTTTCATTTTCACAATAGTTTTAATCAGCACCTGACGATTGCATTGGGCATGAAACTCAGAGTTGTGCTACTGGTGAGGAAAAAAATGTATATCTATTATTAATATAAATTATAGCTCTGTTATTTTATTACCACCAGCACTCAATGTGTGATATTTTATATTTATATTCATATATATATATATATATATATATATATATATATATAACCTGCATATAACCTTGTATGATCAGCAGTGTGAACAAGCCATGTATCACCCACATAATTCCTAACTTGTAATGCCTTCATCCTTTTGCATGTATACTAAGTATGGACAAATGGTAGATTTATAGATATGTAAGATAGATTCTGATGAATTTCAAAAAGGCGATATTTTATATGCTTTTTTTTTATATAACTAAATGAAAAGAGAGTGAAAAGGCACTAGTATCTTTTTTTCCTGTCCATATCCATGAATTTGTTTTGCTGACACTAAGTCTCAAAAAAAATATTAAAAATTCATTACTTTTTAACCATTATGCTGAATGTTTTAAAATTATTCAACTTTTTAAAAAGAAAAATATCAAATTAATGTTAAAAATTGCTGCAAAACATTGTTGATTCAATTAAGATGGAATAATCTATTATGACAGGTCTCTAATTTGTACTTTGATAAATTTTATTTTCAATTTTCCTAGTTGAATTTTTTACCAATATTGCATATGATCCATTATTGTACATAAATAGGTTACAATAAAATTTGTATTTTATATAAATACTATCTTATGAAAATTGAGATGTAGTAGATTGGTGTGGTGGGTGGGGGGACGTATCATAGATTCTTGGGAGGGGGGCACAAAACCCTTGAAGCAGCCCTGATGTAGTAAATGAAAAATAAAAGTGTATGTTCTTTCTTGTTTGACTTCATATTTTGATATCCTTTGAAAAATTTCTTATAAAGCCTAAATAAGATTCATTAAAAAAAAAAAAAATTTTAATGTACATGCCAAGAGAAAAAACAAGAACAAGAAAATAAAATTAAAAAATCCAACACTTCTCTTTTGTACAATTTACAACAAAAACGTAGATATAAATGTAAAATTTTAATTTCTGTAAAGTGTAAAATATTTTAATCCTGATCATGCTTTATTTATCTTAATTTTTATTTCCTTATAAAATTAATTATTTTATAGAAATTAAGAAAATCTTTTTCTAATTTTCTCTTCAAAGATTAAAACTATTTTTTTTCTTCAAGTTCCAAATTTTAAAAGAATTCTTCTTAATAAAAATTCTTCTCAAAGAGTCATTCTTAAATTCCAGTTGTGCTTCCCCTCCCCAACCCGAAAGTAAAGAATCCAAATTATTTCTCCTTATCAGGCGAATGCTGCACCCGATTGTGTGCATACATTTTGCACGTATCTAAATTTACATTGAACAATCACATCACACACAATTGTCGAGCGCGTTTCACACAATCCTCCCATTTGTGAATGAACAAAGAGCTACGCATTCGCTTAGATTGGTTATCAAAGATCTTTAAAGGATATGGAGCTTGACCGTTATGGTCATTGTGGGAAATGAAAGGCTAGATTTCAGAACCCAAACTCTAAATGGAGCCAGCTGGTTAATTAGGGAAATAATATCTTTACCAGACAACATCGTGGCCCATTCACTTCTTTCGTTTTATTATTCCACCAACCACTCATTCACGATGAATGTGATTTTTCCTTTGCTACCCCCACCATAATCGCATACCGAGAACGAAAAAGGAATTCCATTGAACCCTATTTCCCACCTACTCACCATTCTATACCCGCCCACGCATTTTATCAGCATCATTATTTTTTTCTTTCTATGTTTTTTTTTCTCTTTTTACTTGATTTGTTTGATTCATTTACTTTTTTTTAACTTTACTTTTTTCCAACTTATTTCTGGAAATTTTTATTCTTTTTCTGTCGAGAGAATTTTGTTGGGTTTTTTTTTTTAAGCGATCTCTTTTCCTCCATTCTATAAGGTAAAAACTAAAAAGAAAGAAATACAAAGAAACAAAGGATGAAGATAAGTAATTTGAGTAAAGGAACGTGTAGTCGGGTGAAGTGGCGTTGCTTCTCTGAAAAAGACAAGGGCTCGGGTTACTAAGTTGGTAGGGATTATGTTGAGGGGGGGATTTTGCGTGGGCGGAAACGAAATGAGTGAACGAGGAATTCCAGATCAGCATGGAGTTTGAAAGAGGAAGGAATTTCAGGATTCCTTGCCTGCTGCACTTTGTTGCAGTAATTTGGTCTGATCCACATCCCAGATTGGAGGAATTTTGTGTCAGCAGCAGACACTCTCTATTTTATTAATTGTCGTCTCTTTCCTTTTTGTCTGTCTGTAGGCTGTAGCCTCCTCCCACACCTGTGCTCACATACAGACAGCCACCCACCCAAACAATGTCTGGATAGCCAGTTGTGTGGCTGCAAACTCCCACACGCAGACGGAGGAAGAAGGGAAATGGCGAACACACACACACACACACACACACACACACACACACACACACACACACACACACACACACACACACACACACACACACATTCCTCTCCCTCTTACTACCACCTACAATTCACTCACTTTTTCTTGTTTTCTTTCATTCTTTTTCTCTTTACCATTTTCTTCTTCCTTCCCTGCTTCTCCAAGTAAACTATCTTGATAGATAACTAGATAAATTTATTTAATTCTCAGTTTCTATCTATCGATGTATCTATGTATCTATCTATCTATCTATCTATCTATCTATCTATGCAAATGCACACATGTGTATCTATCAATTAAACCATAGAATTTCATTTTTTAGCTACATACATTTTTAATTAGTATAGATATTTTCATTTTGCTGGTAAATCTAAGTTATTAACTCCTAGAATCAGTGATTTAATTTACATAAAACACCCATGTGGCTATGTGATTGCAGGATCTGCTTATCAGTTCAAACCCTATCAATCTATCCAGTCATTTATAAACTTTCATATAGAAACAAACTAACATAGATAGATAGATAGATAGAATGAAACTGAGAAATAATTTTTTCTGTAGATATTTTTCCAATCTCACTTTTCCTATAAGATCATTCAACTTTATAGAAAGCTCCAGGAATTCTTCAATCCGCAATAATATTGGCAGTTTAAATGACTGCAAAATTGTTTTGAAACAGCTTTGATAGGTTCTATAGTAGGCACCTAGTAGCAGCCAAAGAATGCAAGGGTTAATCTCATGCCCAGAATAGCCAGGCATGCCTGACTATTTAAATTTTGATTTCTTTCCAACCTACCACTATTATTCCAGACCCCATCATCATTTTATTTTCCACTTTTTTCCAACCTGTCTGTTTATTCGAACTTCTTTTTCCTCTGTTTTTGTTTTGAAAACAAAAGTAATTTTGAATGAATTTTCCAAACTACCCTTCTATTCCAAACTTAAGATTAACAATCTTACCATATTCCTTAAATCAGTAGACATGTGCTTTTAACATCTGCAATATCTACTGGTTATAAATATCATTTTTTTTACCTAAGATTTTATTTAATTTATCTCCAAAGGGATGCTGAAAAGTTCTCAGCTTAACTAAAAAGGTATTTTAAAAATTCTGTTATTTGGTCATTTGTTCATTTTGGCAAGTGGTTCAGGCCAAGAACTTTTCAGCATCCCTGTATATATTCTGTAATATATCTATCTATCTATCTATCTATCTATTTATCTCTCTCTCTCTCTCTCTCTATATATATATATATATATATATATATATATATAGAGAGAGAGAGAGAGAGAGGAAGGAACAAGCTGGGATACATAAGGAAATATTATTTTAATTTTGGAATGAAAAATTCAAAAAGAGCAAAGAAAAATTCACAATTTTATTTAATGAATTATTTAAAATTAAGCTCAAAGGAGAAATAAGAAGTAGTTTATAAAGAGCAATTTTTTTACACAAATTATATATTTTCCCACAGTCAAGATGGATTGATCTAAAAAATTGGAAGTCTTAGCGACTTCTTCAAGACTTAAAAATGAGCTAATTCAGAATGACAAAAAATTTGGGAAATTATTTTCATGACCAGTACAAGCAGGTTTTGCTGAATGTTTTAGAAATAAATTATTTTGCTTTTCTGATTTCTTTTTTTACTAATTTCTTGTTTTTCTTTTTTAAATATTCTTTGCAAATTCCCTTTCACTATTTCAAAACTTGACATGGTATTAATCAAAGTTTTAACCACTGACTTTTAAACCCTTTTATTCATATAAATTTCTACTTGAATTTGTATAGACCATGACCCCCACATAACTTTGCTAATCTCAAATTACATTATTGAGCTGTATAGTGATGTTCTCATCGTAGTGATATATGCACTTATTAATCTTTAGTCTTTATAAAGCAGGCAATTTTGACAAAATTACTTATATTTGATATTTGTGATTGAAAGTTCTCTACTCAGAAAGATAAATGAGTCTCAGTTGAATTATACTTTTTTAGCAATATTTGTGCTTTAATTATATAAGAATAATTGGTATGTTAATTATTAATTAATTATAGGTCTGTTAAGTGACATGCATAGGCTTGGTGATGCCTGAGGCCAACACCTCGATTTTATGCCCCTAAGACTCAATTAAGGGAGGGGCTTATAGGGCCTAGTACTGAAAAATGTGAGAAAGGAAGACATTTTAAATATGTAAAAACAGATGAAACATGAAATAAACACTTTATTCAAATTAAATATAGACTAAATTTTTATTTCTACTCTTTGATTGGATGCCCTACCAATATAGATGCCTGAGGCCGTTGCACCCTCTGTTCCCCACTTCTGTATGCTACTGCAATTTACTTATATTAATACAATAAAATACGAATAATGATTAAAGAGACAAGATTTAAAAACAAGTGTTAAGCGTAAATACTGATTCTTATGACATTTTATAAGATAAGGGATGAATGATTTCAGTAGGTCCACTATGATACATTAAAGATATGGGTGTGTGCATTTTATAAGCACATCATTTACACATTTCTTGATGGCCTTAGAGATTGGATGCTGTGTGAAATATGCTATCATTAATTAAGGGGAATAACCATTCAAAAAATCCAAAACATATAGTAATCGCTATCATTATCAATTGGCTATTGTATACATATGACAATGTTATTGAGATGAATTATATTATTTATCTGAAATCATTACTGCTATTAATTTTTAAAATAAATGTCTTCATTTTCAGGTTTCTTTTTTATCCACAACATTAGCTTATAAAACTTTTATATAAGTCTTGTATGGAGAAAAAAAATGTTGGTCTCATTCCAGAAAATAAGTATAAGTGAAAAAACCAAAAAAACAAACTGTGTGTTTAAAATCAAGACAAAAATGTCTACAGGGGGATAGTATATCTAAAAAAAAAATGTTTACTCTATAAGTAGATGTGATAAAAAAATATAATCAGGAATCTTTATAATCAGGTATCTTTAAAATTTAACATTTGATTTAGTACTCCTTTTAGCATCTGATTTGCCTCTCCCACCATAACACTTACTTTTTACACCACCACCACCACACACACATTTATTTTATGGTGTTGCACTTGCTTTGGGAAAGAGATGTTGAGAATGACTGTTTCAATATAAAACCAGTTCTAATGAAACCTTTCAGGCTTTAACTATCTTAGATTGTTGTATAACTCAGGAATTGGGGATGTTTCAAGTATGCAAATGAGTTCAACAGAAAGGATACGAAAGACTATTCTAAAATTTAGAAGTTATTCTTGCAGCCTTCAATTCAGGCCTAAAATGTTATCATCCTTTGTTGTAAGCACAGCAAATATTTTTTACCATAAGATTATTGCAGGTTTATGCAAAATGTGGATCCCCAAAGCAAGGTAAAAACCATTATCAATCAATGTTTAATTAGACTGTAAAAAAAATGAGTCATTAATGTATCCATCACTGAATAGATAGTTAAATGATTGATTTTTATTAGCATGATAACTAAATATATTGTGGATGGTTTCTCCTGAGTCAAAATGCCTGAAATTGAACACAGATCAGTTCACCAACAGCATTATCAGATGAGCCACAACCATCACACTAGTAAAACTGTAAGAATATGTTAAAGAAAGTCTTGAAAATTTTCATTGAAATATGTAACCAAAATGAAAAAATAAATAAATAAATGTTTCTTTTTCTTTCTTTTTTTTTTACTTATGTGTTTGGATCTAGATTTAAGCATTTATTTTTTCTTCTTGTTTGTTTTTTGTCACAGGTATGCCTATCTCTTTTTAATTTTCCTTCACTAAATAAATATGTCTTTTATGGATTGTTGCTATTGAATCTAAAATGAAGGAGAATGAAAATTTAAACAGAAAATCTAGAAGAGAAAAATTCTAAATATGCTTTTGGTTTTTGTTTTTTTAGCATTGCTCACAGAATTCCAACAAACCAAAGCCTTGTGATTCTGCATTCCTGGAAAATTTGTCTCAAAGCTTTTGCAAGAAAGTTAATAATGATTTAACCAGAGCCTGACGGAAGTTACAAAAATTTCCAGATTTTAATTTATTTAGCTTTCTTGTTATCATTGTCTTTGTTTAATCAGTATAATTTCTTTAATAGATTTTCTCATCAATTTGTTTTTTTTAATAGTTGTTTTGTTTTAGATAATAATAAATTTTCACATCTTTCATTTAATTTCTATTTATACTTTATTCATTCTTTTTTAGTCATTCATTTCATTCAACTTTATTCCTTTATTTTCTTTTTGCCTTTCTTTTTCATTTTATCATTCATTTTCCCTTTCTTTAATTTTTTACATTTTTATTTCAGTTATTTTTATTTTCATTCATTGTTTAATGTCATTTTTTCTTTTTTTCATTCATTTTCTTTTCTCTGATTTCTTCTTTCCCTACATGTTCTTTCTACATTTTATTTGTCATTATTTTTTATTTTTTCCACATTTTTAATCATTTTTTTCAAAAATATTTCTTTTTCATTCTTTATTCTTTATAATTTCTTTCAGTAATTCATTCAGTAATTTTTCTTTTCTCCTGGTTTACCTTTTTACTTTTTTAGCTCTTCCTTATTCAGTTTTTTGTGTTACATTTTATTTTATTTCAATTCTTTCAACATTACTTTTTTTTTTCTCTTTTTATCTCTTTATTTGCTTTATCTTTCTATTTTTTCCATTTCTATATATTTGCACACTTTTTCTTTTACATTATTTCCTACTCTTTTCTTTACCATTCCCTTCTTGTTTTTTACTTCATTTCTTTTTCATCTTTTTCTTTTTTCCTCTATTTCATATTTTCATTCTTCTACCTTACTTTATTTTTTATTATTAGATTTTTAAAATTACCCTTTTTTCTTTCAACTCATTTTTCCTTTATTTTTTATTCTTTATTTTTTCCCTCGCTCAAAGAAAGTCCTTCTTCCGTGTTCCAAGGAATCTAAAAAGAAGAATATCAACCAATATACATTGTCCTATAGGTTGATATTTTATGGAACAAAATGAAAGTTGTTTAAAAAGTGAATGGACTGCAGAAGGAAGGTTTTGTCATCAAGGTCTATATAAGTGAAATGTGAATGAAAACTTCATGTTTTCCGTGCTTCAATTGCCTATATAATGGACAGAGTAGAGCTATTAGGCAAGTATTTCTACCTAATGTGTTCATTACACATTTTTTATGAGACCTCCTGGATATGCATTTATATAACCCATCTTTGGCCGGGTCTTTCATTACGGGGATTTTTTGCCATTCAATTGGAGCAATTTAAGTTTAAAGTCAGCCCACCTGAAAATCAATATTAGTAACAACATTTGGGTGCAACTGAGACACATCCCCAAATGGTAGGGGGGGGACAATTTGAATGAGCGGTGGCCCTGAAAAGGGAACTGCATAATAAGAAATAATATTATTGTAATAGTTTGAACTATTTATTTTTATTAAAGTTTTTATGAAAGATATATATCCAAGAACAGATAGTAAATAGTAAAATGTTTCTGAGAGTTAAAATGGACAGGAAGTAGTGGAGAGCCATTGTCGCCAACAATTTGGACTCAAAACCAGCACTGAAGAATTATCTATCAAACAAAAAAAATTTCATCAAAATCGGATGAAAACTGTGGAAATGCCTAAACATCACACACACACACACACACACATACATACGCGCACACACATTTTGAGAATTATAGATATAGATTACTTATTGGTTTATTTATTTATTGACAATATTATTGCTTCCACAGATGATATTTGGGGATACTATAGATCATGCAATGTCACATGTCTACAGAGATTTCTTGTGTATATTCTGCAGTCCTCAATTTTATTTCAATTCCTTGCTTTACACATTAGTGGGCCTGACTTCTAGATGCCTATTGATTTTAGTCAGCCAGTACCTGATTATTGTTGAATGAATTCATATCAGACATTATTACCAGTCTGTTGTCTGGAGCCATCACATAACATTGTAGTTAAGAAAAACAGTTGTTGATGGTAATAGTAAAAGAGTGTTTAAGTGGGCATAGTTTAAACTAGGTTATTAGATACCCCAAGGTATGTAATAGACTAGATCCAATCATAATCTAGAGGCTATTCTGGACGAGGCTAAATTATTCCCAGTTATAATCCGGGAGGGGTTAATTTTGGCTGCTATACTAGGTAATTAACTAAGACCTAGATTAAAGCAGGGTAGTAAAAATATGTATTCTGTTTGCACAAATTCTGATGTTAAGTGATATTTAACATGTACATCGTTTATGTTTTCTTTACATTGATAATACTTGCCTGAATAGATGAGTTCTACACTGTTAATTTTTTTTTAATTTCTTGTAAACAAGTGTTTCCAGGCATTTTTAAAAATTTTCTTGTCTGTAACTTTTTTTTTCATCATACCCAGCACCCCAATTATTATAGATATAACCTTAGTTTTAAGGTGCCACTTTTTTTTCAGTTTCAATTTAAAAATCTTTACATTTATTTTTTTTTATCATATTCTTTAGCAGATATATTTTATTTGATGACACTGTCATATCTTATGAGAAATCTTTTGTTTTTCATCTTTAATCATTATGTCTGCTCTTTTAGATTTTTACGTACCTGTCCATATAAATGGTAAAGTCCCAAAGAACAATAATTTCATGCTTTCCTGTAACTGGTCCAAGGGTATTTTTAGTATATGGGACACTGTAATTTCTTCTTCTTCTTCTTGCCTCCTTCTTCAGGATATAAATATACAAAGCCCAACATCTTGGTGCAAAACATGAAATACTACAACTAAAATTTTAATGATTCTGGAACTCATCCAAATTATTTCAATAGCAACTTTATGATATTTTAAATCAAATTTAAAAGAACCACTCCAACTAGAGGGGCCTAAATACTCTAAATTGTTTCAAATTATTTTAAAGGAGCCCCATTAAATCTGAAAATAAACAAATCTATCTTTATTTTTTTTTTAGTTTTATTGGAGACCCAAGACTAGGCTTAGGGCCCTTGGGTTGCAGCCCATACTAGGCCATGTGTAAATACAGCACTGATGACACCCAGTCTGATAAAGTATGCCATGCACATACAGTATAGTGCGCAATGTGGTGACAGACTTTGGTGAAAGCAGCATATAAACTTACAAGTGGGATCTTCAGGTCTGGTAACGCAGTCTGGTCAGACAGTCTCTGATTAAAGGTGTTCACAACTATCTAGATGTAACTCCCAAGTTGCTCCCGCTTTTTCAAACTGAAAAAATAACAACCATCTTGAAACCGTCCCATGATGCTCTTTCACTACTTTAGCTCATAAAAAAAAAAGGTATATTTTTGGACAATGCTTTTTTTGGTGTAAAACATGAAACATTACAACTAAAATTTTTAATGATTCTGAAACTCATCCAAATTATTTCAATAGGAACTTCATGATATTTTAAATCGAATTTAAAAGACCCTGATATACTATGCATTATGTACCCTATTTAAAAGAACTGATGCACTATGCATCAATTCCTAGGGGACATGCATAATTGATTATGGCCTGGCAACTGACAAGCAAATCTATGTCACTGTAGCCCATCTTAATTCACCAATACAAAACATTTATATATTAAAAAAACTTTCAGTAAACATTGACCTTTGTGCCCACAAAAAAAAGGAGTGTCAAAAGGACAGTTTTTCCCATGATGCCGCTTTTATTTTAACTACCTTCATTCTATTTATTTATTAGATTCTTTATTTACACTATTTATTTATTATATTATTTATTGGAATGCTTAGCAAATCATCTGCTAAGTGTCAATTGATTCAAACTTTATAAAATGGTAAATAACAATTTACTTATAGTTGGTTCACATATTTTAATAATTTAGTAAATGTTTATAAATTTATGAATAAAAAATTGTTTCCATATTTATTTATTTATAAATTGGTAAATTGCATTAGTCTTAATACAATTGTATTAATTTTTAGAATGTTGTAAATATAAAATTATTCTTGTAAATAAACAATCTAATAAATAATAGTGCCTAATGTTTTTGTTGTAAATTCTCAAGAACAAAAAATATGTATAAATTCACTTTAATCATATGTTTAGGTTTTATTACAATTCCAATCATCTTTTTTTTAAAACAATAAACATGAGTAGATAAATTAAAAGCAGTGTCAAGGGAAAAACCATCCTTTTGACACTCCAGTTTTTTGCAGTCACAGTAGTCCATGTTTACCAAACTTTCATTTATGTTTGTTCAAATTCTCCCATTATATATATATATATATATATATATATATATATATATATATATATATTCTCCCATTATATATATATATGTATATATATATATATATTTTTTTTTAATGTTTGGGTAAATATCTCACCTATGTCAGGCATTATTAAGGCTTTACACATATATTTGGTAAATCCAACATGAACATATAGAAAGCTTGGTTGAAACTAAAAAATCAACCAAAAAAGAATAAATGCCTAGTTTTAACTACTTTTTATATGACTTGTTCCTTAAGAACACGGGCAATCATAGCACTTCACAACTTGTAGCTCTAAGCAATATGTCCTCTTACCATATCTCCTAGTCCCTCTTCTCTCATCCATTTACACAAGCTCATTACTTATGTTACTCAATTTTTGTCTATCCCACTTGCCTTCAGTATGTCCTGTGCTTATCAAATTCTCCAAGCCCTCTTTCCTCCATTATGTGTCACAGAAAGTGTCTCTTTCTGATTCTAACTACAATTGTTTATATTGTTCCCATTTTCTTTAAAACTTCCTCATTATTCACATGTTTCATCCATGGGATTCTCAGCATCCTTCTGTAGAACCACATCTCTGTTGCCTCAAGTCTCCTCTTAATCTTTGAGGAGATTGTCCAGCATTCACTGCCATATAGGCAGATTGATGTTAACATAGCAGTTTAGCACTCTTCTCTTTGTTTCTAATGAAATTTTCCTATTTCTGAATACTTCATTTAGCTTTGGGAAGGCATCTTTTTACTAAGACACTTTCAGACGCATGAATTTTAAAAAAATTGTTGTATTTTTGTTTATCAATTCATTGGTGTAATTTTATTTATCAATTCATTGGAGTATTTTTGTTTATCAATTTATTAGTGTAATTTTGTTTATCAATTGATTAGTGTAATTTTGTTTATCAATTGATTAGTGTAATTTTGTTTATTGATTTATTAGTGTAATTTTGTTTATCAATTGATTAGTGTAATTTTGTTTATCGATTTATTAGTGTAATTTTGTTTATCAATTGATTAGTGTAATTTTGTTTATCAATTGATTAGTGTAATTTTGTTTATTGATTTATTAGTGTAATTTTGTTTATCAATTGATTAGTGTAATTTTGTTTATCGATTTATTAGTGTAATTTTGTTTATCAATTGATTAGTGTAATTTTGTTTATCAATTGATTAGTGTAATTTTGTTTATTGATTTATTAGTGTAATTTTGTTTATCAATTGATTAGTGTAATTTTGTTTATCGATTTATTAGTGTAATTTTGTTTATCAATTGATTAGTGTAATTTTGTTTATCGATTTATTAGAGTAATTCTGTTTATCAATTTATTGGTGTATTTTTGTTTATTGATTTTGAAGCTAGAAAACTGAGAATAAGTAACATTTGTATTATCCATTCTTTTTAAAGCATAGACTTATCTGAAGGGATTGAACACTAGCATTCCAAGCATGAGACCTATAAGTTCAAATCTCACCATACTTGACTTGTCAAGGAAATGACATGATAATATTGGCCTGTGGACGGGGAGGGGACAATCCCAGCATGTAACACTATTGGGAAGTGCCTGAAAACCATACTACAGGTTGACCCAAGCCTTGTGAAGGAAATTAGGAAGATAAAACTGTTTGGGAGCCATCAATAATTGTACTAGGACAAAGTCAAATCTCATCAAGTATTCAGAGTGCCTTGTTCAAAAACTGTTGTTCATACCAGATTATTATCTTCCAAAAACTGTAACTAAGGACCACTCAGAATAGTTACAGTATAAACCGAAAGTTGGCTCTGGAGGTGTCGAAGAAAATAAAAATGTGCCTGAGCATGCATCTGCAACAGGGATAGCTAGCTACCTAGTAAACTCCATAGTCTCTCAAGACAGACAGATGCATACTTACTATGAAGAATTAAATATCTTAAAAGTGGCTTTTGAAGATTTCTGCTGCAGATTTCTTGCTGAATGAAGCTCCATAGTTTGGTAAGCCATTTGAAGTAGATAGAAATCAAATCATGATGAGGTTTATCCAGAAAGTACTTTGCTATTTTGAATATCTGGAGAATCGACATTGATGTAACTTAACAACCAATCCTAAAAGTATTTACTGTACATGCATCCTGTGGAGTTACTCAAGCAGGGTAACATATCACTGAATAAGATTGCATATTTTATGACCATCACATTCACAGCAAACAGTCTTGTTGGAAAATTGGTCATACATTCATGGAAATTATTTTAACGATTAAGATTGCTTTTGGAGATGATCAGACAAATGAAGCCCAGATAAAATGTTGGTGCTAAAATTTCAAACTTGACCAGGAATCTGTTGAAAGGAATTCACATTCTGGAAGCAGAACTCCTGAAAATGTAATACATGCTGCAATCAGAGGAAATCTTCAACTGACAGTCTTCTTCTATGTGCCATGTTCTTTCAAGATATAAGCAATTATGGCTCTCTACAACTTCCTGTCCTTTGTAACTCTTAGTAAAGTTTCTTTTCTGCTATCCATCCTAATCCCCATTCTGCCAACCATCTAGACTAGTTCTCATTTTGATTCCAACTAGAAGTGTCCTTTGTGTTTCCATTTTCCTTAAAACTTCCTCATTACTCACATGTTCAGTCCATGATATTCTCAGCATCCTCCTGTAAAACCACATTTTTGTTGCCTAAATTCTCTTCTTCATCTCTGAAGAAATTGTTCATCATTCACTGCCATATAAGAGAATTGATATTACATAGCAGATCATTACTCTTTTCTTTGTTCTAAGGGAATTTTCCTGTTTCTTAATACTTTGCTTAGCTTTTAGAAAGCTTTGTTCACTATTCCAATGTTCCTTCAAATTTTAGTGTCACATTTTCCATTTCTGTTAAAACACTTCTGGGATATTTAAATTTCCGTACTTGCTTGATTTTGATGTCTCCAATTCATAGTCCATATCATGGCCTGTTCTTTTTGCTGGCAACCATACATTGTCTTCTTACAATTGATGTTTAGCTCTTTCTTCTCACTTTCTTTTACTACCTTCTCTAGGAATGAATGTAGAATGAATCTGGATGTGAAAGCAATATTGTTTGTTTGAATGAAGACCCTGTGAATAAGTCTACCTTCTCTAGGAGTTGTAATTTCCTTTTCATGTCTGCTATTAACACTGTGTCATCTGCATATCTCATGTTGCTAAAATTGTGGCCACCAATAATGTATCCTGGTAATGGTTGAACAAGTCTGGTGAGAAGATACATCATTGTCTTACACCCCTTTCTATTTTTGTATAATGGATAATGGCTCAGAATCATTAATCAGAGAGCTGAGTTCCAATTCTCATTGGGTTCATTATATTCACTTATGTGCAAATACTCTTGGGAAATGTATGAATGCATCTCTTCTTTCCCCACCTATGGGTTAATTAGTAAAACTTTTATCATTAAATTATTATTATCTCAAACAAAAATTCTTACAATCAAAAAATATTTTCTGGCTTTAAATAACATGTTGTTGTAGTATGTTAATATATATGTGACCATTTGTAGATGTCTGTTTGTTAACATGACCACATGATTTATATTTAATGTAAAATACCACAAAATATGAAACACAAGAAGAGACAAACGGTTTTTATAACAACAACATTTATATTTATTTTTGTGTAATGATGTACATGCGTAGAGGTTATTATTTTGTTGGTGTTATGTCCCTTTGACTGAATTAAAGTTTTACTGATGAGATTGAAATAATTTTATCTGAGCTCACAAAAGTTGAATGAATTATAAAGCTGAGAAATGCTGAATAAATTTGTAGCTTTAGAAAAGTATTTCAAAGAGAAAAGTTCTTGTTGCTTGTTTGGAAATGCTTTGTATGTTTGTAATGTAGTTTGGAAAATTTTGTAGGTAGGTGCATGCATGAATATGCTTTTAATGTCTGACCGCACATGGTCAAGATGGAATCCCTCAAGGTAACATCTTCGCAGGAAAAGAGAATAGAAGAGGAAAAGTGAGCAAGTTTGTGTCTGCTATTTATAATTAATGTAATCACATGACAGGATCACAGAAAATGGTGGGAAAACTTGACTTGGTCATACACTGGAAAAATATTTGTACATAGGTGGATTACAATGCCCACTTGTGTGTTTATTGACCAATTAGAAGCTGATATTTCCTGAAAATCTGTATGAAACTGGATAAGCTTTTGATCCTCTTTTTTGCACAGAATTGTACAAAATTCAACATTGATAAGAAAGTGGTATCGGGATGCTAAAATGTAAAGCGTTGATAGGCTTTAAAAAATGAATCAATCAAATCAAACTTAACTGCATTATTGATCAACTGGATGTAGATGCAAATTTTACAGGCAGTTAAAGAAACATCAAATAATTGTTGGCATGAGGGAGTAAAAATATAATTACAGTGGTGACTAAAGGGAACTCAGTAGGAAAGCTTTTTTTTTATCAATGCCAATTGACATTATCATTACACTTCCCACTTTTCTTAGCTTGAGCTATTTTGGGCATTAAGAAATTAAACACTTCTGTCAGTATGGAAAGAATTGATGATTAAATACAATGTACAATGTTTAACCGAAAGTTTTTGTTTTTTTTTAGTAAGTATTGGCATCTTGAGTGTACAATTTCAATTGAAAATCAGGAAAAATGATTGTTAATAATAATTATTAAAATAAATGAGTGTGTCAAGAGATTCCTGGTTTTAAGATTTTTATCCAGATCTCTCTTTTCATAACTAATGTTCTCCCGGTTAACTAAGCGCTTGTTTTCTGCTGAGTGAAAATAATTCCCATTTAGTCCACAAATCTTTTGAAAAAACGTTTCTGGTCAGGATTCGCTTTTAAACTTTATTGCTTAGATTTTTTTTATTTTCTAATCACAGGTTTTTACTGAATCAGGGTTTGTTTTTTACAAGTGAAATATGTTGGTTCAAAATCACACCTCTGTTGGAAATAACTGCTGCAGATTCGTAAAATGATGTTTTAGATTTAGAGAGCTAAAACATTCTGGGGCTGTTTTTGGAATCCTTTTGTTTCTCTACGCTTTTGGTAAAAAAACAAAACATCCCCCTGTTTCTCTGAAGTGGGAAGTCAGATATCTAAATCAGAAATCTCCAGGTTAAGATTGACTGTGCGAGGGTTACGGACAAAATCGAGTTCATTGTAAGAATTTCCGCTGAATCATATTTTATGGATAAACAAAAATAAAATCATACATCAACGAAAATTCGAATCTCTCCTTTTCTAACTAATCGGAAGACTTGTAGCAAACTCAGAATTCTGTCATTGTATTTTATTTTATTTTTATCCAATAAAAAAGTGCAGAACATAATGCATTATTTTTCAATTAAAATTCTAATTAACAAATTATTCTTAGTAAAAAAAAAAACCAAAAAATCATCCATTCTAGTCGCAAACAATTTCAATAATCAGCTGTCGGATGTTTTTCTTTGAAGTCGTGCAACATTCATTTCTTCTTCCGATTTTTACTCAACTTTTCGTATCTTTCGGTTTCGTCTATTTTCATGTTGCTAGGGCGGCAGATTTTGGTAAACCCTTCGTAGCAAGATAATTTCTGCTACGACCTTCTTTTCTAGCACACATAGAGACACACACACACATAATGGAAATTCAAATTCACTACCACAATATGCACTGGTGTGGATACAAACACCCCTTGTACCCCAGTGTGGATGAAGTTTTACTTTTTTTTTTTTCACACTTTCTCAATTAAACAGAAACTAAAACTCATCGTAAGAGCTTATAAAACTAAACTTCACTTCATTGTAGTTTCAGTTTATTGAAAAAACCCGTCTCGTCCCCGACTAATTTTATGATGTTGCGACTAAAAAGAAAGAAAAGGCGCTACGTGACTGCGGCGGGTGTAAAAAAAAAAAAGGGAAAAATATATATTATTGGTAATAATTTTACTTTAGAAATGAATTGTAAATAATTTTACTCTAGAAATTAATTGAAATGCAGAAAAAAGAGCATTACGTCAGTGATTGGGAATTATAGAAATTAAAATAAAAATTATATTCTGGCAATCATTCATTATTACGCACTATTTTTATTAAACAATTATAAGAACAGAATGCATTGTAAATTAATGTGTAATGGCCTACTATCATTTGGACTGCATGTATTTGATTTACATTTAATTTATTTGAAAAATGGGTTTGGTTTTGTTCTCATTCTGAATAATTTTAAACGGAGAATTGTAATGGAGAATGAAATAAGGAAAAAAAAAGAAGATAAATCAAGGGAAATAATAATGTCGTAGCTCAGTGTAGAGTTGTTTCTCTTGTATAAACGTCTCCATCGTGAAGCGGTTGCTAAGGAAACCAAATTACAAACACTTGTCTTGTTTGTTGTTGATTTTTAGTTGATCATTTTAATTTATAAAATCGTTGGACAATGAGTGAAAGGAAGTCGCACGAGTTTCCACAGTTGAAACTCGAATCGATAATCGGTTTTAATGGTAAGTAACATGCTTTTAAAAAGAAAAAAGTCATTTTTATTTTGAGAAAAAGTAATTCTGAATAAAATAAAACTTACTTTTCATTGGCATTTTCAAAATGCCAATGAAAAATAAGTTGTATTTTCTTAAAAATTGAGTATGTGTTAAAGCAATATGTGATTGTTTTATAACTACCACTTCAATACAGATATACAAACATTATCATTTATATACACAAATAAATCTATGTAGAGACAATTAGCCTCATCCAAACATGCTCTCACCAAGGCCACAAAAAGAACCATAACAAAGAAAACAAACACTTCATTAAAGTTCTCTCTGTGTATTAGAATCTTCTGATAGCAAAGTGGAAATACTATTTTCTGTTATTTAAAATAAAAATCTGTAATTTATTTATGCCTGAAATTATTTTTAGCTCATAGATAAAAGGATACAACTTTTGTAATTTCTTTGTATTTATTAAATATCAAAAGCTTAAAATTGATGTCTTCTGGTGACACCACAGCTAAACTAGTGTGTGTATTCGTGTGCATATATATATATATATATATATATATATATATATATATATATTGTGCATTCAGGCAGCAAACCTTCTTTCATGCAAGCTTCATTAAATATGACAGACAAGGTGCTTTGATTAAGTTTTTTATATAATTTATCATATGATCTTATAATTTTTTTCTTTTCAACATGGACACAATATGTTGATTGTGTTTTGAAAATAAAACATTCTATAATACTAAATACATACATACAACAATCCATTTCCAGTTAACAGTAAATATATTCCATCCTTGAATATGGCTAAATGAATAGCCAAAAGCGCTCGAAAAAATAAAAAAATTGGAAGGTTTTTGTATAATTTATCTACTGGAAAGAAAAAATAATAAGATCATATGATAAATTATATAAAAAAAAGTGATGATAGTCTGTTTCTGTTTACATGGATGATTTCCAAACAGAAACAGACTATCATCACTTTCTTGCTTATGTATTGCTTAATATATTGTATTCTAATTGTCATCTTTCATAATGGCTTATGTAAGCCGAAAGCTTAGATTGGATTAAAAAATATGTATCAATATTGTGATTTTCTTTCTTCGTTTAATGATAATGTTATTAAGCTTATCAGACAATATGAAAAGAATTTACATAAAATAAATAGACAACACTTGTCTATATTATTTAATGAAACATGTATGAATGAAAAAATGCTGCCTAAATACACACAATATATATATATATATATATATATATATATATATATATATATATATATATATATATATATAATAGATAGATTGGTTAATAAAACAAGGACAAGCAAATAAACATTTATTAATATTAAGCATATGACAGAAATGAAGCACAGAGAGAAAGGTTTTATGTTCAGAATTTTTGGACATACCTGTGTCCTTCATCAGAGGTCCAAGGAACAAACAGAGAAATGGGAATTACTCACCAACAGATGTTTTTGTAGATGAGGTATTTTCCAGGGGAAATAATATTATTAGCAAAAACCAGATCTCTGTCTAATTCTTGATGTGGAAAACTCTTTATGAAAATAAACTTAAATTTAAAATTTATATATATATATATATATATATATATATATATATAGTGGAGATCATGTGTGTGTTGTGAATGTTGCCATAACAGAAATTAGATAAAGTGGAACATGGAGGCATGGTGGAATAATGGATAGTGGCTTGGTTTGAGGAATCAGAAAAGAGCCAAGTTTGAATTCCAGTCAAGTTCATTACATTCACTTACATGCTAATACCCTTGGGAAATGTATGAATTCATCTCTTCTACTCCCACAGTTATGGGTAAATAGTCAGTCTGTGTAAATGTTGTGCAGCTATGGTCTTGCCTCTCAGTTCCACTTTATCTAATTTCTGCATGATCCATGTAGAAAACAAAGTCTTAATAATTTCACCAAGCCCTCCATATATATATATATATATACACCAAACAAATAAAATTATTTGTAAAATGTTTTACTTATCAAAGTTTAGATAGTTAAAATTAATTTATTTACAGATAAAAAATATAAATTAATTCAATTTAACTATCCAATCCCTAACAAATGAATACCACCTACAAAAGATGATAAGGCAAACATTTAATTTTATTTACTTGCTATTAATGTTTTCTTTCTTAATATTGGGAACTTTAATTACCTTAAAAGGGTTATCTTCCAGAAATACACTGGATAACCATTTTTTTTGCAAAACATAATTTTTGTTATATATACATATATACACACACACACACACACACACACACACATATATATATATATATATATATATATATATATATATATATATATATATATATATATATATATACATTGAGGTCAACACCCAACTGTCACCACTGGATGTTCACCACAATGTTTACTTTTATATTTATATACACTCTATCACTGATATAGAGCACTCTAACCCATAAATGTAGCATTCCTTAAAACTATACTTTTATCATACATATATGTGTGTGTGTGTGTGTGTGTGTGTGTTAAAGTTCTCAGAATATATCTGTAGAGAAAACAAATTGAATAAAATAGACAATCAGAAAATAGTACTTAGTCCTTGTCGATGCATTTCATCATTCAACTTTATCAAATTAGGTGATGATAAACAGAATGAACATTTAAAATTTTGGAATATATACACCTCTGTATTAAAATTACTGTAGGCCTATGTATTCGAGCACCCCCGCAAATTCTTCAACACCAGGTGTAGCTGCTCAACCACTCCTTGAGTGTAGACAAAAACTTTAGTTCCAGGCCTGTATTATTCAAAAATCGGGTGTGGTAAAACCAAGGCAATCAGAACATGTTGTTCACTGATTGGCTATTGTTGCAGGTGTGCTGTGAAACACTTGTTGGTGATGCGTTTGGCTGCATGTTGGTACAAAGGAGTCCACAAACAAAACTGTTCAGAAGATAGTAAGTTGACAACAAACTGAATACAAAACAACAAGGCAATAGTATTTGATTAAAATAAAGCCAAATTTTATTTTTGGCAACAAAACCAAAACTACATACAAAGATATTTATGCAAATAGAATAATTGATTTCAAGGATGTGCTGAAAAGAAAACATCAAATTATGCTTATTAGTCCTTACAAGATAAAGAAGGTTTATGCAAATGACTTAGAGGAGCAGTAACCTTTGTTGTGCAGTACATCTCTTCGTCACTTCATCATCAAACAAGTTGTATTATTTTCCTAGGTTCACACTAACCTAGGAAAATAATGCAACTGTTCAATGATGAAGTGATGTACACATAGGAACTTTGTGTGTGGTTTTAATGTACAATAATAATGATATTTGTAATATCTAATATGCCTTATTTTCTCTTATTTTGTCTAATATATTGGGTAATATATGTGCAAGGGTAACTACAGGGATGTTATTTCATGTCTAGAGAGCTCTTATAATGTTAAAAACTGTATTTAGAAGATCATAAACAGATTTTCTATGCTCTAACTACAAAAATATTCAATTTATAATTAAAAAATCCTACTTCATGGAAATTCACATGTCATGGTGGGGTTTGGAACTGATTAACTGAGATAAATTAAGGACAACTGTACACAACATTTTGCTTTTGTTTTTCATCACTTGCCTTGAGATATATATATATATATATATATATATATATATATATATATATATATATATATATATATCATGAAATGGATTAAGCCTGACAGTTATTTCATATATTTTCTGTTTATAAATTTTTATGTATTTTATAGATACAATTTATTTAAGTAAATGCTCTGACTTTTTAATTAAACAGTAGAACATTAAGGCCATTAAATGTAATTAATAGTATTTAATATAAAAAACAGAGCATTTAAATAAATTATATCTATAAAAATAATGTATAAATAGAAAATATATTAAATATATGTATAAATATAAATATGAAATATTGCACATTGAGTACTGATGCTAATAAAATAGTACTTGATGTATAATAACAGAGCTATAATTTATGTTAATAGTAAATATATATTTTCTTCCTCACCAGTAGCACAACAAAGTGGAACATGGAGGCATGGTAGAGTAATGGATAATGCCTCAGTTTGAGGAAGTGGAGAGCTGAGTTCAAATGGGCTTCCATTATTTGTGACTCACAATAAACTCAACTTGACTTGCCAAATCAAATCCATTTGATTGTTATATTACATGCTGAGAGTCTAGTAATTAATTGGCATTTCCTCAGTAGGGATCACAATGCTGCATCAACAGACTGGATCAACATCAAACAAATTTCCATGTTTTTTACTCACTTTATTTTAGTGAGGTCATAGTAGATATCATTTTTTGAAACAAACAAAAGGTAGGAGATAGAGAGAATGGATATTAACAAATTGGTCAGCTACCTATCTTCTCTACATGCATGACTTGTTTCACTGTTGAAACCACAGCTCAGTAGTGGCATTAGAGGAGTGAAGAGCTCTGATGTTCATCCAAGCCTTCCGCTTCCAAGCCTTCCTCTTCCTGGGAGAGGAAGGCTTGGATGAACATCAGAGCTCTTCACTCCTCTAATGCCATTACCGAGCTGCTTGTTTTCATGTGTTTTTCAGTCATATGCAAAAGACAATCCATCAACATTAGGATTTTATGCCCATGAGGTTTAAACCACCCCTACCTTGGGTCATCAAAGTTCTGATCATTAAGGTAGGGTCTGGAATTACATTCACAACAATTATCATTTGCCATTTTTGTCTAGCCTAAACATTCTGCAACATGATGTCACACAAATGTGAACCATTTTTCTTTGTCTTTTTATGTAGGACGGAGTCCAAGTGGTTTGATTGTCCATCCTGACCGTGAACACATTGTCTACCATCTCGGCTATGTGGTCATTGTAGAGAATATTAATACACAGGAGCAGACTCTTCTGTCTGGCCACCACAATGATGTTAGTTGTCTCACTGTGTCCAAGTCTGGACGCTACTTGGCCTCAGGACAAATCATCTACATGGGCTTCAAGGTATGTCTCCACATCCCCAATCTCAGAACTCGGTTCTTTTATTTAACATCTTTTTAAATTCATTCCCCTGAGAATTTATTGTTTGGTGTTAATAATATTATACTCTACATACATTTTCTGGCAAACATTTCCACAATAAGATGTAGTGTCAAAAGGACAGTTTTTTCAATCACACTGCTTTTTTTTTAACTCCCTTCAGCAGTGTTTCTTGAGAATTTACAACAAAATATTAAACACTATTTATTTATTTATTAGATTGTTTATTTACAAGAATAATTTCATATTTACAATATTCAAAAAATTAATACAATTAGAATTAATGCAATGCAATATTTATCATTTACCAATTTATAAAGAAATAAATGTGAAAACAATTTTTATTCATAAATTTATAATCATTTACTAGATTTTTAAAATATGTGAACCAAGTAAGTAAATATGTGAACCAAGTAAGTAAATCCTTATTTTCCATTTTATAAAGTTTGAATTAATTGACAATAACAAAGAAAATATATAAATTCACTTTCATATGTTTAGGTTTTATTAAAATTCTAATCATCACTTTTTAAAACAATAAACATTGCCTAGGAGTGAAGGTAATTAAAATAAAAGCAATGTCATGGAAAAAAATCATTCTTTTGACACACCTTGCACGTTTATACATGTTTGCTCATTTTCTTCTTTTAGTTACGCAATAATCTGGTCAGTCTAAAAGAAATGGGGAATTTGTATTGCTACAGTTGGTTGTGACTTTGAAAATAGCATTGCTTAGAAGAGTTCAAAGCCTAATTGTTGCTGGTGTTGTTAGTATCACACTAAGAAAAATCAGTGAAAAACATATAAATCTAACCATTCTTATGCCTGACCTAACTATAGTATTTTGACAGGCACAGATGTTTGATAGGAGAAAAGAGGGTGAAAACTATATACTGTATTAGTCTCCCTTATTATATACCTAAACAAATGCAACCTCAATTTTTCAAAAACAAGGAGTATCATTTTTGAGTGACTGACACTAAATGATAACTCTCTGAAACCTTGTAAGTAATAAGTAGATAGAAACTGACTATAAACTTGACAGAAAATAATAGCATGTCTTTCAAAATGCCACCAAAAGACAGGATGATAGAAAGCTTTGTCTGGAAGATGTGGAGAGTCATAACTGCCCAAACCATTAGACAAAGATAGCTGAGTCGTTATTCATTTGCTTTATGGATTTCATAAACGTTAATATTTCTATGCTTTCTCTTTTAAAAAACGTTTTTCTCATTTCAAAATTTCTTATCTAACATACTAAATATTTATGAATTATATTACTATTATTACACATATAGAATATATTAAAATTTATATTATTTTCAATATATTTTTTTACAGATCAATTTACAACACAGTTTTTTTTTTCACTGGATAATTGACTACCAACAAATATAATCTTTGTATACAGTTGGTTAAATCAAATCGTGTACATCTTTATCAAACAGGCCAAATGCCTCACCCTGCTTGGACAGAAAGGCAATCAATAATGGATTGGGTCAAGTGTTTTTATTTGTAAAGCAAAACAAAAGTGGACGTGAGTGACCTAAATAAAAACTTGTTATGACAAATGGAGGAAGTTTCCACTTCCATTTGCCTGATTGCTGAGAAACTGATTGATAAGTCACACAAATGAAGAATACTTATCAGTGTACAGCCATAAACTAATGTTCCTCTCTTTTTGTTTGAAGTTAAGCAATATTGAGGTCATTTTTAATGATTGAGTAACTGTTTTAGAATGGTGAAAAAAACAGGAAGTGTTGGGATTGGATTGAATACACTTTCAGGTTTTTATTGCAGCAGAAAATGACACTTTATCCGAACATTAAGAGAGTTAATTATTTCATACATATCAAAATTATATATGTAAACATGCTTCTTTTATTAATTTGATATCCAAACGTGACAGAGAGTTAACTCCCTTTAATATCATTGCTCAAGAGGAATAATTGAAAAAAGGTGGAAAAGTTATGACATGTTTTTATTATTCATCTACACTCGTTTCTTCATTTCTTGTTAATTTATATTGTAACTTTTTTAAACTATTCCATGAAGAAACTAGTTAAATTGATAATAAAAATATATGTAATAATGAAAACAAGGACATAATTTCTCAACACTTTTTTTAAGTAAATCATGTTGAATTTAGTTAGTGTTTTTCTTGCATGGATATACCAGCATATAAAGATAATAAATAATAAACATTTTTTGTTATTTAAATTATATATTACATTACATTGCAGTAGAAGTCCCTGGCATTGCCTGGGATAAAAGAGTGGAGAGTTAATATGAACTGTGGCAAAAGGATCTGATTTTTCTTTAAAATTCACAAATACAAAATAAGCACCCAGTTTAGCATTATTGTCAGCTATTCCTCATTTCTAAGTATTTCGTTCTCTTGCTATACTCATCTTTTCTCAATTTCCATGTCTATGACTTTGGTGTCTGGCAAGACTGACCCTTGCATGGGATATTCATCCACACAGGTTACACGTGATCATTAGAGCTGATCCCAGTTGGATTTGGTGAGCCTTCTGTTTTTGCCACATGTCTTCTATGTTTTTCTATGTCATTCTTATCATTATATTTATATGGCAAATTGAACTTCCCCTGGTTCAGTTTGGCCTCATCTTGTGATGATAACAACAAAGGTGCGGACATTAGTCTAGCTGTAAAGAATGTAAATAATAACTCCTCATTTCAGAAATTCAAACAGAAATTAATTAAAGCTAATCTGTAATTTGTGCTACAGTACCCCTTTTGTTGGTCTGTACTTGCCGGGAAAGCCTTCATTCACATCTTATACCAATAAGTCTTGCCCAATCAATGTGCTTGTTAGTAGTTAGCAATTTTTCCCCTCTTTGAGCCACTTCCAATACTCACTCAATACAAGTGAAGGTGAGCACCCCACAAGCTGTGTCCTTTCAGAAATGCTCTGACATTGTCTTCTTGCTATAACAATTTGTCCTTTATCAAAGTCAATGGAATCTTTCAGCTTGCCTACAACTATGCACCAAAATGAAGCTTATCTATCTATATACCTTTGACCATGTCATGTGCAGTTGTTATGAGAAAGTAGTTGTCATTCTTTTCATGTATTCTTAGTCATAATGTTTTAGATCATCATTTACATACACATGCATACATGTATCTGTTACATTATAAAAAATTCAAAGAATTAACTTTTTTAATGTCAGGAGTTATCAGTTTTTTTATTTGCTATAACTAATTGGCTAGTCTCTCCAGCTAAAAAGTGCTGATTTTAAAAAGTGTGGCTTCTTAAGATTCTTCACCAACAAGTAGGAACTGAGTAATTGATGCTGCTGTCTTTAATTTTTCACCATAATCCATATAATTTTCACTGCTCTCATTGTTATAGAATTGGTGCCTACCTGTGCTGACCTATTTTGTCAAAAATAGAAAATTGTCATTTACTAGAAATTAATATAAAGACTCTAGTTTCTCATGAGGCATGGTGGAGTAATGGATAGCAGCTTGGATTGAGGAATCGGAGAGTCAAGTTCAAATTCTAGTCAAATCCATTACATTCACTTACATGCTAATACCCTTGGGAAAGACATATTGCATACTACTATACATCTACACTAGCTTAGAAATGGCACTAAGATTTATGTAGTTTATAGCACAAATAAGCTCAAAAATAACATTTTCCATTCTATAGTTAAATCAGTAGAAATGACCAAAGAAATCCTAATTACATCAAGAACTCTTCAACAAATCATTTCCTAAAACAGAATGGCATTAAAGTTTTTTCTTTTCAGTTCAATTGATGCATTTGATATTTTTTTCTTTTCATGACTTAAGTGCTTTCCATCTTTATTTTTTATCTGTGAGGATTTCACACATATCAAAAAATTACCAATTAACACTCCTTTAGGGCCACAATAAAAAGTACACATATGAAGTGTGAAATTGAAACAGAAAAAATTTGCAATAATATTTAAGAAAAAGATGATGTATGTAGAGGTTTGCACACAATATTCTTTTGAGCACTTTAAGTAGTTAGGCTAGGTAGAAAAAAATGTTCATATGAAAGTGGGACTTACTATGAAGTTATAAAAATTCTTGGTAGAGATTGTAATGTATCAATGAAGTTCATGAAGTGTTGTTAAATTTTCTTGAGTCATAGTGGGCTGATAGGTCAATAAAACAGGAGTGTTCCTTGTGAAATGGAAGGAGCTGCTAAGTGATTGTATGGAAAACTTGCAGAAGTTGGTACAGCTTTGTAGAATTACGATTGAAGCAAGTGAGTGCACATAATATTATAGAGGGAAACCTGGTCCACTTACATGTTAGTTGCAGACAAGCATGTTCAAAATTGCCTGTTTTAAGTTCCCAGAGATATTTGCAGGTTACTTGCAAGGCTTGTCAAAAATGTCCCATTTGATCACCTCATTGGTTAGAAATGTCTTCACACTGGGTAGTCAAAGGGGGCAGAAAATTATATTTTTCCTATAAATTTTTATTTATCATACATAAAAAATTTTAATTCTTCTATAAAACCTTTGAAATAACAAAATTTCTTTGTTTCACCTTTTTTTAATACCTATTTGTGTACAGATATTTTATCTCGTTTACAGGCAGATATTATTGTATGGAATTATGAAACAAAAGACATACACTGTCGCTTCACACTTCACAAAGTCAAAGTTCAAGCTTTGGATATTTCGCCAAATGACAAGTATTTGTTGTCCTTAGGTGGGCAAGACGATGGCAGGTAAGAATATTTTTATCCAGTTAGATATTTTTGTGGAATGTCATATCACTAAAATATTTCACCAGTGACTACAAGGTAATCATCACTTTCACAGTTTGTCATCATCTATGAAGTGTTTTCAATCACTATCTGGTTCACTGCTACAATAAACTTGAAGAAAGCCACCCCAGTAAACAGAAACTTCTCTCAAGATATCTTGTCAGCTACTTCTAAGTGGTTAAGGAACCAAGAGATTTATTTAAATTTAGTTTCCATGAACCCACTGTCTCATTTTTGGAATGATGGGCATTAATCAGTTATAGAGAGATCTCTATAATTGATAACAGACTTTTTGTAAACTTATAATTAACACCAGATTTTATGGTGGGTATTAATCAGTTTATTTTGACATTAATTACATCTTCATCCTAAGACAGCTTTGGTTCATTCCCCAAAATGAGAGATCAAAATGTACAAGTGTAATCAAAAGATGTGTCTCATCAAATATGTAAGATTTAGACAGACTTGGATTTTTTTGACATATAATTTAATTACTAAATTATGAGTGTACTGTAGTTGCAATTATTATACACTGTAAGTTATTCAGATTGGTATCTTCATCTTAGCTGTCATAGTGATGATGTGTAAGCCATTGCATTGGATGTCAGTTATATTTGATTATATTTTGGAAACTTTTAACAAAATCTTTTATTCAATACACAGAGTCGAGTGTTTTCTTTCTGTTGTCCAGGCTAGAAGAAATCGCATATTTGTTAATTCATCCTTGTGATGTCACCTTTATTTTTTCATCTGCATCAGTGTATATTTTTTCACCTGGACCAATGTACATTTTTTCATCTGGACCAATGTATATTATTTAATGATGGACAAGTGTATATTCTTTCATCTGAACCAATGTATGCTCTTTCATGTGGACTAAAATGGTATAATGTACACTGGTCCAGACGAAAGACTATACACTACTCAGATGAAATAATTTACATTGAACCAGTGTATATTTTTTCATATGAACCATTGTTATTTAATTTGGGTCCATGTACACACTTTCATCTGTACATTATTTTTTCTGTACAGTTGTATATTCTTTCATCTGGACCACTATACATTATTTGACCTGGACCAGTGTACATTATTATTATTAGACGAAAGTATATAGACTTGTCCAGATGAAGTAATGTACACTGATAAAATATTGTAGATCTTCCATCTGGACCGATGTACATTCTGGACTGGTGTACATTATTATTATGGGATGAAAGAATATAGATTTGACCAGATGAAATAATGTACACGGGTCAAGATGTAATTATTATAGATGAAAGAATATAGAGTTGTCTAGATGAAATATTGTACACCTTCCATCTAGGCGTGTGTATATTCTTTCATGTGAACCAGAGAAAATTATGTACAGTGGTGCAAGATGAAAGGATATACAACTGTCCAGTTGAATTAATGTACATTATTTCATCTGGAGCAATGTAAATTATTTTATCTGGACCATTTTATATTATTTCATCTGGACCAATGTACATTATTTCTTCTGGAACAGCATACATTACTTCATCTTGGCTAATGTACATTCTTTCATCTAGACTAATGTATATTTTACAACTTGACTCATGTATATTTTTCATTTGAACCAGCATTTAATATCACTGTTCGAGCTTGCAACCACCAGGTAAATGATATACAATTAATTATTACTTATATCCACTAGACAATTTCCTTGTAGAACAATCAAGTTATGGATTTGTGATATTTTAGAGTTTTAAATCTAATGCTTGATTATGAAAGAATAACCACTTATTCCTGGTTCAGGCAGTGAAATTCATACACTTGGATTTAGTAGAATTTAGCCAAGAATAAATTAACTAAGAAAAATTAATACAAGGTATCCTCCAGCATGGCCAGCAGAATTAGAATAGTCTACCCTCCCTGTATTGAATAAAGGGTTTTGTTCAAAACAGAACATTACCAGATATGATATACACCTGAAAACGCCAGAGGGTACATATAAAAACTAAAAGCCAAAAAAAAAAGGGGAATGTAAAAGCCAAAATGAAGAGACCAGTTTCAATTGATTCATGTATAATAATGAGAAACATTAACCTCAGGAATTCAGACAGATTTTATTCCCAGTTATAAATCATGACTTACCTATTTATGAATTTATCTATACTTGAAAATAAATCCAAAATCTTTTTAAAAAAATCTTTCAAAAGATAATCTTCCTTCTGAATTAAATTGTTTCTCTTACATTCTCCAGTTATAGAAAAAAAGCAACATAATTTTATGTAAAACTGATAGGAAAATACAGTGAAATCTTGTCAAATGTTTATCTTATGACCTTATTTCTTATTGTTGAATAGCATAAGGTCTGTTTGTTTATCACAATAGAATCATTAATGACTTAATGTTTAGTAAACTAACCTTGTGAGAATAGAGACAGTGTGTGCCTCTGGGGAATGGTGGTAGTGTTGTATGCACTCAATAGAATAAGGACCTTGTGTTGGTTAAGTGCTTCTAGTTATCTGGGCATTGTGAGTTCTATCCTCAAATCAGGCAGTGAAAGTTAAATACTCCGGTTTGATAAAAAATAAAATAAAATTGATATCATACAGGTGAATTAACTAGAAAGAACTAATACAAGAAATCCTCTCGAATGGACAGCAGGATGAAAACAATCAATCCTGTGGATTGAATAAAAGGTTCAGTTGAAAATGCTCAGAAGGTTATTGAAGGCAGCAGGCACCTGAAGAAGAGTGGCTGAAATGTGACTAAAACAACCAAAATGAGGAGATTAGTCTCAATAGATCCCTGTATAATACTAAGTACATAAGTATAAAGATATTTACTTACAATTTCTATACAAGTTATTCTTAAATTTGGTATATTTTGGCCGCAATTTTTCTTGTATACATGTCTTATTAAAAAGAATAAACATTTTATATCTATTAAATTTATTGATCATTCTTTCTAATATGTGAATAATGTTTTGCAAATGTGGTTGTTGTTGATGTTTAAAATACTGTATATACTCATGTATAAAGTCACACCAGTAGATCGGTCGCACCCTTAGTTTGAGGTTGTCAAAGTGGGTATTTTCAGTTGAATATATATCTTGTCAGTTATCAACTAATAATATGCATTGTGTATCTGCCAGTGTGATGCATACTACACAGGAACCCCTGACAAGGTTGAATCCCCAAAATGGCTTGTTTCAGCAGTGTTTTTTGCTTTGTTTTTTGCTTTTTGCAGTGTTTTTTACTGTTTTTCTACCAAAGTTATATTGTCAATTATAATAATCAATGTGGCCGGTGCTTACTACCCCAAGCCTCTCAACTATGTGGGGGCACCATGCCTACTGGGCAGGTGGAGCAGAAGTGCTAATTTCAGTAGCACTTATTTTTTTAAATTGTAATTTTCTTTCTGAACAGTTCTTTTAAATCAATTAAGAGGGCAATATATATATATATATATATATATATATATATATATATATATATATATATATATATATATATATATATATATATATTGTAAAGAAGTTGTCATACAAAGAATAAATCAGTAAAGTTAATGTAATTAATGGTGAAATCACTTCACTAACAGATTAAATAAGGCATTAACTCACTAACCACTCATTGAATGACACAATACTTGTTTTTAAAAACTGTAAAATGGATTAGATGTTCACTCCATATTGCAAGTACTTTCAATACCATACACACACACACACACACACACACACACACACATATATACAGAGAGAGAGAGATTGCATTGAAATGTGAAACTGACAGTCAAGATGCAGTGTTGATTCCTATGTCCACACTATGTCTGTAAATACTTATAAATCTCAAATTCTGAGCACTCTTCCTCTTATATTGCAAATTTTAAACAATACAGATAGAGAGAGAGAGAGAGAGAAAGAGAGAGAGAGAGATGAAAGGGCTATCCCAAAATTCAAGGAATTTAAACACATCAGATATCATGATAGCTTGCACACACACACATACATATATATATATATATATATATATAGCAAGTGAGATAGATAGATAGATAGATAGATAGATAGATAGATAGATAGATAGATAGATAGATAGAAGTTCAAAAGATTTATATTCCAACTTTAACTTTTTCAGATACACCATTTGTCATGTTAAGATATTTGGCTCTGTTTTGTTTTCTTTTTTTTACAGTGTTGTGCTTTGGAACATTTCAGCAAAGGAAGCCATTTGTGGATCCCCTGCCCAAGCAGTTACTGCAGGAGTGACACTTTGTGGTAAATTTGCCAATACATCTGACTTATTATTTATGACAGGAGGAGAGTAAGTATTTTACTTTTTAGGTCGTAGCAAAATAAATACTTGATTTTTCCTGTCTTGAAGGACATCTTAAAGTCATTTTTTTAGGTGGGTCTAAAACTTGTTATACAACAAACAGTGCAGAATAAAAACACTAAATTTGAAACATTTATTTAATTGTCATGCTTTCATTTTTTTACTAAAATTCACCCAAGATCCGAGAGCCACTCAAGTTAGAGGGTTACTGAATGGGGTGTGTGATATGATTGTAAGACGAGATAGTAAGAAGTAAAGATTATGAATATAAGGAGGATAGATGATGATTGATCTTTGACTTGAAGAGGTTAATTTCTCGTGTTCAAGCAAATGCAGGTGTCTGTTCCACAAAGTAACAGTTCTTGGAAAATCTACTCCTTACAACTGGAATATGGAGGTAATAAGGGTGACTCAACACTGTGGATGTAGCATGTACCAACTATAATGGTCTGAACTGGTGGAACATGCTTCCTTTTTTCTCTCTTGTGTTTTTTATTTTTTTTATTTTGTTGTAGTTGATAAATCTTAATTTGGGAGTAAGAAAATGAAATTTATTACACTTCTTGATGCAAGCTTTCTTTTTCCAAAAAGAATTGTTCAAAATTTTTCTGCTTAAAGTCATCCTTGCTCAGAATTTCAAGTCTCGAATAGCAAGATTCGGAAGTTTCCACCATTATCTCTTATATTTCATGAGTCTTGTTTACTTTCCAAAAATATCACTAACATTAGAAGTGTTTCTTAAAGACCAAAAATTATTATAAATACATCAAAATATCAGACATCAATAATAATAATAATAATAATAATATTAATAATAATGATGTTAATGAGAAAAATGTGCTTGAAAGTGACTGAGATAAACCAATTACTAACTAATTTTTTTCTTTTGAACCTCTCGTCTCATTTTCTCTTTGTTTTTCTTTTAGGACCTCTTAGTACGTACCCATTAAAAAACCATTATCCTCAATATAAATTAATGGCTTATTTATGCATATTTATCACACAGACATGTTCCTTCAAAATCAACACTAAATAAAGTAACCTTAATTACATGAAACATAATTGGAAAGAGTTTTGTAATATTTTTCAGATGTGTATTCTGGTTGACATTTTTTTAACATTTAATCAGGTCATCCCATATATTTAGTGCCAGAAAGAAATGAAAAAATTTATGTTTATTAAAAAAATTATTAATTAAAATAGGTTATGTCATAATACCATTTTTGGAAAAGTCTTTTAGTTTGAAGGAAAAAACATAGGGATGGTAGTTTCTAGTTGTTCATTTGTTTTAACAATTTGTCCATCAAGATCATGCTATAAACTTTAGAAAATGTATTAATCAGACAAGGCAAAATCTGGAGAATAAACAGTGTGAACTCTTTGTGCTAACTATGTTCTTCAACTTTTTTTCAGATGGGATCTTTTCTATATGGAACTGTACATTATCATAATGGGGCATGGCATTTTTTAAATCATTCAAACTGGGCTTCTTTTTCTTCAAAGTACTATTTAAATGCTCTAAGTGCTGACAAGTGAAGTCTGCTATAATCATAAAATTGAGCAGTAGCAATTCAAAGTAGACTACAACAATGAAATCTTAGAAAACATGTACCAAAACTTTCTTTGGATTGCTGTTTATTTTGGGTTGTGCTTTAGTTTGCCTCCATCAAATCATTGACTGCATTGCTTTATATTCTTGTAAAATATCCAGTTTGAATCAGCCATCATTAATCTGTTCAAAAATGGCAAGATCCATTCACAAGAGTGCAAAGGAGTGCAGATATCCACTCTTATTTTCCAACTGGCTTCTGTCAAATCATGCAGAACCCTTTTTCCAAAACTTAGGCATCTTTCCAACTTGTTGCAGATGATGGTGAACTGTTCAATGGCTTGAAAATAGTTTTTGAGAAAATTCTTCAACTGTAACAGTACAATTTCTGTCTCATTCAGACCAAAGAACAGATCATTGTTAAGTTCAACAGTGCAATTTGCTCGTTCATTTCTTAGGCTGAAATCACTTTCTCTAAATTTTATACATAATTTTTGGCAATTTATTTAGTTTAAACAATCCATTTCATAAAACCCATAGATATTTGGAGCTACTAATGCAGATTGTCTTTTCTCAATTTTGCATGAACTCCATTGATACATCCATGTTTAAGAGAGTCAAGTTAGATGAATCATACTGTGATAGTGTAAGTTATTCACTTAAAATTGTACAAACACATCCTATCATATTGCTATCATTAAGGCATTTTTTCTTGTTCTATTTTGAGCAAAATCAAGCACCATTGACTAGTTTCTTCCATTCTTCTCTGTCTCTCATAATCTTTATTAGTCCTTCACTTCTCAAACAAGTATTCTTTCTTAGTTGATACACATATGTTTTAGATGGTCTCCCTTGTTTCCATTTTTGGCATTTAGGTCCCCAAAAGAGTACATTATTTAACAGCCCTTCTTTCCTCCTCCAAATGTGCCCATTGAATTCATATTCAATATTATTCAATTTATCACTATCAAATTTGGAATTTTACTTATGAGATGATCTAATATGAAACTTGATAAAAAATCACGAAGAAAAAAAAATGTACATTTTTTTTTATTGTTTTTAATTTCTGTTTAACTTCACTTAAATCCCTTGCTTTGTTATGTTTGCAATTTTGGTATTCATTGTTAATCTTGGATTGATCAACTGTATATTTTAATAATTTAACCAGATTAATAATAAAATGAAATGGTTCAAATATTTATTCTTTGAACTTTTATTGGCAGATACTGTTTAAGGATTTGGGATGTTGATCTGAAAAACCGAAAAGTTCGACCAACAGAAGTGAATCTGGGACCTTACAAAAGAATTGTTCAGTGCATTGCTGTGAGCAAAATATTCTCTTCTTCTTTTTTTATTTCCACCAAATATAAAATAAAAGCAAAATAATTTTTGTTGATCATATTTTGTTTTATGATGAACTTTTCATAAAGTGATATTAGATAACATGAAAGAAAAATATCATTCTTTGTGATAAAATCAAAACAGGAAATTTAAACAATTCATCACAAAATGATATTGTTTCCAGACTTAAGCATAGAATTAATATTTCTCATATTTAATATAATGAACATTTTATTAAAAATAAAAAGGTGTTTTATACTGCTATGAATTAGTCAACCAAACAAGGCAGAACCGAGGTAGAATGGTATGAAATTGTGTCTGGAATTAGTTTACCATCTCTTCATCTGACAGTGTGTTGTTTATAGTGCATTTCAGAGTTTTATGGAGAATTATATCAACATATTCACCATTGCTTACTATATGATTTCTAAAAGGGTAGCATTGCTAGAGAGGCATTAAAAATATTTGTGTGATGTATACAAATGCAGAGAAGGCTCATACATGTCAACTGTCATTTAAAAATGTCGATTGTGATATATCTGGGCAAACCCCCTCTGGAAGATAATCCACTCTGAATGAAGAGCTTTTAAAAGACACTATTGAATTGGATCTATATCAAAGCACCATGGATTTGGCACAACAACTTCATGTGTCATGTTAAACTGGCCACAAACTTCTCAAGTGAATTGGGAAAATTTGCAAAATAGTAATCTGGGGTTGTCATAAGATTTTGCTTGAGAACCAAACAAAGCATTCCACCATCTGCAGGAATGCCAACATTAATTTTTTCATTTCACTGTTCCAAGTGATAAAAATGGGCTTTGCATATCAAAATAAAGTGAAAAAGACTGTGCTTATCACAAAATGAGAAACAAGTGCCAACACCAAAACTAGGACTCCATGCACAGAAGTCCTTTCTTGGTGTCTGGTGGAATATGAAAGGTGTCATCCCTTACAAGCAAATGGAACATGGAAGGACGATCACTGATGAACATTTATTGCCAACAATTTGATTGGGCAAACAAAGTATTACTTCAAAAGTGTTCTGCTTTAGTAAAAAGAAAAGGCTTTATTCTCTGGCATGACAATGCAAGGACACATTCTTCAAAACAAACCCAAGAATAATAAGGTCATTTGGATGGGGAGTAGGTTTTCCACATCCTCCATACTCAGCAGATTTAGCACCAACAGATTTTCATTTGTTTTAATCAATAGAAGTTTCATAAGTGGTATAAACCTTTTTTTGTAAGAGAAATCCAGATTTCTTTAAACATCCAAATATGCAATGTTTTATTTAAAATATTTTCAAATAATCTTACTGAATATTTTTTTCTTGTCAGGTTGAAGAGGACGATTCCTATTTTTACTGTGGAACTACAACAGGTGACATTTTGTGTGTGACGATGAAAACCTCAACGCTTAATGTAATTGGGCCTCAGAAGAAAATGTTTTCTAGGGGAGTTCAGAGTTTGATACTTGTAAAAACTGGAGGTCACCTTGAGTTGCTTGTCGGAGCAGGTGATGGCACTGTGGCAATTGTGAAGGACAAAAGCACCAAATTTCAAAGGACTAAGTGAGTCGATTTTTGTCAATGAAATTCAGATCCAAGTTTTATTTCAAATAAGAAGCTTGCAAGTTAGTAAAATCATACAAGAGGGAAGGGAATTTGTTTTAAAGAAACTTTAGTTTTTGAAATAAGAAAATATACTTTTGATTTGTGCAGCAATAAAAATTAGAAAAATATTTATGTTAATATATGAAAATCCCCTAAAGTTGTGCCTTCTTTTTATTGCTCGTAATTTATTGAAGGTAATCTTAGAATGACTTAGCAGATTTATTACATCTCCTTTTTTATTATTTATGTGTTGTATCTTGAACAAAGAAAGGAGAAAAAAAAACACATGTTGCTTCATTCTTCACCAATGAATTTCTTTTTTAATTGATGCACCACACTGCCCTGGACGAATATCTTACATAGGTTTTTTAATTTCTTGTGAATGTTAGTTTCTGATTCTTTATCTGCCTTAATAAAAACCTATTTCAAGTCCTTTTGTACTGATCCATTTTGAGGCTTTTCTGTGCATGTGCAAAAAAACAAAGTTGCAGCAGTTTTTCACATTTTTCTCACCAGAATCTATCTTATATATTTATGTCTACCATTCATCTTTCCTTTGAATATTGCTGCCACACCTGGTCTGGTGCTCCAGCTATATATTGAGAAATTCTTGATAAAATCCAAAAAAGAATCTGCAATGTTGTTGGTCTTAACCTGGCAACTCAACTTTACATGACCAAAAACTGTGTGTATAGCAGTCTATACAGTTGTAGCATGAAGTATACAGGTGAAAACTGCTGCTCTTGAAAGGTAAAGATGAAAGAACCTCAAAATGCAGTTGTTTGTAAAGAAACTATGAAGTCACGTATGGATGATCATATATAGAAAGAAGAGATTTCCAATTCATATGAAACAAATCAGAATAATTAAGAGCAAGAATGGAGAATAAGGTGATTGAAAGAATCAGAGTATATGCTAGGTTCTAACGCAACCTCCACAGCAGGACTAACATGGAATTGAACACTATATGGAAGCCTTTGATGAAAATATAACAACCATTAGGCTTAAGACTCCCAAATTATACCATGTGATTGTTATTACTCAATGGCTTTGTGGTTATAATCATTATCTGATACAATTATATGGACAACAGAATGAGAACGGTCTACTCCATACATTGAATAAAGGATTTAATTCAAAATTCCAAGAATAGTATTAAATACAGCCAGCACCTGAAGAAGGTCAGATTGTATAGCATCCTAAACATTATCACCAAAACAACCAAGATGACTTTGAATAAATCAGTGTATAATAAAGATTAAACAACTCTGCAATATAAGACTGGGATCTTTTAAATTTTCTACAACAATCAAATCAATTCGTTTTTTCCCTCTTCTTTTATATGCAGTCCTTTCAGGAGATCAAATGGCCATGGTTCTCAATGACTACCTGTCTTTTGTTGCTCTATGCAAGTTTTTCTTTATCATCCTTTTGGCCCCTGTTCTGCCATCTCTTCACACAAACATATTAAGTTGGTTAATCACCGTTTCTCATGGCTTCTGTTTCCATCAGGCCTCTTTTCTTATTATGTGTCCTAGAAATTTTATCTGTCTCTTTCTGATTATAAGTTTCTTTTTTATTCCTATTTTCCTTTAGACTTCCATGTTGCTAAAGTTTTCTGTCCATGGTATTCTTAGCATTCATTAGTAGAACCACATCTCTGTTGCTTCAAGTCTCTTCTTCATCTGTGAGGAAATTGCCCAACATTTGCTGCCATGTTGGAAACTCAATTTAATGAAACTAACTTCCAACAGTTTTACCCTCATATGTGTAAAATTTTGAAAAATAAAGTATTTTAGAAGTAATTGCTATAGAAGCTTATTTATAAGCCAGAAACCTTATTTTTTAGTGAATTACTCTGCATTATTATTCATAGACATTCCACTGGTTGACTTATTTTTATTTATGTAACAATCTCTTCTATTCTTCATCACTTTCTTCTACTTTTAATCTTTCTCCTCATAATTATCATCACTGCTTTTTGGAGACTTTTTAACTTTAATTTTACCAATTCTTTCACAGAAATTCCCACAAACTCAAAGGCAGCATTATGTCCTTATCTCTTCGAGGAGCAGGGCATCAAGTGAGTATATGTTATTAAAAATTAACCATTACATTCTTAATGACATCTTCAGATCCTATGTTTACAAAGTAATATTCATTTATGTCATCAAATTTACTTAACATTGAATTAAAGGGCAAACTTTTCTACCATCCTTTAAGTATTTTTTCTCCTAAATATTGATCATTATATCAATGTTTTACAACTGCAGCTTCAAAATTATTGTAAGCAACATGTCGTACCCCTAAAATTTCATGATTGTGTCTGTGGCACAAATTATTATAGAAAGAGTATTTTATAATGTCCATTTATTATTTTTGACAACTGAAGAAAACTTTCATTTACAATATCATAAATTAACCATCTTGCGCAATGTATTTTTTTATCGACTACAAGTTAGTTGTAGTTAGTAAAATGAGTTACTTGATTTGGTTAACATATGTATAGGAATTTGTGTAGGGTTTATATGTAACAAATATATCAAAACTTTTATTTAGTCTGATGATTATACACATACATACACACATACATATATATATATATATATATATATATATATATATATATGTATATGTATGTGTGTATATATATATATATATATATATATATATATATATATATATGTATGTGTGTGTATATATATATATATATATATATATATATATATATATATATATATATGTATATATATAAAACAAATAACATATAGCAAATATAAACTAAAAAGTTGATAATTTCATATTTATCTATTTAACAAATCGAAGTACATGACACCCTGTTCAGATTTAAATTCAAATGATTTTTAATTTGCATATAAATATATAACTTGAGATAAAATAATATCATTGTGTTGTAAACTAGAAAAGGTTATTGAATGAGGAATAACCAAAATGGAGGTTGGAAATGTAATGGTAATCTTTATAACATCAACAAAATACAATACTCGCCATCAGCATGAAGTAGGTAAGCCACTGCTAGTGGTGGACTACTTATACAGCCTATTACCCCTGCTTACAATAGTGTTCAACATATTTATGAGGATTGGGACATACCCCTTAGTGTTCATAGGTATGATATATAACACATTCCATGAGAGAATCTTATATAATAAAAATACTAATGTAAATCACTTGAATTTGAATTTGAACATGGTGTCAAATATTCTATTTTGCTACTCTGACAATCTTTTCATATAATAATAATATGTGATCAAAGACCAAAAGAACAAAATGTTCTTTCTTACGGACATGGCAGTTTCTGCAGATTATAATGTATCTTTGAAGATATTCAAAAAACTATTAAAATACAAGGATCTTGAAATGGAAATCTCAAAAATGTGGCATAGGAGGACATCAATAATTTCAGTTGCAGTTAGAGCTACTGGATTGATTGGAAATGGTTCCGAGAGACTCACTGAAGGGATTCCTGGTAGCCCATGTAGTCTCTGGCTGGGACCTGGAAGGAAATGGGTATACAACAGAAATCAAAGAAAATAATAATGTGGCAACAAAGGAGAAAGCTGAGTCTTACTTTGGAAAAGCATTTGTGTTCATTGTGCTGAAAACCTCGTTCATGATGACTTGTGATTTTCTGCTAGTACAACCACTGACAGCTTTCAAACAGTTTCATCTACCCAATTTCACTCAAAAGTCTTGGATTAACGCATGGTATGGTTTTCAGGAATTTCTCAAAAGTTATACATGCTGGGATTTTCTACCCAGGCTGATATAAAAAAATTACTTCCTTGACAAATTGAAAGTGGTGAGATTTGAACCCAGGTCTCATGGTTAAAATGTGAACATTCTAACCACTCAGCACTCACTAATCTGAAAAACCCATAGATAGAAAAGGTACAATTTGCCTCTATTTACAGAAAAATTTGTAATAGTCCACTAGTGAATTAAAAATATAATTATTATTAAAATTAGTAAATTCTGAACACTTCAAATACCTTATTGCATGGATCAGTTATAACAAATTTTATATAGGAGATAAGGAAATTGAACATAGAGTAGACTGTGTCAACACCACACATTGCTACAAAACCAAAACATTAACCTAAAAACTCAAATCATTTTCTTAAATTGTGTCAGATCAAGATTTTCATATGGAATTCATGCATGACATTAAATGCCAGAAATATCAAAACTGTCAGTTGTGTGCAACTGCTTTCTCAGGTCAATGACTAAAAATGACTTTGAGTCAATGAAGCCTGTAGGTTTTAGCAAAGACCATCCTTCTATGTACCTTGTGGACTGGTGCTACAGAATCACAAGCAAAGAACTATACCAAATAACAGAAACCACATCACTTGAAGACTTTAAACAACAGAAACAACTAAAATAGATAACACATGTAACTTGAAGAGAAAATAGACATCGTCAAAATGTTGGGGAGGAAACCCCCATCAATACTGGAAAGAGCAATAACAGTGAATTTGAGAAATGTATTTTTCTGAAAAATTATACAATAGAAAAATTTTATAAATTTCAACTGAAAGTAGCACTGGTTGCTCAGTCAGTGAATGCAAAATGTTTCCTTATAAGGAAATGGCTAGTATTAGTATTCACAGGGCTATGAATATTTCACTCTCATGTGAAGATCTTCTGGGGATCTGAGAGTGAAACACAATATCAAAATTTTTAATAAATAAATATATATGATTGTCTTTTCAAATAATTTGTCTTCTTTTACTGACAAAATCTTTGCTCTGTGTGTGTGTCTGTGTGTGTGTGTGTGTGTGTGTGTGTGAGAGAGAGAGAGAGAGTGAGAGAGAGAGAGAGAATACATGGAAAACTCTCAAACACTTCACTTATTAGAAAGTTAAAACATTATATACAGTACATTGTGCACTGGCTCTTGTCCAATCACTGGTTAAGCAACGTTGAATCTGATCAGTACCTAGATGGGTGACTGAGTGGGAATACTAGGCGCTGTAAGCTTGGATGTGTGGGTGGTGTAATGACTCAGAATTGGAAATCAGAGAGCTAAGTACTAATTGCAGTTTGGTTTATTACATGCACAAATACCCTTGGGAAAGGTACAAATCCACCTCTTCTCCGCCCAGCTATGGGTTAAGTAGCAGGATTTGCATCAGTAAATTATTATTACCTCCAAAGAATTATCACAATCTAAAACTATTTTCTGGCTTTAAATAACCTGCAAAAGATTGATAAGCCATTAAAACAAATAAAATCATTGTGTTGAAAAGGCTAAGAACAATTCCAATTTCCCCAAATTATTTCAGTATTCACAATATTTTCTTATCTGTTTTTATTTTAAATTTCAGTTTTTTGTTGGTACCGACACATCCAATATGTACAGATTTAACTACATGGAATTCACATGCAAACTTCTCAACACAGGACATTCATCTGCTGTCAATGATATCATATTTCCTGCGTATGTCATTTTTACTTTCTTCAAAAACAAACCCATTTATTATCTCTCCAGAATACTTATGTTTTTTGTATATGTATATTTATGTATTTAGCTTTGTTTTGCTTTCAGTTTCTTTTCACTATTTCTGTAGCAGATCTTTTTAATTCATGTTGTAATGAAAGCAAAGTAATTATTCTCTTTTGTTTGTTTATTTTATCTCCATTTTCTCAATGTGTGTCATTTTCTTGTAATTTGACTCGAATAATTTGCAGAGAGAATTCATCTAGCCTTTTCAATATGCCAAGTCAATGTTTCATTTGTGATGTAAAATATTTATAAGTCATTTCCGAAATTCTCTGAATATTTTGAGTATTTACTAAGTCAAGCTGAATTGATTCACCTCCTACCATAATTAATGTATGACCCCTTCACATTTTTGTATGTGGGGGTGCTCAGAAATTGTCTAGTTTTATTGGCTTTTGTCACAGGCAACAAGACATACTTAATTATTCTACCACCCATTGATGCAATAGAGATGTCCCTAGAGATAGACCCCCCCCCCACAAACTAAGCTGATACTTATTATATTGGTTTCTAGCCACTAATCATCAGAAATCCTGGCTAGACCAGGTGAGTATTGAACACCTAACAGGATGTGTGAGATAAGCTCGTTAACCATTACACCGTAATGAAGTATGCTTGAATATTTTGTATCTGTTATAAAGAATTTGCAAATATTGATATTGTATAATCACAAGGTATGATTAGAACTAATTAATTTTTACCTAATTTGTAATCTGTTTGAAGAAATAGAAATAGAAATCTTTCCCAAGAATTCATGGTAATTCACAGATAATAAAGAAAAAGGAATCTGTAGAGAGCTATGATTGCTAACATCCTGAAGTAAGATGGCATTTAAAAAAAGACACCTTAATTTAGAATGTGTGTAAGTGCATATATCTGTGTGCTTGCTCAGTACACAAATTGTTTTTGTAAAAATTTCACTTCTTTTGTGTCTTGTACAATCACTCCAGCTTTCATGGTCAGATTAAAATACTAATAAAATAAAATAAATTAAAGTCATTTGTCATCACAACACATCTTTCTGCTATATTTTTGTATTCCAGCGGTGTTCCAAAATTGTTTCTCACTTGTGGAGCAGAACAAATTCGTGTTTGGCACACTCCCTCACAGAAGGAATTACTTCGAATTGTAGTGAATAACATGACATGCAATGCTTTAGATATTGCTAAAGATGGATCAGTTATTGTGAGTGGTAAGTGTGAAAATAATTGCCATTATCAGTAATAAATAGTGGAGAACAATCAGTTAGTGTCAATTGGAGATTGTTTATCTCAAAACAAAGAGGCTGACTTAGGATTAACTTTGGACTGAGGAGACATAGCAAGAATTATTAATTCCTAAGGAATATCTTATTGGGAATATAGAATTCTAAAGTAAAAAATTCCTATTAAAAGTATCTGACAAAGAGAAAGAAACAAACCAGATCTTCGTTGGTCAAGTTCCTTTTGTTCTTGCCAAATGGATTTTATTATGCAATCAATATGAGATTTTATTATTATTTTTAAAAATCAGCATATTAAAAAAATTATATATTAATATATAAAACATACAAATATATTAAAACAATGACAGGAAGAGCAAGGAAAAATATTTACTGTAAAATGGTTAATTGAAAAATTATATGAAGAAAAAAAATAACAAAAACAAACTGGTTATTATTTTTTTAAATTTCTAAATAATTTTTTTATAATTTCATGGTAATTTTTTCTTCCTTGCTCTTTTATTTGTTTTAATATATTTGTATGCATTATATATTAATATATACTTTTATTTTAATATATATATTTTAAAAGCTATAATAGAATTCTGTACTCTCCATAAATTATTTAAACATTAGGGATAGCTTGAAAAACTATTCAGATTAAATGGTTTTAGTTGATGTTTAATATTTTATGTTTTAATAATTGATCTTCTTTTTTTTACTACATTTTAACTGAATCAACTTTTTGGTCAAACTTAGAAGAAAATTATTTTTTTATTTAATTCATTCAATGAATTGACTTGTTTATGCTCAGAAACCAGATAGTTCTTGATATACAACTAATACATCATTAAATAGAAATATCAGACAGAAATGATTTTAAAAGTGATAATAATTGTGTAATATAAAACAATACTTGTAAAATTTGATAAAACACTGTGATTCACACATCTTGCCAACATTCGACAATAATTGTTAGCAATTCAAGGGAGATGACTTTGCAAATTCAAAATATTTAGATGATAATGTAAATTGTAAATATACTGTAGTAGCGATGGTGATGAAGAAGAAATAAATAAATAAATTGATTAATTAAAACTATTCAAGCAATACCAAATAGCACCAATTGTGATGGAACTAGAGCTGTAAAAGTGAACATCATGTTTAGATAAACCCAAGAAATTATTGGAACAAAACTCATTGGGCTTTGCTTTGATAAATCAATATCTTAAAAAGAAAAAGTTTTGTATGGATAAAGGACGATTCTTGTTCAAATTCTTGTGTTAGATCCTCATCCTTGAAATTCAGGCAGAAATTATCTTGTAATATCTAACATTCTCTTATTTTATCTGAAATTTTTCTTGAATAAAAAAAATTACTAGGCTAAAAAATGACACTGTATCAACAATTACTTCTTTTTAATTATAGAGAAATACTCGGTGATATGCAAATTTTTCTCTTTATTTGTTTTTGCTATTGTACTTTTCACGGGTTTACTTTTCATGCTTCCACAAGGGCAAATATGATTTAAATTTGCCATAATGTGGGTACCCTACACACCCATGTATGGATAGTGGCAAAAATAGCCCAGTCTCACCAGCCCTTGCCACAGGTTTCAGGATAGTTTAATAGAAAGTTACTGCATAGGACCAGGTTTATATCATATTTGCCATATCTCCTCTCTAGGCAAAACATGACTAATTCCAGTTAAAAGGCCAATTAATGTAAGAGAGGCAACCAATGTTTTTTTTTCCCCCTAGTCAAGTAAAAATGTACAAATATTTCATCAAGTATTAAAAATTGCAGGTAAAATAAATAAATGAATGAATGAATGATGAAGATACTACTACTTCACTCATTTTTTATAGGCACTGATATTCAGAGAATGTATTGTAAAATGATTAATTAGTTACTCATTTTAGAGCAGCATTTTATTTACAATTATTGCCATGTGATGTGATAGTACATTATTTAAACAAATTAGCAGTAAATAATCAACAGTGCATTCTTATAGTCAATTGTCAGTGATATTATTGCCAACTAAGACTTTTACATTTACATAAGTAGCAAAGTAATCATTCTAAGTAACGGGTTACCGTTACTTAGAATGATTACTTTGCTACTTATGTAAATGTAAAAGTCTTAGTTGGCAATAATATCACTGACAATTGACTATAAGAATGCAATAAGTGATGCGTAATTTGTTGCGTGTTTTATACCCTTTGACCAGATATAAAATATAGGAAAATGTTTTTATTTATTTTTATACAGAAAAAATATATTTATTTAATTTTATTGTTCCATTTACAGATTTAATCATTTTTCCCTTTCATATTTTGCTTTAAATATTTGTATAGCCAACACATCACTGGCTTGTTTTTCTATCAATAAAAGTTACATTTCAAATTATTTGATATTCTTTTTTCCTTATTTGCAGCTTGGAATGATGGACGCATTCGAGGTTACTACCCAGAGAGTGGAAAAATAATGTACCAAATAGAGAATGCACACAATCGTGGAGTGACGTCTATTGCATTCATGTCTGATGCCAAACGTATCGTTAGTGGTGGGGGAGAAGGTCAGGTTAGAGTGTGGGAGGTGAGTACAGGCTACACTCACAAGAAAGATGTAATCAAAACAGGACTTGTTGAATCCATGAAAGAACACAAGGGTTGCGTCACACAAATCAAGGTCTTCCCCACTGACCAGCATTGCGTATCAGTCAGCACAGATGGCACTTGTATCATTTGGAACTTGGAGTGAGTAAAAATAAATAAACATTTGACTTCAAACTTTTTATCACAACTGATAAAATAAACATTTAGGAAAATTTGGAAAAAAAATTGGAAAGCTAAGCACCAAAATTGCACCCCTATCTTAACATCTGATACCCTACCAAAGTGCAAAGCAGACCTACTAGTCATGACCATTAAAATAATATATGAGATCTGATCAAAAATATTGAGACTGGTGTTATAAAAAGGAAACTACAACTCATATCAAATTGTCATTTAATCTCCTTCGAAGTAGTCCCCTTCTGAAGTCAGACTTTATCCAGCATTGTTTCCATTGATGGAAGCATTCCTGGAACTCCTCCTCTTTTTTTTTGGATAGCAAGCAGCTGTCTCATTGCATTCTCTTGAATTTCCTCAACATCTTGAAATCTTGTTCCTTGGGGTTTGATTTTTGAAAAGGAAAATGTCACAAGTGGCAAGACTTAGGACATATGGTGGTTGTTGGATCTAGGGAATGTTGTACGTGTCCAAAAATTGCTTCACAATGATGGAAGCTCTGTGGTGTGGTAAGATGACCACTCTCTACACATTTTCCTTCCAAGTACTGCTATAAACAACAGAAGTGAGCAAGAAAGTGTGTGTGTGTGTGTGACAGAGTTCAGTCTGTGTCAAGTGGCTACACTCTGCATAATTTAGCTCCATTACCATAGCAACAGTGCCAATACTTTATGATCAGATCTCATATATAATAAATTATGCTGCTTCAACAAAAAGTCTTTTATATTTTATTTAAAGGGAATTTAAATTTTGACAATATAATGGTACCACCTAAATGTATTCTTTTACAAAATTATGGCAACAGAATTATCATTAAAACAAAATCTATTGAAGTTCATGACCACAGACTATAAGAAAACATTCTTTGTCCTTTACATTTTTCAGAAAACAATAATAAAATTTGATATAACAGCACAAGAAGAAAACAATTGTTTAAAACATGACATTACAAAATCACCTTTTAGTGTTTCAATATCAATAAAATGCTCCATGACAAGATAAATATTTTTAATAATCTTAAATTTTTCATTGAGATATTTTGAAAGTATAATAGCACTAGAAGAAGATAAATTTTAATAAGTTATTGCACAAAAACTTTAAGAAAGCAAGTGAAAGCAATGAATGAAGGTGCTGGTTAGTCTAAAATTTCATCTTCCTTGCTTTCACTGATGCAAATTTGTCAATCTTGTCTGCAAAGTCATCATTTTCAGTTTTTCTCTCTCTCTCCACATTCAGGAATGCTAGGTTACACAATCTAGCTTGGCCCATCAATGATCTCAACTAAGAGCTCCAGCTTACTGAAAGATCTCTCGCAAGCACGCTATGGAAATAACAATTGTTAACATGAGTTGAACATCAATACAAAGATTAGGAACCTACACTCCTCTCCATACAGAACAATAAATTTTAGAAGTCCTTCAAATCTTGATAATCTGATACTGACTCGACATGAGCATTGTGCAATCTCAAATGTTGTCAGATGATTTAGAGCTTAATGACTAATTAATGATGACTATTACACTACAAATTATTTGTTCAGTGGGGTCATAACACCTCTCTAATGGGCACCCACAGCACATGCCATACTTGTCACACCCTAGATATGCCACTGAATATATCAACGTTATGCTTATACAGAAAATGTGTATTCAAAATTTTTATTTTCTGTTGAAGGTTATTTACATATTTATATTATTTGAAATAAAAAGTGATAATAACTTTGTAAAACATACATTTATAGAATCATAGGATTAACAAACAAGAAAATATAGTTGATTCTGTTAATATTTCAGCATTTATTTACATCTTGCTCAAATATTTGGATGTAATTAAACATTAAAATCAATGAAATTTTATTGTTTTCTCACCAAACATGATTGATATTTTTTGGTTTTGTTTTTTTAATGTAACGGATTTTGCAAAAGACAAACAGTTACAGGCAGCCATATCTCTCCTCACTTCCCAGCAGACTACTCTTTTTTTCCTAGCAAAAAACTTCAGCGTACTTAACTCCAGTCCATTGCTCTAGACCAGCACTTCGTAAACTATAGGTTGCGACCCAATTTGGGATCATGAAGCAAAATGCTGGGGGTTGCAAAAATTAAATTCAAACACCTGATTTTCAGTTTATGTGTTATCCCACAAACGCACATTTAGGTGATGTGCCATGCAAGTGCTGTGGTAATAAAACACATGTGTGGCACCATTGCAACTAGTGTAGTTGATCAGTACCTGAGGTTGTGAAAAATCTTGTGATGAAAAATGGGATCATGAATGAAAAAGTTTAAGCACTGCTCTTGACAATAAGTCAGATATACAAGGAAAGCTTTTAACAGAAAAAAAAATCTGTGTGCTATTTTAAACTGAAATAAAATGTTTTAATCTTCAAAAGACAAAATATTTCAGTTACTTTTCTACAAAAGAGTTAACAAAATTAGTTTCAATAGCATAATATAGTGACTATTTTCTAGATATTAGTTATATATGCAATAGATTAAAATGAAATCATTCTTTCTTTATAAGAGCCAATGTTACAATCACTGTTCTATCAACAAATATTATTCATAGTGTCACCACACACAATCCTAACTAGAAGCATGTATAAAGCATTAATTAAATCCATATATAAACTCTCAAAAAAAAACAAACGTTTCTCTATATGAAGAACTTTTATAATAATAAAACGCACTGTATGTGTGTCACGTCTGTCTGTCCATCCATTTTTCGATCTTGGAATTTACACATGCACACCAAATAAACAGCAGTGCATGCATAATACACACTTTTGCTCACTGGCCCATTCACATTCATACAAACGCTAATCACGTGAACAATACAAGTATTAATATTCATCAATTATTTACAGCATTATTATTTTTTACTAGCCTAAAATCTGCCTGAAGAGTTTTTCTTCAAATTAATCTGCTTCTATATATATCTCTATAATAATAAAGCTCAGTGTACATCTGTCTGTCCGTCTGTTTTTCAATCTTGGAGAATCCAAAACAACCTCAATAGGTAGTAACTACTGTAGTTACATGTGATTAAAAATTAAATAAATAACTCATTTAAAGTTAAATTTAAATATCAAACAGAGTGAAAGGTTTAAAAAACAACTCTTTATTAAAGGTTTAATTTTAATTTCACTTTTCATCGCAATTGCAATCGTCTAATTAAACCATAATTAAAACTTAAGTAGGACACAGTACATTGCTCATATGGTTTTTTCTTTTTCTAGCACACATACTGAGACATATTTGAAATATTACATAGTTCGAGTTCCCTAATGTCCTTTAAGGAGTGACTTTATATTAAGGGATCAGAAAGAATGGCGACTTTAAAAGAAAAGAAAAATTGGACACAAAATAAATGTAAACAAAGTACAGAGATCAGTTACATATGCAAGGAAAGATTATGCTGAATTAAGGTGTTGAATAAAGATAAAATAATTGTATTAATTCTAAATTCTTAAAACTTTTACGTATTTAAGACACTGAAGGTAAAAGGGTGACGGCCCAAAAGCCCTCTGTAGGAGTTAGCCTAAAGTCGTCTGAAGGGCAATTTCTAGGCTAGTTTAATAATACAACTCCCTTCCAGCTTCATGCTTTCCTAACAACTACAATCTTTAAAAAATTAAATGCAATGTCAATCATCATCTTGTCTCCTGATCTTTTTATTATCCCTTCTCAGTTTTCTTCACTCAGTAACCCCTTGCATCATAGTGACTTTATCCCTTTGCTTGGGGGTGAAATGATTAAACAAAAAGAAAAAAAGATAGAAATTAAGTTCTTTCTGGACTACTGTGCATTGTAGCCCCAATTTATTACTGTTAATTCTTCTTACAGAAAATTCCAACGTGATGCCGTATTGTTTGCAAACACATTGTTCCAATGTGCCTGCATCCACCCTGATTGCTGTCAGATATTAACCAGTGGAACAGATCGAAATGTGGCTTATTGGGAAGTTGTTGATGGTCTGCAGATCCGGTCACTGGAAGGGGCCAAATCAGGATCTATCAATGCTCTGGATATTTCTGCAGATGGGAAATACTTCATTACTGGTGGAGATGATCATCTTCTCAAGGTAAGTGTAAATCTGTTATTTGGTCTTTCATAGCATTTTCAACTTATTTTTGCAATCATAATTAAACACTTAATCATGATACAAGCAGTTGAAACACAGCTCTGCTCTATACAATTTATTCTTGAAATTTATAGAAAGAACTCAAATTGAACAAGTTGTTTTATTCAAACTACTTTTGTATTGAGGTCAAATCAGAAAAGTTTCCCTTGAGCTGCTGCACCTATGAATTTAGCATGGCATCCTCAGTCATGCTAACATAAATGTTAAAAGTATTCTGTCACAAAGTGTTTTTTTGTAAATCATTTTCATCTGTTGTAGAAAACAAAATGTTACATAAAAGTGTAAAGGATGTTTAATCATTTTACAAAACTCAGTACTTTTAATTGGTCTTATCTTTGATATCATGCCAAAATATGATCACCAAAGGGAACTCCTTCCAAAGTCTTATCACATTTTTTAATATTTTGAATTAATCCTTGTTAATTATTAATTTTTTGACTAATATTTCTTTCATCTTAATTTCCTTCACTTTTTATTGCAAATATTCAAAAGGCCATTCTTTATCTCCCTTCCTAATTACTTATAACTGTAGAATAAGTGTTGGAACAAAAAGAAACTGAAATATTAAGATGAAGGAAATACTAATAAAAAAACAACCTAAAAACCTTAAATCATTATTATATGCCTCGCTATTGCACTCAATAACCCCAGAATTCTGAACTAAACTCTTTATTTGATTCACTTGGGTAGTGTTCTCATTCTGCTTTCTATTTCTGCACATAATGTATGAGTTAATTCTTTTTCATCTATTTGTCAAAAACCTTAGACACAAAGCCTAGAGAATTAAAGCATATCTGGTTTCCTGCCAGTTGTGAGTTCAATCCATGGCTCGAGTAGTGTGGAAGAAACAGACAAGCGACACCAAGGTGAATAGACTAGAGAATTAACTGATACCAGATATTCCCAAAAGCACTGAAAGCAAAATGAGAACAGTCTATTGAATCTGTGGATTGAATAAAAGGCTCAGTTCAAAATTCTGAGCTGAAGAAAGCCAGAGGGTACAATGGGTAAAGCATTGTAAGTATAACAGCCAATATGAACATGCTGGCCCAAACTGAAAATTCTGACATAAAATACAAAGTCAATCAGATTTTGCATTTGGTCTTATTTTTTTTTATACAATTCAGAAAAGTTAGGAAATATTATCAAATATTAAGATAGAAACAAAAAAAAAAAAAAAAAGGAAAAATGAATTTTTTTTCTTAGTGTGAAAACAATGTGCTATTCCTTACAAATTTTAAGATTATCCAAAATGAATGTTTCAAAGCCTTTGACAGTGACAGAATAATTCCTAGATTTTTGTATGGAATTTACATATGAATTTTATTAATTTTCAGATGTGGAATTATGATGAAGGCAATGTGATTTTTGTGGGAATTGGACATGGAGGTAGCATCAAGCGAGTAAAAATCAGCCCAGATCAAAAATTTATCATCAGTGTTGGAGAAGATGGTGCCATCTTACACTGGGCATATCCAATCAAAAGTGAATCTTAAGAAAAAGAAAAAAGTTGAAATTAAAAAACTAAAACTATTATACTTCATGTAATTTCATTGATGACATTCACTGTTTCTAATATTCAGGAATTGTTATTAGAGTTTTGCACAATAAAAACTGAACTTTCTCAATTGCTTTTAGTCATTCATTTGGATTCTTATGGCCAAGAGCAAATGATGGACCAAGGTTAAAGTTTAAATTATTTAGAATCTGTTGCACTTCAAACTCCACCACCCATCTTAATTGATTTGTATTCAAGCAACTTCAAAAGGCTTGGCTTAATTTTTAACCATTTTAATAAATATTTCAAATACTTGATGGCTGGCAGGCTTAATCTGGAAAAAAACAAATGAAAAATCTCAACAAAAAAAAAAAAGAATTTACTTGAAGTCAAAACTTAAAATGAGCATCAACACAAAACTAAAACTTAACTCTTAACTAGATGAGCCTAATCACTAATATAAGAATATCAACTTTACTTATGCAAAACATGCCAAATGACAAAATTCATTAATGAACAAAATGTAAGAAAATTTTTTATCTATAAATATCTCAAAAATAAAGATATTCAGATTTTAACAAATGAAAAATATATATCACACATTTTTTAAATGATTACTGACATTTTTAAGAATTCAACTTTATAAAAAGAAAGTTTCTAGAGATAAAACCTCCATGCAAAAGGCCACAAAAGTCTGAATTGGTCAGAAAGGGAAACCTACTATCTGAAGCTCACCTTGATGAATTATGCCAATGGTATTTTTGTAAATTCAAACAGAAGTATTAATTTTACATTAACCACAAAACATCATTGTCATTCATTCATTTATTCTTATAGATTTATTTTTCATATTTTAACCACTAGCAGTAAGTCAGTTCTAACATATGCAGACAATACAAAAATAATTCTCACAAATTTATTCAAACTAGATCAGGTGATATTTATAATAAATCTGCACCCTAAAATTTGACCACAGCATTATTTGGTAATGAGACTGGCTGTCAGTTTACAGTTTAATCTCTGTGTAAGGATAATTTGTGAAGGAAATGACAACAAAACTTACATGTCATTCTCAAAGAAACCTTCAAAAGTAACTGAAGATTTCAGAAAAAAAAAAGATTGTCACAAATGAAGCTTGAAGGAACAGAATAAACAAAGACACTTTAAGTTATCAGCTGTTTATTATACATTTCTCATTTTTTCTCTCATCAATCAACTGAGATTTTAAAATTTACATACAATGATTCTATCACATTTCTTGTGAACATGCAAAGTCAAAATTTATTTTCATCACAATCCACAAATCTTGTCAACATTGCCTCCCCATTTAGTAAATGGGCAGATTGGTGGGGTGGGGTGGGGGTCTTGGTTCTATCAAGTTTTACTTTTCTCTATCAACTGGAAATATTTCCATTTGAGAAATACCATTCCTCAAAGCAGTTTCCATACATCAGGCTAGAAAAAAAATGATCCCAGATAATTTAAATTGTTCTAGAAAAGAATATGAAATAAAAGAATCAAAATAGGTTTACTTGATTTCTTTGGAGAGAATCCAAGAAGAAAATAATTTTTTTTTCATGTGGGGCAGGTAGAGAATAAAAAAATGAATATATTCTTGTTACTTTTTTCTGTTAGCTCCAATAGCAAAACCATTCTAGATTTTATATGAAAGTTTACTGAAACAAAGAGACATCATTCAACATTATGGGGAAGGAGACAGAAAGTGGAAAACTTCATTGGAAAAATTTGAAATACTGAAAGAATTAATGATCAAAATGTTGAGATAGTGGAACAAAATCTGTTTTGGCTGGCAAGCCAGAATGATTGGCAGAATCAACAAAATGAAATCAGTTTCCAAGTAAAGATGAGAGAACATGTTCATCTGACCATTTGTAGTGCCTTTAGGATAGAATCCATGAGCAATGAGAATGAACCTTTGTGATCAGCAAATCTTTACTTTATTCTTTCTTGTAGATTTTGGTGGAAGGACCTCTCTTATAAGTGTATATGGCCTTAACCCCAGGCTGCTGTTTTGCAATAATGCAGTACAAGTTTTCCATCACTGCCATAACACTGTAACAGAAAAATAGAAAGTTAAAAAAGAAAACAAAACAAAACAAAACAAAACAAAAAAAACAAAAAAAAATCAACAAAGATGTTATTTGTCATAAAAGTTTATTAATAGCTGTTGCTTGAGTTGTTTAAATTTAATTTCATGCCAAAGCTAATTGAAAAAAATCCTAATTAACTCTAACAGTTATTATAAGGGTTAGCAATAAACACTACATATTTAAAACATTGAACAAGTTCAATTTTATTAAAACTATGTAAATACAGAAATAGTATCCTTTAAATTCAGTTTCAAACAGAAAATTTTCTTGCAATATACAACAAATTCCATTTTCAAATGTTCTCAACTTAAACCTTGTCAGTTGAAACTCTATTCAAAGATATAACCATTCTGAGAAAACACAAGCTTCTTAGCTAATATTTTTACAAATAACACCCCATCAAAAATTGATACTTTTAAAATTAAAGACTTCAAATATGAAATTTAAACAAATACTTATATTCATACAGTTTCTCTCTTCATTTTTGCTATTATTTTCATGACATACGGAATTAAGAATGCAAAATGAGATTCATTTTAACATGTTATCTTTAATGATTGAAAGTCAACAAACATTCAGAGCTTTTGGCCTATTAATGCCTGAGGATGAAATCAAGTTATATGAGAAGATTAAAACAAAAGTTAAATCAAAGTTTATTTTTGTGATAAATTTCAATAAAAGCCAAGTCAGAATATACAATTTATTAACTGCTGGTTTCAATAACATTATTTAACTGTTTTAATTTTTGCTTACTCTTGAATATTAAGTCATTTATGATAGAAAAACTTTTTTAGAAAATTTGTGGCAACATAGAATTCATTCCCTTTGAGATGTCATCAAAGAAAAAAATTCAAAATCCCAACGATCTTCAGAGTATGGGACCAACAAAAAGGAAACTAGAGAGAAATATTGAAAAATTAATGTGAAATTGACAAAATCTAAATTCCTTCACATTTGTCTGTCACAAATCAAAATAGTGAGAAGTGCTTCTTTTCTATGCCTCTTTAGCACAACATGATCTTGTGTATTACTAGTTTATAATCATATAAGGTTTAATTGCCTACAAAAAAATTGCATTTTTCTTTGTTTCATAAACCACATAGAATGACTATTAGGTGTTTGATTTCTCTAAAATTTACATTTATTAAAATCATAATCCACTGCAGAAAATTGCTTTTCATATTTATGTAAACAAAATCATGAAAGATAATTAAAGAAGTCCTACGATAACTGAAGATCATAGAAAGAAAATTAAAAGTTTAATAATTTTCCAATGAGATGAAGCAACAGGTGTTTTTATATGTATTTGCTGGATAAAGACAACTTTAACACAAGTCACAGTCATAAAGCACCCAATGAGGAATGACATCACTTTTAATGACTTGCACGACAATGTTAACCATAACTTTCCAGTAAGTACTCTAACACTTCTTCCAATTTTTTTTTTTTATTAAGAAATGTAATTTTGTATAGTTGGTGAGGAGATAGGTGCTGCCAAGCTATTTGAAAGCCCACTGAAAGGATCATGAGGAAGAAGAATCAAAGTCTGTTTCTTCTGCCCTCAGGTCCCAACCCTGACGATTAAAGCAGTCGAGGATCTGATGATGATATTTGCACTAATTTTTGTTTATTTATCATAAGTTTAATTTTTAATTCAAATTTTGCCAGTATTGTTATTTGAAATTTGTTTCTATAGCATTGAAAATTGAACTATAGCAAGAAGAATTTTTGTTCATAATGCAGCATCATGTGAAAATATATACTTTTATAAAAGTTAATAAATGAACAGAAATGAGATACAAGTGGGTGAGTACAATGAAAGAGCTTGTCTTGTGTGCTTGCTATAAAAAAACAAACAAAAAGGTGATACTTACATCAAACAAAGTTCCAACAGGAGTATCAAGAGAAGGGGCAAAGGATTGGCTTACATATAAAAACTACAAAAAGACAAAACAGAAAAGCTATGAAATTAGAAATTTTGTAAATTGTTATTTGAAAAGAGGACTTAAAATCATAATGTATACATGAATAAGATGAAAACAGCTAATTCTATCAACAAGTCACCGGTGATATTCCAGTAATCCCCAATACTCAAAGGGAAAAAATTGTGAAAAAATGATGAAAAGAAAGAAGGCTTCTGTGTCACAATTTGGGCGAGACTGATGACTGATTTAAGTGAATTACAGTAATGACACCCATTTTTATTAAGAATTAAGAAGTGAAGTTTCTATTTTTTAATTTAGTCTCAAATACAAACATGTACGAGTCCACAAAATTTGCTCTGTAACTGTTTCATGTTATGTACTGTGATACAAGAGGAATGTTGGTGATGTTGTTATATGTTGCCTACTGGTCAGAAAATAAGGTTTGAAAATGTATTAAAAAAAAAAATGTGTCATGCAGTGATAATTTGTTGCTCTTATGGACAGCACCATATAAAGCTCTCCTTCATGTCTAGACTTTTATTTGTTATTCATACATCATATGAACTATATCAAGGAATGTCACTGAACAATACCTCTGACATATAAAATTGTTCAATTTGTATTTTATGGCTTCTCAACCTTTTGTGGATTATTTAAAGCCATAAGCTCATCTCTTCTCTCTCATAGCTGGGAGAGAAGAGATGGATTCATACTTTTGCCAAGTGTATTTGCATGTAAGTGAATGAACAAACTTGACTGAAATTTGAACTTGGTTCTAAGATTCATCATTCTGAGTCACTAACCATTACACTTTGGCATGTAAGAAGTTTTTTGCAAAGTTCAAGTTGACACACTATTGAAACATATTAGTCATTTTTATGAGAGTATGAGATGTGAAAACAAAGCAGTCAACACTAAGTAGATATTAAGATCACTGTAGGAAAGGCTTTGTAAAGGACCACACCTCTTAATAATTCCAGACTTTTGTGCTTGCTTGTATTGTTTCTTTTTTCAATATTTGAGTCAGATTGTTCTCTGAACATTACCAAGCAACATCAATTAAAAAGGTCAAAATTTGAGAATGTAATAGAAGTTTTTAAAATAGAAAACAAACATGAGGAGAAAAAATATGAAAGAGAGTAAATATGTTGATCAGGAAGTCTCAATTATTTTTTGATTTTTAGAATGACTTTTTAGTTTTTTTACTTTGGATAAAATTGCAAAACAACAAGAAAAATAACTAAAACCAATCTCAGTGACTTACCATTGAGTCTGAGGGATCACATTTTATGTATTTCTTGATGAATTCACATATTGAACTAACTTTTTTACTTCGCTCTACAGCCCATCTTTTTTTCTTCATGATAGGGGCATCACCTGCTGGTTTGAGGAGGACATCAACTGAAATAAAAACAGGGTAGACTCTTACGAATAGCTGACAAAAGAAAATTAAGTAAAGAAAGTAATTTCTACATTCAGTTAATAAAGTACTATTATAAAATATAGATACTAAAATTTTTTAAAAAATGTTCTTTTTAATTATATTAGTTATATGATTTCTTTTTTTGACAACCACAATAAACAAATATTATAAATAAACATTAGCACACATAAATAATTAGTTAGCCACTTTATTGCATAAAGATCATTTCTAATGATTTAGAATTTCTGAAATGTCTTAATTTGTCTGAGTGTTGTAGGTAATATTGATAAGTTGATATTATTTAAATTATTTGTATTCAGACTGCTTCCCTCATCTTTGTTGCAATTATCACATTTCAGTCTTTCTGCCCTTTGGTCTTCTTCAGATGTCAGTCTCTGGGTAACTTTCAGAGAATTTTGAATTGAACCTTTCATTTAATCTACAGTGGTTGATTGTTTTCATTCCACTGACCATGCCTAGGGATATCATGTATTGTTCTTTTTTAGTATTACTCAGTTATTGCTCATCATCCTAATTCCACAGAGTCTAAGTCTGTGCCAATGGATTGAACTCACAATTCATGAACTAACCCATTAATGCACTAGGCTTTCATAACAAAGATGAGAACATTAATCCAAATGTAAATAATGATTTGGAAACTAATTTTTAGACAGTGAATGAGAAATTAAGAATTATTACAAATAAAAAACATATTACTGCCAAACAAAAATACTAACTAAAATAAATTAGTGGTCAACAAAATCAGCAGTACAATTGTTTACATTTTTTTCTCTATAATTTACACTAGTTATATACACTTAAATATTAAAGAAACAAAACAAAAAAAAACTACATGTTAGCTAGCACTTCATGGAAGATAACAATTATTGTCCATAACCTTTTAGCATGCATTTTTACCACCTTCATAAATAGTCGGGTTTGAACCTATGTTTTAAAAAAAGTCCCCGCTTCTCTTACGACTCCAAAAGTAAAACAGAATTGCAAATGCGGATAACTTTTCCATTATCAGGTGTGGCGCTATACAATCATCATAATTCCCATTATTTTAGCCTTAAAAAACATGCAAGAAGCGAAATCTTTGGTTTGCCTCGTGGTTGATTGAGTGATCAATGATAGCGGTGTTCAAGCTCAGGTGAATGGTCAAGGAACCCGGAGATATAATGTCGTGTAAGAGACAAAAATAAAAACATCAGCATAAAAAAATCTGTTAATGATTGATCACTGTTGGATTTTTTAATTTTTTTTTTTTTTTTTTACACAAGCTTAAAAAATATGTCAGCGCTAAGGTTTCAAAATTTTAAATCCTTTTCTTAGTTAATAATTTAACAAAGCGAAAAGACATTTCATTTTAAAATATTGTCTTTTAATTTTTTTTATACAATTTCAAATTTAAGTAGGTAAAAAAAAAAAAACTTTACTCCGTGTGAAAAAGTTATAAATTGTGTGTAGGTGTGTGTATATGCAAACAAATTTCCTTAAAATTAACGTGAATGAAAAATTGAAAATCAAATTTTATATTTAAGGCTGAGATTTTCACTTATTTTAAAAATAACAATGCTGAAAAAGCTAACGACATGAAACTCATAGGAAACATTGAACTACGGTCAAAAACTCAAAAGATTTCGCTGACAACCAGAATTTTTCTTTTTAATAAGAAAATTCTGAAAATCAGTTCCATTACTTTTAAATTTTTAATGGGTTTGTTTAATGTTTAAAATAATTACTGTTTATCCTTATTTTTACTTTAAAAAAAGAAAAAAAAAAAACGAATGGTTAAATTATTATTTACTGCGTCGTCTTTTCTTGTTTATCCTTTGCTACTGGAAAGTAACAAATATGTCACTCTTTAAAAAATGATATTCGAACCTTTAGCTTTAATTTGATGTGAAGGACTGGGTGATGCACTTCCTGATTCTACTACGGGGTGGCCAACTGATGTGTTGCTACCAGATTCATTTGTTGTTTCCAATGCTGAATCGTTTTCCGACATTTTGTTGTCTTTTTACCGATCGGTGCCGATTCGAACCGACCAACAGACGACAATTTTTTTTATTTTTTTTTTCGGAGCTGCAAATTTTGCCATTTTAAAAAAAGAAACTGAATAGGCATAAAAACTATTTTTTAAATATCCAGTAAAGTAATTTTCCTATTTCTGTATTATTATTTTTTTTTTTAGATATTTACGAAATAAATTAATTCGTTGTAATTACGTTAGGTACGAAACTTTTGACCAATAATTGTCAGTTAAATATTAAAAAAGAAATAGTGTTCAACTTTCGATTTTCCATTGTAAAAGAAAATTTTAATTTAATGTTAGCAATAGGATTAGTTTTTTTTTTTATTGAAGTTTTTGAAATTTATTTCAATATCAATAATATGTTCTGTTTTGGGTCAGTGAGTCACTATTAAATCAAGAATAATTTTTTATTCTTTATTTAATTAGTGACTCACTGACCCAACAGAACATATTGATATTGAAATAAATTTAAAAAACTTCAATAAAAACTAAAAAATCCTACTGCTAACATTAAAATTTTCTTTTACAATGTAAAATATAAAAATTAATTGCCACAGCCAAAAGAAAGGTGTTTGTTTTTTTTTTTCATTTGTTTTCAAATTATCTATTTTCAATGCGCCCACGTCGCTACCGAATGTGACACAAGGTCAAGGTTTAAAGTGGGTTTAAAACGGCAATACCGTGGGAAATTGCCCAAGCAATTGGGAACGCCTCAGTCACCGGGCAGTAGACCCAGCCCCTTCCCGAAGGAGATGTACTGCCTAAGCGGAAAGCCCTTGGGTCTTGGACTTTTATATTTCCCTGGCTTGTCCAGGTTCTCAAAGTAAATCTTGCGCATCCTTCTTGGTGGTTATTATGAAATGTTTTTACAGATATAAAGATTCATACAAAATAAGAGAGTTCAAAATATGAAGATTTTCGCAAAATATAAGGATAATATCAAAAAGGTGTTGTTAGCTTGGATGTGCGGGTGGTGTAATGGAAAATGGCTCGGAATCGTTAATTGTAGAGCCAAGTTCTAATTCCTGTTAGATTCATTATATTCACTTATGTACAAATACACTTAGAAAAGGTATGAATCCACCTTTTCTCTCCCCAGCTATAAGTTAATTAGTAAGACTTGTATCATTAAACCATTATTATCTCCCACCCAAAATATTTATACTCTAAAAATATTTTCTGGCTTTAAAATAATCTTTAAAAGGTTGATAAGCTGTAGAAAATGATTCAACCAATTAATCAAAAAGGGGAAAACTGCAAAATGTAAGACTATAAGAAATTACTTATCATAGAAATTCAGGCAGAAATTATATATAAAGGTTGCACAAATTGTTCTCTGTGCACAAATTGGTCAGCATGATTTTGTTTTTCAGAATAAAAAAAAAGACCAGTTATTTTTACTGAAACTGTGCTTCTTCCATTTATCTCTAAAGGATTTATTGTTGACAATGGTGAAAAAAATCTGTTTAATGGCTTTTTTCTGGATAGTAAACATCATTTATAGTGTTGATGATCTGTCATTTAACAAAATTACTTCTTAAGATGGTTAACCTCTTGTTGCTCCAAAACATTGTAGCTGATGATATTCTCACTCTGTTTCTGATAGTGTTCATGAGTTGAAATATAAGAGGAAAAGATAGATTCCAGAAGCTTATATATATGAATTTATCCAGAAGTTATTTTTTTTAGAAATAAGAAGGATTGATCAACTTTTTTTTTTCTTTTTTTTTTTAAGCTTATCACCCCAAGCAAGACTGGAAGCCACTAGCATGCAAGGGGTTACAGAAGGTTTGGAGGAAGAGCAGATAGGAGTGGTAAAGGAGAGGATGTGGAGAAAGATAGTGGATAGATCAAGGCAAGGGGGTTACAGAAGATTTGGAGCAAGAGCAGATAGGAATGAAAGGTGAAAGGATGTGGAGAAGGGAAGTGGATAGATCAAGGCAACTGGAGATGTCGATTGACATTACACTTAAATAGTTGGAGATTATATTTGTTAGGGAAACAGGAATAAGGAAGGGAGTTCCACAGGCGAGATGTGCGAGACATGAAGCTTTTGGAGTAGAAGAGACGTCTACATCTAACAGTTTCAACGGTGAAGGGGTGGGAACTGGATGCCAGCCTCGTAGGACGTTTAAATTCATGAGGCCTGGGAACCAGCAAAAGCAGCTCATCGGAGCAGTTACCGTAAAAGTATTTGTAAAAAAGACAGAGCGAGGCAACAGCGCGTCTGTGAGAGAGCAACTGCAGACGAGATGACAGATCAGGGCCAACTAATCAGGTTGAGTTTTTACAGTTGTCTGATTTCAAGTTAATTTTAATCTACTTTCACACAGATTTTGCTCAAAAGGAAATTGTGAATACAAGCAGTTTTCAGTGTCAGTTTTTAACTAAAATATTTGCTACCCATTTCCTCTCGAGAGCATTTAAATGTTCTGTTTGAAAAAGATTTTCATTTTTCAAACACACTTTGAATAAAGTTTTATATTTTATTGATAAGAATAAAGCCTTTTTGTTTTAAATTTTAATTATTCAAACCCATTTTGTTTCTCTTTTTTAAATAAATTCTTATATTATTCAGGGTAGACAGAGCTTTAAACATCAAATAAAATATAAAGTACTTAGTTGCTGATTTGTAGGTGATGTATGATTATAATTTAATGTAGACTATATAGTATGGATAGTATGTGCTTGATAGTGTAATAGATATTGGCATGGAATCTGTGAGCAGAGTTAAAATTTTTAATAAAGCCTATTTTTTAAAATTTAAAGAAACTAAGTTTTCAACTACTAAACAAGAAACCCATTGATTAAATGGTAATCACAGGTATATGACATTATATATCCTTAAATTCTTAAATGATAAAGTTGTATAGCAGGTACTACACTTTGTTTGGCCAGACATGCATGTCTTAAAAACCCTGTTAGTAGTAACTACCTTTTTCAGCATGATGAGTATGCATAAGAAAAAACAGTAACATGTGCAGCATGAATTTTTAAAAGAGTAGCCCTTTTTTCAAGCAAGACTGCAAACAAAGAAGGACACATTGCTGAGTGCCCAGAAAATATTGCCTCCACTCACTCACTCAGTAACAAAGTAAGTTCAACTGCTCATTTCATTTTATAGGGACTATCATAAAGACATTCTTAACATGAATAACTAAGTTTATTTAATCTCTTCTAACCAAGTGCAAAAATAGTTCATCAGCACATAACACTCCTTCAACCTCAAAGGCTACTAAAACAACATGTGAAGGAGATAATGTCTCCTTTCAATATAATATGTGGAAGTCATTTTTAGATTGTAATTACACTAGTGCTATGTATTAATAAATACAGAATGAATTCCCTTATAACTATTTACAGAGACCAATCACATTTCAATAAAGCGTAGTACCTGTGGCTACTAGCAATCAGAATTAACTCTGCCATGGGTTGCTACAGATAAGCACACAATACATCTTGTCTTGTCATTCACTGTTAGAGTTGTTCAGCATGGTACAACATTAACATGATGTTTAAAACCTAGGTCAAATACATTTGGCCAAACATTGAATGGTCAATCTAATCTGCTCCTCTGCCTGATATAAACTCAGAATTCTCACAAAAATCTTCAGTAATCATAAGAAATTAGAAAAGGCAATATCTCTTCAAATCTAACTCCTTAAATTTTGTACAGCTCATTTATTAGTCACAAAAGGTTGAGTGAACCTTCTACAAGAATATTAGCATACATTCAAGATGTGCTTAGTAGTGTAATAGATATTGGCATGGAATTTGTGAGCAGAGTTAAAATTCCATGTTAGTCAATTGCATTCACTTTCACACAAATGCACTTGGGAAAGAGACATGAATATGGCTATTCTTTCTCCAGCAATGGGTTAGATAACAGAGTAGACTGGGCTCTCTAGCCTTTGGTTGCAGCCAGTCTAAGAGAAGGACAACTCTGAATTCAAAACTGTGGAGAAGGCAATGGGAAACCATTCCACTATCTTTCCTAAGAATGCAGGGCAATTCACAGATTATAAAGAAAAGGGAACCTGTGGAGAGTCATGATCACCAACATCCTGATGGAACAGATTTATGAAGAAAAAGAAATATAACTTCAAGTTCACAATGGCAATAATTTTCATTTATTACTATTTTCAATGGTATGAGTTTACACATTAACTCTTTCACATAAATCTCCATGTTCATACATTCCTAGGACAATATAACAAAAAATACTCTCTTTGGAAAATTTGCTACTGAACTGCAATGTGTAAATATACACTCGTCAATGCTTATTACAATGTCATTATAAACTTACATTCAACAGTAGTGGGTTTGATTGTATTGTTGCTGTATGTGACAAATAACCACCCACTGGTGTTTAAAAGATTAAACAATTCATAGAATAAAGACAACAGAAACTTGGAAATTTATTATTTTTCCATTTAATGTGCAAAAGCAAAATGTATAAATCATTTTTTCATTCTCAGAGAACAGAATGAAGTGTGCCTGTAAGGTTAGAGTTATCCTCTGTTCTTGGAGGATAGCAAAGTTTGTCTGCTGGATTTTTTAATTGCAATTTAGTGGATGTAAGATGATAATTGTAATATTAGTTGTTTCTTTAAAAAGGAAAACATTTGGCATTCATTGGCCGAGCAGCCAGTGAAATTTATAAAATCTTTCTCTTAAAACAATTTTTCAGGAAAATAGGTTTTTCAAGTCCAGATGTGATCACTCTTTCTAGATTAATGGAGGCTTGCTTCCTAACCTTTTGTTTAAAACTGTGAAACATCAACATCTTGATTATATCATTATTTTCTCTTTGAGTTATATGTGATATCCATTTTAATTGTTGCTGTTGTTAAAATTGTTCAAGTGATGTGGTATCTGTTATCTGGTACAGTTCTTTGCTTGTGATTCTGTAGCACCAGTTCACAAGTTTCAAGGAGAGATCATCCTTCCTAAGACCTACAGGCTTCATTCACTCAAAGCCATTTCTAACTATTGATCTGAGAAAGCAGTTGCATACAACTGACAGTTTAAATATTTCTGAATGGGTTTGGTGGCATGCATGACATCCATATAAATGTCTTGATAGTAGCTTCATTTCCATGTCTTTACTTGGTGAGGTCCGGTAAAGAAATTATTGAAGTTGGCATGAATTTAGAACTGTCACAAGATATTTTAGAAATATGACTGATTTATATCAACATCTTCATCCTATAACAGTCTTACACTTAGCTGATGACGGAGACGTTGATTGTAATTCTTGCAAGTCAAAATTCGGAATTATCTCCCTTTAACTAAAGTTTATTTTTTTATCAATTATTTTTTTTTATTGTTTATACCAACAACTTCCATAATTTTATTGCCTGTGAATATATTTTGTTATCATAATTCTTTGTCTAGCTTGTTCAACACTTTTACAGTCACCTCATTTTATACAAATTGATGATTTTTGTCTAGACAGAATTCTTTCTCGTGCCTTATGACATAAGGAGTCACCAACAAATAGAGTATTGGATGGCCTCTCTCTCTCTCTACTCTCTCTCTCTCTACTCTCTCTCTCATATATATATATATATATATATATATATATATATATATATATATATACGCACACATACGCAAACACACTCTCTCTCTCTTTAATAAAATTGCTGTCATTGTATTTGTAATTTTGGAGGATAAAAAAATATATATGTATTTAATTTTGGTTATATTTTTTTGTTTTGTGATTACAGTAGAAAATTTTAATCTGAAGTTGAATCTGTCTGAGTTAATCCATATTTTTCAATTCATATATAAATGGATGGAGTCTCCTATTGAGAATAATGGATGAGGGTTCAGAAAAGTTATTACTGTACAACCTGCACAACTGAATTTTTTAATGTGGTCAATTGCCTGTGCCCTGCAATGCACCATTATAGCATGTTTTGTACTGGTGCACTGTGTGCCACATATCAGATGATGCTATTATCACAGGAATATATTCAGAATCAAGTTGAATATATGTAATATTACCTGATAAAGAACTTTTCTCATGAAGCAAAAATATTTTTTGAAAGTAATAAGTTGGCTTGATGCTGCTAACTCCTTATTATACCAGTTTTTTGTGTTCTTTGGTAGATATAAATGTGTGTTATCAATACTATTGATTGATTTTTTTTTTTTATGGCTGATCATCTTTGAGGTTAGAACCTTGTCAGTAATAGACAGGAGAAAAGCAGCCTTGACAATGATGCATTTATTTCAATGCAGACAGGTCAGGATAGAGAATTAGGTTTGAGTAAACAGCAAAATTCTAATGATTCCTGTTTTTGCCAGATTAGGCAATGAGTTGAATTGATGTCCTAAGGTTCAGTATTCACTTAATTCAATACCAATTGGGAACACAAACCAAACAGTGTGTCTTTTAAAAATGTTTGCCAGAAATTTGGTACAAACTTGCTAATGAAGAAATGGACAGATCAATTTATCTATTGTGTTTATTCTTTGAAAAAGGCAACTAAATAGTATGTAATATTTTTGTTATTAAAATTTTAAACATAGCTGAGGGATTCAAGGAAGTATACAGTAATAGTCATGTCAAGAGAAAATCTGTTTTTTGACACAGTGTTTTTTTGTGGGTACAAAGGTCATTGCAAAAGGTGTATATTGAAATAACGTTGTGGTCACTATTTGTTGCAGCCACTGCTCCTAGTAAAATTAAAAGCAGTGGCAACAATATTTTGCACATGTAAATGATGAGTGTAAGGAAATGAATGACAATTTCAACAAGGCAATATTTTATATTTTTATATAACTGACTAAAAAGAAGCAAAAATACATAAGTAAGCACATAAAAGAAGGAAAACATTACAAGCTACAAACTATTTGGGTGAAAAAGTTTAGTTGTTAATGGGAAAGATATCTTCATGATTGGGAAGGTCCTGGTTGGTGTTTTCACTTCTACTGCATGCTAAAAGGAAAAAACAGACAATACAGGAAGTGTCCCATTTTTATAGGTGCTTAACAGTGCCCTCTAATGACTTCTTGTTGAAACTGGGAAATCTATGTGGAGATAACTCACAAGGTTAAACTTTGATAAATATTTTTCAATATTATTTACATTTCATTGCAAAACTATAAAGTGTAAAATTGACTTTTAAATAAAAAAAAACACAAACCATATCACAATACCAAAAATGTGTTTTAGCAAGAGTTGAGTAATGTGAATCAAGAATGTTTAAAAAGCAAAACAAAATGATTCATTACTAGAGAAATTGACAACTTAAATAATTTTCCATGCCTAATTCATTGATATTTTTTTAAAAGAAATAATGAATGTCTATGGGTTAAACTGATAATGCTTATAGTAATGAAGATGCAAATCAGATATTAACACTTATAAAGGATAATTGACTAAAAATGTATCTGTGAAGTTGGATCGGATAGATTCCATTTGAAAAAGAAAGCAAATCAAAAGATATTCCAGCCAATCAAATCACTTCCCACTAAAATTAAGTGCTCTCTTCTCTGATCCCCTTTAAGCTTTTAGAAGTAAAGAATTTCTTCTCAGTTGAGGGACTACTTTTACCTTGAGCTGACAAGTTCATGTCACTTTGTCTCTCTAAATTTTGATAGCAATTTTGCTGCTATATGAACTTTTAAACTGACTTAGTTATACTCATTTTGTTCTCATTTAAGTAAACTTTATTATGTTCAATAACAGTAACTTTAAATTTTTTTAGATTCATTACATTCTATTTCAGAGACTAACAGACATTCTTTTCCTTTAACCTTAATATTTTATAATTCATACATTTATTGAAAAATGTTGTATATACATGTATAACACACACACCTAGGTTGATCCTGGGTTAACCCTATGCTGGTTGTTGGTTTCTGGCTGCTTTTATCCATACCAGCCCACATTATATTCTTTGATCCCAGAGCAGTGAAGATTGAATATCATTGGTAGTTCAGAGCCCTGGCTCGAACCATGACATGGATGAAATAAAAACAGAAAATTTGTCAGGTCAGGTTAGTTTTAAATTGGTTTATATAGTTCTTGGTACAAAAATCAACCCTTTCTGTAGTGGCACTTTGTTCTTTTAAATCTTGGAACAGGGTTCAAAGTTGGGAATTCTCCCAGCAACAGTTTACATGGAGTTTTAGTAGCAGAACATTTCATCTCTCTTTAACTCCATGAGTGAGTCGCCAACACAATCTGCTTATATTGAGTCCAGCCCAAGACTGGCATGGTTTTCAGTAATTCCCCAACTTTCAGATTTAGTTGCAGCTATTGCCCCACCTTTATAACTCATACTTTTCTCTTATTTATGCCTTACACCATTACTTCCAAATGGGTGGAGGTAAATTTTCCTCTTTTCTCCTCCTCTTTCAGTATTCCATCTAAGACCATATCCATGGAGAAAGGGCAGTCTTATTTAAATCATTGATTTTCCATAACACATATTATTTCCCAGCCTTTGGTCTGATTTGTTCTAGTGCACTCCCAACCAGTCATCTCACTTCCACAGCCCTTGGGGTATCATGCAAACAACCCTTACAGTTTGTTTCTCACTTCAATTTCATTTTTGGGTGACAGATTAAGTTTGGTCTCCCGAGCTTTTTATATTTTCATAATTATATTTCAGATGGACCTTTGGCCTGGCTTGCCAATCATAACTTCCCTTTTTGTTGACGGCCATAAAACAAATATTATTTCCCAATTCTGTTTTTAATTCCCACGGTTAACGAATAACCCAGAATATGCTATAGCAATTTCAGCTTATATTTTTACATTAATCCCTTTAATTCCACTAGTGTCATACAATGTTACACATGAATAAACCTTTTTATTATGTATCAACAACCTCCTTCTTTTACTGCTAGTTGAGACAACATTACTCACCTTGTATGGCAGATAACAGTAACAGTTTAACAGTAATAGTCTTCCCTTTCCTTCCGCATTTCATCTGTTAGGCTCACAGTACATCTATGCTTGCAAGCAAACTTTGGCTACTCCAGCTGATCATTGAGTGTATAAAGGTCATTGCTAAGAGCTCAACAAACCATATGCTATTACTTTATAATTTTTACTTAATTGTTAATATAATTATTACAAATTTATTTAGTTTCAATATTTTCAAAAAATATTTTTTTTAAATTTATTTTGTGAAAAACTAGATCTGTTGGATTATTTCCAGTCAAAAGAAAATAATCTTAACTCCAAATCAAAACCTTTTGATTATTTATTCATGTTATATACATGAAATTTGGCACAAGGCAAAAAATAGGGAATAGGGAAGGTTGGTCATTATTTCTCTAACTTTAACTTAACTAGTCACATTCACTGACTCAAACATACTTATAATAATCTTCTCACCACAATACCACATTTATACAAAAACATACAATTGCCATGAGATCCTATTTTTATTTACATAAAAATAACCCCAATGATATAACTGTGTGTGTGTGTATTATATATATATATATATATATATATATAGCATAATGAGAAGCCACGTATACTTTCTTAATATGTATACATAGAAAAAACAACGGAAAAGTTGCAAATTAAAAAATTTGCAACTTTTCAGTTGTTTTATATATATATATATATATATACACACACGCACACACAAATGCAAAAGTTGTTACTATGGGACCCTACGCACAGTTAAATTGTGACAAAAAAGCAAGTTCACTGGGTTATAATTACTGGGGAACATATAGAAAAAACAAATAAAAATAAACACAAAAGGAAAATTCCCACTGTGTCAGAGAACTGTGCTTTTTGTCACCTAAAAAGGGATGAGAAGGGACATGAAAACTGAACTAAAAAAAAAAAAAAAAAAGTGGGCCAATGACCATTAGCTAAGTTAACTAATTTAAAAAAACAAAACAAAAACAAAACTTTTCCTATACTAGCCGAAATGGGTTGAGTAGGCATGTCTTTTACAGGAGAACATGTCCTTCAACCAGTTAAATAAAGGTGTCTTGTGTTGACCAGATGTGAACTCTACAAAAGCAAAATTAAAAATAAAAAAGTTGTTTTCTGTGTGAGGAATCTAAGCATTGCATCCAGCTCACAGGAATATTCTTGCTACATATGGTCTGGTGCTCCTGTTATATATTTATTTGATAAAATCCAAAGAAGAATCTTTAATATCATTGGTCCTAAACTGATATCTCAGCTTCAGTCACTTTCCCACTAATGTAATATAGCATACCTGTGACTTTTCTATAAATACTTTTGTGATAATTGTTCTATTAAAATTTCCTCTGTGGTACCTAGATCTTATGAAGTTAAGATCAGTACTAGATTGGCAACAAGATCTCATCACTTTACAGTTGAAATACCTAGATGTAACTGATGTTCTATGCTAACAGTTTCTTTTCTTGCATTTCTTGCTTGTGGAACTCTTTTCTGGCTTCTTGCTTTCAAAAATTTAAATGCAATGTTAAACATTACCTTCTGTCTTCTTAATTCCTCTTCTTTTATTGTTCTTGCTCCTTAATAATGTTTTTCTTTCTCTTATATTATTTCACACTGATACTGTGTCCTGTGGCTTTGTGCCTTGCTTGGGGTCAAAGGATTAAAAAAAAAACAAGAAAAACAAATCCAAAAAATAAAAATAAAATAAAATTTAAACATTGGAGCCAATCACAAAAGTTGCCATTAAATCAAAAACATTACCAAAATGCTGAGTCATCTGAATCATTTATCCACCCTGACTGCTTAATACAACCGACTCAGTGACCTTCAAGGAAGTTCATAGCAGTCTCTTGGTCAACCAACCTGACGCAAACTTCAGCGCAAGGCCAGTACACAATAAATTCTTCAAACATATCTTTATTTAATAAAATAAACTCTTGTGACGAACAGCAACTGGATTAAATTCAAAATTGCACTGAAAAATTATAAGTAATTTTAAAAAAAATAAATATTATTAATATTAAGTTTAGATATTTTTTCTGTGAAATCTGAAAGAAAATAATGTTTTATTAAATTATACAAGCACCAATTTTCAAAAAATATTATATCTTTTGAATTTTATTATTGAATTGTTTTTGGCAAGATGTGGGCTGAATTTTCCATAAGTCCACACTTGATATTGTATTTTTTTTTTTACTGAAATAATTAATATTTTCTAGGGTTTCTTTTTATATAACTAAAATATTTGGATGAAAAACACCCAAATTAAAAATTGCATATGCAATATCGAAAAATGGGGTGAAACATACCCCACCACAAAAATATCACCAAGTAACCTATTCACTAAAAAAAAATATATATTTATTAATGAATAAATTCTGAAAATTTCGTTTGAATCAGATAATAACCTAATTTTTATCAAATACCTTAAAACAGTGAAGAAATGGAAATTTAATTTTTTTTAAAGTGAATGCAAATTTTAATTCATACATTTTTTAATTTTAATTTTAAATTAAAAGCAAAACATTATCAATTATTTACACTATCTACATTGTTCAGACTGCTGCCCTCATCTTCATTGCCATATTCATGACATTTCGATCACTATATGCTCCAGCCTTCTTCAGGTGATTGGAATTTCAAATTGAACCCTTTATTTCGCCCATCAGGGTAGATTGTGCTAGTTCCACGTGCCATGCCTCTTCCTGATGTCTCAGTATCAGTTATCTCCCTTTAACTCAACTCTCCAATTTTTTTTGTTTTTGTAGCCAGATATTGAACTCACAACTCTTTTATCCACTGGGAAATGTGTCCCAAAGGACATCCAATGACTTGACCCAAAGAGTTGTGAGTTCAATACATGTCTAATCGCATGATGATAATCACTTTTCCCATGCAAATAAATAAATAAAATAAAATAAATAAAAGTAGATGCATTAAAAACACATAAAAAAAAATTATTGACAACAATGAGTGTTACTGCTTAAGTCTAATCAAACAGGGTAATATGCATGGCTACTCACTCAGCAATTGCCCTGATAGAAGCAACAGACTTGGATATATTTCCTTACCTTTCTTACGGCTTTCTTTATTTTCTTATTTGCTTTTACACCAATTTTATTGTTGCTTTTCTTAATAATCAGCACAAATATTTTACTTTAAAAAAATCTGCAGAAAAAAAAAGATAATAAATCGGGATGTAAAATCAGGGGAGATAATCCAACATCACTTTACTTTTCACTTATGGATTCAACAACATGATGTTTCATGGTCATTTTTTCTTAACGTTATAGGATGTGGAATAAAAATATTGAAAATTATTAAAATAAAACTGATATGGAATAATAAGAATACTTTAAAACAGATCATTGTAATATAATGAATCACTGTTTTTCCAAACTTCTGCTACAACAACAATTTCTTTCAGTTTGTGAATTTAACTACATTACTTGTTTTCTTTCTATAAGCCAATGTTATATTTTTACAATTGTTTCCTTAAACATTGTGAAAATTTAGACAAAATATTAAATAATTTTTACAATCTGTAAAAAAATATGACATTTTCCAATAGAACAATAAAGATTAGGCTGTATGCAAAATGAAATAAATAAAATAAAAATATTTCTTAAATCCCCTGAAAAGTATTAGATACTTATCATCTCCTTAACACCTCATAAATATTAACATCAGCACTCTTAAGGACAAGTCAATCAGCTAAGTTTGTTTCTGAAATCAGATACTTGAATAAGCAAAACAATAGATCAAAGACAAAGGACTGTGGGTTATATCACTTGGTTTTGCCAAACACCCATTAGGTGGTGCTGCTTAAGTCTAAATAAAATAACAAACATTTCCTTTCTCTTCCTCTTGTTTCAAGATGTAGCAAACAGTAGATGAGAACACCCCTGTTGGGTTATGTTCATTTTCCCAGTCCACTACCAACTGAAATTTCACACACAAAATGCGCATACACACATGTATCACATGCTTGTATCACACACACAAACAAGCACATTTTTAGTAGTTAAGTTTTAATGTTTTTCTCATATAAGATAAATTTTGTATTTGAAGATTATTTAGCTAGTGTTTATATATCTGATCATAGCCTACCCATTATATCTTATGCTTAAAAAAAACTGAAATGATAAATATTTCATGTTAACTTCATCTAGAATGTTCAACCACTAGAGAAATTATATTTATTTGGTATGCCTATAGAATGGAAAATTTATCATTAACAAAGTCCTTTTAGCCTTCTGCAAAATACATGATTCATTTGGCTTTTGCTGTAGAAATTCAGGCATACATTTACTTCTGCCCTTCTTATTGCAATGGAGAGATATTGTCTGGAAGACAGATTCCCAACCATAGAAGGAGAATTATTTTTTAATATCTTTCATATCTGAAGTTTCACTAGATAAACTAGAAACATTTAAAGTAATAAGAAATAATGTTGGATCATAAATAAAATTCATCAATTCCTTAGAAATATGCACATACATATATATGTGTGTGTGTTAGTAGGATATAGAATTGGAAAAAAAGTGAGGAAATGAGACAGTGGAAAAGCTTTTTATTGACAACTCATTTTGCCTTCATCAGATCATCAGGTAGGCATCTTCAGATCAGAATGAAAGATAAATCTGTGTTTTATTTTAGATTAAAACTGTTAATGTTTGTTTGCTAGGTTGGCATCTTCTGAAAAAAAAAAAAACTTCATTTTTTTGTTTATTTTTTTCTATTCAAGCCATTAATGCCTGTTTGCTAGACAGGTATTTTCTTGTTGGAATGAAAGAACAAAACTACATGCTTTTTTTTAAAAAAAAATTAAAGCCGCCAATCTCTGCTAGACTTGAAACTAGCTCACTCTGATCAGATCTCCATTACTCTCTCCACCAGCTCACATACCACATTGTGATACTATTACTTTTACAATGATTGGTGATATTATTTATAAGCCTGGTCTTAGGTTTATTATCAGGGGGTGTGAGATTAGAGCACTTTCAATGCATTTTCTTCTTAGTGAACTATTTTCTCTCCTGATCAAACTTGTATTCATGAAGTTGATATATAATACATACATTTATATATGAGTGGGATACATGTGAAATATTAAGAGTGAGATTTAGTATCACACTTCAATTTTTTCTATCAATCATTTTAAATTGTTTTAGGATGTTAAAATTTTATCAAATTTGGGGGCATATAAGTTGGAATGGTAACTCAGCAGGCAGATTAGCATTCTCTCAGCTTTAATAAAAAATTCTCCTTTTTTGTTTTTTTAAATCATATCACCCCATGCAAGGCAGTGAAGCCAGTAAGGCACAAAGCCTTACTGAGTGTGAAAGAACAAGAAAAAAAAAAGAAAAACAATAGGGAGTGAGAAGAATAAAAGACTAATCAAGAGTAGATAGCAACTGACATTGCATTTAAATTTTTGAAGATCAAAGTTGGCTGGAAAGCATGGAGCTCAGAAGGGACTTCTACAAATGAGAAGTGCAAGAAAAGAAACTGTTAGCATAGAACTTACAAATACATGTAGCCACTATTTATATTATTCAGACTATTGTCTTCATCTTTGTCACCATATTTATCACAACATTTCAGCCGTTGTATGCTCCTACCTTCTTCAGGTAATTGGAATGTCAAACTGAACCCTTTATTTTGCTCACTGGGGTAGAGTGTTCTAGTTCCACGTGCCATGTCTAATGGATCAGTTATCTCCTGTTAATTCTCCTCTCCAAGTTCTCCACCGCCTTAACCAGGTATTGAACTCACACTCTTTGGGTCCTGTCACTGGATCTAACTAACGCCTTTATCCACTGTGCCATGTGTCCTTGGCGTTGTGATATGGTGACAAAGATGAGGACAATAGTCCGAATAATGTAAATAGTGTACATAATACCTCATCTCAGAAATATAGACAGATACATCTAGCCAATTCAACTGTGAATTGATGAGACCTTGGTACCAATCTAGTTCTGAGCTTAAATTTATAAAATCTAGGTAGTCATGTTCATAAAGATATACATAAATAAAAAATTAATTATATTGTCAAAAAATAATTATAACAATTTTAATTATCATTAATTCACTCATTCTAAACCAATGAGAATCAACCCCCACTTTTCTCCTCTAAGCATATTTACGTGATATTCTCACTATCAGACGAGCAATTAAAAAATGGACAGGTTGTTAACACATGTGTCAACGGAAATTTAATCTCCTTTTCCTTTTTCAGGCCATAATATTATCTTTTGGTACTCAACAAAATTCGAACTAAGAAAACCTTGCTGCCAGTTGACATCCTCTGCACTGTTTCACCAAATTTTCTGTCTTAGTCCATCCTCGGCCAATAAGTATAGCCTCTCATTAGAAATTTCATTCTCGAAATCGCTGGATGGCCAGTGTGAAATTCTTTCAGAATTTTCTTTTGCAGAGTAACCAGCATTACAACTCTGTCTGCATATAGTAATACATGTTCACAGACTGAAAAAGGTGACACACTCATTCCTTTTTCAGTTTTCTCGTTCAACCACACTTGCTTTTTCATTTTCTTTAATGAAATCATCGTTCTCTGCTGCTTTTTTCACATCTTCTAGCATAACTGGTAGTTCTCTAATAGTGTTACATAACAGACCTGACAATTCACTTTCATTTCTTAGCGCTGCTATTACTGTTTCTTCCAGTGGTTCCGTATATTTAGGTATCAATCTTGATAACCCATCGGTGTGACCTAGCTTCTTTGAAGGCACATATTCTATTTTGAAATTATAATTCAATAGAATTACAGCCCAACGCTGTAGTCGATTTGCTGTGTGAGTTGGTATACCTTTTTTTGAACCAAATATTGTTAACAGCGGTTTGTGGTCTGTTTGCAGAATAAATTCTCTTCCATATAGAAACCTGTGAAATTTTTTTACAGTGCAGTTTATTGCTAAATTCTCTTTTCCAATTTGACTGTAACTTCGTTCTGCGAGCAGTAACGTTCTCGAGGCAAGTACTACTGGCTTCATAGATCCGTCCTCGAATTTAGGAAGCAATACTGCACCTAGTCCCTCATTACTGGCATCTGCTGCTACAATGATTTTCCTCTTTGGGTCGAAATGCGCTAATGATAGGTCTGCTAATAGACAGCTTTTTATTTTTTTAGAAGCATGTTCACATTCTTTTGACCATATCCACTTTGTGCCCTTTTTCACCAAATTATTTAAAGGAGCTCTCATATCATACATTTTTGGGATATAAATGCTATAGTAACTTACTAATCCCATGAACACCTGGAGTTTAGCCACATTATCAGGTGCTGGTATTACTTTTATAGCCTCAGCCCTTTCTGGATCCAGTTTTCTTCCTTTACTGTCAATGATCTGCCCTAAATACTTTATCTTCTTTAAGAAGAACTCGCATTTTTCAGCACTCAGCTTGAACCCAGATTCCTCAATTCTCTGAAATACTGCTGTAATATGCATTTTGTGTTGGGCCTCGTTTTCACTTTTAATCAAAACATCATCTAAGAATGCAATTGCACAGTCCATACCAGCCAACATTGTGTCCATTATTTGCTGGAATAGGCTTGGAGCTACCTTCAATCCAAAAGGAAGACGATTTAGTTTTAAAATCCCTTTATGCGTGTTTATTGTCAGATACTTCAAACATTCTTCACTGACTTTAACTTGAAGGTAAGCCTCTGACAAGTCCAACTTTGAAAACACTCTACCTGCATTTAATTTAGTGAATATATCCTCCAGAGACGGTAGAGGGTACGCATGGTCTTTCAAACAGTCATTTAAGATTTCTGATTTTTCTTTTTTATATATACGGTTGGAGATGCCCAATCCGAGTAATTGACTTTTGAAATTATGCCAATTTTTTCCAACCTTTCTAATTCCTCATTTATTGAGTCTAGTGCTGAAAATAGTACTTTTCTCTTTGGTTTAAAGATTGGTTTAACATTTTCTTTCAATTCGAAATTGACTTCTGTTTTTGTGCACAGACCTAGTCCTTCTGAAAAGACGCGAGGGAATTCGCTTTTCAAATCCGTAATAAATCTTTCTGTTTGCTTCGTCCTATAGTTCTCTATCATGTTAACTTTGTTACAGAAATAATTTACCAGTAATTCCCATAAGTTAAACAATATGATCCAGTCTAAACTAAAGAGGTTTACTGAACCAGGGAGCCCATACATTTTTGATTTGTGAATTTTTCCCATGAACGAAATGTTACATTTTAATTCACCTCTAAACTTAAGTCTTTTTCCTGACACTCCCCTAGCAATTTTGTCTGTGTTAGTCAATGTTGGATAACCGATTTTTTTCCATGTTTGTTCGTTTATTACCAAGATATCACTTCCTGAATCGAGTAATAATTTTACGGTCTGCCTATTTATTTTGACATTTTCTTCTTTGACCCTCCTCAATTTCGTTTTTAGATAAAAGTATGTTCAGTTTCGTTTGAGACTTTGATTTTATTTTTCTCTGTTTTTCCCCGACAATGGGCACTTCTATCGCCTACACGCCCACATTTAATTTATTACTTTCTGTAAACGTTGCACAAGTTTTTCCTCGTCTAACATTCCTTGTTAATAAGCGTTAAAACAAAAATGAGGGGAAAATTACTTTCTGTAAGCATTGAACAAGTCTTTCTAACGTTCTTCGTTAGTAAGTGTTGTCAACTGTATCTTTTTTCTTTTGTTTTAACTTGTGAGGTCATTTCGAATCTTGTCACCAACTGATATGTCCCAGAAAGGGATATATTTGTTCGAAGTAGTTAAGTGGTTTTGGCTACTGTAACCGGGTAGGACAATCTAGCAGGTAGCCGTAATGGACTGGTACTCGTAGGCAATATGCTTAGGCAATAGGTGTAGGCGATGTACCTCCACATCAGTCTGTATTTATGGCTGACACCAGCCAATCATATTACTGTGAGTGGGAACCCAGGTGTATGCATATTCATTACATCACTTATATACATCTATTTGAATGATGGACCAGAAGTTTTTGCTTGGATTAATGCCTGGAGAGGCTGAGGAATATTACATGAAGTTGATTTCTTTGAAACCTTTTTAATTTTGGCAAGGTGGGCAATAGTTTTGTGAAGAAGCACTGTCTTGCATGAATATACACTTTAGCCTAAACCTTTTTGGTTGAGACCTGGACAGCCCCAAAATCATCTTGTTCAAGAATCTATACTAAGATCTCTGCATTTATTTTGAAATAATTCTCAAATTTGATAGGGTCTGTAATTTTACTCCCTACAATGCTAAGCCAAAATATTATTCAGCCTTTTTCCTGTTATTATTTTCTAAATCATGTTGGCTTATTCTTTCCATTAATGACCCAATCTCTAGCCCAGCCATCAGGTCCATTCAATGTAGCTCAACATTCACCACCAAAAAAATTACTGTTGAGAGATCAATTTTCATGCACTACTTCACCCAACAGATGTTTTTTTAAAGTTGGTAGTTTGGTTACTTACATTTACTTTGCCAATAATCTAGATATTCTGTATTTGTTCTCTTTACATAAGCTTATTCAAATATTTTCTTGTTGGTCAATTTACTTTTTTTGCTTATTACTCTTTTAATATTTCCTTTTTTAGTGATATTCTTAAATTCTTAGTTAGGTAAGGTGCTGAAAAGTTCTTAGCTTTACCTACTCCCCTAAGTATGGCCAAAGTGTAGCAAATTTACTGCGGTGGACAGTGGAAATAGCTGACAAGGATTTGACAGCAACCTGAGATGAAATGAGGAATTGTTTTGATTTTGCAATTGATATGAAAAAAAAAGTCACTGAGTTGTTTCATAAACCCTCAGAGTGGAGAACTTGTTCACACTAGGATTTAAATTTGTTAGAGGATTGGGTTTGGCAGCCGTTGGTGTGTTAAAAACCTTACTCAAATTCTTCATTTTCATTACATTGCATCAGAAATTTCTTTTTTACCTGGATCAAGAACATTTCAGCACCTCCTTATCATTAAACTTCTAATACCACCTGTTGTCATATTTTTATTTTTTATTTATCTACTCAATGCAAATTCATTTATTAAGAAACCAGATATTCTGAGACATTGTTATTCTGTTTGGGCGCTTAGCAACAAAAACATATCAACTAGAGACATGCGTCCTTGTCAAATCATTGTTAGTAAGCTAATCTCAAAGATCTGTATGATGATAATGAATTGGATCTTCCCCAGGTATCCGACACTTATGGTATTATGTCATACCAAGCTGTATTTAAAGAAAAAAATACTAGGCACTTGGTGGTGGACAAAAGCTGACAAACAAGTTTTACTAGATAATTACACTAGGTTAGTTTCAATCCTTACCAGAAGTTCAATGTGTTGCTTTATACTGGATGAAATTAAGTGTAGTTAATATCTAGTGTCCTGTCTTATGGCTAAAATAGTTGTGTATTTTCCACCAAGACTAGAAATCAGTGTTCAAGTCCAGGGAAAAGCCAAAATTTCAAGTGCTGATCTCCTAGGGAAGCTGACTCTCTTCCTTTGGAAAGGTCTTCATTTCCTCCAAACTCAGCTCAGTAAATATTGATAACAAGCCACAAACTACATGGGTAAATCAATGTCCATAAACTAATGATGAAAAGAGCACTTATTTTACACAACAGATATTTCTCAACATAATATCCTTCCTTATCTAGGTACTTGATTCAATGATCACAGATCGATTATCATACAGTGAAAATTTCACATCAAAATCTAGCTACTTATGTCAGGTTACAGGCCTACTGATTAACCCTTGTACAAAATGGGTGGGGGCTGAACAGTTCTCAGCTTGATCAAGAAGCCCTCAAAAATAAATAAATAAATAAATTAATGTTTGGTAAGATATTGGAAATGTGTGTCAAGCTGAGAACTTTTCAGCACCCCCTCAAATGTCAAAAGATTTTGTAAATTTACTTTCAATCATGTTTGAAAGGAACTTGATCCCCATTCTTCTTTTTATCTTTTTCACAATCCTCCCTATACCCAGTCTTTTTTCTTACTTTCACTCTCTGTAACCCCCTGCATACTAGTGACAACCCCCGCTTTGCTTGGGGTGAAATGCTTAAAAAAAACAACAACAAAAAAAAAACTATATATGAAGATAACATCAATCAGAAATTAAAGATTTGGATATACATTGACATGCAAAATTTTGGGGTCACATGGGTAAATTAATTACTTTTGTTAATTTTACCCCAAAATTGAGTGATTAACAGTATGCTTTTTTTAGGTACATTTTATGATCTTTGAGGACCAGAAAACAAGTTACTTCATTATCATCATCTTTGTTTCAGCAGAAATTTTAGCCATGTTTTAGTGTAAAAAAGCAAGCTAATATTTAACTACATTGACTTGTTAAGCCACCTTATACACATGTTAATAAGATAGAATAATTCTTACTTAGAAATTTGCTTATTATCTTGACTTTATCATCTCAGATCTTTCATTGGCGCAATATTTGTGCATGACCTTTTTTAAGCTTCAAGCTACTTAAAGCAATGTATCTTCTGTTACACAACACCTATGAAAATGCAATTTTTGAAATCCTCAGGGTCCAGAGACACTACTGATAAAAGCATACTGCTAAACAATCTTAATAACATAATGGTGTATAATCATTCATATAGTTGGCCCAAAACTTTTGCATGCTAGTGTACTTCACTGCCTATGCTATCAAACTATCTTTAGCAAGATCACATGACTCTACAGCAATAATAATCAATCCTCTTGTCACATGCTTCAGATATCTTATCACACAGAGACATATCACAAACAAAAGCATGGCTTTAAAAGGGAAAAAATCTTTGTACAAGAGTGATAGTTGTATGATGAATTTATATTTATCTAAAATTCTGAATAAATCATTTTTCCCTGAATAAAAAGATATGGATAAGATTCAAGTATTGTTGAATACAACACACAATTGAGAAAGACTAAAGATTGTGCCAGCCAAAAGTTGTGATTAAAACAAGCTTAACCTTTAATACTTCTGTATTCACATGCATTACTTTCCTTTCTAATATCTTTTTTTAAGGTCTCTCATTTTCTGTTGTCATAGCAGGATATCACAACATAACAAAATTTAATAAGATTCACCTGCAGTGGCAGGACAGACATTTTGCCTATAAAGTCAGTCAGTCAGTTAAGTGCCAGATATGATATACGCATGGGCGATCATGTAGCTTTTGATACATGACTGAACAGGCAGAATTTTTTTCCTGCAGTAGGATGCCATTTCTTTCTGCAGCAGACTGGTTGCCAACAAAGGTTAAAGAACCCAGTCTGTCCTGCTATTTAACCCATAGCCGGGAGGAGAAGAGATGGATTCATACCTTTCCCAAGGGTATTTGTGCGTAAGTGAATTTCACAAACTCGACTGGAATTCAAACTCGGCTGAGTTCTTACTTCGAGCTGATATCCATTACACAAGTACAAAATACAGTAACAGTAATAGTACAAATATACCCAGCTCAATAAGTAATATAATGTTATCTAGTTTTTGTATAGTAAGAAAATTATCTTTGAATATTTTGCCAAAAAGAAAAAGATTAGGCTGCTGGCTATAAAAAGCTTATTTTTAATTACTTTATTTTTTTTAATAGTTGGTTGTTTAATCAGTCATATTCAAGAAGAATTTATGATTTTGACTGAAGGCAGATTCATAAATTCTAGCACTGGCCTGCTCTCATAAAAACTTAACCAGGATCAAAAGGTGAACAGAAGAAACAACAAATGTCCTTGCATGGTGAGGTACACAAAATCTGTGTTGGTCCTGGGATCATGAACAAAGAGTGCTATATAATACTGGCCAACCTTTCCTGGCAGGGTCTCAGGCTCAGTGGCGCAACTTATATCAAACTGCTAGAAACGGCAATCAAGTCCAATACAAGTGAGGTAGCCCAGGAGAGATACTGTTTCAGAACTCTACTCCCTCCCATATGAGCCCAGGAATGGCTGGACAAGGATTTTCAAAAGTATATATGTAACCTTCTAGCTGTCCTGATTTAAATACCCTGTACTGGGATATCATCAAAGAAAGATACAAAGTGGTAAAGGACATGATTGTGAACATGAGAACTGCCTAATCCAGGCAATATAAGTGAGTGCTGGAAGTGAAAAAGCAGTGTTCAATATAAAAGAACATATCTAAGATATATATATTAAAAATGAGTATAACCTTATTCCTTTCTGCACAATGCCATTTTTCTCTTTCCCGCAGCCCTTAAATACAGGATTGTTATGTCAAACAATCCCAAATTTATACCTCATGATAGAAACTGAGTAGCATCGTACAATAAGGATATACCGGTTATATATATATATATTATATTATATATATTATATATATATATATATATATATATTCGGTTTATACATTATTTTTATAGATATAATTTATTTCAATGCTCTGTTTTATTTTAATTACATTTACTGGCCTGAATGTTTGAGAAATTTTGTAGAAAATTTGTGCTTTTCCGACAGGAATCGAAACTGTAACTCTTAATTTGATCTGATGTACTGTTAACCATTCTGCCACAAAGAAGCGTCTGGATAGCAAAGTCTGATTTTCTGTTTATAAACATACTCTTTCAATGATTTTTCTCGAGCAATCATTTCTGGTCACAAAATATATCTTAATGTAAACTTTCAAGAAGAAAATAACATATAAATGGAAAATATATTAAAATAATTGACAGACTTAATTCATTTCATTATATATATATATATATATATATATATATATAAAATTTGTAACTTAGCTGATTGATGTTAACACACACACATATACAAGTTTCATTGAAGATTACTGACAAAGTACTGTGGTTAAGCTTTTTATAACATTTTTCTTGCATTTGTACAAGTGATTTATTTTCTGGACAGAGTATAAAAACTGTCCAAATGATTTGTAGATTCGAGCACATCAACTAGTTTATTAGTCATTATCAAAGATGTTTTTTATATGTATATTTTATTTATATATATATATATAAATTACAGTCAGTTAAACAAAAAACATCCTTGATAATGGCTAATAGACTAGTTGATATGCTTGAATCTACAGATCCTTTGAACAGTTTTTACATAAAAAAAATCACTTGTATGAATACAAGAAAAATTTAAATGCATATAAAAGAGATTGCTGTCCAAATACACACTTTTATATATGAAGAAATATAGTTTTAAGGTGTGCTATATTTATGTGATAAAGTGCTCAATATCAGATATAAAGCATATGTAAATATAAAAGTGAACATTGAAGTCAATACTCAGAGGCGACAATCGTCAGGCCTGACGAATGCATCTAGCATGAAACATCCTGTCGCCTCTAAGTGTTGACTTCAATGCTCACCTTTTATTTATATATATATATATTTTTGCAAAAGTATTATAAAAAAAATAGTTCCAACAGTCAATGCTGAATTTGAAAATGCATCACTACCTACCTATATATATATATATATATATATATATATATATATATATATATATATATATAAAAACAAAAATAACTAATCTATATTTTATTTTAATTGTATAAGGATACTGAAAAGTTCACAGCCCAACCTAACTTAAAAAAAATAGACAAATAAATATATAAAACTAAATATATATATATATATATATATATATATATATATATATATATAAATATATTGAAAATGGGTTAAACCGAGAACTTTTCGGCACTGCCTTGTTTTATAACGCTCAATAAAATAGTACCAGAGTTTGTTATTACTATGTTCCCAAAACAATAAAATCATTTTGAAATGTGTATATTTTTGATATGTGATACACCGAGTATAAAAATGGTTAAAATAACAGAGTAGCACATTCTCAGAAGATTCAAGTTTGCAGCATTTACTAAACATCATTGCTATTACTTTTTATTTAGAGGTATTCATTTTTGGGAAGCATCAGTTATAGAATGACATAAAACAAGGATTTGTTGTAGATCAGGTAAAAAATGTTAAAAATATGCCCAATGTTCTAACAGATTTTCATGGTGTGTATATAAGGAGCAAAAAAAAAAATAGTTGTAAAGAAATTTTATCAGTAAAAATGTTTTACTGTACAGAAGAGAGTCATGCATTATAACAAATGCCTTATCATATCTAAACTAAGTAGAGAAATAATATAAAAATATATTCAAATTCTGCTTATCTTTCACATAAATCAAGACTCGAGTTCACATGGTCAAGGCTGATGGCAGATATTGTCTATTAAAGTTAAAATCTTCCGGTCTTCAATCTGGTGTGTTTAGAAATCAAAGTGAATATAAATTTTCCTACCATTTAAACAATGCATACATTTTATCCTGATTCTAGTAATGGTAGTACAAAATGCTTGACCAAGTTGCAAAGTGTTAAAAAAGAGAAGAGATTCCAAATTTGAAAATTATTACATCTGAAGGAACAATGATGATAATAAAAAGAAATAAAACCAGGGACAAAATATTTTTGAGAAATTTATTGTCTTAATTTTGAGCTAATTCAATAGTTAAAAAATGACTTTACAATCATTAAGTACAAAAAAAGAAAAGAAAGAAAAACGGAAACAAAAAAAAATAAGAAAATCAAAGTGAAGGTACAAATATAATCCAGTCTGAGGCTAATTCTTCTTGCCTTAATAGTTTAATAACATAACCAAGTTTAAAGAAAGTATAATTAGAAATTATAACAGCTTATTTTTATTTATGTTAAGACTAAATCTTTAGAACTTATAAAAATGCATGTTCCACTATAATTTCATTGGCACTAAAGTTTAGGAACAAGTCTCAAATTTAGATGATTGTTAATTAATGAAATACCAGAAATTTTTTGTAGCAGTTGAATATATCTAGACCACTACCCTTGTTTTTTGTACCCCTGAAACAATGGCACAATGTGAATGCAATTACACATGACTATGTTATATTGTTAAAAACTATCCCAAAGTCTTATTTTTCCTTTCTGTGTTAGCCATAAATTATATATTCATCATGGTTAATAAAAAATATTTCACTCAATTCTTAGCTTAATATTCTTCTTATAAAATTAAATTTATGAGTTAAAGAAAATAAAAATAAATAGGTTTTAAATGATTTTCATTCCAAAAATAAGGTCAATCAATCTTTGACACTGTCATGGGGAATTTTATATTTTTATTTGTGAGAGATTGTTCATTTTAAATATATCCATAAAATGTCTAAAAACAATTTCAAGGAAATTGAAAGAACAATGAATTTTAGAAGTCTAAATCCACTACTGTTTCAACTATCAATATAACAGAATCCAATAAATTCTCAAAGAGATCTTTTCTCAACACATTAGTGTAGAATGTTAGTAAAACTTACAGAATCAATTTCATTCCTATAAATCTTTAATTTAGAACATTTCTGAAAGGTTAAGTTTTATTGTTTCTAACAGTAACTGAGGATATTTTTCATTTCATATTTATTTGATAAAAAAACAATATTTAACTGGACTTCTATTGATTTATATTAAAATCTTGAAAAAATGATTTTCAATTTCTACTTAAGTAGGTTAACAGCAGTTAATTTCCATGAATATTTTTTGGTCTTAATAGGATCAACTGGCAACCAGGTTAGAATACCTTTCCTTGGTATTGACACTCCTTTGTTTTATTTTTTATGATATATACACTCATATATGGGAAACAGAATGCTGATGTTTTATAATAAACTATTACCTACTTCTATTGGACAGTTTTGGCAAAGAGAAAGATTTAAAAAAATGCTATATATATATATATATATATATATATATATATATATATAATTTATATTAAAAAAAGTATTGATGGTTTTGTGTAATGAAAATGTTCCTTTTCATTTAAAATCTCATGTCAACTTTGTGGTATTCTTGACATTTTAACAAAAATTGGATAAACAATTTTTTTAAATGATCATCTGGTAGAAAAGTATAATTTGATGACAACCTGAATTTAATATTTAATCATTAAAAACCTGATAACCAGTCAAGTTAGACAAGGTTTTTAATCCTTTTCAAACCCACAAAAGAGATGCTTGATAAGTGCTTTTATCTCAATATGGGCTCAAATTATACTAGAACTATTTTTTAAACTATTTGTATGGCTGAAGTTTTTAAAAAATTGTCACAACATAATTATACAAATATATTTTTAAAATGAATTTTGCAATAATTAGGTTCTGAAGTTTGTTATAGAGTTGTTGATCTGTTAACCAGCAAAAATCATTATGAAGGATTATTGATGAGAAAAATATGCAAAAACAAATTAAAAACTCACAAGCTTCATCCAGATTATCATAAAACTGTAAGATAGCAAAATTTATAAATACATATTTGTAAAATTAGAGTAGAAAATATTATGGAGTATTTATTCTTGGTATTAAACAGATATTAACATGATTATACTGATCAATGAAAAAAAATTACAGGAAAAAAAACATGCTTCTTTTTGTAGGTTTAATTCAAGGTAGGTAACAATGGGTTTTTAATACAAGTGAAACAGACGTGAGCATAGGAGACAAAGGAGAAATGGAAGATGTAAAACCATGACAATGAGATTTTATGACAATTTCTTTTTTGTAAGTTATTAGAAATGTCTTAAGCATAACGTACAAAAAGACATCACAGCGAACACTACCAACTGTGGCTAATGTACAGTGGAAATACCTTGCTACTACGAGTTATTGAAAGTTTCGTCAAACAGGATACCTCAAGTGAAGACAACATTGAATTATCTCCCTTGCAAAAGTACGCAAAGCAACGTGAAGGAAGCCTGTGAAAAATTTGAATGTTATAGTAAACAGTTTATATTTACTTTGAATATTAAACAGTATTAGGGTTGTTATTACTATAAATATTATCAGCATATGTACCTTAAGCCTTAAGACCTTAATGAAATCACAAAATTGAAGATGCAAGTACAATTAAAAAATAAAATAAATTTCAAAAGTTGGAGTATAATAGATGTTAGTATTTTGAATTCAGAGAACAATACATCTATTGTAAGTGATGTAACAGTGACTATGTTTTTATTAGCATATCACAAATTTTGTAAATATAAGTAACCAGTAATCTTGTTTTTTTCAATTCTAACCACAGTTCAAAATAGATTTTTCATTACAATTATTTTCAATTCCTAGATTAGAAAACTTTGAACAGAAAAAAATTATATTATACTTTTTAGAGTTGTATCTTAGTGTTATCTATAACAAGATGAACAGAATTGTTTTTTAATTTTGCAATCCACACTCCACTGAAATCAACAATGTATTTTAGTCTCTCAGTGTTTCATAAGTTATCAAGTAGTAGCAGCAACCAAAGGGGCCCAACTTTGCATTGTACAGTCAAGTAACAATGATTCATTTTCATGTTGGGAAGAAAAGGGTAATAATTTTTGTTTTGAATTTTCAAAATTTAAACTTAACATTTTAAAATTATGAATGTATAAAAGAATATGGCAGATGAAAACCTTAGAAAAATTGAATTTTTTTTCTAATGCTCAGTTTATTATGAACTGTTTTGTTTTACTCTGGTTTTCTTATATTAGCATGATGTCGTAATCAACTCATGAAATAGTAGTAGCAATATGCTATATAATTATACAAAACTTCCTCACAGAAAAAGGACAGATATCTAGTTAGATTTATCAGCCAATTTATAATTTGTTTTTCCTCTCACCATTTGTTTTTATTTGTCAGTCTGCTGGCCAATAAGAAATAAGGAAAGGAATTTGTTTAAATTTATCAAAATGTCAAAATTTGATAGGTAAAATGACCATTGCTGGCAACAAAAAGCCTCTGTCAAAATTACCAGCAGACAGAAATGCACACACACACACAAACACACAAACACATGCAGAGAAGCCTATAAGTATGTGTGTCTGCACATGCACATCATGGTGGTAGTTGGGGTTGGGAAGGGAGAGGAAGTCCAGCCACCTTTTAAGTTGACAAAATTTTTCTTAATTCCCCACTCGCACTGAGTCTCACTGTTTCATCTCCTCCACCAACACAAGTGCCATTGATGAATACCCTGGGAACCTGTAATTGATAGAAAAAAAATATTAGCCTCCATTGAAAAATTTTGACATAAAAATATTCTTATTTTATTAAAGTCTATCATACTTGTTTCACCTGCCTATTGTCAATAGTGACACTAAAAAAGAAAAGAACGTGTATACAAAATCAAGTTAATCTTGCCATAATTTGAACCACAAACCTGGAGATAGATAGAAAAATGATATATCCTTTAGGACACTATTCTGCTGTTTGAATAGGAGGTGAAATTAATTTAGAGATACTAAGTTAAGAAATTTTTTTAATAATTTCAATGCCAAAATGTAGGAATTAACAGGTGTGTGTATAGGCTAAGAATAGAAAAACGGAGAAATCTCCATAGACTAAATAGTATCACAAGAAAGCAAATATTAGTCATAGCAGTGCATGAAGGACAAAAACAAAGGGTGAGTTTCAAAGAGGGGGAAATTATTTAACATCATTTGGAACCTAACAGGTGAAGTAGCATCCTTTGACACTGAACATGCTAATGTTTATAATTACTCGAATTAATCACTTATACATTTCCAAAATATTGATACATTAAACTCATTTACAACAATGAAAATATTTTCTTTGAATTTTTATTACATTTTAACAAAGACTGTTGTTTTCAGTCATTTCTTTGATTTTTTTCAACTTATACTTAGTCTCATTATCATTGGGATTTTAACCCTCCATTAGTACAGTGTGGTATTTGAACACTTCATAAAGTGCTTTTCATTAATATTTAAGCAAGTGATAAATCAAATTTTCATGATTCATCAAGTAGTTTTCTGAATATCTCTGTCAAGTAACAAGGAATTTTGTTTTTGTTTTAAATCATAATTTTTGTGCAAATCATAAGCACATAATAAAGTAAAAAACTCTAATAAATGCTGTATGCTGTAAATATCACAGTAACCATCTCATTCATTGCTTGGAAAGTACCAAAAAAAAAAAAAAAAAAAAAAAAAAAAAAAAAAAACAGTTCAAGAGGAGTTGAATAATAAAATCTCACACCAAACAATATTATAGATATATCTAATTAAACATAATACAATGTGTAATTTACACAATATATTTGTCATAAATATTGGGTATATTCTGAAAATAAGTTATCGATATTGGTTGATTAGTACCAATTTTATTGTGAAAACATTGACTTGTATAATAAAATCTTTCAGCATATGGTCTGAATGAAGCTTAAATATAAGTGACATCAGATAAGATCTTTTCAGCTATGTTATGTTATTTGTTTCTTTACAAACATGAGAGGATACAGAAAAGTGGATTGGTCCAAAGAAACAGTATAAGAAATGTTCATGCTTCTTCTATTTCTCAATATTTATAATTTTTTTACTAATATATATAATATATATATATATATATATATATATATATATATATATATATATATATATATATATATATATGTATGTATGTATGTATGTATGTATGTTCAGTAGGTTTTCTTAATTACTACCTGGTATACATGAGAATGAGCTCATACTTCATTACTCTGGGATAAATGACCACAGGAAATCAAATTTATTCTCAGAACTTACTTATACAACAAAGGTTAATTCTTTTGCCTTTTAATTCTATCCAGTGAAAAACTAAACAAAACAAATCTTCCACTTTTTCAATAAAGAATATATTTTGAGATTGAACTTGATGATTAGAGCAATAAAGATGGATTTGTGAAGTTCATTTCAAAATTCACTTGAAAAGATAAATAGAGTAAAAATAGAAGTTAACAACATATTCCCAAATTTTTTTTAACACAATTAGTCTACAAAATAGTCCTATGTAACACAATTAACCTACAACTAAGATAGCTTTTCTTAAACCAAAATTTTCTTCAAAAAGTTTAAATTTTTGGCTTAGACTTTTTGGTAGAAACCAGATTGATAAAAAGTAAACCAAAGTGAATTAAGAGTAGTGACTAACACAAAGAGCCCATTTCTTTGCAGTTATACATGGAGAAGCAGTTAATCCAACTGACAAATATGTAACAGATGACTGAGCCAATAATTAAAGAATATAGAGAACTTGGTAATGACAGGAGAGGGAAAGAAGCAGAGGAGTTAACCTTTGAATAATTTTTTTTTCATATAACAAAAGTTACTTTTTTTTTCTTTTTTACAATCCATTGCTGTTAAGTTGGTTTGTCATTCAAAAACCAACAAAGCTTTCATGTTTCAATGGATAACTTATACTTAGTCAAAATTTTGTTTTTTCTTAAATCTTTATGAATATAGAGGCTTTATTTTGAGTTAGACTAAGAAAAAAATGATATTTCAACTCAACTTGATGGTGAAATGTTATATGATAAATACCAAGATGACATTGGTTTCAATTAAAATATTTACCACTACAGTTTATTTATGAAAGAGTGGATAGTAGGTTTATTCTGTAATATGTATAGTTTGTTTAATTCACTTAACTGTACAGAGTTAAGTACAAATCAAATTTTCAGAACAATAAACTGGGTATTAAAATTTAAGATTTTCCAGACCCATTTATCACTTAGTTTGAAATTATTTCATTTGAAGTCTCTGAATATGACTACTTAAGCTGTCATGTGTTCAACTCAATCTATAAGTATTCAATTTATTCAAATAGTTCATGTATCTAATCAATTGCTTTTTGGATATGCAAATTCCATTTTCCACACCTATAAAAATGGTTATAGCCATGGAAAGTGGAATTCGCAAGTAGAGTTCAAATCCCAAGCTAGTCTGTTGCATTCACTTTCACACAAATGCCGTTTGGAAAGGCATGACGTCATCTCTTCTTCCCACCAGCTATGGGTTTAAATCACAGAGTAGAATGGACATTATCTCTTTGGGTGGAAAACAGTCTAAGAGAATGAAAATTCTGAATTCAAATAGTGGAGAAAGCAACAGAAAACCATTCCACTAATTTAAGATAAAGAAAAATTTGTCAATAGTCATAATCACTTATTTCCTGCAGGAACATAGCTTTAAATTATGAGAAAAAGATCTTCAGTGATATTTTATGATTTTGCACCTCAAACAAGGTCCATAGCATTATGAAAACAGATTATAATAAGTACAAGACACTAAAATAAAATTAAAGAAAGTATATTGCAAATGCAGTCAAAGCCAAAAAGAAACAAATGTACCATATACACTTAACTATGATTTGATCTTTAACAACCAGTTGTGGGGACTTTCAATAACATGACTCAAGAAATCAAATAATTTAATAAGAGATGCAGAAACAAAAACATTAGGCTCAATTTAGAGATAAGCCATAAAGACATGCTACCATAAACTAATTTATGGGACTGTTCTGAGAGAAATCTTTTGATTCATGTTAACATCCTAAATAAAGTAATTATCTTGTAAAAATCTTACCAAATAACTGAACTCATTATCACATGCACAAAACAAATAATATCAAAAGCATCAAATCATAACTATCTTATAAGAACAGAAAACAAAAATGAAAAGAATCTTAATCTAATTAAATCTCAACTAGTTCAATTATTAACAAAATTAAGAAACACAAAACCATAGTTCTATAGGGCAAATAATTTCAGCAAGAGAACCTCAACAACTTTAGCTGTTCATTATAATCTTTGATATTACTGATGAGATTTTAACCTTGTATAAATAAGTAACATTTTGTTTTTTCTTGTAGACCACTGACTTTATAGCTACTCTACCATTTCTCACTTAGCTTTGTTTTTTTCAGATATTTATGATGGTAGAGAGATATGGGAGGAAGAACTCGATGGTTAACCACCAAATTTTGTAACTTATTTTACCTCACATTTATTTTATCAAGCTTTGACACAATTTGTATGCCATTGAAAATCAGGATAAATGGAATTGTCAGTAGTTAGGAATTAGGGAAACATTGATAGAATTATATGTATAGGAGATAAATTCTATCTCTCAGGACACCAATATAAAATTGCACACAGGTAGTGTTGGTGTCTCAAGATTAAAATATGATGCCTTGAATGTTTCACAGTTGTACAAGATCAATGTTAACAAAATTGAGCCAATGAAGATGGTTCAAGTCCCATTCCATTAAATCATGTTTTATGAGTTGAGTGAACTGATAGTTGATAATCAAATTTAAAAACTTCTAAGTTTTGTTTGTATGGCTATTTCATATTTGTACATACACCAGCAGAATAGCAGCTAAGAGAATGAAATTTTACGATGTTTCAAGTTAGTGAGTCTCAGTAAGACACAAATCCCAAATAATGATTTGTAACTAGTACAATAAAGCCATTCTTGCAGTCTGCATTTATTTGCACTGGGAGAAAGTTCAGAGAAGTACTATTTTGCAATATGGTATAATGTCAACAGTAGAGTTAGTTGGTTTGGCAATTTATGTTTCAGTATCCATTTTTGGTTTTGTTTTCCTGTATACCATGGTTTTCAATTCGGTTTTTAATTTAGTATTTTTGATTTCTAAGGAAGCCATTCATTTTCTTGTGTAATGATAGCATTTCCAGTCAATATCTGATTTCGTTTGAGATTGATAAATTTGCAACTTAGTCCATTCAACTTGCAATTTCTCGTGTATTTCTGGTCCAATCTTAAAAATATTCAAATGGCTGGAAAGAAAATAAAATAATCTTTCTAAATATGTAATTTGTATGTGCTTTTATTCATTGAATTATTTTTTACAGCGAGTTAAAATGGTATTGCTTCAACCAGTCAAAAATGCAAAATAATTTTTTTTTCAATACTAAATTTTACATGTTACTTTGTTTCGCAAAATCAAAGTGACCAATCTTTATCAATATTCTTGAAATTGTACACTCAATTAGAACACAACTTAAACTACAACCAGGAATATGCTCATTTCTTCTGACCTGAGGAAGCAAATTCCTTCAAAAATTATAAAGTAAGCAAAGAAAAAAAAAAACAACTCAATTCTTTTCTGGTACGCCAGTCAACTATTATTGGGGTTTTGCAAATAAATTTCTTCTAAACAAAGAAAATCAATGAGTTATTTTTCCACTAAATAAATTTGTTTTTATCTAGCGAATACACTTAAAATTAAATATCAAAAATAATTAAAAACTTTTAATTTCATTTTTAGAATGTGTAGATTTCCAAATCTCTGAGTATCACCTGTTCTTTTTTAGATACACATTTTAAAACTGAAATTAAAAACTATTTTAATCATTTTAATATATAATCTTAAGTGTATTCGCCAGATAAAACCATAAAAAATATTTGTAAAAATAAAATTAATTAATTTTCCTTGTTTAGAAGAATTTTATAGGTAGAACAGTAACAAACACCCACCGAACACTAGTGGCTAGAAAAAAAAAAAATTTTTTACTTTGGGTTTAAAAAAAAATGACTTGTAGTTTTGAAAATATACACATTTTTAAAACTGATTTTTTAATATCTAATTTTACGTGTATTTGCTAGATAGAAACAATTTTATTTGTAGAAAACAGAGACTCACATATCTGGAAATATACACATCTTAAAAATGAAATTAAAAACTATTTTAATTATTCTTAATATTTAATTTAGGTGCATACCCTAGATAAAAAAACAAATTTATTTATAAAAAAAATCTTCATTTGTTTTTCTTGTTTGCAACAACTTTATTTCATGATTGGTGTAACTGGCTTACTAGAAAACCCTAACAAAAATTCAGACTTCATAAAATTTAACATGAAGGTGAACCTGGCAACTTTTTTTTTTTTTTTTTTTTTTTTACTCAGTATTTTGTTAACTTAATTTTACTGCAAAAAAGTTTGTTTTTCTTTTAAAAACTGAAACAAATAGATTTCACTTTCCAACATCATGTCGTATCTCCTTTTTTTTCTTCTTCATTTCTTTTATAAACAAATAGACTTCACATTTAAAACTAGTCAATTATATGTTTTAACATTTTTGTTCAATCTTTTTCTCTTACAATGGTATAAATGTTGATAAAATTTAATTTTATTAACATCTGGAAGTCATTTTCAATAGTGTTTCTTTGGATATGGTCACTCAGTAGTGATATAAAAATGAAACCGAAATCATTTGGTTCTGTAAAAAATTTCAATGCGGTTTCACAGTGTGAAGATGAAACCAAAATAAGTTGTTTTTTTGGTTAAACCTCACATCTCTAGTCAACAGTAATTTATCCAATGACTTAGCAATTATATATTTGTTTTTACACAGGCTTGTATCAAAAGTAATAGGTAAGTGTTGGATTAAGCCAAATGTGATATAATGTCATATTTATAAAGCATCCAATGAACATTTGCATCTACTCACAAGCACCTGATAGTGAATTTGATCTTTTGATAAATGTAGACTTGTGTTAAAATTGACACCATTCAACCTATCTTTATTCCAGAAAAAGTATTTACCTATAAGAGTGCTTATTTTACTTTTGTTTTTTTAAATTTGGTCTTTTTATATACAAAGAAATAAAATGGCTAACAAGATTTTTGTGATTTATAGAGCCAATGACTCTAGAGACCTAATTATTTCAGCTAAATTTGATCTTACTAAATATACTTGAGTAAAAAAGTTTTGCTATGAAAGACTAATTTAGCATGGACAAATATGTTAAGTGGTTAAAGTGTTATTTTGCCTGCTACGATTTTTTTTTGTTCAGTTCGTATGGAGATCTAGTTTCATGTTAAGATAAATTGTTGGTTCTCACAAACAGGAAGTTAAACAATTTTGTTCATGTTAGCTTGTTTCATGTTTTCAAAAGAAGAAAAACAATTTTGAAAGCATAAGAGAAAATACAGAGAGAAAGTAGAAAACCATTTATGGCAACTGGTCAACATTTGATGAATATGTGCATTTTTAAAAAATAAATTGACTGTATCAAGAGTGTTTTAGTTTTTTTGGAAGGGTGACGTAGGTGGGTCAATTTTTTTTCTAACAGAAATAGAGAAACAGAAATGTTAAATATAGGAATAACAAAATTGTAGATTAAATGAATAGAAATTCTCTAAACTATTTAGTCTGATTAGAATTGGTAGGCATTTGTCTAAAATATTATCTTTTCTCTTCCCCCTACCCCATCTCACACCGACACAATGTAGATTCACAACTCCCTACTCAGATTCCTCCTCTTTATCAAAAAACTCACCTACTATTATTTCTGAATAAAAGAAACATCTGTTTATCTACTGAACATGAAACTAATATGGACTATTGAACATTACTTGATTAAAATTCCTAATAACCACTTGGAATTGAGATTTTTTTTTTATTCTAAGGACAAAGAAATTTCTCACCAACAAATTTCATATAGTGAATAGAGATACTGTATTAGTAAAAAGATGAGGGTTGTCATAGTAATTTTAAAAGCATAAATGATGTCCTTACATAAATTTATAAATTTTACCTTGAGGAGTTTAGAGATAAAAGATGGTCAGTAGCCAAGCATACCATAAGAACTGAGTCTGTGTCATCTAATCAAATGAGAAAAAATGTTTTAAGTGCTTAGGGAATGTGTGAAGGACTTATTTTTAGCTTTTTAGAGACAATGTAGGAGCAGTGGGTTGGTTCACAAGATAAAAATAAAATTAAAGCTTGAAATTTATGAAGTTAGATAATTCCCTATGCAGTTACAGGCAGATTTATCCAGTCAAGCTCAGGACAGAGCTTATTTTCAATACTTTGGAAAATGTTATTAAATGTTATTAAAAAAAAAAAAAATGTCCTTCCTAAGCCACAATAACATCTACACTTTCCCAATAAACTGAAAAAACTAGAATATGAAGCTGACAGTTATACCCATAATTATTAAAGTGCTTATAACAATCTGGTGTGAAAACTGGTGTGAGTACATTATTACAATAAAATTCTCTTTAATTAATGTTCACTTTGAAAACAGAATAACCAACTCAGTTATTCGAGTCCAAAAATATCTGCATATTTCTTTTAAACACAATGTTGAGGGTGTTATTTTGATAGAATCTATTTATAATCATATTCTTTGGCCAGAGTTATTTGTCTGAGAAATGTGTTAAGCTAATATGCAAGGTGACAGTATTTTTTATTTTAATACCAAACATTTTATGCTGTACTGATGTACAGGAAAAAATATTTTTTACTCTAACTGAATCATTGTTGGTATTATTAAAACGGGCTATGACAAACCAATTTGCAAAAACTCTGCCATTTAAAACTATTTTATGCTTGTCAATGCAAGATAACATGAGCAGGCATGTTCTATACATTTATGAAATTTACAACTCTAATAAAAATTATTTGAAAACAATAAATATCAAAAATGGTTAATTCCTGCCACAAAAGGATTAATATGAAAATTTCTAAAAATATTCTAATTTCTATTAAGTAATCTACTTTTAACAGTGACTGTAATTAGCTTGTCAAATCTCTAGAAAAAGGAACAATACATAATGTAAAGTTCACAAAATTATTTAATTTAACCTTTTCTTTGTGTCAAGCACTTAATTGAGCAAATATCTGCCTATTTGAGATAAGAACATGAAAACACCTTGAGTAGCTTTGTCTCTCCACATAGAAATCACATTTGGCAGAGTAAACAAAGTGTTAAATAGATGCTAAAGCTGGGAGTTTAGGCAGTAAATCTGTCTATGATACATGGAAATAAAAATACATGTAGAGCAATCCCAATAAATAATAATAATGATAAAAAACACAAAAATATTAATGTGATTGCATCAGATAAAATATTTGAATATCACAAACCCATACAGTCCTTTTCTTAAAGTGGAGCATATGAAAATCATTATAATATTATACAAGATTAAACTAAACCTTAATAGAGAGTATTAAAATTTACCACATTTTGTGTAGGACAGCTTTAAATATGATTTTTAGTCTTATATTTCAAATTTTACCAATGTTCAAAATTTTGAATTATAATCTCTGATTATACCTAAAGAAAAATAAAACAGTCATTATGACCAAGAACTGTGTAAAGCAGTGAATAATTATTCTTGCAAAACTGTCTATTCACTTATTTTTTCACTGCCTTTTACAAAGCTGAGAATTTAAAACATTTCCCCATGGGTTCAATGGTATAATATTAATCAATTATTACATTTTCTCAACTTTGATTTTTTGAAGATGAGATCATATAATAACAAGACTCCTTTTCTTAGATTTTATATGATTACAAGTTAAACTGGTGATTGCGTTTTTAATGGCACTTCCATATGGCCTAAAGTGAGATGCCAAACAAAACTTCTAATTTTTGTGTCTCTCAGCTGGTTTCTTTACAGCAATAAAAATTACATTATTTTAATATAGAAAAAGTTGGAGCTCACTATATAAAAGGGCTAGATTGAGATTACATGTTTCCCTATTACCCAAGTAAAATTTTTCAGTTGGAAAACAAAAGAAAATTAGCTAGTTACAATCTTACCATAACTTCAATCTACAGTTACCTAAAAACAAAAAACAAAATGAGACACTTTTGCAATATGTGAAAAAACTATAGGCAACAAATGTGAAATAAATTTTACGAAATCCAAAACTGAGAATTTTCTTATAAGACATTTTGGGACAAAGCTTTCAAACATTGATTCAAAATTTATCACAAGTCAACTTGTTAACAGATTTAATCATTTACAAGCAGATTTAATTTTGAATCAATAAGTATTTGAAAGCCTTTTCTTTTGTAAGTAGATTACTTTTAGGCTGACACTAATGTAATCATCACATAAATGGATGAAATTAGAGTTGAACAGCAAGCTGAAGAACAGTCAAGTAAAAAAAAATTAAAAAAAAAAACAATTGCCAAACCATATCAATTTTATTTCTTTTACTTTACGAGGGAACGGGAAAATTTCAAATTTGAAAAAAAGAATTGATTTCAAAATAAGCTTTCTCATTCAGAAAATATAATACATTCACAAATACATCTTTGTTCCATACAAAGAATGTGTTGGCATCAAATAGAACATTTTTTAATTATCAAAAAACCTCAGAATCCATTACATACATTTAAGAGGTTTTATATTTTTCTTAGTTAAACCTATCTAGGGGGTAGGGACTAAAGTTAGTCATTGAAACAGAAGAATTAGAATGCTTGTCCATTTCCTTACAAGATTTCTGATTTCTGGTTCTTTAAACAAGACAAAATAGCTTATTACTAGAGAGTAAATTCTGTAAATTAAGGTTAAAGCAGACAACAGGTAATTTCTCTTGCTCTTTTGCCCTAGGTTTAAGCAAAAACTTAATCAAAACAAACCTAGATGCTATTAAAAGCAACTGGTCACAACTAAAACTATTTTCTGGATATAATTAAGCCTTGTTGATATGTATTTCATAAGTTTTACAACTTTCCAAATTAATGATTTTTATTGAATAATTTTGGAATAAAAATAGGCTGCAGTTAGCAAACAAATACTACTACTAATAATAATACAATGCCAAATAAAATTAAATGATGTCTTGTGATTTTCAAACACAAAAGCCAATCCAGTCATCATTTTATTTGCTTCAGTGTTTGAAAAGTCCTCAGTAAATAATAGGGCATATTCTAAACCTCATTCGTTTGTGCAGTTATATTTATAATAACAAGTTTGGGGAATTCAGTATGGCTCAAACTCACTAGTAATAATTTGCAAGGCAAACTTGCAAATCATTACACCATAACAAGGCTCCCACTCATTTTGCATATAGTAGTTAGAAAAAAATAAATAAAAAATGACGTCCTTTCAAGACATGTGCTCACGGCAATCCACATTTTCCATTTCTTTTATTTGCATATTATGAATTGCCATGAATGTTTTTGGGAAGATAGGAACGGTTTCTTGTTGCTTTCTCCAGTTTTAAATTCAAAGTTGTCTTTTCTAGAAAAGTGCTTTAATAATTAAAAAAACAAAAAACAGAAGTTTACTTTGAATAAATAAAATTTCCACAAGAGTTAAGCAATTTCTTAACTCTTGAACTCCATTCAATTCAAATTGATAACTTGTTTTTTTCTAATATTCTATTTTGGATTGTATTATTCATTTTAACAATGCTTATTTGCTAACTGAATTTATTCCAAAATGTCCCATGAAAACTTGCCCTTGTGTTAACATAGTTAACAAAAAACAATTGAAATCAATTTGATCTTGATACACGACAATCTTCCTTATGACATGTCACTTCAGGATGGAGCAACCATGGTTCTACAGCTTTTTTTTTTTAAACATCTGTAAATTGTGCATTGCCAAAGTTAGTCATTGGGAAATATAGCAGAATAATTTCCCATTACCTACTCTGTTTTTTTTTTTGTTTTTTTAAAGGTGACCACACAAACGGTGCCAACCAAAATTTGAACTTGATGCGATTATTCCATTTTCCATGTCATTAAATTTTTTAGTTCAATCATACCTCCGGTAATGTTGGATAAACTTAGCATGTTATTTTTTTTATGTCTCTTGAACCATAAGGTGAACCTTTGGGTAGATTTATTTTTAAGAGGATTATGGTTGGACAGATTACAAAAATTAGTTTAGGGTAAAGAAAGGATTAGATTAGATATTTAGTGCAAAATTAGTTTTATTTTTAAGTTTTAAGTAGCCCAAAAAAATATTTTTAGATTTTTTAGGCTTTTTTTGCAAGTTTTTTTATTAAAAAAAAAAAAAAAAAAAAAACCTTTAGGGAGTTGTCTTCATATTTTGAAGCCTTTTTTTTTTTTTTTTTTAACCCTGGTTTCTAGTTTTCTTTCGTTTTAAAATTCATACTTCTATTTTCTGATGATCATTTTTTTTTTAACCCTGGTTTCTAGTTTTCTTTCGTTTTAAAATTCATACTTCTATTTTCTGATGACCAAGCAGGACGTTGTTCAACGTCATTGATCCAATACAATTTCCATGGATTTTTTGGGTGACATTTTCAAAGTAAAGCAACAACCCAAGAATAAACTTATTTTTCCCCCTCTTTTCAAATTTCCAACGCAAAAAAAGTAAAACACCTTTCAATTAAAAAAAAACAAAAAAAAAATTTTCAGATTTTTTATTTTTTTAATGAATCAGAAATCTTGAGTAAGAAACACACAAAATAAACAATATATATACAAATAATAAATTCTATATTCGTTCATCATCAAACTCAAACATCTGTGACAATAACACAAGATGACGCACCTGACTCACTAAATAACAATATAACAAATATTTGTTTTGGTTTTATGCTGCATTCCTATAATTTAGTGACATTTTTTTTTGTCAAATTTTAAAGCTTAACATTCAAAAATACATTTTTACCCATATTTTTAAAACGAGGGAAACATTTGAAAGTGATAATGAAGTGTTTACTTTTTATTATATTTTTCAAAGAAAACATGAATTGGGGGAAAGGGAAAAAACGCAAACAATCCACAAGAATTTTATAGGGCATTCTACTGGTATAATTTCGGTCGTAAACTACTTTTTAATCTGTTCATTTTTTAAAAAAATGTATAGAAAATAAATCACTAACGTTTATCAAAATTTACATTGACCAGGATATTCGATTCAATTTTGAAATTTCTAGATTGGTAGAGAAAAAAGAAAAAACACAATTTCTTTTCTTCGCCAATCTACAAAATAACAACACAGCAAAGCCTCAAATGATAATCGTTAAATCTTTAAAAACAAAGAACCACAGGCAAAGCTAAAAAGTTACAATTCAAGAGGAGGATAAAAACAAAATCAGAAAACAACAAGCAGAAATGATTTTATTTTTATTATTAAATAAGATTTTTAAGCGATGGAAATTTCCACTCATACAAACAACGTACAGCAATTGTCGATGGTGGAGGGAGGTAGCTAAATTTGAACAACAATAAATATTAAAAAATGGGACAAGTGAAATATTTTGTTACACTGACATATTGCCCACATGTGTTAAACTTGTTAAATGATTTTTCCAAGGAACTACTGACCCCCGACATTTGGTCATTTCATTTCTCTCTTCTTGAATACGTTTTTTTAAACGTGGTCATTTTTGTTTCTCTATTTCACTCCTATTGTTGATGATGAATGACTCCATAAAATGATCAAAGATTTTTTCTTTTATTTATTAGCTTGTTTTCCTCTCCATGAAAATAAGGATTTTCATATCGTGTTTTATAAATTTTGCAAGGATTAAATAAATTTAAATTTAATCCACTGCAATTACATGTTTTTAGTTGATTTTTTCCCATTAATTTTTAAACAAGGAAAAAGAAAAGTGACTTGTCCCCAAATTAATAATGACTATGTAAATTTTTTAGGGAAATGTTCTAAAAATGATTTTATAATTTGCAGTCAACTATTAAGTTAAAATTAATTTAAAAAAAGTACTTTTAAAAGTAAGGAAGTAAAGGGTAATTAAAAAAAGAAAAAAAGAAACCCAAATTAAATCAAAGGGGGGAAATAAAAAAAATTGGACATAAATTTGAAAAGTTAACCTATTTTTTTAAATTTTCCTCATTAAAATCCAAACACTAACAGTTGAGTAACACTATCTTCTTAGTTATTTGATAAATATTTTAACAACTATCAGTCTTTTTTGCATTCAATTACAATAATTACATACTTTAAGTAGAAGTCGAGAGAAATTAAAAACGTTTTTGCCCAAAACCACTCCCCCGACCTTTGAAGTGACATGGATTGAAAAAGAAATGCATTTCTTACAATACATTAAGTGATAAGTCAATAAATCTTTCTTTAAAGAAAAAATAGCTTAAAAAGAAGAAAAGACGACAGTACACTAAAGGACAATTTAAGAAATTCAAGAGGGTTATGAAAACTGGGATATATACAAAAATAAATAAATAACCTACATTTTTAAAGCAGAAGTAGTAATCCCACTTGTAACTCTTTGTAAAATGAAAATACCAAATAAACCAACATTAAATTATTATTGCAACAACAGAATAGAATCAATTTCTACAGAAACAAAAAGTATGTTATTATTTGTTCAATTCAAACCACAAAATTATTTTAATTATAGACATTTTTGTTGCAATTACAACGGACATTTTTGTATTGTACTACAAACTGATTTATTATTAATAATAAAAATAATGAACTTTAAAATATCCTAAGAAAATACGTAAATTTACTAAGATGACGAATTTTAAACGGAGAAAAAATAGAGACGATATTGCAAAAGATTAAAATGAAGAATCACCGAATTGATAATTTTATTTATTTAAAAAAATCTGATTTGTTTTTATTATTGTAATTAAATAATAATATTAATAATTGTTTAAACTTACTGTTCTATGTCCAGTGACACCTAACAAATAATCTTGGATCTTATCTGCATCTGGGTGATCATCTAGTTCCATCACTTCGTAATCTTCTGTAGCAAGAATGTCGCCAAGGTAGTCCTTAAATGCATTCTTCGCTTTTGTGCAAAAGGGGCAATAAGATTTTGAAAATATCATCACCTTCTTGTTGTTAATCTTCGATATAACAAAATCTTCGATAGTATCCATGGTACAAGAAACACTTTTCACTTTCGAACAAGATCAAAAAACTAAGGCAAAAGAAAATCAGTCACGAAGTATAAAGAATTGATTTGTGTTGATTTTTTTAAGGCAATAATAAAACAGATTGTTTATATGTTAGTTTATTGTTGTTTGTCTTTAAAAAAAATAAAGTAACAAGTTCAAAACAAGTAGGTACTGGAGTTCGTCCTCTATCCCGAGTTTGGGCCTGAAGTGGATCCCTATTATTGACCAAGAAGGGTGAAATATTACGCACAGATTCTTAGCCCAATGAAAAAGCGCGTATTTTTCCGCTGTTAGTGGCTTGATTTTTATGAAAACCGTTCTTTGAATGTTACCAGCGTGACTGCTTCTTTATGATTAAGGAGGGTCGGCCTTGGATGAAGTCCCTTTGCCTCAACAAGCTAGCTGCTCCTGATCAAAGTACGCTGCTATTGATAATGCTGATGCCGATATTATTACGACTAACCGGCAATGGCTCAATGTTTCTGTTTAACACAACTTACGAAAGTTGTAATCTAGATAGAAGGAGAAATTTAATATTATTACTACTCTGTAAAATTTTTATGTCCGTCGGAAATTGCTAAAATATTGGCTCAAGAACTGATCTGATAAACGTGCTGGTTAAAAAAACATTATTGCACAGTCGATAATTTGAAAAGAAAACAAGTATAAAACTCGTCATAGGAGAGTTTGGTCTCGTGTAAATATCAGTTAGGTTCAAAACTGATAACATTTATTTTAAACTTTGGAAAGTCTTAGATATAATCCTCATGACATTTAACTCGGTTATATATGCTTCTAAAATTTATGACTAGGTTCCACTTCTCTACAACTATCATGCGTGCAGCTACAGTACACACAAGCACAGCTGATGACGGCATATGTAGCAGCAATAACAGTCATTTAGTAACATGAGACCGTTCCTATATTAATTGTTTTATGCACATTAGAAGCTAATATAAGTTAACTTACTACCTTTTAAAATGAGTGGTTACTGAAAAGTTCTCGGCCCAACCAAGAAGGAATAAACTACAAACAAACAAACTTGATGTTTCTGGTTTGATTTTGGTTGGTTGGGGATGTGATTCAAACTAAGAACATTTTGTGACTTTGTCCCATCATATTTCAATTATTAGCATGGTGCCTGTAAAAATTAGTAACTGCCTAGGATAAGTATCTGTGCTTTGGGAAGAGTGCTAAACAAACAATTTTGTTTAGCACTATTATTACAAAATCAGTTATCTTTATGAGGAAAGTGTGGTTGAATGATATCACGGACAGAGTGTTTGTGGATATAGACAGTGTGGACATAGAAATTAACAGTGCATAGTGACTGTCAGTTTCATGCTTCAAACTATCATCAGTTTTCTATGTTGATTCAGATTACTATATTCATACATGTGTGTGTGTTTGTGTGCTGCATTTTATATGTAGACGAGTTTATCCATACTGTCAAAAATTATGGATAATTTTGTTAAGTCCTTACGCTTAGCTTTTTCATGTTACTTTTTAAAAAAATATACAAATAAACAGCAGAGCAAGGGAAAACATATGTACATTAAAGAGTTACAGACATTACAGATAAAAATCACTTGGGATATTATATCATAAGATGATCATAAAAAAAAACTTGCTATAATAATTAGTAAAATAATATTTTTATTAAATACAAAATGGTATTTAGTTTCAATAATTAATAATATTTTATTTTAAAATATTTAAAATACTCAAAAAAAGGATAAAGTAAAAGACTTGTTAATTTTTTATTTGGAATTTTTTAAATACCAAAGTTTGCCCAAATACAAGGCTCAAGAGCCACTCAAGGAAGAATATTAATATTACAATGATTATGATGAATTAAGGGCAAAATGGAATCTGCCCCTCTAATTGGCCAAAATACCAATAGTAAAAAATTAAACAGATCCCAATTGGTCAGAATTTGTATATAGGATTGAATAAAAGGATAGTTATAATTCTTGCAATTATATAGAAGCTATACCAGAATGTTAGTTGAGAAATGACTGCTCTCAGCTGGGCCCATGGGAGAGAAAGTCTGATGTCATAGAGAGCCCAAAACAGGATAGGTTTCAACAACTATTTCAATTATCCAGAATATTGTTGACACCAATGGATATTAGGGCCACGGAAGGTGGATGTGGATATATAGAATAAAAATAGAATCATTTTCTTTATTTTTTTAAACAGAAAAGATTACACGTCTGATTTTGAAATTCTCCAGATGTAAGATTTAGAAACAAAAAGGTTTTGTAACTCTATGAGCCAATGTTTAAAGTTTCCGATTTTACAGCCAGTTTACAAGTTTACGTTTAATTAAAATAGATAATGAAAAGTCTCTTGCTAACATGCTTAAAATATAAAGTGTATAATTAATGTAGACTGCCAGGTGCAAAACATGGACATTAACAAAATCACTCAAAAACAAACTTAGAAACACACAAAAATTAAATGAAACAGCAATGATAAGGGATCAGGGAACAGGCCAAGATAAGAGATAATATGGGAAGAACATATAGCAGTAAGAAAGGATAACAGATGGAGCTAATGGTGGCTTAATTGGTATGCAATGGGTAGCACATGTAGTTAAAAAAGTCTAGATAGAAAATAGAGGGATGAGATAGAGTAGTTTGTAGGTAAGACACATGGGATAGATCAAACAGTCATAGTCATCACCAAAGGATTTGGAGAAAGCTTTTATCCTGCATTGTACTAGTAATGGCTGCTGCTGCTTTTATTTTCAGTCTATATTGTAACAGTTAATGTTATATTAATTTTAATTTTGTCTCCATGTAATTCTGTAGAGTAGTTTTGATTGGGAATGATTATTTTTCTGACTATTTTTTATTTTCTTTAGCAAAAAACATAGAGAAGTAGCATTTAAAAAATATTCACATTAGTTTTAAATAGAAATATCTACTATTTAAACTGTTCAAACTGTTGTCCTCATCTTTATTGTCATATTCACAATGTTTCAGCCATTGTACACGCCAGCCTTTTTCAGGTGATATATGTTGGAATTTCAAACTGAACCTTTTATTTAGTCTACTGGGGTAGATTGTTCTAGTTCCATGCCTTTTCTGGATATCTCAGTTTCAGGTAATTCCCTTTAGTAACTTTACCTTTGTTATGGCCAGATATTGAGCTCACATCTCTTTTTGGAACAAGTCATTGGATTACTTCAACCAACATGTTTATCCAATAGGCCATATGTCCTTCTACAGATCTAGAAATATCTACAAAGGGCATTTCTAAAGATCCCAATATTCTTAATTACACAACAATAAGAAAAGAATACTTTATTTTTATTTGTATTTTATTTTTTGACAAATAACTTTATTCCTAAACAGATGTTGCTTTAAGAGATCACTTCCTCCAATATCTCAGCAGCTCAATATCTGACTATTATATATAAAGGGCAGTCCTCATGGTAGACATTTTGTATATGATCATAATTTGTTCCAGAGTTAAAAATTCAATAACAGTGCAATATGTCAATTTCAGATTATGACTTTTGTTATTTTCAATTCCTTCAGATGTTTATGGTTTTTTAAATATAAATTACAAAAAAATATTTAGAGAAATGAATAATTCAAATTTTATGAAAACAATATATAAGACAATCAAATAAATAATAATTTTGAATCACTGTAAAAGGAACCATTTTGGCAATATGATTGGATCACCCATGTAGAAGAAGAAAGTGTGATTTTATCTCAGTTTCAATTGATTTTTATGGCATAAACGTCACCCACTTGACTGAAGAGGAGAAAAAGAATAAATAAAAAGAAAGCTTTTAGGGTCAAGTGACAACAAAACTGGACATTGATAATTTCCAGTTGCTGATCTATATTAACAATCACAGTCAAGATTGAAGATATCAGTTTTTGGTTCACCCTTGGGGGCTAGAATATTCCATGAGTAGATCTGATACTGCCCATTTGTACTTCCAACCATGTGTTATGATGATGTTGAAATAGGCAGAATGTTGGAAGAGCTCATCTGTTAGACTGACATGGCAGAAGTTGTTCCATGTGTCACCTAACTAAAAGACCCAGACTGGGAAAGTGAAGCCCTGAATAAAACACTTAAATATTGTATTAGTACGTTGTCGCACTGGTCTAAGGGAAAGAACTCATGCTTGTAATTGGGAACAGTCATGTACAGGTAAAATAAAATGTTCTTCCGGTCCCCAACGAATCGTATTGATTGTCTGTTGATAATACCAATCACAATTCATTCAGCCATCAGAACAAGACATTGTGTTAGGGTGATACCCAAGTGACTGAACGACCGTTTAGCTGAATATTTTGTAAATTCTATGAATGCAATATCAAAAATAGCCATTAAACTGCCAACTCGTTTTGCCTTCCATAACCCAATGTCATGGCCCTCATGGAAAGATAGATTTGAGCCTTTTTGTCTTGCATCAAAACTAGCAAAAGAAAAGTGCTAAATACAAGTTAGTTCGCTGTTATATGTGATGGGCCCAGTAATGTGCAGGAGGGTAGGGGCAGAGGGTGCAATCCAGGCATCCATATTGGGAGGGCATCCAATCAAAGAGAGATAAACTTTAGTTTATATTTAATTTGAATAAAATGTTTATTTCATGTTTCATTTGTTTTTAGATATTTAAAATATCTTCCTTTTCCACATTTCTCAGTACTAAGCCCTATATGTCTCCCTATTTTAGTCTTAGAGGAATACAATCAAGGAGTGGACTCCAGGCATCATCAAACCTCTGCACGTCACTGGATGGGTCCAGAAGCAGACATGATTTTCAAAACCTTTGAACTGACTGAACTAGAAAGGAAGGACTATGCAACAATGGTATGAAAGTTTAACAAACATTTCATACCTCAATGTAACTTAATTTATGTTTGTGCATAGTTTCCTCAGAAGGACCAAAGAGAGGAAGAAACCATAGAAGAGTATGTTAGAGCTCTCTATGAATTGTTGGAGGATGCCAAATTTTTCCAATAAAGAGGGACAGGTTAGTGCTGGACAATAAAGATCAAGAACTATCTGAAAAGCTCCAACTCCAGTTTGATGTCGCACTTAAGATAGCTATTGCCACTGCTCGCCAGCACAAAGCAGTGAAGCTACAGCTCAAACAGAAGAGAGGTACAGGCCATAGCAGTTTTGACAGGGTACATCAAGGCCAGAATACTAGCTCTCAAGCAAGAGAGAATGCCTGTAGCAGATGTGTGGAGTATTCCACCAAAAATGAAAATGTTCAGCACTTGGAAACAAAACATCTCAAATGTGGAAGCAAATCACACTTTGTGTGTAGAACAAAACCCAGCAAGAATATGGTTGATGTGCAGGAATTGGATTGAGCCATTCTCCAAGGAAAATCAAAGGAGATAGAAAGTTTTCCTGCAGCCACTTCCAACATATCTCCAGTGCGAGTAGACCTTAATCTTGAAGAGTCAAGAATCAATTTCAAATTTGATACAGAAAGTCGACCTGGACATCACTTGGGAAGGCAAAGCTTTCTCAGCTGACAATATCACTGTCAAGCTCAGGAGGAAACTTAGATGTTTTAGGACAGTTTAGGACCAAACAAGATGGGAAGATAGATGTCACCATCTATGCTATCAATCATGATGTTGATAATCTGTTTAACTGTACCACATCAACTGCCTTAGAGTTGATTAAAAGAGTGAATAGTGTTGCCTTCAGCACTGTTAAGTGCCAGCCAGTAATAATAAAACTCAAGGAGGGAACAGCTACATATAGTGTCACTACAGCAAAGTACATACCCATATCTCTCTACAAGAAGGTAAGGAAAGAACTTCAGCATATGAAGGAATATAACATCATCAAAGGAATTACAGTCAACTGAGTGGGTATCATTCATGGTACCAATTTTTAAACCAAACGGATATCTGTGTAAACCTGAAGAAGCTGAATCCTGCGGTGCAGAGAGAGAGAGAGAGAGAGATATGTAATTCTTAAATTTGATGGTATGATTCATCAGCTCCTGGGTTCTACAGTATATTCAGAACTGGATGCTGAGTCAGGTCTATGGCAGATTCCACAGTATCCAAAGACCACCAAGCTAACAACCCTCATAGCAACTTTTGGAAGGTTCTATATGAAGATATTCCCTTTTGGAGATTTTCATAAGGACAGTCTCTGAAATGCTCCAAAGAATAGAGGGAGTTGTTTGTTACTTTGATGAAATTCTGTGTCACACCAAGAAGATAGCCAAACACAAAACACTCCTGAAGTAAGTTCATCAGTGATTGAAAGAAGTAGACCTTGAGCTAAACAGGGGACAGTGTGAGTACCAGAAGTCTGAAATCACTTTTTTCAGACATGTCATAGACTCACATGGCTGCCACTCAGATCAGACCAAAATCAAAGCAATCCAGAACCTACCTTAACCATCTGATGTCACCAAACTCAGACAATACTCAAGCATGGTGAACTACCTGGGTAGGTACTGTCTACATCAGTCTACTGCTCTGAAGCCACTCAACAAACTTTAGAGCAATGAGACAGCACGGACATGAGTCCACACCAAGACACAGTGTTCTAGAAAGTGAAGGAAATGCTTGCAACAGCACCAGTTCTTGCCTACTTCAATCCGACCAGGCAAACCATCATCAACGCTGACAGTTTATCATAAGGACTGGGTTGATGTCTCCTTCAAGAGCACAAAGAAGGACTGAGACTGGTAGCATTCTGTTCTAGAACATTGTCAAGCACAGAACAGAGATATGCCTAAATAGAAAAAGTGTACCTTGCTGCAGTGTGGGTATACGAACATTTCAACAGATACCTGAAGGGAATAGAGAGTGATCTTTACTCTCTACAGTGACCACAAACTACTCTTTTCCCTCATCAACTCTAAAGATCTGTCAGAAACACTACTAAGATGTCAGCATATGCTCATTTAAATAAATTTAAATTTTGGCGCTACAAGCCAAGCATTGGCCAGGAAAGACAATGGTCACATCAGATACTTTTTCACAGAGTTCTACTGTCTGCAGAGAGATGGAGAGCCATCAACTCAGGGAAGATATACACTTTCATGTTAACATGGTGATTTCCTCTTGGCCAGTCTCAGATGAGAAACTGAACAAAGTCAGACAAGAAACTCCTGAAGATGTAAGCTTGAAGACAGTGCTTGATTACACAGTGGGGTGGGGAGATGTCAGCTTAGAAACCCAAGAATTGTTTTATGTCAAAAATGAGCTGAGTATAGTTGATGGACTGCTGCTAAGGAGAAACAGAATTGTCATTACCTCCACCACGAGGAAAGAAATCCTTGAACAAATCCAAAATGGACATCTAAGCATGAAATGTCAAGAATGGGGAAACCAAGGTATTTGATGGCCCAGAATATCAAAGGATATTCAAGATTGTAACAAAGCATGCAAACACTTGAGAAGAATCCAGAACTACCAAGCAAACCTTTGCTGCTATCAATACTACCTAATAGACTGTTCTAGTGCATTGCTCTTGATATTTGTGAGCTGAAAGGGCAGAACTATCTTGTCTCTGTAGACTACTATTCAAGCTCAACCAACTTGCAGTCATCAGCAAGATGAACATCATTTTTTTCTCAGCATGGCATTGCAGAAACTGTTGTGTCAGAGTTCCAGAACTTTGCCAAAAACTAGAACCTTTGTCACATAACAAGTAGTGCTCACTACTCTCAATCAGACTAGCTGAGAAAGCAATGAAATCAGCTAATCCTGTGAGAGAAAGATCATTACCTTGCCTTGTTGACCTATCAAGGCACACTGCTCTCTTCATTAGGGATGAGCCTAGCAGAACTTACCTATAGACACAGACTCAAAACAACTCTACCTGCCCTGCACCAAACACTCATTTCTTGCACAATGGACCCTGATATTGTGTGAAGGGATGATGAGTCTGCCAAGCATCACAGTAGTAACACCACAATCAGCATGCATATCCCCCCTTCTAGAGTTAAGTCCAGGAGATCTCATCCTTGTGAAGGAGAGGGGAAAAAGGCTGGATGTGTCCAGAAGTGGTGGTTCAGCAGTGTGCATGCAGATTGTACATTGTCCAAAACGCTGAAGGGGAGCTGAGACATAATTACAAACATGTGAAGTTACATACAACTGTTACAAGCAGAGAACAGCCACTACCCAAGTCTGAGTATCCCACACTTCAACTGATACCAGACCTTCAATTGCAGCAGTGTAGTTTTCCAGGGTTTCAGCCATTACCATCCTTAGCAGATGTACTGCTGCAGCCACCACTTCTAATAAAGACAAATTATAGCAAGTATAAAGTAGAATTATTGTTGAAAAATGCCTTGCAAAGTTATAAACTTTTGTTGCCTGGCTGAATTAATATCAATTCCAACTTCCGTTTGTGTTCACTAAAGTTGTGTTGTTATTGTATTTGAATAAAAAGGGAAGATTTTGTACATTGTTGCACTGATCTAAGGGAGAGAATTCTTGCATGTAATCGGGAAAGGATATGGAAATAAAAGTTATTTTTCTGTTCCCCAAAGAATTGTGCTGCTTATTTACCTTATGTTTAGCAATAATACTGGTTACTAGATCGCAGAACAAGAATAGAAACCCAATGCGAGGAAATCATTGACTGATTGGTGGAAATCTGGGTGGGGCCCCATTGTATGTTTACACATGGATTATATCAAGTCAGTTGAACCTACAGAAAACTAACAAAGAAGATTAAGTATTTCCTGTATTTTGTAAAATATACTCTAGATCAGCTCAAATCACAGTCACATTTCAATAATGATTTCTGTATCCACAATATTTATATATACATAAACACTATCACTGATATTGAATACTCTTCCTCCAAAAATATTGCAAATATTAACATTATATATATATATATATATATATATATATATATATATATATATATATATATATATATATATATATGACACTATGAATGGGACACCCATATAGAAGAGGAAGGTTTGATTTTATACTGATCGCAAGTGTTTCTCTTTTATCAACAGATGGGATCTTTGAAGTCAGAAACAAGAGAGGAGAAAGTAGGAGAAAGTATTTGAGGTCAAGTGACAACAAAGCCGGACATTGATGATTTCCAGTTGCTGGAACAATCACAGTTGGGATTGAAGAAGTCAGTTCTGGTTTGCTTTTGGCAGGGGATGGATTGTCTCTTAGGTAGATTGTCTTCTGTTTATATTGCCAGACACATGTTGAGATGGACAGAGAGTTGATATGAAGGAAAATCTGAGCATTTGTCTGACATGTCAGAAGTTTTCCTGAATGTCACCTACCTACACAACCAGACTGAGAAAGCAAAGCCCTGAATAAAAAAAAACTATTTTATATTATTAGAAACTAGTTTTGAGTTCTCATTTCTCAATCTAGCAATTCTATTCATCTTTCATTCCTTGTGAATATGTAACAGGCCTTTCACAGTTTTTGGTGCACACCAGCATGAACAAGAATAGAGACACATGGGGTAGCCACTGGCCAGTTAATGAAAAGCTAAGTGAGGATCTCATTCTATGTTTACAATCATATTCAGATTCAAAACCTTTTAACTTCTCTTGTAATTTTTTGTTTGCACTTTAGGAAAAATATACAAATTTTTGTTTTATGAGAATTGTGTTAACGTTTATTCTTCTGAAAACATAAGTACATATATATATATATATATATATATATATATATATATATATATATATATATATATATATATATATATACTCCATATGGATTGATAAACCCTATTCAACTTCATAGCCATGAAAAAAATTATGATTAAATTCCTTTAATGTAACCTAAAGATTAAGCAGAAGCATGTATGTTTAGTATACAAAGGAAGTAAAATTTCATTTTAGTTGCTTAATTAATGAAACTTCATTAAAATATATAGTAGCATTAGTAATTTACCACAATCACAGTTAATATAATAAATAAACTTTGAATAATTGTGATAAAAATTCAAACTTATTTACAATTTTACAACAGAGTTTTTGCATGTAAAATTATGTGTAAGTTGATTTTCTTTATTTTTTCAGAGTAAATCATTACTTGAAATAGACATGTATCTGATATAGAAAAAGTTTATACATTTGAGTAAATGTCATTAATTACATTTTACAGAAGAAAAGAAAGTACAAGTACTTAGAAAAGATGGCATGTGTTCCAGTTGTTGTTGAGACTTTTGATTTCTGGCAGCTTCACTTGTTTCTTTGGAGAAAGAGAATCCTTTGGCATAGATTTGGGTAAACAAGATGGAATTTTTGAATTCACCTGTTGCTTATTTTTAGTTTTTTTAATTGGTATCACCCCATGCAAGGCAGTAAAGACACTAAGACACAAGGGGTTACAGGGTGTGGAAGAATTAGGAACAGAAATATTAATAATGAGGGGGGAAGAGAAAAGAGTAATCAGGAGGACACTAGATAGCGATTGATATTGCATTTAAATATTTGCAGATTAAGTTAGCTGGAAAGCATGGAGCCAGAGGAGAGTTCCACAAACAAGGAGTGTGAGAAAAGAAACTGTTAGCATAGAACTTATGGCTACATCTAGCCAGCTCAGCTGTAAATTGATGAGATTTTTACACCAGTCTAGTACTGCACTTAAATTAAAAAAGTCTAGGTACTATAGCAAAGAGATCATCCAAATAATTACCATGAAAGTATTTATAAATATACTGATCTGTTTTTAATTTATTCAAACCAACAGCAATTGGCTGAAAATTATCTTTTTTTTTTATATTTTGTGATCTGTTTAAATTCTTAATTTTATGTTAGATTTTATTTCTGGCAACTATTTGCTGTTTATGTTGATTCTCTCCAGAAAGCAAAGATGTGATACAAGGTCTAATCTTAGATCACAATTTCTTTGTTATTTTAGAGTTGATTAGCCGTTACAATCCACTTCTTGAAGAATATTTTTGCAAAGATTTGCAGACTACCAAAACAAGGCTAAATTACACTAGTTTTCTCCAGAGTTAATTAAATGCTGCATCCAAAGTGTAGCCAAAGCAATTATGATAGAATAAGAAGCAGCAAAATATTTTTCAATCATAGTGAACACAATATCAGATCCAGAATACATGGAACAAACTGTTTTCAAGCTCTGTTAAGTCCATTTATGAGTTAAAAGAAAGATTACTTAAGTTTTTAGATTGTAAAAACAAAAACTAAAAAATCCTCAAACAAACAGAAAAAGCAATTGTTGGATTGATCTATGATACTTTAAAGAAGTGACATACCAACTGCAGATTCCCATGGACAGGAACATGACAATGGTAACAATATGAGTAGATTTTATAAGGATGTTCAACTTCTCAGGCTCAAATTCTTAAGAACAATCCTCTAGCCATATCCAGTCAACACACTTGCCACAGTTTAAATTGGTATGGTGTTAATGCTACTGAAAGTTGTCCATAGGTAATTACATTTTCTGAAATTGTCTAAAAACATTTTCAAAAAAAATCTACAAAGCTAAGAAATCTTAAAGGATAATATCAGCTTCTCACTGATCATTGATTGATGAAATTGTTTTTTATGACTTATCAACCCTTTCTGGGTTATTTAAAACTGGTTTTACTTGAATTGTAAGAATAATTTTTTTGTGAGTGAATATTTCATTAACAATTTTTTGAGAATAACAATAATGTTTCCTGATACGTTCTACTAGTTAACCTATAGATGGGGGGTGGCGATGAATTCATAAATTTCCCAAGAATATTTACACATAAGTGAATTCAATGAACTTGACTGGAATTTGAACTCAGCTCTCCAATTTCTCATTCTGAGCTGCTATCCATTACACCACCTGCACATCCACTCACTCATCAGAATTTCAGACACACATTGGTTGGCAAGAGTTGATAGTGTTTGACTTTTTGAAGCTCAGCTAGTCATGTAGAGGCCCTAAACTTAATTACACAAACTTGATTGGATCGGCAGGGCATTTGAAACTATATCATCTCGTTTGAGTGTATTGTTATGGCATCCATTTGGATTAAAGTTCTTACTACCATTGACTTCAGAAACAATTTTCTGCAAGTCTTATATGCAACATGAGAAGGAGAGATGAAAAATATAAGAAGTCCACTACAAGAACTAAAGTACTTGAGCAAGTAGAATGAGCTTGTTGATAAAAACAGTAGTATGAACACAGCAAAAACTAAGGAAATGACTTGCAGTTGAATGGAGGAGTGAAGAGGCAGTAATGTTAAATTCAGAGGAGTCTTTTAAGACACATGTATTCCAGGTATTTCTGGATTGTATTGTTGAAATCATAAAAAAATTGCGATATTTACGGAGCTAGATGTGACGTTTGATGTCTTGTGGAGATACTCTGCCTTTAAGAATGTTGAAGTGCAAAAACAAGCAGGCACTCTAATAAGTTTAAAGTGAACATGTCAAAGAAGAATTGCTATATCTAAAACCTCCCCATTTAATCTTTGGAACATACTTAAGCTACACACACTGTTTTCAAATGTTTACATTATGTTAAGAGTGTTCTGTGGAATATACTTGCAGTTACTGTTGTCAAAATAGAGCATTCCTTCATTACACTAAAAAAAACAACAAAAACAAACAAAAACAAAGTAAGTTGTGTCACCTCAGTCTTCATGTCTTCCCACAGATTCCATTTCTTTATTATCTGAGAGTTGTGATGACTTCTTTAGAAAGTTAGTGGAGTGGTTTCCCATTGCCTCTATGGGTTACACCTATATAGCTTTGTCATTTTCACCAAGCAGTCATTAAGTGGTGCTGTCAAACAACTATAAAAATGGGACAATTCCTGTCTTCAATCTCTTGTCTCTTTTCCTCCTAGTATGCGATAGAAGTGACAACACAAAACAGGACATTCCTGGACATGGGAATATCTTTCTCCTTAGTGACTGAACTTTCACAGACAAACACATAAACACGTGTGTGTGTCACCAACCCAATTTCTATCTTGCAATCCCTTCATTCTTTTGCATGCATACTAGTATATCTTCTCTCCTTTGTTACTCTGTTATATAAAAACAAAAATATAAAATATCACCTTGTTGAAATTGATTCCATTTTCTTATACTTGTCATTCATGTCTGTAGATTTTGGTCGCTACTGCTTTAGTCTAACTAGGAGCAGTTCTGAAATACCTTCCTCACAATTTTGAATTCAGAGTAGTCCTTCTCCTAGATTGTTTGCCACCCAAAGCTAAAGTGTCCAGTTAACTCTGTTATTTAACCCATAGCTAGGGAGAGAAAAGATGGAATCATGCCTTTTCCAAAAGCATTACTGTGGAATTTAACAACAGACTTGATCAGAACTTGTTACACAGATTACAATTCCCACAATAATAACTGTTATGCTATATGAACATCCTTCTGTACATTAAACTGAATAAAAAAAAAATTCTGCGATCAAAAATATGCCAACATCAACTCTCATATTGAGAAATATTAACAGTGGAAGCACCCCTTCAAAAGACCTTGGATTTTGAATAGGTTATTGAACTATTTTTGAATAAGTTCAAAATGAGTATTTGATTTCTATCTGATCTGGAAGCATATTAGTAAAAATAATTTATCTTGTTTTCCTATAATTTGATGATTATTTTCTGTATATGATATACCCATTTCTTCCTTCAGCTTAATCTATATCATGATGCAACTCTAAAACCATGATAAAAATAATACTAGCCAATGTTTGAAAAATGTTGAAGATAAAGTGGGGCTAGTGGTATCATTGTCCCCAGGGACTGGCAAGGTTGTTGACAGCCCTGCTCATTCTAACATTAGAACAAGTGAACAAATATATACATGAATGAATAAATTAATATTCTTTTTCTGCTTCTATTTTTTGTGTTCTTTCAGGATGTGAGAAATCATGGCTCTTCACAACTTCCTATCCTTTGTAGCTCTTAGTAAGGTGTACCTTTTCACCATCCTTCCCAGTCTCTGTTCTTCCATCCATTTATACAAACTTGTAAGTTACTTGCTGCTTTCCTCTCACTTTTGTCTTTAAAATGTCCTGTGAGTATCTAATTCACCCAGCTCCTTTTCCTTATTATATATCCTGGAAATTTTAACTGTTTTATTATTCTAAGTATAAGTGTCATTTTTGTTTCCATTTTCCTTAAAACAGTCTCATTCCTCACATGTTATGTTCATGGGATTCTTAGTATCCTTCTGTAGAACTATATTTCTGTTGCCTCAAGTTACCTGTGAGCAGATTGTCCAGAATTCCCTGCTACATACGAAGACCGATATTTATTAACAGTTCAGCACTCTTTTTGTTTTGAATGAGATTTTCTTGTTTCTTAATAATTTGCTTAGCTTTTGGAAGGCATATTTGCTATCCCAATGTGCTTTCTGATTTTTGTATCATCATTTCTGTCCTCTGTTAAAACACTTCCCAGATATTTAAGTTTTCATATTTGCTTGATTTTGATATCTTCAATTCATAGTTCACATCTTGGGCTGTTCCTTTTGCTGACAACCATACATTTGGTTTTCTTACAATTAATGTTTAGTCATTTCTTCATACTTTCCTTTACTGCCTTCTCTAGTAGTTCCTGCAGTTTTCTTTCTATCAATACTGTGTTATCAGCATATCTTATGTTGTTCATACTATGTCCACCATAATAAATCCTGGTAGGACTTCTAATTCTTTCAGTAACACCTAAAGGGCTGCTGAGAAAATGCAGCTTTGTCTTATGCCTCTTCCTATTTTTGTATATTTGCTGAATTCATTTTCTATCTATATACAGGCAGTTTGTTCCTAATATAAGCTCTCAAAGATGAAATCGCATGTGTATATATAATGGTGGCAAAAGTTTTCAATATTTCATTCTTAATTAAATCAATTTATGATTATATAAAATATTGCAATTAATGTGTCCATATTTAGAATGAATGTATTGCTTGTTCAATATTTCTTTTATTAGTTTTCTGTTTCAAATTTATTCTTCAAGTTTGGGTTTATTCCTTTTGGTTGATTGGTTAATACATGGTATATCTGGTGGGGTTACTCCACTTGTCTGCCAAGGAACTTCTAACAACTGCTAGATATTGGCAAAATGCAGTATAAAAAAAAGGATGTAAAGTCTCTCTTTTTAGCCCCTCTTTACTCACAGGATGCCACAGTGACAAGACATTTCTCATTTCCCCTCCTGGAGTCTTGTTAGTTTCAAGCAAATTATGTGTTACATTGTACACAAAAAGTTCATATTCCATTTGTAAGCAAATCAGTTTATAGTGATTTTCTAAGCAGAGCTTAGATGTGACACAAGGCCAAAAGTATGGGGCACCCAGTGAGGATTGAACTCACTACTCAGTTGTAATTGATCTAGCAAGACAAGCTTTCTAACCATTACACCACGTCAAGGTGCCCAAAATCAGTTTATAATATAAAATATTGCAATTAATATATGCATATTAAGAATGAGTTAATTTATTTTCTGTTTGAACATTGTACAGTGAGAAGTTAACATTTTGGATTGAGAATGGTCTAGCAGAATGTCAGAACTGGGATGGACCTTTCAGCAATTCAAAGCAAAACTACAGAAATCATGTCCAATGCTATTCAAAGACTCTATTCCATCTCATCAATGTAAAAGGAGAAACATACCCACAAGAATGGTTAGTGTATTTCCAATCGAAAGAAAAAGTCTAGTGAGTATAAAATAAACTGAGGCTCATTGATTTTGTTAAGTCTAATACTAAAATATAGTGATGAAACACTGTGTTGATGGTAGATTGATTGACTGTTTTTTTTTTATGGCTTATCAACCCTTTCTGGGTTATTTAAAGCTGAAACATAGTTTGGATTGTAAGAACAATTCTTTTTTTTTTGCAAGTGAATATTGCATTAAGAATATTTTTGAGATAACAATGAGTTTTTTATATACCATAGCTGGGGTGCAAAGAGATGGATCTATACCTTTTGCAAAGATATTTGTGCATAAGTAAATGCAAAGAACTCAACTGGAATTTGAACTTGGCTCTCCAATTTCTCATTCCAGGCCACCCATCATTACATCACCTGGACACCTGTGTTGATGAAAGATTCAAGAAGGAAACTGAAAGAAATCTTAGACAAGATAATAAAGGAAAGCAATAATAAAGAGTAACTATTAACTGTAAGAGGACATGTGACAGGAGATGAGTGTTTGTTTATACATGCACAGTAGGGTCTCCATTGATTCCTCACCATGTTCCATCAAGAACACAACTGGTTCTTGAAGACAGAACTTACTGTATTTGCTAGCCTACTGGATGCAAATCTTCCAATACAGCAGTATCATGTATGAGAGGGACATGAAGACGATGAAAAAAGTGGAGTTTACCAGGAATCAGTGAACAAACATGATATCAATAAAACTATCTCTGAAACATTGAATCAGGAAAAAGAAATTAAGAAATTTATGGAATTGCCCAATATTTTGCTGCTTGTTTTGTAAAAATACCAGATGTTATAGAAATATTTCCTTTGACTGGTATATTGCTACTTGCTTTGTGTGTTTTTGTTGATATACAGTTATTGGAATTTGCTTTTCTGCATGTATGGTATATGGGATTTCATTTACTAACAAGTACTATATTTCTGTTTTTTATCTATTACTATATGTACCCGTGTTCCCTGATGTCGGTAGATTTCTTTGTAGCTATTTAATGTATTTGCAGATGTTGTTCCCTGAAAAACAACTAAAACAATTTTCAATAAATGCATGATGAAATGTACTAAAATTCTTTTCCAATAAATGTCCTGGTAATTAAACCTTATCTCACTTCTATAAAAAAAGACTCTCCTCTCTCTCTCTCTCTCTCTATATATATATATATATATATATATATATATATATATATATATACTAAGGACTTAAAGACTTTCAACATGAGAACTTACTGATAGGAACTTATGAACTCTTTCAATATTATTGTACATATTTTATTTTGAGAGATATAGGTTTTTATCAGTACTTGCAATATATATCTTTGTATTAATTATCTTTGCATGCATTTTTAAAAGGCCATAAATTGGTGTATATTTAGGTAAAGGACATTATCTGAAGATAACCACCTGTAAATAAGTAAACCTCTACTTTGGTGACTTCCACATCTCTATACTAACAGACCACCACATTAGTTCTCTGGCTCACACATTTACAAATATTCCCTAAGAAGTTATACACAGAAATAACTAAAAGATATACAACTGCAAACAGATGCTTGATTACTACATCAGTATAAAAACATTTATTTTTTGGATATCTCAGTTTTAGTTAATTCACCTTGATAAGTTTTTATTCTCTCTGCTGAGGCTAGGGATTGAACTTATAATTCTTTGGGTCAAGTAATTTTTAGGATCAATCAACTAACAGTTTTATCTAAAACTAAGACATCCAAAGGCATGTGACATGAAATTAGAAAAATCGACACCCCCTCCCCACGTGAATTAAGCAAAGGGTTTGGTTCAAAATTCTAACAAATATTACCTGAATAAGACCAGAGCATACAACAGCCAAAGCATTGTGAATGTGACAATAAAGATGAGGACAACAGTCCAAACAATGTAAATAATGTATAAAGACAGGAGAGTTGAAGTAGATTGACAGCATCAATACCATATTAATAATTGCTTAGCATCCTGGCATTGTCATCTCATTGGTTAATTAAAAGAAATAAGCTTCACACTGTTAAGTTAAAAGCTCCTTTTAAAGAAAAGGATAATTGAGCACATGAACACAAGTTGAAAAAAAAAAATAATGATTTTCTAGGAACCATCACTGAATGTCCAATATATATTCCATCAAAGTAAGAGTCATCACCAATTTAACTTTGGCATACTATATCAATATCAGAAGAGAGGAAATATATTAAAAGTGCAATCAAACTGAGTATGTAGCAAACGTACATCAGTACAGACAGAAAAGAGGTCTCAGATCACATGCAGACATATTTGCCAACACCAGTTATATCCAGGTTTTGCCCATTAGCAGCAGGACAGTCTGGCATGTCTAGATACAATCCTCTCTGCAACTAGTCAAAATTCAGGTCTTTGTAAGATGCTTCATGCCAATAAAAGCAAGGGGAAAACCAGCAGTCAAGAGTTGGCAAGACACAGTGTCTTATAAAGTTGGTCCCATGATCATTTTTGTTCTTCAAGCTGCAGTGGTTTCTAAAGCAATGTTATTTTTGTTACCCCTCCATCTCTTTCCCCTCTCTGCCTATCACCCCTATAGTTGCTGGGAGAGCAATTGGTTATATGTTTCCCTCAGCCCCTACACACTCTTACTATATATTATATCAGAGTAGTAATGATATTTAGGCTCCAAAATCCCAACCAACTTCCAGAGTTACTTTCTGATGTAGCCTTTATTAAAAAAACTCTATATTCAAAGAAGCAGGTATCTGAACTGATGAGGATTAGATTTTTCTTATGATTTTCATAGTTTTTCACATGATATTTTACGAAATATCTCTTCTACATACAGATGATATAGTCTTTACACAACACTGTTTTCTCACGGACCAAAAGAACTTTTAAAAAACTTACTAATTTGGTAGAGTGCAAATAACATTCAAATATGGGGATAGTATAAATCAACAATGTAAAAACAGTTTTTTCTCTTCATCTTCTTTTTATTTTTTGTACTAATGACCTTCTCCTCTTCATGTGGGTTAAATAGCAGAGTAGACGACACTTTCTAGTCTTATCTGGCAACCAATCTAGGAGAAAGACAACTTTGAATATAAGACTGTTGAAAAGACAATGGGAAACAACTCCACTGTTTTTCCCAAGAATAACATGTTTACAAATACTAAAGGATAACTGGAGAAGGAGTAGGGTGAAGGTTAATGTTTATCTGGGATAATCACAAAATGAAAAAATATTTTTATATAGAATTTACATAAAACAGAAAGTTATTAGTCTATTAAACTTTCTTCTGTCATGAGCAGGTTCTCAGTCCATCCTTGAACAATGATAGACATCTTGCTTGAATCAAATTTTCAGGCAAGGAATTCTATTTTGGTATCACATGAACAGCTAAGAAATTTGAAAATGGATATTGAGTATGGTCGATATAGTTCAGCAGAATGATTGCTCAGCTTTCTCAAAGCAGATTCATGATGTCCACATTTATGAAAACCATTCAAGTATTTGTAAACTTCAACCAAGTCTATTCCCATTCTCCCTATGTTAAGTGATAATATAAATCTGACCAGAGGCCAGATGCAAGCAATGTTTCTGTATCCTTCTTGCTGTATGGACTCCAGCAGGGGGGTGCATATTCCAGCACCGACCACACCATAGATACATACATTTTCACCTCTTTGGGAGTAAGCCCAATAAAAGAATGTTTAATGATGCCAACTCTTTGGTTAGCTTTCTTCATAATTTCACATGCATCCTTGGAGATAGATCATTTGAAATTATGCTACCCAAGTCTTTTTGCTTCTCAACCTCATCTAAATAAACACTATTTAGAGAGTATTTGTAGTTCAGTTTGCCACCAATTTTCAAGACTACACATTTCCCTGCACTGAATTTTAACATCCATTTTCTGCTCCAGGCAACTAATGAATTCAAGCCTTCCTGAAATAAAGAACAATCTTGAAGGTTTCTAACCTTGCAATAGAACTTAGTATCATCAGTAAACAATTTAGATGTCGATGTTACAGTGCAAAGTATGTCATTGACAAATATTAAGATAGGTCCAATATGAACACTAGCCGAACTACACTGATGACATTAACCAATGATGAGATTCCATTCTCGAGTATAACTCTCTTCATTCTGTTTGAAAGAAATGATTTGATCTAATTCCAACTTATTTCAGTTTGTACAGAAGCCGTTGGTAGAGAACTGAATCAAACACTTTTCCGAAGTTCATATAAATAACATCTGTTTGTATGAAACTAGCATAAGTTTTAGTTCAATTATTTAAGCAAAACAACAATTAAAATATGCAGTTACACCAAGATTGGAACCCATATTGGTGGTAATAGTTTTGTTATCTCTAATCTTGTTGCAATACTGAGTCTAAGGATGCTTTGACTAAGACTGCTATATCTCCTTGAGCAGAATTGACGTAATTTCTACCAGAGTAATCATTCAAAACAAAATCTCTCTTGTAACCCATATAAGATGGCGGGTAGAACTTATCTGATTTAATACCCTTAGTTAACCAGGTTTCAGCAATTGTAACAATATCTGGATTGTGCTCAGATAGGAAATCAGTTAGGCATGTGTATTTCATAGTGAGTCCCTGCGCATTGAAGGGAAGGTATAGATATTCAGTGGCAAATATTCACCTTCTTTTTGAAGAACTGTACTCATGCATTGTTGCTTGAAATTTTGATGACTTTCCAGTGTTGAATTTTCCATTTCTCTCAAGGAAAATTCTCGCATTTCTTTTTCACTTCTTTTCTGACACTGACATCAATTTCTCTTTCAATTTTTGTTTTCTCTGAAACAATGAAAATATCCTTAACAACATGATTATATTATTTGTTCTTCTAGTTACATGTGCTCCCTATTTTTGTTGTTATTGCTGCTAGAACTGTTCAAGTTATGTGGCTTTTGTTATTTGGCAAAGATATCTTTGTATTTGATTTTGTAGTGTTTTTCTATATGGTCTAATAAAGGTTCGTTTTCTCATATTTTTCTGTTAGTAAATATGGGTGGGATGTGGTACAGTATATTTAAATGTTCCAGACACATTTCTTCACATCTCTTCTAATAAATGGGCCAAACAGAGTCTAAGAAAAGTCTGTGTGTGTGTGTGGGGGGGGGTGCTGAGCAAGAGTGGATTACAATAAAAACAAATGGGGGAAGGGAAAGAAAGATTAAAGGAAATGAGAAAGGGAAAAAGAAAAATATTTGAATCAAGAATAATGAGCTTAATGGCTCTAGTATTACAACCTGTTCATTTTGCTATCAATTGGCAGTAAAAAAAAATCAATAGTTAATTACATAGAAACAAAATTGGAAGTAACAGTGAGATCCTTTGACTCAAATGGATATGATTTATTATAATACTGATTAAAATCAAAATAATGTACAAGAAATATCATTGTAACTGTTGTTGCATTCATAACTGCACACATGCATCTGTTCTAACTGGCACATTCATTGACATAATTATTTTCTCAATTAAACTGCTGCAACAATTCAGATTTACTGTAATAATCAAAAATTATAGCAATTTTAACATTATTATAAAGCAGTATCAATTTTTAACTAGTATTTCTTTCATCTTTTAAGTTTAGTTACTTTATTTATACTAGTAGTATTATTAGTAGTAATATTATCTGAAATTATTGACAATATTCATTTTTGACTAGTATTTATTTTATCTTTACATGCATTATTTTCACGAGTAATATAGGGTGACCAAAAAAATGGGAACTTTTTAACAATCCAATAAAACCAAGAGTGATGGAAGAAAAATATTTAACTCATAGTAATTGAAACCTTAAAACATGCCATTTAAGAAACAATGATGGAATTTTCATTTTTTAAAAATTACGTCCTGTAGATGGCGTCCTCCTGTACGAATGCATTCTTGAAATCTGCTGTTGAGATTCCTCATTGACTGCTGCAACATCTCAGCTGGGATACTGTGAATGTTTACTTGCTCAAGGTCACTGTCTCACAGTGTTGCCACTTGCTCATGTCTGGCAATACGCACTTCAAAAATTCCCATTTTTATGGGTCACCCTATATTAGTAGACAGAACAAGCATGATAACCCATGATTAATTTTTGATCACTATTGCTTTCATGTCAGTTTTAATTGTTTAATTATACTAATAGTATTAATTGTAGTAATATGTTGATTTTTTATCAGATGGAATATTATCAATAATTATCAATCTTTTTTACTAATATTTATTACATTTTTACTTGATTTATCTTATATTGTAATGGGAGTGCATGGAAGAAAGGTTTATTCTCCCATTTGTATTTCCCCCAATTATGGGCATTATTATATCCGTGATATAACAACACCGATATTTCATGGACAGAATGGAACAGCTGAAAGGAAAAAGAATGATAAACATGCTTTGTTCTCAGAGAGACTTTTATACCACTAAGACATACACAAAACTATATATATACATATATGCCCCACACAGAACAATATATCACATATATCTACACAGCAAAGAAAAGTGCATGGAGAAACAAAAATTGTCTTACATGTAATATGGAGATACTCCTGTACTTGGAGAAGTCATTTTTAGGACTCCAGATTCAAATGGGCAAGATCCATCTATGTCCCAGGTGAGGACATATTTATTCCATGAATGGGAAACAGCGAGTTTTGGGTTTTCCCAAATTGAGAACTGCAAGTCAGACTTTCATTTTATATCTAGGAAAGATATATTCCCAAAGAGAAACCACAGACTTGTAAGCTGCTGAGGAGGCAGATTTAGCTTCTGCCTGGACCACAGGGGTCCGAGTTAAAGAAAGCAACCTTTAGCTTAGGCTGCTGAAAACGAACTGAAAAATGAACAGTGCTTTCGGTGCTGTATGGAGTAACATCATTAAGCAGCCGTAATGTGACCCACGTGACTTATCTCCACCAAAGGGATATAAGGGCCTTCTGTATCCGTACAACATGAGCAGTAATATTATGTTTATTTTTTTTAATAGATCAAGCATTATCAACCATTACCATTTTTTGACTAGTATTTCTTTAATCTTTATTGCTTTATTTATGCTAGAAGTATTATTAGTATTAATATTATCTTAATACTTTTAACAGATCAGACATTATCATTATTTAATTTTAACTAGTATTTCTTTAGTCTTAACTTTACTTGCTTTATTTACACTACTAGTAGTATTAGTATTAGTAATATTATCTTGAATTTTTTATCAGATAAAATAATATCAATCATTATTGATTTTGGACTAGTATTAGTATTAGTAATATTATCTTGAATTTTTTATCAGATAAAATAATATCAATCATTATTGATTTTGGACTAGTATTTCTTTCTTCACAGTTTTTCATCCCAGCTACTCAAACTGGTCTTCCTTCTATCATAATTAATAAACAGTGTGATTAGGAAATAAAAAATAAGCTCTCAGTGACTTGAAGCAACAGAAATATGGTTCTACAGAAGGATGCTGAGGATATCATGAATTGGACATGAGAGCAATGATGAAGTTTTAAAGAAAATGGAAACAAAAAGGAAATTTATAATTAACATCAGGAAGAAGCAGTTGAAATTTCTAGGGCACATAATGAGAAAAGAGGGCCTGGAAAATCTGATACTCACAAGACAGATTGAAGGCAAGAGGGACAGATAAAATAATGCATAACCTACTTAGTGAGCATTAGTAAATGGATAGTGAAACAAGGTTTAGGAGAAATAACAAAAAGACAAAATTTATTAAGAGCTACAAAGGGCAGGAAATTGTGGAGAACCATGATTGCCTATGTCCTGAAGGGACACAGTGCATAGAAGGAGAGATTCAAACATGTATTCTTTTCGACTTGAAATAATCTGGGAAGAATGAAAACTATGCTTGAGTCATTATATTTGATCTTCTACCAACCATAAATCTTTTGTAGCTGAAATAGTTGAATGGCTATTTTAGAAAACAGGTTTCACAAAGGAAAAAAATTAGAAATTAAGTTATATCTCTTATAAAATTCAAATGCAGATTCATGCCAAGGACATACAATATGAACACAGACTATGTGAATTTCAGAAAAGAATCATTAATATTAAAATTGTTGTAGCATACCTATGGACAATAATGGGTATGTCCCCATTCACATAAATACAGTAGTAAATACTGTATATTGGTCTGCAGTAGAAGATTCATTCTGGAATTCACTTGACTCACTTCTAGCAGTTGACTACTTCTTTTACACGCCGCTGACGAATCTTATGTGTTGTTCTTGTCCTAAGTATTATCGTGCATTACCAACCTTCATTTGATTATTCAGTAACCTCCCTTAGGTTGCAACAAAAATCTTTGGTTATAGTTTAAATCAATGAATATTTTCATTCTAGAAAAAAGATAATTTCAGTGCTTCCTGTTCATATTTCTCATATATTAAATCTAAGGTCTGATCAAAAAGTATAAGGAATGTTGCTATGATAACAGAGCTAAAGTATTCAGAGTGATGCCATTTGGTAAAGATTGACCTTGAACTCTGTCACACATGCACACTAAGATATAATGTTCTCACTCACTTCCAATGTTTATAGCAGTACTTGAAAGAAAAGTGTGTAGTGGGGTCATCTTGGCACACTGCAGCAGTTCCACCAGTGATCATAGCAGAGAGAATTGAGCAGAGATTCTGCATCAAATTTTGTCAGAAGCTTGGTGATACCTGTGCACTGTGCAGAGACCTATGCAAAATTACAGAAAATGCACGGAGAGGAGTGTATGAGCCAGACACAAGTGTACGAGTGGTTCAAATGTTTACAAAAATGGCTGACAAAATGTTGACAGTGATGAAACCCACAATCAACAGAACTAATGAAAACATTGCAGATATGCATGCAACTGTAAAGAAAAGACTGTTGGTGGATGTGAAAATTAGTTATGGTTCAGTTCTTTCCAGTCTTACTAAAGATTTGGGTATGAGATGTGTGTCTGCCAAGTTTGTGCCAAAACTGCTTTCAGTTGACCAAAAAGAAAATCATATTTCAGCTGCACAGGATTTCCTTGATTGTGTCAAGGAAAGTTAAAACTTTTTGAAAATGGTCATAGCAGGTGACAAATCATGAGTCTATGGCTATGACCCCAAATCCAATGCTCAATTTTTGTAATGGAAGATCCCAACCTCTCTGAGACCAAAGAAAGCACAAATGAGTTGAAGCAATGTGAAGATACTGCTGACAGCTTTCTTTGACTACAAGAGCATTGTTCATCATGAGTATGCTAGTCAGGCAGTAAATAAGGAGTACTACATGATGTGTTGCAGCGTTTTCAAGATGTTGTTCATCAGAAAATGAGAGAATTGTATGTGTCAGGTCAGTGGTAACACCACCATGACAACGCTCCTGCCCATTCAGCTTGTGCAGTTGTTTATGGACAAGCACAATATTCCTTAGGTCCAACAACCACTTTATTCCCAGATCTCTCCCCACCCCCTTGTGACTTTTCCCTCTTTCCAAAAATCAAATCCTACTTGAAAGGAACAAGATTTCAAGACACCAAGGAAACCTAAGAGAATGTGACAAGGCAGCTGCTCACTAACCTAAAAAGGGGGTTCCAGGAAAGTTTCCATCAATGTAAACAACACTGGATAAAGTGTGTGGCTTCAGAAGGAGGTTAAATGCAGAATTGATATGTGTTGTAGTTTTATTTTTATATGCACCATTCCTGCTACATTTTGATAAGTCCTCGTATATAGGAAGGAAATCCTCAAATAATTTTACCAATTAAGATTAAAACAAAAACAATTTTAAGATCACTTGGAACAAAAAACAAAAGCTAGTCACCTATTTCCACCCTATTCAAACTAGCCTACTCATCTTTGTTACTATTTTCACATTTAAATCTGTAATCATAGAACAGAATCTTCAGCCAGCTTTCCACTGTCCAGCCAATGACTATCCTACATTATATCTCCAATCTCATTTGAGTCAATGTGCACCAAAAACTGGGAAAGAATCATTGCATATTCATAAGGAAATGAAAGATGAAAATAAATGGCATGGCAAGAAATGGAAACCCCAACACTGTTCATTAATTCATTTGTTTGATTTGGGTGAGAAAGTAGGTAACACTTAGGACAACTTCTGCCATGATGTACTAACAGCTCCACTCTTCCTTTTGGCTTTTGCTCCTACCAATTCTCCGCCCATCACAACATAACAACATGTAACTGGCAACATGAATGTGCAGCATCAGAATTAAATGAGGGATGATCTGTCCCCTACTAAGATGAGACTTCTTCAATCCTCTGACTGTTAATATAGACCAGCAACTGGAAATCATCAATGGCTGGCTTGTTGCTTGACCTCAAAAACTCTCATTTACTTATTTGTTCTTTTGTTCCCCTTCAGTCAAGTGGGTGCCACTTAGAAGTCTCTGTCTGCGGGCTATCAAACATAAATATCTGAGACCATATGAGTATCCCAATCATAGTGTAGGGATACAAACACATAGTTCCATTTCCAGTTGGGGATGTATCTTTCATAGATATAGAAAGAAACTCTGGCTCACAATCCTCAATTTTGGAAAACCCAACACTATCCATTCCCATTCATGGAATATGTCCTTGGCTAGGACATGTAGATGAATCTGGTATGTTGGAATCTGGAGTCATAAACATAGCTTCTCCAGACACAGAGGTATCTCCATATTATATGTAAGACAATTTCTTTTAGTTCTTTTTACGCTCTGCTTTGCTGTTCAGATTTACATGATATATTGTTTGCCACATGGGACACGTGTGTGTGTGTGTGTGTGCGTGTGTGTGTGTGTGTGTGTGTGTGTGTGTGTGTGTGTGTGTGTGTATATATATATATATATATATATATATATATATATATATATATATATATATTATGACCTGATGAACCAGGCAAAATATATTTTCTGGGGAAATAAATTATAGTCATGGAAACTTAAGGTTGTCTAGTTCTTAATTATTTAATATATATATATATGTGTGTGTGTGTGTGTGCGCATGTGTATATATGTGTGTGTATATATATATATATACATATATGTATATATATATATATATATATATGTGTGTGTGTGTGTGTGTGTGTGTGTGTGTGTGTGTGTATATATATATATATATATATATATATATATATATATGTATCTATATATATCAGCATAGTTGCAGTATAAACCACAGGTGGGCTCTGTGTGTGTTGAATAAACACAAATGCACCTGAGCAAGAACCTGCAATACAGATTGGCTAACTGCCCTAGCAGATAGGTATCCTCGAATACGAATGGCTAGCTATATATATATATATATATATATGGGATAACGATATATATTTTTATATATCAAAAACAGTATTAGGGAAATTGTATGACAAAGTGGAAAAAGTTTACTTGTGATGCATTTCGTCCTTCATGAATTCATCAGACTAAATTTGTTACATTGGTAGGACTACATATGCACACAACAGAGAGGTGCTCGGAATTTTAGAACTTTTTTTATCTAGTCGAATTCATTTAGAGTCTTTTTCTTTTTCTTTCCATCACTTTTGTAAGTAGGTATTCCACACTGTGATATTAGAAGATCTGCCAGGAATGATGAAATAGTGTAAGAGCCAGGGTGCAAATTTATTGTAGATGACCTTGAGATTAAGGTGCTCCCTCACCTTGTAGTGAATTATTTTCTCCTTTGATCAGAGTAGCATTTTTTTATGTCAAAGTTGCGGCCAGTTACATTACAGTGAGCAACCAATACATTTGATGTATTATATTGTAAAATGCCCCATTTGTGTTCATATAATCTTTTATTTAGATTCTTTAAGGTTTCTTCTATGTATTTTTTATGACAATTATTACAGGTGATAGAGTAAACTCTTCTATCAGGTTTTAGCTTATTGTTTGTTTAGTATTGACTAAGTCTTTTATTGTTTTGGATGTAGTAATAACAACTTTTATGTTGTATTTAGATAGATTCTTTTTTACTATAGATGTGATAGAATTAGTAGGCAGGATAATATATTTTTTGGATTCATTGGGTTTCTCAGAAAGGGCTGTTTTTTGTTTGGGAATATTTTATGGGACATTTGTTTTGCATTAAATATAAAATAATTTAGATACTGGAGAAGTTTGAAAGTGTTTTCAATGTATTTCTCTTCTCCAAGATGCATATTCTTAGAACTCTTAGGTAGACTCTGATGATTATGCTGGATTTTATTTTGTTGTTATGATGGTGGGAATAGAAATTTATTAGGTCATTTTTGTTTGCTGAATTCTGGTGGATACCAAGTTTTAAACTGTTGTTAACACAGTATAGCTATATATCTAGGAAGGGTAAGGAATTGTTTTCTTCCATTTTGTATGTAAATTCCATTGTGTGTTCAACTTTGTTTAGTTGATCTACTAGGTCAGGTAAATCAGTATCATGAGGATATATAAGTAGAGCATCATCAATGTAACTAAATAAGTTGATTGTTTGGGCAAAATATTTTGGAAAGAACTGGATTCAAGAAATTCTAAGAAGATACATGTCATCACTCCAATTATTATAACAATCATTATTAAATGTGAAGTAGCATTGATTGGTGATGAGATGACAGATTTTTATTATTTTAGCTGTTGGTAGAGAAAGCTTTATCTTGGATTGTGTTACATACTTTTTTATGAGATATAGGCATTTTTCAACTGGGACGTTGGTGTAGAGGAATTTTATATCTAGACTGGGCATGCATTTGTTGGTCATGTTTATTTCCCTTAGTTTTTCAATTAGGTTGCCTGAGTACTTTATATGAGATGAACTGATTGTTCCAAGGAGAAGGGTTAGAATTTTTTTGTTATGGCTTTTGCCAGTTTTGGGGTAGGGGGCACTGTCTATTCCTGAGATAATTGGGCACATTGTGATACCAATTTTGTTGGTTTTTATGGAGACCATAAAGTTTGTGTTTTCTGAGGTGATATTCCATGAGTCTATACCACAATTTGTGTTCATTTTTAATTAGTTTCCTGATTTCCTTGTAACATTTTTGTGTTTCAGTAGTTATTTTTTGTTTGATTATTTTTTCGTATGTGTTGGTATTGTTGAGTAGTGAATTAATTTTCTCTATATATGTATTCTTGCTAATGATCACAATCACCACCACCCCTTGTCAGAGGAAGAGATGTGGATTTCTTTATTTCTTGCGAGGTTCTTTAGCACATTTAGGTGTATCAGTGATATTGTTGATAAAATCCCTGATAAGGGAGATGAGTCCATTTATCTGATAATAATAGGTAAGACCCAATTTTAGGCGCCAAAGAAAAGAGACTCTGAAGACCATGGTGATGAATGGATACATTTTAGCCTACTCTAAAGAACACATGATGCTGGACACAATCAAACTTGAATAATGCATAGACAAGCAGCTATTGGAAGAAGAGATACGATAACTTCAGATAAGTGTTTCAATCAATGAAAAAAAAAATTCTCAAATTCTCAGCACCCCTCTGCTGTGTACATGTGTAGTCCTACCAACATAACAAATTTAGTCCAATGAAGTCATGAAAGATAAAATGCTTCACATGTATACTTTTCCATTTTGTCATACATATACAGGGTGCAATGGGTTGACACTTTATATTTTTAATTTTGCACATGCATGCTGTTTTTGATTTTGTTGACTACACAGTATAGTAAGGTCAGTTGGGCATCATCTGTGAGAAAAAGAGCACCATGATGAAATTCACTCTGCCATAAATTTGGAAATGGCATGCTGTACTGCTTGGCATTTGCACCGGAAGCTCCAATACAAACACTTCAGAGTGTTTGGGTGTCAATCTGAGGACAGTGCAGAGGATTTGGAAAGAATTTTGATGAGTCTAATGGTGATTACAAAGGTGTTTGGAGTGATCACTAGCAATGGTGACATTATTCTCCATACATCTTCCCACAGGGTCTCAGATTCAACACGCAGGACTACATCAGGTGCCTTAAAGAGGTACTACTGACCTGGGTCAAGAAGGTAGCTGCTAGATGACCCTATGTCTGGCAACAGGACTCTGCACCATGTCATACAAGCAGAAGAACCCAGACAATTTCTGTGACCATATCACCCCTTACATCTGGCCACCTAACTCCCCAGACTGCAACCCCTTGATTATTATGTGTGGAACACAGTTGAGTGAGAGACTGACAAAACTCCTCATAATACCAAGGATGAACTGAAGTCAAGGATTATGGCAGCATTCACAAACTTAAACAAGGAGACCATCCAGAAGAGTTTTGCTGGATTTCTGAAGTCGTCTGGAGGCTGTGGTTGAAGCCAATGACAATTTTATTGAATAAATTTACTCTTTCATATTTCAAGATATTTTTACGTAATTTTGGTAAATATATTTGTTAAAATGAGATGTCAGTGTTATTTTCATTTTTGTGTAATTTAGATGGCAATTTATCCATCGTCCTCTGTGTGTATATATATATATATATATATATATATATATATATATATATATATATTAAAATAGTGAGAAAGAACAGTAAGATTTATGATCCCGTGTTTTTATTATTTTTCTTTTTAAAAAGACAATGCTCAATACAATTCTGTAGAGCATATATATATATATATATATATATATATATATATATATATATATATATATATATACTTTATTTTAGGATATTACATCAAAAACATGTAAAAACACTACATATATGCAATCATGTTTCGATGCGTATTAACACATCTCATCAGATGTTAGTAAATAACTGGTGAGCAGCCAATTTATTGAGATTTAAAAACAACATACACCCTCTTTTCATGAGAAAAGGAAGAATAAGAAAAAGAGTAAGAAAGAAAAGAGAGGAGATAGTAGCAGGGTTTGTTTTGTTTTTATTCAGATCAACCAATCAGAATTGCATATTCTAAGTTCAAAATAAAGGGAAAAAATGTCATGACCCACAGATTTAGAATCATAGATGACATACAGACATCATATTCAGTACGGATGTAATTTAGATACAATGTTATACATTAGACAATGTCATTTCCTATGAGAGAGGAAATGTAATTTAACAAGATACTCAAAAAACTATATACCCTGTAAGTTAAAAAAAAAAATTTAATTTATTGTTTTTATAGTTGGTAAATAAACTAGCCCTTTAAGAAATAAATGGAAAGTTTAAACAAATAGATCTGACAAAATTATTAAAACATATTGATCTAACAAAATTATTTAAATATATAGATCATACAAAATAAAATAGAATGCAACTGTTAACTAAAGGGTCTTTATATAAAGTGTTAATAATACCAATCAATGCAAAATCCCAAAATGTCAGCCGAACCCCAATACATGTATACTAAATATTATCAACACTACCAGAAGATTAATGTAAAACTTATACTACACCAAAATTGATCTTACTGACAGAAAGATAAGCCTTATATGATGCAGCAGGGTTTAACTAAAATATAAGAGGAAGCAATTGTCAAGTTTCAAAATCTAGCAAGATTGTAGAGTCAAAGGTATAATATATTGGATTCTATTCATTCTCATTTTACATGAGGATATATATATATATATATATATATATATATATAGTAGCTTAAAAGCTATCAGGTGGCATTTAGCTGAAGTAGAGGGCTCTTGATTGGACCTTCATCACAATAGGTAGGGAGGTGTAGATGCGATAGGCAACAATAAACTACAGAAGAACTCAAAACTGATTGCTGGATTTAGCATTGCATTAATATTTAAGCTTACCTTTTAAAAGTTAAACAATCATTGCTCTCCCACCACTTAATTTAAAGACAATTTGATGTACGTAGGTCCTTAATTTCCATACAAACAATTATTTTTATTTCATGGGTGACTTTTGCTGGATTTCACATTTAATTTCAATTATTCCCAATTTTATTTCCAAGTTATAAAAATTGTTATTGCACAAAAGAAATTTGTCACAAAAAAATCACTTAAAAAAAATCAACAAAAACAATCGCAGTAATGAAAATTTGGGAATCCAAAATTTCAGGATTGCAGGTCCAGATCCAACCCAGAATGTTTTTAATTTGGTCACAGAGTCAGCCTGATTCCATATGTTGGGCTATGCCCTCTAGGAGCAAAGTTGAAAACACAGACAATTTTATTTTGAAACACTGTAATTTGAGAACGGTAATTTTTTCATTTGCAATGAGCTATTGAAAGTTAGAGAGTTGTGTCCCTTTAAGTTGAAAAGTGTGACACACTGACATTCACATTTATTATATATATATATATATATATATATATATATATATATATATATATATATATATATATATAGTTTTGTGTATGTTTTAGTGTTATAAATATCTCTTTGAGAATAAAGTATGTTTGTCATTCCTTTTCCTTTCAGCCATTCCGTTCTGTCTATGAACTATGGTATTATTATATCATGGATATATTAATGTCTTTAATGAGGGAAATGTAAATGGGAGAATAAAGCTTCCTAGCATAGCACCATCCTGTTATAATAGTATCACAAGCCAATATGTTTTTTCAGCCTTCTTCAGTTCTATATTGTGTTCTGCCTTTTATTTTATTGTTTTTTTTTTTTTTTTGTAACTTGCTACTTTCTCTAATACGGTTTCTAAAGTTAAAAATATACTAAGTGATACTGGAGGTTTACTGGATGCAATATTTACCTGACAAAAGCTGAAAAAAAACACAATGTAAAACATTTTAATTACATATAAGGACAAAGTTAAAGATACTACTTTGAATAATTTGTGGATTAATGAAAATACTTTATCTTAGTGTGAAAAATAAAAGGTTGTCAATCACTTAATAGAAAAGATATAGGAGGTGTTTGGTTCATAAATTTATTTAGTCAGCCACCTCTTTTATCAAATTTAAATCACACTAAATGGGAATTGTATATATATATATCAGATATTTGTTAATATAAAAATCATATCTGTCACTTGTAAATCACTTATGATTAATTCAAACCTTCATTGTACAGGTTATATAAGAAGTTAGTGAAAGTGTATGTGTTTATAGAGGTAGGGTTTTTTGGTGTTTTTTATGTTAGTTTACCCAATACAAGTTAGTTAGTATATAGATGTACGACAAAAGATCAAACTATAAGAACAGTTGAAGTAGGGTTAACAAATTTTCTAATCAGAAACCATTCAAATTTAAATTCAAAATGATTTTTAAATAATAATAAGAAAAGTCTATCCCAAGCAGTAATATTTATCTTAATTTACATACAGGCTGAAAAACTCTCTATGTCCACAGGGTCTAAAGCATATAGGATCATACCGTGGTTTGCCTGGTGAAGTTTCAAACCTTGCTGGAGGGTATATTTTCTTTATTAAAACTCTCAAATACACCAGCCAGCAGATGTAATTCACACTCCTAAAAAAATTAGTGTCTACTAAACTAAACTATAATGTCAACAGTAATGTGAAATTACATATTTTTGATGCTATTGTTCACTCAATACATAGCCTAAAAGCCACTCAAAGTGAGGGTTATTGAATAAGGTTGTTATAAGGATGTAAAGAGAGGAAGTAAGAAGTGCATATGAGAATATGTAGGATAGATAATGACTGATCCTACACTGTAGTGGTCATGGAAGAATTCACTTGGGAGTTTATTCCACAAAGTGACAATTTTGGATGGGAAGCTGTCTGGGTGGAACTTCCTTCTTACCAAAGGAATATGAAGGGGATGAAGATGAGTTAATATCATGTACATGTCATAGTGGCTGTAAAGGTTGAACTGGTGAAACTAAAAATTGTAGTATGTCTGAACATTTGTCATGAAAATGTAAATTAGAAATCATTTAAATTTGAACAGAGTCCTGTGTTTTGATTTGGCAAAACTGGCAACTCTTAGTTTAAAGTACCTTATCTTTTTTTCAAGAAAAAGAAAACTTATACGTAGTGAGAACAGGTTGAACTATATTAGCATTTGTGCCATGATTACTAACCATAATCTATTATGAAAATTTATGTCAAAAAATTACAATTCTATACTCTTTACTCTTAGCTAAAAGCAAAGGCCTTAATAATCAATGGGGTGTTCAGATGGCCTTTTCCCAATATGCCCTGATTTGATCCTATTTGTAGCAATGTTATGTCTGGCTGAGGGTAATAAAAACCAAATGTCCTGAAAAAAAAAAGCATTGAGAAAGAAAACTCTTCCTTTGAATTATTTTCCACCAATCATAGAATTTCAAACTTGTAATAATTTGAAATGATAACTGAGTGATCCTTGTGACCTATAAAGTTGCAGGCGAGCGAAAATCATTATTCATTCATGTGTCATCAAGATGGATAGTCATGAAGACATGAGGACAATGATTAATATTTGCAGCTGAGAACAAGAAGAATCCAAAATGTCAAGTGACCAAACAAAATCTCTGGACAAAATAACTGAAACTAAAACAAATGATTTTTTCTGAAACCAACTTCAAAGAGATACAGTCCAAGCTTTCATCACATTGCTATTACCAAAATTTCTCATTCATTCAGCCTTTCTGATTACTACTGTTTACATTTGACCTTGACAGCTGACAAGTCCGGACTTTCACAACTATGAGAGAACTTTCACTGTATCCCTTTAACAAAGAACATTTTTGAATTTATCAACTGTAAGTCTTGCTTTATACAGCTTATTTTTTATTAGGCACTTAAAAGAATATTTTGAGCAAGCCATCTTTACAATTCTTTCACTTCCAATTTAAGCTGTTTTAAATATATGAATTCTTTCTGTTCATTTTCATACCAAGTAAGACTCGTTTCTTTTCTTGTGTGTCTAATAACCAAGTATTTTTTTTCTAGATGGGAAAATTCCCATACTATCATATTATTTTTTTCTCTATTTTTTTCCTCTAAGTTTGAAATGTGGAATCAAGTTACAAAATCAAGAGATAAATATCATCTCTTAAAGGGACCAAAATTTTAGCTTTTTCTATTATTGTCAGCCTTGGTACTTTTGGCTAATGTTCAGTCTCATTGCTGGGTTCATAATTGGTAGCTTTTCTTAGAAACTCTAATTGTCTACACTCACATTGTTGTTTCCAGACGTGACCTATCACTATCATATTCCATTGTCATAACATCAATTCAAGTTTTTGTGTACTTATTTTTTTCTTTGTCATGCTATAGATATTAATAATTTCAGCTGAGAGGTCAGAAATAATCTACTTCTCACCATGTTAATGAAATGACATTATTCAACAAATATTATACAAATTTTTTTGAATAATATGTTCACCCAATGTAAAGGCTTACTATGTAATATTGTATGAGAAGCAAGAAGTGAAGTTTCTGGGCTTATGCGGGACAGATAACAGTTAGCCTAGACTTTTAGAGGTCAAGATTGCAGTGATTGGGAAAACATCCTGCTGGCAGTCTGTTCCCTAAGGCAGGAGTTCTTTGAAAGAAGCTGTCTGAGTGGAACTTACTTCTTAAGTTCTTACTAATGGAATATGAAAGGAATGGGGATGATTCATCCTTAGGTGCATGGGATAGTGGGTCCCAGTTGCAAAGGTTGGGTTGGTGTGACCAAGAAATGAATCAGAACATATGCCATGGAAATAGCGATAATGTAGCTAGAGGTTCACAACGTTTTGCCTGTGGGAAAAGAGTGGAAAATAATTCATCACCCACAAGATTGGCAAGTGAGGACTGGGCGCTCCAGCCCATAAATACCATAAAGATTAAGGGAATATATTTTCATCATTGAAAATAGTACTATTTCAATTTCAAAATTTTAAGAAAATCATAAATTCTTTTAAATAGTTTTCAGACAAAACTTTCAATCATTGCATATTTTACTGAGTGAAAACAAACATTATATATTGTAAGTAAAAAATCATATTGTAAATAAATGTAAAAAGTCATCAGAAAACAAAGAAAATATCTGTTTAGAATCCAAACTAGATATTTTCATATTATGGAAATGTAAATTATTCACATATTGTTACGTGGCATGCACTGAAGAAAAATAAATTTTTCTTGGTAATTAAAAATAAAAAATTTCCAAACTGCTATTATTCTCTTTATTTTTTTATTTTTTATTTTTTTGTACAAATCCTGTCAAGAGTTTTAAGAAGTCATGTCTAAAACGTCCAAAAATTATTAATAATGAAAAAAAAAATAATAATAATAAAACGTCCAAGGAATTTAAAATTATTCTCTAAAATTTCGAGGCGAATTTTTTATTTATTTTAGTTCAGGAAAAACAGTGGAAGTAGGGAAATATTTTATAAGAAGTCATTTGGTCATTGGACACCGTTTATTTCTGTGCGTGATTGATCCGATTTCCCCCAATAAATAATACATAACATTTCATCTTCTTCTCACGTTGTCCGCTCTTGTTTGTCTCACGTTTCTCTCCGATTTTCAGGGGAAGACCCTGACCTGCAGCACTGAACAGACTGCTTGTGTTCTAGACGAATCGGAATTGCTTTTCACATATTTATACACAGTGATCGTTAATCATGTAAACAAAAATAAATTCAACTTTAAGCAGTTTTTATGGCAAAACACGAGAAAGGATTAAAAAGGCAAAAATAATTTTATATCGACAAACTAAAAACACTGCAGAAAAGATCGAAAGTGAAAGTCATTAAAATTACAGTGCGGTGAGTCATGAAATTTATTTTGTAATCCGATATATTTCATTGATTGAACGATATCTTCATCTTTTGCATGTTTTTCTTTCTTTCTTTTACAAGTCTTCTACTCTTTACTCTTCTTATTTAAGAAAAAGATGGGTCACTTTGACTGGGTTATTTTCATTTCTCTTATTTTTTAAATTACGTTTAATGAGAATTCGTTTTTTCTTCTTTTTTTCCACTCTCATTGTCGCGTGGTGAACAAATCAGAAAAAAGGAAATATTTTTTAAAAAGATCAATTATTATACACTAATAACGATTAATGAACTGAAATTATTTTTCGATCACATATGAAAAAAATTACAAACATGACTTAATTATTCCACATGAATGGAATAATTTTTGTTGCTGCTGTTTTCTCCAAATGTAAATATTTTATTTTTATTTTTGTATGAAAATGGGAGAGCGCACTGAAAATTTCTCGGCCTGACATGAAGAAAAGTCCTTACTCACCAAAATTCTTGTTTGGTTATTTGGTCAGATTTTTTAAGAAATTAGTCGAGCCAAGATTTTTTCAGCATCCCATTGTTTTCTTTCTTAAGTTTTATCATCCATTTTGTCGAAACACACTAAACTTCTTAATACAAAATTTTAGTTGATCTCATAAAAAGTTTTGAACATTTCGTAATTAAATAATCAATAAAATTAAATAAGTTCACATAATTAGTTATTTTTTGTTTGAGGAAAACTAATAATGTGCTTGTTATCAGTCAGTTACAATTTTTGTCACTTCATTTTTTTTATCTAGTCCTCCTTGGTAACGTAACAATATAGGCATATGTTGCACTTAAAACTATATGACAGCTTACAAGCAAATTAAACAAAATACGCTTATGCTGGATCTTTATATGATTTTCAATTTTCATTTTTCAATCATTGAAACAAAAAACGCGCGTACCTAGTATTTTTGAAGAGTAAGAAGACCTTTTGATTTATTTACTCCTTAATTTATGTCTTAATTGTTTATTTTAACGTTAGATATATTTGTAACACATATTTTCCTTCCTGCTATTTCATTGCTTTAGTTGTATTTTTATTAATTTTTAAATCTCTATTTAGGTAAAGTGTCTGGCGCACATGTTTCTCCATTGATGAGAAAAGTTTTTTGACACGCGACAGCGAAGAAAATCATTATTTAGAAAAGGGACATAACTCTTAGATGCTTATTTGTATTATCATCATTATTGTTATTATTTATTGTAGTAAAACTATCAGGAGTAAATGTTTTTGTTATTGGAAGTAATCTAACGATGACAAATAGAGATGTTTCTTGAAAGTTTGATGACATCTTTTTTTCTATTTTGGTCTGATGATGTCATGTAAAAAATAAGAAGAAAAACAATTTGTTTCTGTACTGGAAGTGTTCTGATTTTCAATTATTACAGATTTTAAAATTGTTTCCATATTTGATCTCTCTGGTTTTGTTTTTAGATAAATTGGAACAATATATGATATGGTTTGTTTTAAGTATAAAACAGTCTGGAGAAATAATTAAAAGAAAATTATTTATTTTAAATCTAAAAGACAAATTGTAAAAAGTTCATACATTGCGATACCCCTGTGTAATTTTATTAACAACTCAATCATGTATAGCAAAAAATCAAATTATGCATACAAGCCTCAGCAAAAATGTTTAATGGAAAAATATTATTTGTACTATTGTACATAGATTGATTACTTCATGAAACACAAGAATATATAATTTTTCTGAATTTTTAAAAATGAAGAATTCTAATTATTATAATACAATGTACAATGATAATGATTCAAAAGTTGTCCCCATCTTGGTTGTTGTTATAATTATTAACTAATAAAAGATTAAACAGCGGGATGATAATTGTTTACCACTGTGGATTAAATAAAAAAAGGTCCAGTTGAAAATTCAAAAAACATTCCTATAGGAATCTGGAAAAATCCAGAAGGTACAATAAAACTTCAACCAAGATGAGGATGACAACTCCAAATCTGAATAAAAAGAATAATGATTATGTGAAGAAAACTAATGACACATAACAAATTCAATAAGACTTACTTTGTTGTTCAATAATTAATGATTAATTTGTACATGTATACTTTTGGGAATGGTTCTCATCCTTTATATCAGTCATGGGCTAACTGCAATCTGCAGGCCACATGTGGCCTGTTTGGTCTTAAATGGCACGCTTAATTTCATAACGGCACACTTAATTTCATAAGGAAAATAACGTTTCTTAAAATTTACTTTTGTTTCGTTCTCACTTGCTTGCTCACACACTCTCTCATACATAACCACATGCATAAATAATGATTAAGTACAACTACACGGTTTCTTGAATTTTGTAAAATTTTGTTAAAACTAATGTTGTCAACATTTTTTAAACCATTGGTGATTTTTCACTAAGGAAGATCATACATGTAAACATCTTTCGCTTTTAAAACAGGAAACGTTCATAAGAAATTTTTCATTAAAGAAGAAATATTTTCGTTTTCAAATGAATAAATTAGAAATAAATCCCATGCAGTGATATGTGATAATCACACTACTATCAGTGATAATATTATTATGCCAGGACTTCAATTTTTAATTATAAAAAAAATCTTTTCTAAAAAGTAAAGCTTTCCTCCCATTTCTAAAGTATATGCTTATGCATATAGTCTTCTGTAGTGAAAGTAGCTGAGGTACCTATTATGAAAAATTACCTTGAATCTTTTTAGTAGTGCACCCTGCTTTGTGATGAGCTATAGATCACTGCTGGACAAAAGTTGTACATGCCTGCTTTATATTCTTTCCTTATACAATCTCTCAGTCATTTTTCTCATTTTGTATTTAATTCTTATAATATTTGAATAATGTTTTCGTAGTTCATAGGATTATTTCAAACTAATATCCTCATCTTTGTTATTATTTTAGTGTTTTGGCCATTGTGCCTTTTGGCCTTCCTTAGGGGTCTATCATTCACGTAATTTCAAAATAAACCTTTTATTTAATCTACAAGGTAGATTGTTCTTGTTCTGTTACCATAGTCGAGGAATATCTTGTCTTTTTCTTATTTTGAATTGTTCAACTATTGCTTGCTTTGTTTTCACTGAATTATGACCAGTTTTGTTCCTGTGTATTACGAGTGAGTTTGAATGGTTGTCTAAACATAAATCTCTTTTATATTCAAAGATGTAAGCCTTTAGATTTCGTGATGTCTCTCTGATTTGAATTAATGTTGGATTTATTTTCCTTCTGAATTATATCTCTTATTGTCTTGGATGTGGTGGTAATGATCCTAGAATTAGGGATAACTAATTTATTGACAAGTTTTGTAGAAAGAGTGTTAGAGAGTAGGATTATTAATTTTGTTTTGTGTTTCTCTTCTTCACCTAGGTATTCTAGGCTACAAATCCTAAAGATATCTTCAGGTTATGTAGCCCAGAATACCTAGGTGAAAAAGAGAAATACATTCAGAAAACATTTAGACTTCTTCACTACTCACATCATTTCATCCTCAATGCTAGAAAACAAGCTTAATAAATCCCCAAAACTAGACATCACTGATAGCACTACCAACAACAACAACACAAAATTCAAATTTAGGTTTTATTTTATTCCATGTTTGATGTTGTAACCTAGGGCAGGTTAATGAATAGAATAATCAAACAAAGGTTGGTAATGAATGATAATACTTAGGACAAGAACAACACATATAAGATTCGTCAGCAGTGCATAGTAGAATTAGTCAACTGCTAGAAGTGAGTCAAGTGAATTCCACAATGAATCTCCAACTCCAGACCAACATACAGTATTTACTACTGTATTTATGTGAATGGGGACATACCCATTATTGACCGTAGGTATGCTACAACATTAGAGTAAAGAGAATTAAAAGAAGCCACAAAAATGAAGTAATAATGTGAAAAATAGTAGAATTCAAACTCATGATGACAACTTGGGCATGTGAAATCCTCAGGTGTAATTAAATGTTTATTTCTACTTTTAATTCAATGGAAATGGGAAACAATTTTGAAAGTATTTATTGTATATGTTTGTTTTTTTTAGTCATTTGAGTTTGAGTATCCTGTTAGAGATATTTTCTGATTTTTGCCTTATTTGTATTATGCTTTAGTAGTTTATTAACTTCTTCAGTGTTTCATAACATATTAGCAGACTTGTCACCAAAGTGTTTTTGTTGGCTGGGGTGAAGGATAGATGCTGTAAGTAAAGATTTGCACACTAAAATTAGTTCACATCATTTTCAGTAGGAGTGGGTATTATTTTTGGTAGCATGCTATCCAGTGCACCCACTTGGCTACAGGCCTGTATGTTAGCATAATTGTGTGTAAAATTGCAATGTATACTTCTTTTAATCTTAGATATTCTCTCCACCTTCCTCCAGCTATGCTAAATGGCAGGGAAGACTGAGCTTTCTTGCCCTGGGGTGGTAACCATTCTAGTAGAAGGAAAACTGAATTCAAACCCACCCTGAAGAGGGATGGGCTCCATCAAGCTATCTTACCCAAGACACACCACTGCTGCACTACATCTGATGTTTCTATGATCCTAATGGGTTACATGACATGTGATGACACTGACATGTCAAAAGTCATAGGTTAGCAGTATGTAAAGGTAATCATAAGTGCTGTTATGGAAATGCTCATCTATCTTCTTATATCTATAATTCTCAAAATGTGTGTGTGTATGTGATTGGATGTTGTTTATGCACTTCCACAGTTTTCATCCGATTTTGATGAAATTTTTTGTTTGATAAATAATTCTTCAGTGCCGGATTTGAGTCCAAAATGGCTGGAAACAATTACAACCTTGAAGGTGAAAAATTGAAAAAAACTGATTTTTTACACTTTGCACAAAAATCAAAGGCAAAATTTAATGTCTGTAAAAAACAGCGTACAATCAGTTTAGAGAGTTGAAATCTAACGCAAAAGATGCACAATGAAGAGGCAGTCATGTAGCATTTGCAGGGGTGTTCAATGCCCGATTGTACAAGGCAACAGGCATGTAAAATAACATTTTTTTGGAAGTGGGGGGGTTGATGATGCCTCAAGCAATATAACTTTTGTCAGGGGCATCCTATTTTCATGGTTTTTCTGTGAAACAATCACTCAATTGTAGCAAACCTAAAATAAGTTTTACAGGTGCAAGACATCAGAGATGTGACCCGTTACGTCAATGTTTAGGCACCTTTCTTCCTGCATACGTTGTAAACGCACTCATTCTACAACTCTATGTGACCATTTACCAAGTTTTGTTTGTTCATGTTCTCACAGCTCGAGGTTGTTGTGCATAAACATACATAAAGGGCTATATAAGTTCCAGAGATTACCATTCGGGATCAAGGTTGCGCCGGCGATATTTCAGCAAATAATGGACACTATGCTAGGCGGACTGGATTTCACGATCGCATACCTTGATGACATTCTGATAAATAGCAAAAATATTGAACAACACTGGGAACACGTTCAAGGGGTTTTCAGGCAGATACAAAATTACGCTTTTAAGGTAAAGGAAAATAGATGTGACTTCTTTATGAAGGAGATAAAATATCTGGGCCATATTATTGACGAAGAAGGAAGAAAACCAGACCCAGAAAGAGCCACGGCAATAAAAAAAATGCCGGCTCCAAAAAATTTAGCTGAGTTACAAAGCTTCTTGGGCTTAGTAAATTATTATCAAGAATTTATTCCTAACATGCACAAATTACGCGCACCCCTAAACGAACTGTTGAAGAAGGAAAAAGTTTGGGAATGGTCATATGAATGTCAGAAAACTTTCAACAAAATCATTAAGACTCTGACAGCAGATTTATTTTCAGCGCATTATGATCCAAAATTGGAAATAATAGTCACAAGTGACGTGAGTGCCTATGGTGTTGGGGCATGTATACGTCATAAAATGCTGGATGTGACACTAAAACCCATCACGCATGTGTCAAGAACGTTACTACCAGCCGAACAAAATTACTCGCAAATTGAAAAAGAAGTGCTGGGGATTATTTTTGCGGTTACGAGATTCCACAGATATATTTACAGTAGATTTTTCACCTTACAGACGTACCACAAGCCGTTATTGACAATATTTGGATCAAAGAAAGGTCTACCTGTCTACACTGCTAATAGATTGCTAAGATGGGGACGATTTTTATTAAACTATAACTTTAAATTGGAGTATCTTCCATCAAACAAAATCGGGCATGCAGATGGTCTTTTGAGACTAATACCAAAGAAAATGGACCCATTAGAAGATTCCGTAATTGCAGCTCTACGATATGAGGAAGATATTAGAACATCATTATGTAGTACAATTCAAGACCTCCCCGTCACATTACAGGAAATAAGAAACAAAGCAGTGAATGACGAATTTATAAAGGAAACGAAAACAAAAATTGTCGGAAAAGATAAGCATATATCAGACAGTTTTTCATTATGTGATAATGTTCTGCTATATAATGAAAGAGTAGTAACCCCAAAATGCTACAAAGGTAAATCCTCAAGGATTTTCACATGGGCCACCCAGGAAAGAACAGGATGAAATCCTTAATGTGAAGTTATGTGTACTGGCCAAACATGGATCAAGATATTATACATATGGTGGACAAATGCAAGAACTGTTCCTTATCAGCCAAGGCACCTCCGGTCACTCATAAGCCATGGCTTAAGACAGATCGACCGTGGTCAAGTATCCATGTAGATTTTGCAGGTCCATTAGAGGGTTTCTACTACTTGATTGTAGTAGACAGTTACAGCAAATGGCCAGAAGTATTTCATTATAGAAAACCTACTTCTGAGACTACAATAAATTGCCTTCACGAGCTGTTTGCTCGTTTCGGAGTGGTTGATTGTTTAGTCACCGATAATGGGACACAATTTACATCTGCGGATTTTCAAGAATTTTGTGAAACTTTTCAGGTGAAACACATCAAATCCCCGCCATATCACTCAAGATCAAACGGGCAAGCGGAGAGATTTGTAGATACATTAAAAAGAGCACTAAGGAAAGCTTATGACATACCAACAGAAAAGGATTTACAACAATTCTTGCAAGTGTATAGAATTACACCAAACAGTATTACGCCATCGGCATTATCGCTGGCGGAAGTAATATTTGCCCGAAAAATTAGATCAGTATTCAACAAATTACTGCCAAAACAGACAAAGCAATCACCAACGTCGTTTGTACCAAAAAGAAAATTTAACCCAGGGGAGAAAGTTTTTTTAAAGTGTTCAAAAAGAACACATCCTCTTGGGAGTCAGGTACATTAGAGAAACAAATCAGGAACGTGATTTACATAATTCAGAGTCCAAAGTTCTCGCATAAAAGGCACTTAAATCAGATCAGAAAGAGGCTGTTAGAGGATTCTAACGGTCTAGCTCAGGAAGAGGAGGAAGTAATGGACACAATATTTGACACATTCAATATGCAAAGGCCTCAAGCAATTTCAGAACCGCGGAAATCAAGCAGAAAAAGAAAATTTACAGAGCCTTTGATGATTAATCCGAAGAGGAAAAAATATTAAAGACCCCTGCGAGGTAAAAGCTTGGGAGGGGGGTATTATGGGTCCTTACCTATAACTACAGAATGAACTCTTCCTAACACTATGTATACTATGCCTCTCAAGAGAGAGGGACAAATCGAGTCGAGCCGATAGTAGTTCAGTACAAACCAGACTGACAGTCATACTAACACCTTCCACATGTAATATATCTTCGTTATTTCTATTCTTGTGTTCGTGTTGTTCTTCCTTGGTCCTAACCTGGACCATAACAGAAAATATACCTAAATTTTTATGTATTGTTTTTAGTAATACGTTAAGTTTTCTATCCAAATCTGAGCAGAAATAAGATATGCAATATATTGCAAAAAAATTAGTTACATTGACAGGGTTGTGATTAGAGATTTAGTGGACAAGGGAGAAAAGTTTATTGATGACAAGACTGATGGACATCACGTCATAATACACAGATACATAAATAATATTGAATATATAAGCATGCAAATATACGAATGACAACTAAACAGACTCAATAAGATTGAATCTTCAAAATAACTATAGAGACAATGCAACCTACCCATCAAAATTGCACAAACATGGAAAATCAATATACAAATATATAAATATATGCATATATATATATATATATATATATATAAAAAGACATATCTACATACAGATATATATATATATATATATATATATATATGCATATATATGTGTGTGTGTGTGTGTGTACATATATATGGATATATATGCATATATATATATGTGTGTATTTTTAAATTGGACAAAGTCCAACAATTTATTTAAAGACATTTATGATATGTTTAACGTTCTTTTTTTTTTTTATAGATACAAGTATTTAAGCAAATGCTCTGTTTTATAATAAACAGTATTAAATAACATTTACCGGCCTGAATGTCCGAGAAATTTTCATAGAAAATTTTCGTTCTCCGACAGGAATTGAACCTGTATCCTATACGGAACCGTCATTTCGCATCACGTGCCTTAACCGTTCGGCCACAGAGAAGCGTCCGGTTATCAAGGTTGATTTTACTATCTTTAAACTTAAATCTTCCATGAATCTCTTCTATTCATATCTGCTCTAACGTATCAAATGTAAACAAATGACGTCATATATTTTTGAATTGGACAAAGTCCTACAATTTATTTAAAGACATTTATGATATGTTTAACATTCTTTTTTTTTTTTTTATAGATACAAGTATTTAAGCAAATGCTCTGTTTTATAATAAACAGTATTAAATAACATTTACCGGCCTGTATGTCCGAGAAATTTTCATAGAAATGACGGTTCCGTATAGGATACAGGTTCGATTCCTGTCCGAGAACGAAAATTTATACGAAGTATACGTTTGATAATTGATTCCATTCTATTTTCAATGACGCGAAGAGCTCTTTTTCATTTTTGGAATAGAAGGATTTTACTCTTTTGTCAACTTCATTTCGTGATAATTCTGGAGCTTGCTTCAAACTTTTGAACTGTAGTATACATACATAATATATATATATTATTTAGGTACCTCCAAAGAAAAAGTGATACCTAAGGTTTAAAATTAATTTAAAAATGAAAAATCTTTCCTGAAGCTTTTATTTTAGTTTTAATTCCAAGCTAATAGATTAAATTTAATATTTACAATAGAGTGGCAAGTTCTCCATGTTCTAAAAGTTCTCCATGTTCTGTGTTCTTCCATGACAGTAAATTTCAATTTTCTGTTTTGTTTCAAAATCATAAAAATATGTGAAAAACAGAGATATGCATATAAACAGTAAAATATACAAATATATAGCTGCTTATAGGCATCCTTATTTTTTGTGTTTCAGTGATTTCTGATGATCTACAAGTGTGTCCCTCTGAGTCCAATCTACGGTGTGTTGATAAAAACTGCAAAATAATTTATTGCCATCATAATAAAAAATCATCACGGAAAACTGGCTCTTCAGCTCTGTATTTTGCTGCAAATGTGCACCGACCAAGTTTGCTAGCTTTTTGTTTACTCATCATGAAAGATAATCAAACTGGCATTTAAAAATGTAATTTAATTACTAAAAAACAACTTTTATTTTTACTACCCTTGACGGTGCATGCCACACTATTTATACGCTAATATCGCATATAGGTATTTTCCCTGCAGTAATCTGCAGCGACTAGTTTGGCCACATTAATATCATGAATTAGGTTATGGCCCCATGTTATTTATAAAATGACATGTTGCAGCAACTATAGGTTGTAGCACTTGCGCATAAGTGACTGACTTCACTGTGTATTGCAGATTTATGCAAAATAATGATTCTCTTGTGTTCCAGCTCAGGAATTTTACTCTTTACTGTCGGAATATTTTATTTTTTAGTAGAAAAAAATCCCGTTTTATGTTATTTTCTGGGTTTTCCATTTTCTACTTTATTTTTGTGTTTTTTTTCCGTTTTCTGTATCACAGAGAAATTGTCACTCTAATTTACAATAAACAAATAACTTTGCTGTATTTCAAAATGAATTTAAATTGATTGGAATGAATTTTATTCTTTGAAAATGACTGATTTTTAGTCATATTTACAAATCTCTCAGCACAATGTAATTCCCTTTATTAAAAAGTCTTTCAAAAAGAAAATATACTTTTCTGAAACTTTGAGGAAGATTAGCTGATTTAATCTTAGTTGAAACAAAATTTACTTATTTTTAGTTTATCACAGGAAAGTATTTTTTTAACACGGAAGGGGGTGTTTTTATGAGGTGGTGACAACTATCTTGATTACAGTCTCAAATAAAATGTGAGCGCCTTTTATATATAATTTTCTAACTACACAGTAATCTTATAAATTTAGGAAAATATTCTCTGTAATCTAATATTTTATTGAATATTAGGTACTGTGGCTTTGAATTTACTATAGTTACCACTCTTATTTTCTGATATTGTTGTGTATAGACATCTGTATTTACAAAAATTGGCACATTTATAGATACACAAAAAAGTTCAAAATTATTTTTTAAATAGTGGGGTGAAGGTGCTGAATTGTAGTAAGCTTTTCCATTTATAATTAGTAAATATGGTTTTTACTTAATAATACCAAACAGCACAAATTAATACAGAATTTTAAAAGATTTAAAACTTTATGAATAAAAATTTTATATAAATATAATTTTAATGCAAATGTTAAGCCCTATAAAAATGAATTTTTCAAAAGTTCATAAAATTAAATAAGCATGTGTGTGTGATTGGTATGTGCGTGTGTGTGTGTGTGTGTGTGTGTGTGTGGGGTTATGACAGATGTAAAAAAAATATTTTTACCAAGATTTTCTAAAAAAAGAAACATTTCTAAAATGATTTAATTCATTTGTGAATAAGTCCTGAAAATCCAACTATTATTTGATTTTTGCAAGAATTTCCAAATCAATGTGTTTTTCATTGCAAAAAGATGCTAAAATTCCTATATTAATTTATCATCACTTACTGATGCAAGAAAAAAAAAATTTTAACAAAAATTTTGAAGGGTCTAAAAAGGATTAAAAAAATATAATTTAATAATGAAAAAAAAATCATTAGGTCTTACCTCTCAATAATTAGATAGATAGATACATTGTATATTTGTTTAGATGAGTGTGTGTGTATATGTATTGATGTGCATAAGGTTTTATGTATATATGTTTATGTGCACATATGTGTATGTCTATGTGTATATGTATGCATGAGTGTATGTGTATGAAGATATATATATATATATATATATATATATATATATATGTATATATATATATGTGCACACGTATATGTATGTATGTGCGAGTAAATAGAGATATGTAGTTGTGTATGTGTGTATCTACGTATGTGTTTTTGGGCATTTAAATAGTAGGTCCTTACTAGATTCGTTAATTTTTTTATGTTTATGTTAAATTTGTAACCTGTAGGTGATATTACTTGCTTTGTCAAATTTTCTTGATTACACATTGGTTCTCTTATAAATGCCCTTCGTTTTTATTCCCCCCCCCTCAATTTTTTCATCCTCTCTCATCTTCTGGATTTTAAATTTAGATCATATTGTTTTATATTGTGCGTAGTGTCACCACAAATGTATACACACGTTTCTGGTGTCTGTTTTTAATTTTAATTTAGGTCAGCGAATCAGTAGCGATTTATGCATCGAAAAATAATTCATATTTATCTGTATCTCACTCATTTAAACCGTTATTTAACTCCTCCCTTTAAAACTTCTCTCTGTTAAATTTTAATCCCCCACCTTCACCTTTAGGCCTTCCTGTTCTTCTTTCTTCTGTCACCCCTCTCTAGAGCTCTCATACATTTCCCTCTCACACTTGTTTCCCACTCCCACACATATGGTGACTGGAAAACATTGTGTTAAACATTAGGTGAATACTTTTGCTGGGTTTAAAAGTGAAAATGAACTTGATGTGATATGCGACAAAATAGCGAAACTGGCAAAAGACCTTTCATTGGAGTGTGATCCAGAAGATGTCATGGAGTTCCTTGCTGAGGAATTGTGAGACATTGCAAATGAAGATAGAATTGGAAGAAGAAAAAGTCACGGAAGAAGAAAGAAGAGAGGCCAGGTAAGAGGAGGAGGAGGAGGAGGAAGAGCCACAGCTGATGTTCACAAGTAAGGGGTTATCAGATGGGTTCTCACAACTTAATAAAACCCTTGCACAATTTGAAACAATAAACTCAAACATTGAATGATTTACAAGGATTGAACAGATAATACCTGATGTGATTAGTCTAACCACTTTCGCCCCAGCCCCTCAACCTCTGACGTCTTACTCTCTGGGTTGAGCTGTCTACTCGGTCTTAACCGAACTTAAGGGAGTAGCCGTAGGTCCCCTGAGCATCCGTAGATCATTCGACCGGTCCACTGGTTTAATTCTGCTTCCTGCCCACATTATGTTTGGTTTGACCCAGAAAGCAGAAGTGATGTTCATCCATTCACGGTTGACTGAAGATGTAGACACGGCTGGAGAGTCTGTGCTAAGAAATTTAGAATGCACAAAAAAAAAATATATATCTGCAGTAAGTCAAACAAACAACTATTCAATGGTTGAATTGTTAATGTCTTTTATATAGCAGAAAAGAATAGTATAGAAAAGAAACAGGTTACAGAAATGAAAATAATTGTAAAAACTCATACACTGGATACTAGACAGAGAGAGAGTGGGTTGTGATTAGGTTGTTGTGAAATTGTCTCAGAACGATATGCGACTCTTGATTATTGTAGCTTGTTCGACGTTTCCGTTTCTAGTGGTAGTAATAATAGTAGAAGTAGTAGTCTTAGACATTGGAGGAATAATTCGCTTCTTCGTTTCTATATCAACAAAATATGTTAGCGGGCGCCTGGCTCCAACCTATGACAACACTCCCAATCTCTGACCTTTCTCTCCAGCTCGACTGCACTCGACGGCAGACCAGCCAACCACTCTCTCAACAGATTTCTGTGCGCGTTTATATAGATAAGCCTGGCTGATCACAAATCAACCCTTGGTCTACATGCGATTATCATGAGTGTCGCTGTCAACCCAAAACCATGGGAATTTCAAAAGTCCTTTCTTGCTTACTCAGCCCTATTTATAATTTTAACCGACAAAAGTTATTTTGATCATTTTTCATTGTCTTTTCTAATGACCCAATTCCAAATGGGCGAGATCAGGTTTCCATCAGTAAACAAAATTGTTCTGATCTATTTTCGCTGTTCAAATCTACTCCAATTTCAAAAAAAAAATTTAAAAAATATATATGTGTGTTTGTGTGTTTCCCAAACTCTCTGTCACATTTGTCCATATCGTGTAATTTATGATGAGAAAAAAAAACAGATGATTCAGACAAAGCTAACCAAGTTTATGAAAATTGTATCTCCTCCTGATAATAGATATTAAACAGATAAAGACAATGAGAGAGAAGAAAACAATAAGTGACGATAGAAAGAGAAGAAAGAGGGCCACAGAAAATGGTAGATGAAAAGAGTATGAGAAAGAAGAAGAGTTAAATAAAAAAATCATTATTATTATTATTATAGTATCATGACACAGCCTCGTGACACACCATGCTATATGCACAGTTATTTAACATTGTGTGACTTACGACCAAGCTGTCTTATGACGGGTCTGTTGGAACCAACTACCTGTATACTGAAAAATGAAAAAATTTACATATAAGACTCTTGCACAAAAATTTCCTTTTGTGCACCTTATAAATAATTAAGGCCAGATAAGATTTCCAATATATGACAAAAAAGATTACACCTTTTAAAAATGGAAAAAAAAACAAAAAAAATTTTAAGGAAACAAAAAATTGCACAAGGCAGATAATACAAATGTGCACCCACCTAATTTCTACAAATGAATAGGAATGTTTCAGCACAAATGTTGTTTTTTTCATGGTTTCAATAGGTTGTTGTCACAGAGACTTTATGTAGTCCTTGACCGAAAAGTTCAACTTGAATGTTTGGTTTCATTCAGATTCTTCTCTGGAAGACACTGAAATTAATTTTCTGTTTTGGAACATGCATGTGCCTTACAGTTGAAATTTAGCTGTTGGCTTTTCTTTCTTTTGCTATGATGATTTATGACCCTTTTGACTGGACTAATCCTCCAGCCTTGAAATGTGGGTGCTTCAATGCTTTCTCCTTGACTACTAAATGCTTTCTGAAGCTATCCACTAACCATAGTCCCTTTTATTCAAGAAAAATGAATCACAGAAAGCTCCACCCAGGTTTTCACAAGGGCTTGAGACAACATCTCTCATTGACCAGTAAATGTGAAACCATATTTTTCTGTAAATTCAAAAATGAATCCGCAAGAATTCACAAATAATTTTGGTGGTTCTTTAACCGCTAATTCTAAAATAGATTTTCACACAACGGTAATAATTTTTTTACAGACAGTTTTTAAAAAAAAATAGATGATTAAACATTTATTACATTAAAGACTAACTTAAATAAAATAAAATTATTATATTATAGATGGTCTAACTGAATTGCACAGGTGTCATCTCAAGTTTCATATCTGGTCAATAAGGGACAGATATGGCAATTTATGCTAGTCAGGCAAATTGTTGATTATCTTGAAAAGCAAGTTGAGTAGAATAGGTATCACGTGAGCAGGTATTATCATACTGGAACAGCATATCACTTTTCTGTTACAAGAATGGCATCAGAACAAATTGAACCATAGCATTGTTCAATGTTCCCTTAACAAACAGCAAAAGCTAGCAGAAGTATTAAATTATGACACTTTGCACCATGATACTATAGTTTAGGCCTGTGTATCATGGGTAAATGTACATTGCAAGATGTTGCTGCCAAAGGTTATGTCAAACATTCATATAACGATCTCTTACACAAAGGCAGAACTTGTTCTCATCACAAAATACTTGGTCCTCCAGATGACCTTCTCATGACACCATTTGAGACATGCATAACTGTGTTGTGGCAGAAGTAGAAATCTGGTGAGAGGTATGCATACTTATAGTCCTGCTGCAAGTAAACGCTTCCTAACAGTCTGTGTTGACACACCTACAGTCAAATTTATTCTGATCTGTGCTGTGGATGTTGTGCAGTCTGCTACTGTTGCTCCAGCAATGCATCTATGTTGATGAGCATCTATGTTGATGAGCATCTATGTTGATAAGCATTTATGTTGATGAGCATCTATGTTGATGAGCATCTGTACTAGATGACTATCAAGAACCTGATCTATTGATATAGGAATGTTTATTTGACCATTGTTGCCAACATCAAAGCACCACCAACACATCACATCTAACATGTGTAGTAATTCTCCAAAATGACTATACATGCTCTTCAAGGCCCACAACCCAACCCCTCTCAACTCACTCCAATTGAGTAAAAGGAGTATGTGCATATCTTTATGGTATGGCATATGTTTACACTGAACTCTTTCATCACATTGAATCTTATTGAAGCATACATCACTGTTTAAAGTGCAGACACAGATGGTGCATTGGTATGAATGTTACTATATTGCAAAAAGACTTTGAAAATTTTATCAGAATATCTACTATCCACTAGCATGTACATACAGTACCCAGATTAAAATAGATATCGTTCTTTAGGTGTGTTATAATTTTATTTTCTGTCAGTGTATTTATTGATTTTTTTAAATATTTTTAGTTTGTATGTGTTCACACAGAAGAAAACATAAGTACATATGTAAACAGATATTTAAAAAATGTTAGAGAAAAATATCAGAACATGCAACACACAGTTAATATGCATGATTATTCCAAATTAAAGAATAATTCTTGTAGTATTTTTTTTTTAATTATTTATATTTTAATTAAAGGTTTTAAGTATATGAACAGATTAAAAAAAACCCTGTTCCTCTCATGTCTAATTCACTCAAATTCATATATACACAAATCATTTTGTATTTTTTGCCACAGCAGCAAGAAATGGAATACATGGCCTTCTTGGTTTTGTTTTCCTCTGTGTTAGACATGAGTTAGCAGAGATTTCTTTGTAAGGTTGAGCTGCTTCTGATGTTGTATGGACCACAGATCTTCTGAATCTGGATTGAGTCACCTAAAGAAAGCCAGACACAACAGCCAAAACATTGTGATAATAACAACAAAGATGAGGACAATAGTTTGACTGTAGGTAATAACTCCTCATCATAGAAATTCATATAAAAATCATTGCCTTTTTTATTTATCTTGTGATTATAGATAGAGTAGATTTGATTTTATACTTGTCCTAGGTTAATTATTCATAACTTGGTCTATTTCAGAACATTGATTATTCCCTCAGATTGTTAAGTGAATTGTGACCAGTACTGGATTAATCTAGTAGCAAATATTACAGGCTCTACATACTTTCAAGCTGTCTGGTGAAACCAGCATTTTACGGTCTGGCAATGTTAATATGTACACGTTGTGGAGAGCTGCATCTCTAATTATTAATCATTTTAGGTAACAATATCCCAAGGCTGTTAAATCTACTCAAATATCTTGTTAGAATCATTGGCCTCATATTTTCCTGGGTTTGTTCATTATGTCACTAGAAGTTAAATATTTACCTTATTTTAGAAGCCCTATTGCTGGAGATAGTGGAAGTCCAGACAAAAGATGAAGAAATTAAATCCTGCCCAAACCTGAAAGAATTCCCACACCCACGTAATTGCACAATTTTATGTAAAACTCTGTTACAATTTGATTTACATCATTTTGATAAAAGGTATTATACTAGTATTAAAACATTTATTTGTAATACACTAATGTCCAGTGACAAAGTGTGGGTTAGAAAACCTTTAGAAGTGCCTTTATATCAGGCCTGATAAAGTTCTGACAAGATCATTGAAACCTTTTCTTATTGACATACATACTTCAGTATCAGTTGACAGATGAAAACCATACATTGAGCCAACCCCAAAAGACTCAACTACACATAAAACTTATAATCAAAATCCAGAAGAAAATATTTCTAACAATAAAAGCACAGAACATAAAATACTTTAAGAAGAAGAAGAAGATCATCATCATCATTATTATCATTATTATTCACAGCAGCAGACAAACAAATCCAACTCAGGTAGAAGAATTACTATGACTTATTCCCAGTTCTACTGTTTTTGGTAAGGATTATTGTAGAAGTAAGCAAAGTTTAATAAATAAAATAAAATAAAAATATTTCTTTAATCTCCTGAAAAGTATCACCTCAGCAACCGCTCATTACACATACACACACACACACACACACATATAATTTTTTTTTTTTTTCTTTACCTACTTATCATCTTAAGATCTCATCAACATTAACACTGGCATTCTTAAAGACAGGTCAATCAGCTAACTTTGTTTCTGAAACCAGATACTTGGATAAACAAAAACAAAAGTTCAAAGACTCAGTACCAAAGTGAAGGACAATCGCATAAGCTCTCACCACACTCCCCAACCATTTACAAGCCTCAATATAAACCCATGAAAAAACTCTACCCTACCAAATCAGAACTGATACCTGCTACAAAGAATTAGGGGTCTCACTCTCTCTCTCTCTCTCTCTCTCTCTCTTAATAATAAAAATAATTCTTAAACTTCTTGAAAAGTATGATCTACTTATCCCCTTAACATCTCATGAAGAGTTTTTTTTTCTGGAGATAATAATGATTTAGTGATACAAGTCTTACTAATTAACCCATAGATGGGAGAATTGAATTCATACCTCTCCCAAGGATATTTTCACATATAATGACCCTAACTGGAATTGGAACTCAGCTCTCCAGTTAAGAATTCCGAGCCATTATCCATTACATCACCCAGACATCCACACTTACAGCACCTGGTATTCCCAAGCAGTCACCCGTCTAGCTACTGACCAGGTTTGACATTGCTTAACTTTGGTGATTGTACAGGAACTAATGTTTCAATGTGATGTGACCGTAAGCTGATGTATATTATTATGCTCCCTTACACACATACAGTCTGAGATATACACAAGTATTTCTTACAAACAGTTACCAGGATAATATTATCATCAAATAGCTGGTATGATTGTATACAACTTTTCAAAATAAATTCTGTAAATAGGAACTTTCCTTATCAACTTATCAGGTATTTTTAGGAACCGTTTTAAAAATGTTGGCAAACCGAAGCAAAAGAATTACAGTTGTTTTTATTTCTTTTACTTTATCGAGTGTTTCACAGGGACAGATAGGAAGAAAACAGAGATAGGGAGATTGTGTTGTGTCAATTTTCCAAGTGTCTGCCTGAAAATCAGTATTCAAAATCTTGTTTTTTTTTCTTCCCTGACCTTTGGCACTGGTGAAAAATACACATAAGAAATGTCCACTACTTCTTTAAAAAATGACTTTGTTTACATTTGGATACAAAACTGAGCAGATATGATAATTTCAAGAAATCTATGATTAGAAGGATTTCATTTAAAGACACTATACAGACTTTGCTTGATCGGCAAAGCTTCTTTGTGGTCAAGTCAATTAAGTCATGTCAGATCTAGCAACAATTTCACTCTGCCCAGGGGGATGCAAGTTTGAATTCTGTCAGAGTGCATATTTTTCTTTTATAAGATTTTTTAAATATTCAGACCAGTAGACGAAAATAAATAAATATATTGTTTAATAAATAAACATTGTCTATTTATATATGAGTATCCACTAAAAATATTGTTTAAAGTGATAAAAGTCTGTCAGATTAATAAATAAAAAATGTCCGATACTTCTTTAGAAAAATACTTTGTTTATGTTTGGATACAAAATTGAGCAGATACGATAATTTTGAGGAATCTATGAAGAGATGGATTTCACTTAAAGGCATTGTTCAGACTTTGCTTGATCGGCAAAGCTTCTTCATGACCAAGTCAGTTAAGGCTTGTCAGATCTAACAACGGTTTCCCTCTGCCCAGGGGGACACTGGTACAAATCCTGCCAGAGAGCACTTCTTTTTTTGATAAGATTTCTAGAACATTCAATTTGGTAGATGAAATAAATATACTGTTTAATAAATAAATTGAGTATCTATTCAAATATGAGTATCCACTAAAAATAATGTTTCAAGTGATAAACATCTCAGCAAATAAGATAAGTATTAATTGCCATTGCAACAGACTCTGAAGAAGTTACTTCTTCAAATTAAAGACCTCACTAAGAAGTTTTTTCCATTTTTGTCATTCACTTTCCAACTGTTACTCTGATATCAATATTTGTATATCATTTCTTTAAAAAAAGTTCAAATTTCAAACTTTCCTTTCTGTGTCTGCTATTAATATGGTGTCATCTGCATATCTGAAGTTGTTAAAAGTGTGCCAACCAATAATAAATCTCATTTGGACTTCTAGTTATCTTAGGATCACCTCACTGTAAAGTTTAAATAAATCTTTTTTACATCGCTTCCTATTTTTCTGTACTTGCTTAATTCATTTTCTATCCATATACAGAGAATTTGTTTGCAATAAATGTTCTGAATTAATTTAATGCCCTTCTGCTTGGCCTCACACTGTCCACTGACATGAACTGGAATAAATACATAATAGCTTCATCTACCGCAAGGAAAGTTGGTTCTCTGTGTCATGCCAGAAAGTTTTTCTCATCTGAGTCCATCCTTCAAATCTATAAATCAACCATCTGTCATCGCATGGAATATTGCTCTCATATATGGGCTGGTGTTCCTGCTGTATGTCTCAAGGTCCTCAACAAAATCCAGAGGGAAATATGCAATACGATAGATCCTGATCTGGCATCTAGTCTACAATTGCTTTCCCACAGACATGCCATGGCTTCCCTCTGTCTCTTCTACAAGTATTTTCACAGCAACTGTTCTGATGAGCTACTTTTGCTGGTTCGTAGATTGCATGAATTTAAGCGAGCTACCAAGCTGGCATCTCAGTCCCACCCTTTCACTGTCAAAACAGTTAAATGTAACCGTCTCTTCTTCTCAAACAGCTTTTTCTCTTACACTTCCCATCTGTGGAACTCTCTTCCCCTTACTTGCTTCTCGTATGACTATACTTGAATATTTGAAGATTATAAAGTCAATCAACATCTGACACCCTGAGTTTGTTCCTCATCCTTCTCTGTATCCTTTCCTTAAACACGCCTCTTTACTCTTGTTCTCAATCCTCTGTAACCCCTTGCATGCTAGTGGCACTCCTGCCTTGCTTGGGTTGAATGTAGCAGTTCAAATATGTCCTTGTATTGTACTTTATCAAATGCTTTTGCATAGTCTATGAAACATCAATATACATCTGTTGTACCCTGTCAGAGTTCCAATTCTTTAACTCAAACAAAAATGCTCACTCTGACGTTCCCAGCTCGTATGACAAAAAAGACCTTAATTTTGTCTGTCTCTTCACACCCACTTCTGGAATACCATTCAAAAATACCATGGTCATAAAACATCTCCCTCAACTACATATGCATGTTGATTTTCTCCCACAAGTCTATTTCAACTACTATCTTGGGTTATACTCTGAACAAACTCTCAGTCTCCTATGACTGATATATGATACACCAAACAAACAATTGAACCTTGTAAATCACAAGATTAAAAACGCTTTCACATCTCAACCTTGTCTTATTTCCATTTGTTGTTTTGTTACCTCTGTTTATTATTGCATTTTTACTATCTGATAGCATAAAGATCACATTTCTTATATCAGCGTCTAACAAACCCCACTGTTGTTGCCCTATTTCCAAAGTAATTCTGCTATGCCCTATATTCATCAAAATCTGAAGTTTAGTTATATGGCTCATTAAACTGATAGTCCAATGGAGCTCACATTTATTTGCATTGGCCGTCTATGAAGATGGATCTATTAAGGTCTTTCGGTATGTCATCAGTCGTATATTGTATTTATTATTTCTGTAATCTTATCGATCCTGAAATCATCTATCGCTAATAGCATCTCTATTACAGTTCTATTTGGTCCTTGTTATCTTGGCTAGTAACTACCTTACCTCAGGCTTTAATATTTCAGGTCCTTTCATGTTTTTCGTGTATTGTAGATTTCCTTCTTTTATCGCAGAAGAGTTCTCTGATGTATTCATTCCATCTTTAAAGCATTGTTTTTTACTCTATTATTCCATGAAGGTAAGTTGTCTATCTCAGCATTGAATGCCGGCTCATCATATTGATCATCTAAGTTGGTGGTTCTCAGACTGTTTTTCCCCATGAGCCACTTTTACTCTTAATTTTGTTTTTGGTGCCCCCCCCCAACCATTCTAAGGACAAAATGCTTAGAAATAGTAACTCTATATGCTTTATTTTGAAGTAAAATTAATTTCATGAAAATAAACTTGCATTTAACAACTAAATTCTATGGAACATTTATGTACACTAGTAAAATAACCCATAATAAACTATTTTAAAATGAACCACAGCAGGCCCCAGTAATGTTACATGGACCCCAAAGGAGTATATGGAACCTGGTTGAGAATCACTGATCCAAGTGGTAAAAAAGGGGAAACAACTTTGTGATGTTCTGAAGTTGTTCCCCTTGTTTAACGTAAAAATGATAATTCTTTCACCTAGATTTAGGTCATTCGAATCATGGTCTTTTCTTATATATCTAAGTTTGGAATAATAATCTATCACTTTAATAATTATAAACGACCAGAAAAAGTGGTAAATTTTGGTTTTATTTCCCGAGCTATTTTTATGCTAAAAATCCCTTAAATTTTTCCAAAAGTGTAATATTTCCGTGCAAATTTACTTGATGAACTCGAATTAACAATTATATTTATGAAGAAACCTACCGTTTTGGAGTTATCGACAATTAAAAATCGGACTTCTTGTTGGTCATTCGTCCCCCATTAGTGACATAATGTTCACTCATTCACTGCTGAGTACTTTGTTGGTGTAATCATAAATTTTGGCCTATTTACTTCTTTTACAGCCATATAACTCTTTTGAAATCACTACGCAATACGCATTATCGTAAAACATTTTTTTTTTTTTTGATAAGTGTAGATTTATTTATAACAGAAAACTTTAAACAAAAACAAATTAAATAATACAATAAAACCTTTTTTCTGGGTAGAATAGCAATGACAAATTAAAAGAACAAATTAAATAATACAATAAAGCATTTTTTATATTTTAAAATTGAAAATAAAAAAAAATTAATGCACAAACTTGGTAAATTATTTAATGTTTTTTATTTTTTAATTTGTCCCCTTCTACACAGAAAGAAAACCCCACCCCTAACCTTAATACCTAATCCTAAAGATTAACTTTAGGGTTAGGTGTTAAGGTTAGGGGTGGGGTTTTCTTTCTGTGTAGAATAAGGGGACAAATAAAAAAACATAAAATAATTTACCAAGTTTGTGCATTAATTTTTTTTCAATTTTAAAATATAAAAAATGCGTTATTTTTATTATTTAATTTGTTCTTTTAATTTGTCATTGCTATTCGAAACGGAAAAAAAGGTTCTATTGTATTATTTAATTTGTTTTTGTTATAAATAAAACTACTACACTTACCAAAAAAAAAAAAATTACATTTCTTTACAGTAGTGCGTAGTAATTTTATGCAAGGAAAGTCTGTAAAAGAAGTAAATAGGCCACAAAATCCACCGGATGTACTACGCAGCAAATGAGATTTCATGATGGCAGTAATGGGGGACGAATGACCAACAAGAAGTCCGATTTTTTTTTATCGATAACTCCGAAACGGTAGGGTTTCTTCATAATTTAATTGTTAATTCGAGTTAAGCAAGTAAATTTGCACGGAAATATGACACTTTTGGAAAAATTTAAGGGATTTTTAGCGCTCGGGAAATAAAACCAAAATTTACCGAAAAAGTAACTAAATATTACCTATCCTATTGATTCCATTTATTTATTTATTTATTTATTTATTTTTGTCTTTCCTTTTTACACAGGAAGCGGCGCCATGAAAGCAATCAACATTCGGTTTGGTTGAGAACAGTTGTAGCCATAGACAGTATATATTACCATAGTTGATTGGTCGAAATGAACCAATCGGATTTTCCGATGCAACACATGCACCAGCAGGAAGTGCTTCCATGTTATATCCACGTTGACGTCTTTTACAGTTTGTCCGGCGGACGACATTCCGGCCGAGAGATACAAGACAGTGATTCTTCTGCAGCTCCAACTATGTTGACAAAATTTGAGACTAAATCCGCTAGGGTTAAAGGTAAAATTACTCTTTATCAATCCAGTCAATTAGTGCTCTTCATTTAGCTTCAGTTTTTATTTGTACCTAATGTTTTATTATTATTATTACTACTTTGATTCATTAGGAATTTAAACTTTCATCAGCTACATTGAATGATTTTTACACTACGGTGTCATTTCGAGAATTTATTCAGTTTTTAATTTCGTTTTAGTGAAGCATAATATTAATAAAAAAAAACAATTAAGTAATGATTACAAACAACATTTGATCAAGTGGAAATACTTTCGATGAGATGTAGGTGGGTAACTATTTGGGTTAAAGAAAAAATAAACAAAAAGCTCCCACCCATTCTTGTCTATTTTTGTTTTTACTTGAACATTTGATAAGTTTATTAAAAAGTAGATAATTGTATATTTGATGTCTAAATGAAAATTATTAGTTTACTATTAAGAAACAATTACATTTAATTGGAAATAATTTTAAAACCAAACTTGGAATACGGAAGGCAGTTTTTTTCTTGCTGAGTAAGTTCACTTCATTTATTTTTTTAACAAGTGAACTTACTCAGCAAGAATAAATTGTAAATGTTATTTAAAATATTGTGTTGGACATAGATTCAGTTAAAAATATTTATTTTCAGTTTATACGAAATAATTATTGATGTTTTATTTTTTTACATTTACTATTGTTTGTCAATTTGTAACAGGTTTTTTTTTAATCCAGATATTGTGATGTGGCATAAAAAGGGTTTTCTCTTTCACTTCCGTCAAACCTTAACAGCTAACAGTAACTCCCACTTTGACGATCATAATATACTTATCAAATTTCTCTTAATTTTTCTGTATGAACGATTTTAGATTAATTTTGAATATCAAGTCAAATGTTAATTAATTGGCTACACATTTGGTGTGTCCACTGAACAGTGAACAGTGTTCTTTTTTTCCGATGGTCACATAAAGCTGTTAATTAATTTTAGTTTGTCTTGCTTGTTTCTTTCACTGATTAACAACGATTTTTAATGTTTCAATGCATCGATTTTTGTAGATAACAAATAAAAATTCTTCGGTCACATTTAGTTAGCTAGGCAACGGGGACAAATGTTTTCGTGTCACTGTAAATTCATAAAAATATGAAAACACCCTGTAGAAATTATCACTTTGAAGAGAATGGTATCTACCTTTGAAATTACTTGGCAGTAGTACGTATTTTTGCAATTTTTTTAAATTTCGTTGACTATCTAAAAAAAAATGCAATTCCTTTGGATAGAATTGCCGTGTTTTGTCGATTACTTGATTAAAAAAAGAATCTTATATTCGTTTGTTGTCATAATTGCATTTCTAACTTGGCCTTTTTATTTTAACTCTCAGATCCCAAATATCTGTAAATCAGCTTTTTATTCATATTTCTTCTCGCTGCCAACAAAACGAAATTTTCAATGTCTTTTTTAATTGATGTTTTAATACTCAATAAAGCATAAATAAATTACATGGAGTTGAGTTGGAAATAAAGAAACAAGGGTAAAAAAAAATGTTTTTAATTTTAAAGGCCTTTAAGTGGAGGGATATTTGTAAAAGAAAAGGTTGGGAATCCTAATTTTATCCAAGGCACAGAGTTTTATTTTTACTATTGTCTACCTTTTTTGGTCATTGATTAAGAATAGAGGAAGGAGTGGGTTAATAATGGAAAAATATTTATCTTGAAATTAGGATTTTACAAGAATAGGGCGTGCCCAAAAGTCTGTCACTTCCATTGAAGGCAAAATTATTTTCCTAATTAATGAACGAATTGAGTTAAGATTATTATCAACACATCCAAAATTTCTCAACCATGGTTACATTATATTATTACAGTTTATGAAACATTTTTGAAAAAAAAAAGATCTCCGTTATTCAAAAATCTGTGGTTAAAATGAAAATAATTTTCCTTGTTTTGAATCCTTGAGTGTTGGAAGTTCCGTCAGCTAAAGGAGCACATTTAAATACAGAATAATACTCTCAACAAAATTATCTCTTCAAATAAATCTTGTTTTTAGCTAATTTTGAAATACAAATGATACCAAAGTATTTGTGTGAAGATACTCTGAGTTTATCAATGTAAATTAATAAAGGGATTTTATCTTTTTTCATAAGAATATAATGAAGGGAGACTGGAAGAGGTAGTTCACTCTTCTACCTTTCTAGATAATTAATCTAAAATAAAAATTGATATAATCACAAAATGCTACTTTTAATTTTTTAAAATTCACTTCTGTCTAAATACTTATTGATTTGAATTGAAAAATTTAACCTAAGTGCATTGCAAAACCCCATTTAACTTGTGAATCTGTGATCAAAGTAATTTCTATCCTGCAAATAAAGAACAATAAGTTTATTGAAAAATGTCTAATACCAACTGTATGGCATGTAAGGTTTTTTGTTTTTGTTGACAACTTTTATTTTTAATTGTAATGTTTTTGGGTTAGAATTCTACTTGTGCCAAAGAATGTTGGGTGGTATAATCTGTATTGACACAGAATGTTTGTTCAAACTTTGGCATTTTTTATTTTTTTTAATGATGTTCAATCTATACAAAGACCAAGAGCCACCCAAGGTAGAAGGTTACTGAAGGATGTTGTTGCATGAGTGGTAAGAAGTGCAGTTTATGTGGAGAAAGATAATGGTTAACCCTAGACTTGTAGTGCCTTGTCTATTGCATTCACTTTGCACTGGTTCCCTTGGGAAAGTTATGAATCTGTCTCTTCTCTCCACCTGTTAAATAGCAGAGTAGACTTGTTACCACTTAAGGCTAGAGAGTTCAATCTGGAAGAATAACTCTGAATTCAAAGAATTTCTCCTATCATTCCAAAGAGGTCATGCTAATTCACATGTAATAAAAAAAAAAATATGGAGTCATTACTGCCTACCTCCTGAAGAGATATAACATTTAAAAAAACCTTAATCAAAAAATTTAAAGATATTGAGATAAAACTTTTCTATATAAATGAGGTATACACTAAAATTTCAAGCTATTATGTTAATCAACTCTTAAAAGGTATTTTGTAAGCGTGATTTAAGTAGTACATGTAAGCAACTTTAGTTAGACAAAGAACCCGATATTGCTTGTCATGAATACTCTTCATGGTTTCTATCAACATACTTGTTTGCAATTTGGTGTGCATAATTGCTACAAGTATCTTTCAATGTAAAATGGATAAGTGACTGAGAAACTTTGCTTTCTGTAAAGTGAAAATGGATATTTCGGTTTGGAGGATTAACAAAACAAGACATATGAATCTTTAGAAATTATTGTATTGGACAAGTCAGGATTTGAAATAATAATAATGATAAAAAGACCAAATGTCTGTTCCTTCTTCCAGAGATGACTTTCCTCCCTTTTAGAATCAGCAAGGTGGTGAGGAAGAAAGTTGTTGTAATGCAGAACATTACTAAGTCAAAAGCTTTTCATGGAGTTTTAAATGATTGTAATCAACATTAACCCAATTTAACAAGCATTATTGAGCCACTGTATCCTTCTTAAAGGTGAAAAGTTTGGTATGAGGAGCAAATCAGAAAAAGTCTAAGATACCAAGAAAAGTTGTTCTGAGCCTTTGTTTGCATATTTTAACCATTTTAAACTGATTTTGGCATGTGTAGGTGCTTCTTCCTATGGAATAGGAGTAGTAATAGCTCATAAAATGGATAATGAAAGTAAGTAGCCATGTGTTACATAAAATGTTGTCAGCTGCAGAGAGACATTGCACCTATATTGAAAAAAAAACTAATACTTTGGTTACTATTAAAAAATAAATTCTTCAGTATCTGTATGGCATTTTTTATCTGTACACTGATCATAATCTATTCATTGAACTTTTTGCTGAAAATTAGCAATTCCTTCTCTTACTGTTAGTGTTGGATACTATTTGTAGTTGCCTATAGCAAGAAGTTCAAGTATCATACTCTGATAGTCATGCTGATTGTCTTTATTTTCAAGTAAATACCATAGTAAAAGATTGGTCAGTTTAAAAAAAAAAAATTCAAATGGTAGATTTTAATTTTCCTGTGACTATAGCTGAAGATAGAATTCCAGTCAAATCCATTACATTCACTTACGTGATAATACCATTGGGAAAGTATGAATCCTCTTCTACCCCCTATATATGGGTAAATAGCGGGACAGACCATGTTCTCTAGCCTTGAATGGCAAATGGTTTACTGCAGATAAAAATGGCAACCTACTGCATGAGAAAATCTTCCTCATCAGTCATGTATCGAAAGATACATAATTGCCTAACCATGTATCACGCATGGCCCAAAACTGACTGATAGCTGAAGAACTTTCAGAAACAAGAAAGGATTATGCTGAGTAGGGCATATGAATGGCTGAGTAAATCATTTGCTGAATTAAAGCAAAGTAAGATCAATTGAATTTTGATGATGGTTTGAAACTCTAGCGTAAGTTGGGTAGTGGGATTGAAGGTGTTGTAAGGGCATCATCAAATTAATCTAGGAATACTATATATGAATTTAGATGTTGATATTGAAATGATGTGCAAGGTTTGTGAGTTATGCTTCAGATTTAGAACAGGCCTAATGAAGCTTCAATTCCTAGCTGGGAATATCCAAGTCGGCCAGGAGTATATAATGGATTTTTCTGGTTCTGTCATGGTATGCGTTTTTGATTGTTGTATACTGACGTATCATGAAGTTGTCTTCTGCTCCAGCCATGATTAAAATGTTAAGAGAAATCTTTGCTATGCATGGTTTGCCTGTGATATTAACTGATAATGGATCATGTTTCATCAGTGAAGAGTTCCAATTGTTTAGGAATTCCAGTAGCATTCAGTATATAATTACAGTTCCCTGTCACAAGTGGCCACACTGAATGCAATGTTTGCACATTTAACCAAGGCTGACTGCAATCAGGATCATGGTCATTGTGAACTTTACGATCCTTTCATTAGCTGCATCGGGGCTACATACGGTTTTGTCTTTCTCCTAGATTGGTTGCTAGCCATGGCTGAGGAGCCCAGTTTGTTCTACTATTTAACCTATAGGTGGGGGGGTGGATTCATCCCTTTCCCAAGGATATTTGTGCATAAGTGAATGTAAGGAACTATACTGGAATTCAAACTCTGCTCTCCAGTTTCTGCATTCAACAATTGTACCTTCTAAATTGTTGTTCAAACATCATTTTATGAATATCATTTCACCTAATGAAGCCAAATAGACATTGACTTTGGTAAGAGATCAATATGACATGGAATGAAGGACAAAAACTTTACATCCCTTGTGCAAATTTGGTGTTGATTGTGTTCTTGCATAGCAATTTTGAGTTAGTGAACATTGAATGGAAGGAAGAATAACATAACATTTGGTTGGAGGTGGGTTGTACAAGAAAAAGGAGGAAATGATGCAATGGTATTTAGATTGAATTCTGAAACTTCTACTTAAGTTGGTTCAAGTATTGGTGCTTCATATTCTAGTTGTTGTAGTTCCTGGAATATCAAATTCCTGAACTGTTAATTCCTATTGATTCCTAGGCACGTGGTAGTTCTGCTTCTCCCAGTTCATTGAAGGCACTTATATTTTTGAAATTCACAAGTCAAATTGTAGATGTTAACTGCCAAATTTGATGTGTTTTTGAGTGGGGTCTACAATTTAATGATTAGAGATAATATTATATCTGCTCCTGAACAGATATTTATTTCTTTAGCTTTGTTAGAACTCTGCTAGGTATGAGAGGGGGGGGGTATAAATACCCAATGTTTCTAGGAGGAGGTACTTTCTGCCAAAGCAGCCATTTCTCAGGAGTTACTTTACATTTCAGATTGGTCAATTTTAAGTCATTGGTTTGTGGTGTTGAGTGTCATAATTTTCTATATATTTTGGAAAATGCAGTTTAAATATCAGCTTTTAGGTAAACTAAAATATTGAGACATGATCTGAATATTTTTTTTAATTGAGAGCTATAATATATTTTTGCTCTTGGGGTGTGATTTTAATCAAGGCTTTGGAAAGTTAAAATCAGTAAAAAAAAAAAAAAACATCTAATTAAAAATTAAAAGAAAAATACTTACAGTATTATAACATTGTAATAATACTTTTTTTATATTAAAGTTAGCATTTTGGTATGAATATTTTTAAAAATTAATTTTGGTTTTGTTTTATGGTATATCAACCTTTTCTGGGTTATTTAATGCTAAATTCTATCATTTTGATAAAAAAAGACACAGGTCTGGTTTGCACAGGAGTCAAAAAGGTAGCCATAGGTACAGAAAACAGGTGACCCCTTTTTTTCTTTTTTAAAATATATAGAATTTTTAAAATTAAAGAAGCTTTTTATGAAGTCGGCTGTATTCATACGTTTTCACAATTTTCATTAGAACTTGAAGAAAAACATTTTGTGTAATGGTATGACACAAGCAACAGATGTTACACACATGCTTTTTTGTCACTGATGAATGAATAGGGATTGGACAGTAAAAAAAATAAAAAGTGAAGAATCTTAGTTGAAGGTTTTATGTATCTACTCAATGGACCTGTCTGAGATTTGATTTTTTTTTTTTTTTTTTTTTTTTTTTTAAGGTAAGCATGGTATGAAGAAATTCCTATTGTATTTAGTTTGGACTTCAAAATGGATTTTTTACAATATTAAAACATAAAATTTTGGGTTTATTACCATATACATCAATTTTATTTATGTTCAATTTTTTTTTTTTTTTCTTTTTCTTCCAGGTTTATCTTTTCACCCCAAACGTCCCTGGGTATTGGCCAGTCTTCACAATGGTGTCATTCAACTCTGGGATTATCGAATGTGTACCTTGATTGATAAATTTGATGAGCATGATGGTATGTAGAATATCATATTCAGTAATACTAATCTATTTACTATCTGTTTCATTTCTTTGGTGAAAATTTCTCTTGCATCCTGTTTTTACTCTTTATTTTAGGCCCTGTCCGTGGAATCTGTTTCCATTATCAACAACCTTTGTTTGTGTCTGGAGGAGATGACTATAAAATCAAGGTCAGTTATTGTATAACTTTAAAAATAAACAGTTTTTCATTATTTTATGTTATTTTAAATTCCTACATAGTAGATTCAGAACTTTTTTTTTTTTAACTCTTTTCCCTGCTTAATCTAATTTAAAATGTTTTCTCTTTCCCCCCTAAACATTAGGTTTGGAATTACAAGCAGCGCAGATGTTTGTTCACATTATTGGGACATTTGGATTATATCCGAACCACCAACTTCCATCACGTAAGCCACTCAAAACCATTCCATTATTTTTCTCTTTAGACGTATCAATTTTCAGTGTTTTTTTTTTTTGTTTTTTTTATGTCAGAATACAGCAAAAGCAGAGTATTTTAATCAGTTATCTAAAAAAAATTATGAAAAATATTAAATTTAGTGTTTCCAAAAGTGATTGTCTGTATTATTTAAAGAATACCTATGGGAGACTAGTTTTTTAGTTTTCTGTATCCTGTGGATATTGAACTATGTGTTATAACTTGCAAGATTTTTTTTTTTTCCTCTCTCTCTCTCTCTCTCCCCCCCCCCCCCCGAATCTTGTTTCCACCCATCAAATGTTACTATAATTTTGCAAAGTTCCCAAATATATAATTCTCTATACACTTAATATACAGAAGAAATATCCTTTTGTATATAGGATACGGTCATATAGGTAAACATGAGAATATAGTAACTATTATTGATCACCCTCAAAAATGTTTTTCAGAGTGCTTTCTTTCAAATTGTATGTATATGCGTGTAAGTACACGCATGTATGCATGCATACATGGCCAAAGATGTCAAGATATTTTTTATTTATTTTTTTTCTGTATACAACATTTTTTGCTTTCTGGAAGTTTTAAATGATAAAAATGCATTTCATTTCTACCCATTTTCAGTTTTAACAAAAACATTTTAAAATTTATAATCCATACACAATGATGTTGAAATGTCACTTCTCAGAATATATATATATATATATATATATATATATATCTCATATATTTCAGTCACATGTGAAACAAAACCACATGTCCAATGCCACTTATTAAAAACTGTTACAAACTTTTGTCCCAACTGAATATACAACATTAGATGCTCTATTATATTTTCTTACCTCAACTTGCTTCAAGCATTGAATTATGAAATAGATGAGTTTATGATTTACAGTTGCCATAAAATTAAAGTTTATCTTCTTCAGGAATATCCATGGATTGTCAGTGCTTCTGATGATCAGACAATTAGAATTTGGAATTGGCAGTCAAGAAACTGCATCTGGTGAGTTTATTTTTTTCCTAATTTTTTATGGTGGGTTTTAGAAAATTTGTTAATTTCAAACTGGGAAATTAGATGATGAAAAAGGAATCAAGATAATGTAACTACTTCTAATACAATTAGTGTATGTAGAAGAATGAGAAAAAACAAACAAATGTGGTGATAGTGTCTGGTGAGGATAAATCTGTGTGTTGCCAACCATGGGCTTTTATCACACAACCAACAGAGCAACTCGTCTTCCTAAGGAAAAGGGATGCAAGTTAAAATCTTATCCTTTACTTCCAATTTGTTCTGTTCACTGATGGATGTAGACTAGTATTTTCAATGTCATATATGATAGCATAAAAGACATAAAGGTATATTTGACAACCTCCTCTTTTCAGCAGGGTGTGTTCAAGAGAAAAAGATTTTTGTGCATTTAAGCATCTGTCCTTATTGATTATAATAAAAATGTGCTGCAGCAAAAAAAAAAACATTACTGTATATCAAAAGCAAACTTGCAGTACAGCTGAATATAAAGCATGAAACAATAATACAAATATCCTACATGACGACAATAATAAAACACAATGTCACCAGTACTTTGTTACAATAATAGTAGTAATGATGTTTGAATAAATAATATAGAGGCTGGCTAAGTAGAAGTGACTGAGGTAAAATTATAGCTTTCATTAGTGAGCATTGTGGATAAAATTAGCTTATTGGAGGCTTCAACTTTGTATATAAGATGCAGGTTTTTGGGTTTTTTTATTATTTTTTTAATGTATGTTATATATTATCAAATGCAGTAACTTTAATTAAATGAAAAACTAGTCAAAAATTGCTAATGGTAAATTATCTGGAGTTCAGAAAATTTATGAAATTATTTCAGTTACTTTTTGTTCTTGATTATTTACCAGCTATTGACAGTTCCATCCAAATTTCATGTGTTTTGTACCTAACTTTGCTTAATTTAACAAATCTACCATTTTTTTAGCATTACATCAAAGAAGTTCTCCGGCACTAGTTCTTTTATAAAATATCCATTTTTGCCAACATGTGAAAACTTGAAAAAATTTCATCATGGTTATCCGAATAATATAAGTACTTTTAATTGCATTTACTATAATTAATAATTTTGTTATTCCTTAAATATTTTCGCCATGTATGGAATAATGCTAAGTAACAAAGTAGCCTTTTATAACTCTTTAAAATATGTTTTTGTGGGTTTTCATATTGTGGTCAGATGATGGATTTAAACCTCAGTGCTGGTTCTTTTTGTAACTTAATCATAAGTAGCATAATTTCATTTATTTATGAACAAATATTTTAAGTTTAAATACTTATGTTAATATTCTTGCAAAATGATCTGTCAAATGTTTACATTTATTCTTTTTAATTTTTACTTTTTAAGGTTTTCTCTTCAAATTCTTCCATTTTTGAACACTTATTATAAGACCGTGTTATTTGTAATTTTAGTGTGTTGACAGGCCATAGCCATTATGTGATGTGTGCACAGTTTCACATGAGTGAAGACCTTGTTGTGTCTGCTTCTCTGGATCAAACTGTCAGAGTTTGGGACATTTCTGGTAAGAAACCCATTTCTATGCACTTCATCGTAAGTGTGTAGATGTAGGTTTTTTTTTCTTCTTTTTCTTCTATTCTCATGTCCTTATTGATAGTTGTTATATGATACATGGACACTCTAATTGATTTCAATGTATAAGAGCTGAACTGCTACACTATCCACACTGATGATTATAATGGTGAAAACTTGTGTAGAACCTGCTATGTTGTTTGTGTTTTTTTCCCCAGAACTGATAACAGTGCACATTGTATCACTAACTTTTCCAAACGGTCCTCTTTAGGTTTTAATTCATTTTTCTTTCTCCCATTCAAGACAAGAGAGCCCAATCTGCCCTGATATTTAACCCATAGCTAGAGGAAGATTGATTCATACTTTTTCCCAGAGGCATTAGTGCAGTGTGATATGAAATAAAATCAGCTGTAATTTGAACTTAGGGATTCCATTTCCCATGCCAATAAACATTACACTGGCCACACATCTTCTATCAGAATAATAGTGACCAAATGAATGACAAGATAGTTCCAGCTTTCCATTTTGTCATTCATTTGCACTTTTATGTAGGGTGGTGTAATGGCTAGCAGCTTGGTTCAAATTCTAGTCAAGTTCATTACATTCACTTAGGCTCAAATACCCTTGGGAAAACAAAGTATCTACCTTCTTCTTCCAGCTATAGGTTAAATAGTCGGAATGTTTAATGCAATATTTACTGACAAAAAATGTTCTTACAGTTCAAAATATGTTGCACCTTTTAAATAACCAACAAAGGGTTGATAAGCTGTATATAAAAAAAAATGCACTTGTATATAAACTTCTTTTGCATATGAACTATGGTGTATTGAAACAAAGAATTTCTGGCTGGAAATCAGTCTACCGAATTAACTAAAGAATTATTTCATATTTAATTTTGGTGTTATCTGATTTGCAGGTGTGTTTAAGTAATAACTAGAAATGATTAAATTTGCATGTTTGTATGTGAATGTTGTTGCTAAGTAAATAAAATGATCATATTTATTTTAACTGGGGTGGGGGGGACATTTTATTGTGACTAGATCAAGAAAAATTTAAGTTAATGAGAGATTAATTTAATACTGATATATGTAATTTTGTACAATAATGGATACTTATACAACTTGAGAAAACAATTCTAAATGCTGTAAATAGCATATGTTGATTATTAAAGAAAATAAAGAGAGATTATTAAAATAACATTAGTTAAAAAAACAAAGTAACTTTTGGATTTGTAAATTGTTTGTAACTGCCAAACAGTATTTCATTTTGTATTTGTTATTTATAGGCTTAAGAAAGAAGAATGTGGCACCTGGGCCTGGTGGACTGGAAGATAGATTACGAAACCCTGCACAGACAGATTTGTTTGGAACAACTGATGCTGTTGTAAAACATGTTTTGGAAGGACATGACCGTGGTGTCAATTGGGCTGCATTTCATCCTACAATGCCCCTTATCATTTCTGGAGCTGATGACAGACAAGTCAAACTGTGGAGAATGAATGGTAACTGGACTATTTTATATTTCTACTATTTCTTTTCAATTAAATAGCAAATATTACTATAGAAATGTCAAAAACAAAAAAAAAACATGATTTTGTGTCCAAATCAAAATTTTACAACATTTGCTAGTGCATTTCTGCCCCTAAAATCTCACAATCATTTTTCCCCTCCCTTGAGCCAATTAAAACTAGGGTTAAAGCCTAATATTCTAATTTACATATATGGTAGATATTTTGTATTTAAAATTAGAATGAGCATCAAATTATATTCTAAGTCATTTAATAAGTTGTCTTTACTATTTCAATGATTTGTGTGGATTTAGTATAGGTAACAACATTATAGGCTACTAAGTTATGACATACATGGGAAAAGTTATTTAATTTTGATCAGTTACATAATTTTAACTCCATTGCTCTGTAATATTTAAAATTAGTAATATTAAGCAATGATCTTTTGAGTGTTGTTGTTGTTATATTAAAATAAATCCTTCCCAATGTCATCAGTTCTCAACTTGGTATCTATGCTGATGGCACAACTATATACTCTTGTCTTAATGTCAAGTCTGATCAGTTTGATATGGTCAAATTGGCAGCTGATTTGTTGTTAACTGGGGCAAGAAATGACTTGTTAATTTTAATGTCTCCAAAATGAAACTGCTCTCTTTTAATCATCTTAGAGAACCTTTTCTACCTTCCATTAGTTTGGCTAGTGCTAGCATTCAAAGACAGTCAAAATTATATTTAATCTATTGCTTGGTCTGATACTAGGGAAGTTGGTTCACTGTTTTGTGCTAGACAATTTTTCTTGCCAGAATCTATATTGCACATTTAAAAGTCTACCAATTGTCCATGCATTGAATATTGCTGTCACATCTAGCCTGGTGCTTCTACTATGTATTTAAAGATTCTTGATAAAATTCAAAGAAGAATCTGCAAATTTATTGGTCCTGACCTATCTTCTTGGCTTCATTTACTTTCCCACTGCCATAATGTAGCTTCCTTGTGCCTTTTCTATATTATTTTCATAGTAATTGTTCTGATGAGCTTTCCTTGTTGGTACCTCAACTTTATGAATTTAAGTGCAGTATTAGATCGGGAGCTAGGTCTCATCATTTTACAATTGAAATGGCTAGATGTAACCACATGTTCTATGCTGTCTCTTCTCTCACACTTCTCATTTGTGGAACTCTCTTCTGGGCTCTTGCTTTCCAGTCAACTTTGATCTTTAAAAATTTCAATTATCTTTTGTCTTAATTCCTATATTTTTTTTGTTCTCTCTTCTTAATGTCTTTTTTTCCCACACTCAGTAACCCTTTGTATCTTGGCTTTATTACCTTGCTTGTGGTGAAATGATTAATTTAAAAAAACAATCTTTTTTTTGTGTGTGTTTGTGTAATTACCATACATATAATATTCTAAGACTCTGTTTGGTAAAAAGCTTCTCTTTTCTTTTTATTTTTCTTTTTTTTTTTTTCTCCCTACATATAAGTTTGTAGATTTTTATGAATTGAACTCTTCCATAAATATTGTATTTTTATAGCATACTTTCATGCAGAAAAGAACTGGTTGACCCTGTCATGATTTATTTTTGACATGTTTTACTTGAGTGAATTTCAACACCTTTTTATTCCATATCAATGTTTAGCCATCATGGATTTATTCTCATTGCATTCCATTTCCTACTTTCCACTTCTAAGTCTTTCAGTGTTTTATTTTATTTTGTTGTTACTTACCTATTTTTAAGCAAAGTTTATAAACTTTTAGAAATTTCTAATAGCTGTCTCTCTCACTCTCTCTTTTGTGACAGCAATTATGTATGTAAAATCTAAGATTCTTTGTGTTTAATACAAAACTAGCTTTTTAATAGATTAAGAAAAATTAGGATACTTTGGTGGCACAGTTGCTAATGAAATACTTTATTAAATAACACATTTAAAGTGAATTAGTAAAGTCGAGTAAGCTTAAATAATGTTAAGAAACAAACAAGGTTTTTTTTTTTTTTTTTTTTTTTTAGATTACCTTCATCTAGCAAAAATATCACACAATTATTGAAATTGAATGAAGGCAGGCTCTACCTACTTTGAAAGTCAGCTTTTATTTAAGCTGAGACACTGCTCACTAATGCTAATAGGAAATCTATGACTCTGACTATCTCTGCTATCTATCAGTCTTTGTTGCTTGAACTATATAATCAGAATAATTATGTTCCCTTTGCATTAAGTTTAGTAAAATATCGATATTCAATATCTTCTAAAGTTCTGAATGGTAAGTTAAAAAAATTCTGCTACAACTCATATCGTTAACTTGTATAAAGTTGTTTTTCAATTGAAAAGTACAAACTACAAAATAAAATTTAAAAATAAATTTGTGAAATTCAAGACAAAACTTTAGACATTTTAAAAGTTCATGATTCATCTTGGAATTTTAGGAACAACTAGATCAAGGAATTTTTATAGAGGATTTTTGTTTTTACTCTTTTAATTACACTGAATCTTTACTAATAATTTTATAAATATAATTCCCAACTTCAATTTTTCTAAAAAGGAATTTTATAGAAATAATGGTTTTGTATCATTTTTTTTTCTTTTTGATAACATCTCATAAGCAACTTGTGTAAACTTAACCTGTGTTCCATCTAATCTGTTTTACCTATGAATGACTTTTAATCTCAGTTCCTTCTAAAATCATTTTGTAACTTCTTTATCAGCATATCTACTTCATATTTTAAGCCCAAGTTCTTTAATGTTGGATTAAGTATATATTTTTTTTAATCTAGTTTTCAATGATTGCCATATTACTAGTGTTTGTTTTCTGTTGTCAATTTTTGCTGTCATGATTCACTTAATTGTTGATATCCGTGTGCTGATTAGCTGATGATGATTGGAGAGCAGATTGTGAAACTGAGGAATATTTTATTCACTTAACACTTTGTTATTTTAACCATGATTTTCTCTTTTAATTTAAAAAGTGATATTTGTTTCACTAATTCTTTGACCATTCTTTGCCAGTGAATAAGAATTGTTCAGGCTGCTGACCTGATCATCAGCAATTAATAATGAAAATATTAAGTGGATGATTTTTTCTATGATCATTTCCTGCGCCCTTATTTTTAGATTTATATAATATATTCATTAACCATAATGAATATTTCAGCAATGAGACATATTTAAAACTTTACCTTTGTTCACTTCAACCCTTCATTGTTATGATTTTGAAATTAATGCTTAACAACTGCAATGATCATCCTCCTGCCCCATTTTCAGATGATGCTAGCCTCATTGTCAACTATCTTTTTTCTACACACGGTTCTGGTATTGTATTTGATTTTTGTGTTCTCTTTGTATTTTGCCCTAAATTATTTTCCTTCTCCTTTTGTGTTGAAAACAAACCCCAAGTTTCATCTTTCCATTTTTCTCTTTTTTTCTACTCTCTTCATGTTATTGGACCTTGTTTATTTTTTGCTTCCTGTGTCATTCATGTAAATTCTCTTTACAAGTTTTAAAATTTCTAAAATTTACTCATTTGATTTCTCTTTCTGTCTTTTGGGGTTGGTATAAATTTAGGCTTTTAAAAAAAGCAAAATTGTGTGTGTGGACATTTTGATTTTAAAAATTAACCTACCAAATCAGATTTACATTTAGATTAAAAATGTTTTAAGCTAAGATTGTTGACATTATCCTCAAAGTAGTTATGGATATACCAACTAAGTACAGTTACAATTTTTAATCCTACAGAACTTATCTATGTTAATAATTCAGAGTTCCACATTTATGTTGGCAGCTTGTGATTACTAGATTTAAGTTAGGCAAGCAATCATTTTACTATTTGACTGGCTCCTTATTATTTATCCATTTAGCCTAAAACAGAAAAATTCTCAAATCTTTCTGTTTATCTGAAATTAATGTAAAAATAATTCTTCTTCCATGCTTTTCTTTTTTAATTCTATGGAGTGGGGTTATTCTCTATTATTCTCTTGGGTGGGTGGGGGGTCATCTTTCCTTCTCAAGTATTCATGGTACTTGGGCTTTTCTTTGTTCAATGGCTTCAAACCTTCTAATCCTTTTTTTTTTTTTTTTTTTTTTTTTTTTTTTTATTGCAAAATATTTTAAATTTACAAATAATTGCTCATTTAAAACTTATTTAAAGAAAAAAAATTTATACCTTAGAAGCTTCTTGAATTTTTAACTTGTATATTTTCTAGTTATCTTTTACGTGACAAATTATATTATTCATATTTTGAATATGTGTTATCTATTTTTATATATATTGTGTGTGTGTGCGCGCAAAAATAAATATACAGTAATTATTATACCAGTATTATAATAGTTCTAGGATTCATTCAATGTCTTTGCGTAAACTTTGTTTTTTGTTACTGTATATTTTTGTATCCCCATATATATGGGCAGAAACTTTCTTTTTAAACATCTTGTTAAAAATGACTGACAAGGAAAGTGAATTTTTTTTATTTAGATTTTTTTTCAGCGTTCTTGCATTTTTCTGTTTGGTGGGAGTAAAAAAAACTGTCGATATGCATCTCTTCTCCAAGTGCTTTTGGCTACTTCCTTAATCATTTTCAAGGGAGTTTTGTTTTTGGTGGTGTTAGTTTCTTTTCATATTTTAACTGTGTGACATATATTGTTTGTGTGATTTTGAATTCTAGTAGGAGTGTTAATTTTGAGCCATTGCATGTTGGTGATGGCTAGAATTCAAGTGGGTGACTTTCCATTTTTTAAGACTTTCAGCACACCAATCCCATTGTTAAACAAGGTGAGGTTGATGGCAGATATATATATATATATATATATATATATATATAATCAAACACAATAATATCCTCACAAACTCAAATCGGCTGCAAAAGCATGTTGAACTCAACAAGCTCAATATCATCATCAAACATGCTGACAAAACCAAGAATTCTGTCATTCTTAACCAACAATTACAATCTATTTTAGATAATGCAACAAAATTCACAAAATTAAGAAAAAATCCCACAGAATCACTAAAAAGGTATATAAACAAATCCCACATGTAAGACACTAGCTTCACTCTCTTGAAAACCTTTTTACCCATGTCCCAATTGAAGAAACACTCAACATAATTAGTGACTGTATCTACAAACACCTGTCAATCCCTCCTCCCAAAATCTGACCAGCAACTCTTCGGAAACTACTATTCACATGTACCATGAAAGCCCTATTCTATGATCACAATGGCAATGCTTACATTCAAACTAATGGTGTCTGTGTGTGAGACCCATTAGGTTCTGCTTTCTCTAACTTTTATAGATCTTGTATAAAAAATAGTGTTTGAAACAACTGACAAACCACAAATCTACACAAGGTACATTGACAACATTTTTGTCTTGATAAAAAAATGACAAAATTATAAGTCTTAAATCAACTTTTTAAAAAAAAAACTCAACAGTAAAATTTACAAATTCATGATTAATAACAAAATCTTATTTCTTGATGTAGAACTAAAATCTAAAGTATTTACCACCTACCTGTGTGTGTGTGTGTGTGTGTGTGTATATATATATATATATATATATATAAAGCACAAACACCTGTATTCTAAACTATGATAATCAATGCCTGGAAAGATATAAAATAGCAGTGATTTAAAAAAAAAAAAAAACTTCCTAAATAAGAGCATACCTGAATTTCTCTTCGCAAAGAAAATTTCTGAATTAACTAAAACATATAAAACGAACACTAGTCAACAATAATTTTCCCAACTACATCATTGCTAAACAAACAAAATTATTCTTAGGGAAAATATACAACACCAATAATAAAAAGTACCACACAACAAAATATCGACATGTTTTACGGTAACCAGATGTGCAATAATTATAAGCAGGAGAAATTCGCTATACAAAAAAACCATTAAACACCATATTTCTGCTGTAATTCCCCAAAAACATGTATAACTTACATTACAAAAAATGGAAAACTGTTAACTGTATCACTAACCAAAATAACCCCATCAAATCTAAACTAGCAATGACTAATATAGCATATTGATTTTATTACCCAGTACAGGGCCGTGTTTTTTAAGTCCTAAATCAGTTACCTATATCAGACATCCTCCCACCTCTTTGAGTAGATGCTTCACATGTCACTTATCAGAGCAGAGTGCTATAAAAAAATTTGTATCAACCCACAATCTACAAGAACATTTAAGAAAAATACTTGTCAAAAGCACGACAGTTCTTTGTAAATCACATTGCCAAAAACATAAGAGAAACCCTGTATATCACACACCTCTCCCCCACCATCAACGTCACCTTGTTTAACAATGGGAGTAGGTGCTGAAACACACAATGGCTCTGAATTAATGCTCTTACTAGAATTCAAAACCACACAAACAATCCATGTTACACAGTCAATATGAAAAACTACTAACACCAAAAACAAAACCCCCTTGAAAATTGTTAAGGAAGTGGCTGAAAGCACTTGGGACAATGGACAATATGAACAGTTTTTGCACTTCCTCACTCCCACCAAATAGAAAAATGCAAGAATGCTGGAAAAACTTTTAAAAAATTACCTTGTCCATCATATTTAACAAAAGATATATATTGTGTTGAATTCTTCAAAAACTTTGTTTTGTAATACAAAATCATTGTTTTTGTTTATTGTGTTGAAGTTTTACAGGCAAAAAAAATGATTAGCTTTATGTAACTGAAAATTTTATTTACAGTTGCATAAATGTGATTACACTGTATTCAATTGAAAATATTATTTTTCTCATTTTGAGATATTAATTAGGATAAGCAAAATTTAATGCAGGTGTAGCTTTAAATCATTTGAAAATTGTTAGAATTTAAATTTTGTAAACTTTTAATATTGATTTTGTATTTTTACTATTTTGCATTTATTCAGTAGAAAATAACCTTTCATTTTTCATTTATTTTGCATATTAATTGAGCATTAGCATATATTTTAGTATTAATTTCAAAATAAGTTTGTATAAAAATTTATCTTAAATTCATTGAAAAACGTGTTTTTTTTTTTTTTGTTTGTTTTTTTTTTTTTGTTTGTTTTTTAATTATTTTATTTTATTTCTTTTTTTTTTTTTTCAATCTGTAGAATCTAAAGCCTGGGAAGTGGATACATGTCGTGGACATTATAACAATGTCTCCTGCTGCTTGTTTCATCCACGCCAAGAGCTTATCCTCAGTAATTCTGAAGACAAGACTATTCGGGTGTGGGACATGAGCAAGAGGTAAGTGTTTATTATTATAAATTTGATGCCTTTTATTTATGGTTAATTGAAAGCATTTTGCTGACACTTCCTTTTATTTATCTTTTCAGTTACATTTAACAAAATAAACCAGTCTCTGTTAGCTTTTTTTAGATTGTTTTTCCATGCCATGTATTTAAGCTTATAAACTTTCTCCTTTTAGAAGATGAAGAATGATTATTTTGTTTCTCTATTTAAATAAATGAATTTCAAATGATGCTGATGCAGAAATTTGTAATTAAAAAAAAAGTCTTAAGATGCAACTTGTATTTAAGTTCTTGAAGGAAGCAAGGAAGATTGAAATATTTTCCCTTTAACCATGCTATTATGGTTGTTGTACACTGAAACATGATTAAATGTTCTTATACTCAACTTCCAAACCTTTCTACTTTATTGAATAGCCTGCAATTTCATCAATTGTCATAGTGGGCTAATTATCTCTAAAGTTGGATCATTTCATATTTAGTTAATTTTTGTCTCATTTCTTAATAAAAAAAAAAATTAAAAAAAAACAATTTTAAGTTAAAAGTAGGTTCATAGCTGGAATCTGACTTTATCACAAGCAAAACAGAAACTTCATTGAATGTCTGCTTAGTTTAAGACATTGTCAAGTAATATATAAACTTTGTTAGGAAATCTGAACATTTATTCAATATTGAAGTTGATAAGATTTTATTATTATTCTCTTTATTTACTTAATTTTTATTGTTTTGTATAATTTGTGACAATTGTAACTTTCAGGACCAGTGTACAGACCTTCCGCAGAGAACATGATAGATTTTGGGTGATTGCAGCTCATCCTTCCCTTAACTTGTTTGCTGCTGGTAATGTTGGAATCTTTTTTGTTCATTTCTGCTTTTTCAAATTTTAGACTACTTTCATTATGCTAAGTACACTGAATTTTTTTCAATAAAGATAAACAGTATCTGAATCAGTCTTTTTACTCTGCCAGATTTGTACATTTAGTCATAAAGGTGATGTTGTTTGTAAAGTTATGGATTTTTATTTCTAAGGAGATCTTTCAGATGATAATGTTATTTCTTAAGTCATTAAACTTTTTTCTTGTAAGAGAATTTACATGTATAAGAATGATTTCTATCCATTCATACCATGGAAAATTCTGGCAAATTACAATATTTTTATATATTTTTATTATTTATTTTTTTAATGACTTTTGTCTTGCTTATTCTTTAATGTTTCATTACTATATACCAACCAAAATTCTACCAGTCATTGTATTCTAATCTAATGAGTGGATACTGTAAAGTCTAAGTTCTCAGCCAAGCCCAGTTCCCAAAATCTAACCAGATTTTTTAAGATGTATTTTGGTTTGACCAAGAAATTTTGAGAACTCTTTTTTTTTTTCTTTTTTTTTTTATTTAAATTCTCTCTCCTATATTTATATAGTAACTCAAAAGTTTTGGAAGAATCAAAGGAGAATATTCTTTTATTCATACAGCTGTTATTGCTTTCTTTAAGAACAGTAACATTAAACATAGAATAGCAATGGCATTTATAACTAGAATTAGAAAAATATTGTTAATTTGAGCTTTAAAAATTTTGTTCTTGCAGGTCATGATAGTGGCATGATCATCTTTAAACTGGAACGAGAACGCCCTGCATATTCAGTGCACAATAATACATTATATTATGTTAAAGACCGCTATCTGAGAAAATTAGACTTCAACAACTCCAAAGACGTTGCTGTCATGCAACTAAGAGGGTAAGTTGCTTTTTTTTATAGTAGTAAAATGAAACTTAGCCTAAATGCTGAAATATGATTTAGATATTTCTTTTTAACTGTTAAAGATATTAGAAAAAAAATCTTCCCTTTTAATGAATTTAGTAACTATGACATGATAGGCACTAAATTTATTTTCTTAGCTTGCTGATTTAATTTGCATAATCATGAATAAAAACCATATCATTAAGTTAAAAGCAAAGACATCAATTCACAAGAGATTGAAGATATTGCAGATTAAGACTTGCAGAATTGGGAAAACAGAGGTTGTTGGGTTGGTGCTAGAATGCTGATTCCCAGATATTTAAATTAATGACACCATATAAAAATCTCAGTTGTGAATTTTGAAATATTTTGAAAGTATGATTGTTAAACTGCGATTATTAGAAAGTTATGATTTTTCTTGCAGTGGTTCACGTAGTGTTGTGTTCAGCATGTCTTATAATCCTGCTGAAAATGCTGTTCTTATCTGCACAGTAAGTGTATTTCTACTTTGAATTTTTTTTTTTTTTTTTTTTTTTTTTACACAGAAGTATTGGAAGATAACTAATCTTATTTTCTTTGACAGTCCTAATTCAGAAACATGAAAAAGAGTTTACAATTGTTTATATAGCATAAAGTTTTGAATTATTAATTTTTTTAGTAAGAGTTTTTTTTATTATTTTGCCTTCTCTGAATTTTACCATGAATGATTTATTTTAATCAAATCTTGGGATTCTTTCTTTCATTTCTATGGTATAATTTTTAGAATATTCTTTGAAAAGTAAATATTTACCTGTCAGGTTTATTTCTTTTATGACTCAAAGTATATATTTTACATGCATACACTGGTTAGAACTGAAGGGAAATATGCTCATTATGATTTTACATTTTAAAGTGCTTAATAATATTAGGTGGATATCTTAATGTTATTGTCAAATTTTGTTTACCCCCCTCCCCCTCCCTTATCACAATAAAGGATAAATTATTTTTCTTTATCAGCTAAATCTGCAGGTAATAAGATATTGGAATATTTGTTTCAAATTAAACAACTCCCTTTAAACATGTAGAATTTTATTTTGGTATTAAAAATGAATTTCAAATTCTTGTTACAGAATGATTTTAAGTTTGGGCTTTTTGTAACCAAAGAATCACATAATTTGTTGGTTTTCTTTGATATTACCACAATTTTATTTTGCACTTCTCAATTCCATGTCTTAAATAACTTTCTTGATTTCAATTTTATTTTTTTAATGAACTTTATTTTGTTTGTGTGACACATTCTGCTGCATTTTCTGAGAGCAAACATTTTATACTGTTATTTAATCATTTCTTGTCAACTCCTATATGATCTTTAAAAGTTGAAAGGTTATGGTATTTCTGGATAAATTTTGAACTGATTCAACCTTTCTTATCAAATCACAAAATGAAAATTATTTTGAGCAGCCACACTTCTAGATTATTTTTTTTTCTTTTATGGAGTTGTTGCACCCCCCCCCCTCCTCATTAGACCTAAGTTGTTCCTATTTTTAAAATAACTTTCATGGTGTCATCAGTTCTCAATTCTGTATTTATGCAGTTCAATAAGGTCAAATTGGTAGTTAATCTAAAAAGAAAGTTAACTGGGGGCAAGAAATAATTCGTTAATTGTAATGCCTCCAAAACGAAATTTCTCTCTCTCTCTTTTATTTTTTTATATATATATATATATATAATTGAGAGAGAGAATTTTTCTGACCGAAATCTGTCTCGCATATTTATAAGTCTACCATTCATCCTTGCATTGAATATTGCTGCCACAATGTATTTAGACATTCTAAATAAAATACTAATAAAAGTTATTGGTCCTGACTTGGCATCTTTGCTTCATTTTCCCACTGCCATAATGGATTTTCCCTGTACCTTTTTTCTATAAATATTTTCATAGTAATTGTTCTGATGAACTTACCTCTTTCGTACCTAGACTTTATAAATTTAAGTGCAGTACTAGATTGGTGGCAAGGTCTCATTATTTTTGGAGTATAAATGACTAGATGTAACTGTAAGTTATGTGCTTAAGTTTCTTCTATCACACTTATGAAACTCTAAATGCAATGTCAGTCAATATCTTCTGTCTTAATTCCTGTTCTTTTATTGTTGTCTTGCCTTAATGTTTTTTTTCTCATTCTCTCACACTCAGTAACTACCTTGCATCTGAGTGGCTTTATTGCCTTGTTTGTGATGCAATGATTTAAAAAAAAAAGAAAAAAAGTATCTTGAAGAATTCAAAGTGATCATCATTTGTTTAGCTTTTTTCTTTTTCTTAAAACTCTGAACTTTCATTTGTTTTTAATTCTTTCTTTAGAAACAGAAAAATGTTCAATATCAATTTATAAAAGGATTTTTGTTTTCCTTTTATCAGATTTTATTTAGATTAACTTCAGTCTTGCAAGCATAAGATGAAAGATAAAAATTTGCTTTAGTTTTTTTTTTTTTTTTTCCTTATAGGAATTTCTCTCAGCTTCTGTGTTGGAGAGGATATTTGGTTATTTTCTCGATGTCTTATTTTCTTTTTCTGACTGTTCAGCATCTTTTCTGTATCTCAACATATTCCACTGCAGATACAGATATATAAAAATGTTTCCTTTATAGACAAAAAAATGTTTGCTAATGTGCCTGTAAAAGTGAATATGTTCTCACTTTTGAAACAAAAATCTGTTTAAAGTTGCTCTAACAAGCTAAAACTAGCATCTGTAGGATGAAAGTAATTTCAATCAAAGGCAATTGTGTGGATGAGTGAAAAAGAATATAAAAATGAGGCAATCATTAGCTTTCAGATTTTTTGTACAGTGGCAAATATGTTACTGGTTTGATTACTTGTCATAATAAACCAATAACAAATATAATTTAATTTTTTATTTTTTATTTTTTTTGTATCCAGAAATAAATTTATTGGTACAATATAACTTATATTATTCTATCTCCTTAAATTAATTCAGATTTGTTGGTTACTCATTCTTAAACATGTAGTAAATGTTGTCTTTCTGTTAAAATTGATGAAAATGGTTATCTTGAATTTTGTTCATTTGTTAAGTATTTTTTCTATAAACAAATATAATTTGAAATATCCTTTATAATTTGAAAATAACACATTTTCTGTTCTCTTCATTTTTTAATGCCATTGAACAATAACAACTAACATTACAAATGGAAAATTACACACTACTCAATGAAGAAATCTAAAGCAGTAAAAATTCTTTGCTTTATTTGTTGTCTTATTATAGTAAAAACATAATTAAGCTAAATCCTCTACAAGGAAAACACAACATGACTCAGTAGACTTGCTTTCACTGTCACCTTACAGCCATTACTTGAACTTGAGGATATTTATACATCAGTGACTAGACTATATCGAATTTCATATAAGAAAAATACTTAAATTGTAGTTTGCACTGTCATTGTATTGTAGTTTTATAAAGTCAGTTATGTTGTTGTTTCAGGCATTACACAAATATGTCATAGTTTACAGAAAAGGGGTGGAATCTTTGTAAGCTAACTTTAGTGAAATACTTTAAAAAATTTAAAAGTAAAGGAATTTTTTTTTTATTTAAGCACTATTTTGCTTTAGTTTATAAATGTGAAATTGTTATTTGTTATTTAATTCTGATATTGGTAGCAAAAAATAAAGCTTTGTATAAAATCTTATAAGAATTGATTTTGGGGGGGGGGGGTGATCTATAGTTAAGTCAAACTTTCTTTTTGAATTGAATAATTTTATAAGAAACTGATGTAACATCTATATTAGTAAAGGTCTAATACATATGTAGATACATTATTGTTATTTAACAACTTTAATATACCGTTAAATATCTGATGCATAAACAAATCTGAATTGTTTGTTACAATAAGTAAATTATCAATGTGAAATTTCTAAAATATTTTTTAAAATCCACTGATATTAACTCAGTGAAAGTATGAGTAACGTCAACCTAATTTGGTTGATATATTTAATATAAAACTGTACATTAAATTAGTTGATTACATAGCAGTTGTTTGCATCTATAGAATCTCATCAATTTCCTTGGTTTACTATAAATGATTTATTAAATATTCTATAAAATCTTCATATTTTGAATCTAAAGTAACCAGGTTATTTGAACTATGCACTTATTTTGATACTAATGGTAGTTTATTTACATGCTCACTATTTTTGTAACCTTTCAATTATTGTACTCTTGGGCCTTTTTCTGGTGCTAGTCAATCTGGATTCCCTTCAGGGAATTTTGAACTGAGTCCATTATTTAATCTTGTGTGTGTCGAGGGTAGTCTGTTCTCATTCTGCTGACTGTCTGTGGATATTTTGTTTAGTTCTTATTTAGTACTGCTCAGTTATTACAAAGTACACACTACCCAGGTTAGAAATTACTCACAATTACCATGTCACCAATTTCATGAATCCATGTGTACTTATTGGAAACAGGATGAACTAGACCAAATATCCCTAGACATAGCCAGCAAAATGAGAACAATCTAACACTGTAGATTAAATAAAGTGTTCAGTTCAAAATTTCCTGAAGGTTACTCAGATTGACAAGCACCTGATAAATGTTGGAGAGTACAACACTTGAAATGTTGGGTTAATACCAACAATTATGAATAGACTGCATGCAAATAACTCCTCATCCCAGAAATTAACAGTAGTTTCATGTATCTAATTTTTTTTTTTTTTTTTAAATGTAGATCTTTATTTTTCCATTTAATCAATTATAATTATCTGTAATAAACCAAACCATTTAAATTCAAAAGACTTTCTTCTAGGTAAGCAAGTTTGTGACAAACTTAATTACTTGATAAATGGAAAAACAACCAAAGCTTTACTTCTTTTCCTGACAAAGGAACCTTCAGGCTTCAGTCTACTATCTATGTCAGCTTCAGATTTGGAAAATCAGTTTACAGTTTTCATTAATAAACCCTCTTTAATCTTTTTTTAAAATTCCTCATCACATAATTCCTGTAAGTTTTATAACCTGCTATTTTATATTTTTCCCCAGCGGTTACATAAAGACTGCAGTAATTTCTCTTCACCTCCATCTGCAATACAGGTAAAAAAAAAAAAAAAAAAGTGGGGGCGGCAAACAGAGAAAAATACAAGGCAACATCTTTGCTCTTCACTTAACAACTTGTCAATGCATTAAAATATGAATTCCTAGATTTGTTGTTCAGAGTTTGATATTCATGTGACTTCAGTTGCCATTGCATTTTTCATTTGTCTTTTGCAATGTCTTGGTAACTTCTCTGCCTTCTTGCCTTCAACTTGTTTGCACATTTGCCTTTCTCTCTAATGGCATCATTCAAAATCTTCATATTGATGTGTGTATTCTGTTCTAGGTTGTAATTCCTGACCATGGTAACTGGGAATTGCAGGTAATAGATCAATAACATAAATGTATTTAACTCAGGGGGTGACTTGTGATTGCAAAAACTTTGCATAATGGATTTTACAATTTTCTTTTTCTCTTAAAATGGCCTACCCTTTTTTTTTTTCTCACATTAACAGTCTGATGCCCTTGACTCCTGAACCATCTGTTTCCTTTCTTGTATTAGTTATATATACATGTTTGTCTATACATGTGCCTTGTCTTAAGAAGATGACCAGTTTATGGAATTGACAGCTGTGTTTGTGTTTGTTCATATATTACCTTTACCTTTCTTATTAAAAATTCAAAACTGTTTCCTTCTTTATTAAGATAGAGGTTACATTGTTTCTCTTAATATATAATTTTATTTAATAATATAAACAGCATAAAATAGGTTTGGATAAGTTCAAATTTCTAAATTGCCTAAGATTTTCTTTTAGTATTACTTAATTACTAGGTTATATGGCTTTGTTTTGATTAGTCATAGATTTTGATATTTCAACTTATTTGATATGGCACTAAATTAATTTTAACAGAAAACATTGTAAAGTCTTTTTTTCCTTTTTTTTTTTTTTTTTTTTTTTTTTTTTAAGGCAAAGTCATTCTCTTTTAGGCATTTCAACAGAGATGACTATTTCACCTTATTTCTTTTTATTTATACCTCTTTTTTTTCCATATTAAATGGAGATTCATAAACTTCTAATTTTATATTTTTTCTTTGAACTTTTTTTTTTTTTTTACAAATGATACCTTTTTTTTATTTGGTGTTTATACTTATACAGAACTTTGAGGAAAATGGAAACGCTTGTGGATTTAATACTGACTTTATTATAGTCGGTTATTGTTTGCATATAAAATTCAAAATAATAATTATAAAAATGTTAATACTCATTATCTGACCACATTTCATTTGATTGCACCTTCAATTCCTTACTTTGATAAATACGGTTTGAAATTCTGAGATAAGAAATTTTTTAGATGAGTAATTACCATCATGTGTTTTCCTATTTGAGTCGGCATGCTTACCCTGGGTTGTTATATTCACAACATTTTGGTTATTGTATTCTTTGGCTTTCTTCAGGTATTTGTTATAATTGGTAACCTTAGACATTTCATACTGAATTTTTTATTCAATCCATTTAGTTCTCATTCTGCTTTTCAGGCTTAGGGGAGATAATTCATATCAGTTAATACCCAACAGTCTCATTCCCTTCATCATTTATCTTTTCTCTCATTTCCCCAAAACGTGGTAAGTGGCATGAGAACAATCTACTCTTGTGGATTGATAATGGGTTCTGGTCAAAAATTCCAACAAGGTTACCAAGTACAACAGACAAAGAAAAAAGCCAGTGAATACAATGACTGAAATATAACAATGAAGGTAATAAGATTATCATTTCTAAGAGTTGTTCACAGTACTATTTGAATCCTTTCTTTTATAACTATCCTTCAGGCCTTTGTCTAGTAGGGTTTTTTTTTTTTTTGTGTGTGTGTGTGTCTAGATCTGGGTGTCTTTATTAATGTTCTTTGTAACCAGCTGAATGAAAGTGTGCAGGCTGACTTAAAAATAGGAATATTAAAGTCCTATAATTTTGGTTGAGATGGGGACTAAATTCTTAATCTTTTGTATACATAAGTTTAGAGAATTTAATTTTTCTTAGAAATATGCAAGCTTATTTTCCCCATCAAATGTCTTTCAAGATTTTAATAGTTTATGTAAATTATGATAGAAATTCTTTTTCATAGGTTTCTTTCTTTTTACTTGTTCCTTTTGGCTTGGTTGTTCAATTAAAGCTTTAAAGACTTTTTTCTCTTATTTTCATTACTATTCAGGCAGTTCCTCTCTTGTCTTCTCTGCCCCTTTTATCAAATATTTTTCTTTTTACTAAGGTTGTGTTCTTGTATTTGTCTTGCTTCTGGTTTTATGTATCTCTCAAATCAAAGAGCCTTTTCTTGATGTTCTTTCACCTTGAAGCCATCTTAACTCATGGTTTTATAACAAAATATGGTATTTGGTATTATTTCATTAACTTAAATGGATGAAAAGAATACAGTATATATGGCTTTTTACAAATTTGACATCAGTTCTGTTGATGGTATTATTGATCCAGCTTCTTATTCTCTTTTTTTTTTTTTTTCTCCTCCTTCAAAAAAACCTTTACTGAAATACCGTGATTTAATGTTGGGAATAGATTTGTAAACTCTTCAGATGGTGATCAATTTTAAAACTTAATTCAAAATGGGGGGAAAAAAATCAAATTAATAGTGAATCTTACTGTAGGGTGAAATAGACTGTATATATGAACCTGATAAAAAGCTGTAAAGGAAAATCTGTCTAGAGATCAATTTTATGTTGGTGCCATTGCTCAAAAAAGCAAAAATTATCAGTGTCATGTACATATGTTGATATGCAATATATATAAGTCTGGATTAGCGTTGCCTGCTGGAATCAAGAATTTTTGAATTTTTTTTTTTTTTGTTTCCTCCAAAATATCAGGAGTCATATTTCAGAAAAGTTGAAGAAGGCTGAATCAAAAATGAGATTAAAAAAAATACTTATCTGAATAACTTAAAATATTAACCACCTATAATTTAAGGTAATGGAATCATTAGTGTGAAATTACAATTCCACTTCTAACTTTAAATTTTATAATTGTTTTCATTAATTACTTTTATAATTTGAAGCAGGTGTCCTGATTGGAGACTGAATATTGTTTTTAAAAATACAAATAACAAAAGAATGGGGATGAAAAAATGAATAGATCTTTTCTGAGTATGTCTTTTACAATAATTCAAGTAAAAATGGTTGATAGGATCTAACAAGAAAAATGAGGATTATAAAGTGAACAGCTTTTTGTTTGTTTGTTTTTTTCTTTTTTTTCTTTCCATGTGACTGTCTTTTGCTTTGTGTTCATCTCGGTGTACACACATAATATCACACTGAGTGCTGGTGCTAATAAAATAGTGCTTGATGTATAATAAGTTATAATTTGTATTAATAATACCTTTTTTCTCAAGTCACACAAATCTAAGTTTCATTCCTGATGTAGTCATCAGGTGTTGATTAAAAACTGGCATTTGCATAATTTAAATATTGATATTTTCTCTACAGTATGGTATAAATATCAATATTTAAATAATGCAACTGACAATTTTCACTCTGTACATTGGGCATGAAACTGTTATTCTACAGGTGATAGTTACGAAAAATTTGAGATTTACTTTAGATCCTTTACTGGTTAGAAGAAAAGAAATTGGTAGTTGTATTCATGTTAAATAATTTTCAGCTCATCTATTTTTCTGCAAACAATTATCCATGCGATCCCCTGTTATGATAGCCACTATAATCAATCATAATTAGGAGCTTTATTTTATAACCACATTTTAGTATAAGCCGCTACAATTGTAAATCCTGGGTATAGCTTGTATGATAGAAGTGTTTTTGTTTTATTTATAGATTTTCTTTTATTGTGTGTGTGTGTGTGTGTGTGTGTGTGTGTGTTTATTTGGGTGCTGTAACAAAAACTTTGAGTGCAACCATTTATTTTACATGACTTTGGATAAAAGTAGGAAAAAATAAATTCAAATTTTATAGGCTAATGATTTTAAAGGTTTATTCTTATTGTTACTTGTGTTACCAGCTCACCTCTAATAAAGAAGCAGTTTTCGGATTCTAAAGTGATCAGTTAAATTTTAAATTTACAAAAGCATATGATTAACTATTCTAATGACAAGGTTTGTGTTAAGAATAAATTCTACTCAGCTAATCAATTTTCATTACCTGAATATCAAATTTTATATTCTAAAGAAAAAAAATCATTTAAAAGGAGATGTTAGTTGTAAATTGTTCATAGAATTGCATCAACTAACAACTTGTCAAAATAATGCTTCCTACCAATGTATGGCCTGTTCATCTAACATTTCTTGTATCACATTGCAAAAAAGTATTTTTATGGTTGTTGATAACATTCTTTAGTTTTGCTTTAATTTTGTTCAATGAAATATTTTTGCATCTCTTGACCAAAACTGAAAGTGACACTTGTGCTCATTATAATCATAGCAGTTCTATTATATAGCAGATCTCAAAACAAAATTTATACCTTTTATGAGTGATATTGTAACATTGTGGGTGTAGAATAAAGGTGAGCAATTTAAGGTTAAGAATTAAGAAGAAAAAAATCAGATCTCTAAACTAATAAAAAGCCACACAGCTTGTATTTATGAATTACACTATATTTTATCAGGTCAGTTCATGGGGAAAAAAGGGAAAATAAACTGGATGTGGCAGGTTTAAAAATAATTCCTCTTAAGATTCTTCAGTGAGGTTTTTGGCTTAGTAGTGAGCAGATGGGGGTTGTGAATTTCTCCGTCATTGGCAAGTAGTCAACCTATTATGTTGTGCCATTTATTATTGCATGAAAACTTTTTGCCTGGTGAAAAGAGGTTTTTTGACTTTCTTTGAAAAATTAAAACTGCAACTCTGGGCAAAGCAATGACTGTAGTTAACCAAAAAACAGTTTGAGCACCAGTGTGTGTGTCATTGACAATCTAGTAACATAACTATTGGAAAATGCTGATGTGCCCCTTTTTTTTTTTTTTTTTTTTTTTTTTTTTTTTTTTTTTTGAAAGTCTTTCATAGAGTATAAAAACTTTCCTGATAAGTAGTAATTTCTTACCTGTAATCTCAAGGAGTGTTCGTTGTGCACATTTAAATTTAAGCTTGAATTTTAGTTAGTTGGTATTCTCTAAATTAATTTAAATTTTAAATCCTTTCTAGAATGACTGCACTTTAAAAAAACTGAGTAATTCAATTAATGTGCCTGGTTAATGTAAGCTTATGTATAATTTGGTAGGGTTTGTCATTGCTTAATCTTAGATGACATGTGTTGTTCAGCTGAAATAGTGGCTTGGCCATAATATAGACATTTCATTTTTCAGGAATTTGTGTATTGGCAAAATGTATGGCAGCTCTAGTTTTACAGAATTTATTAGTATAATTTTTTTTTTTTTTTTTTCATTATTGTTATGATTTAAAAATTATTTATTTAAAAATTTACTAGCATTTTCTTTATGTAGGTAGTTGAAAAACCTCATCCAGAAAAAAATTACTTTATGTATCTGTATTACACTTTATAATGAAAAAAATGACATTTTATCAGAAGACACTAATCCTATGAGAAGCACTGAATACCAAACTAAAAAAATTGTTTTGCTCGCTTATTAAAATTTGTATATATTTTTTTTTTTAAGAGTGCTGACCCTGTGAAAATGTTATAAAGGAATATTTTAAGTAAAAATACCCCAAAATACTGTTTATAAATCTTTGGATTTTCAAATATTTTTGTTTTTGTTATCACAATTTGATTGATCCATTCTTTATCCATCCTCAGGCATAGTCTGCAAGCTAGTTGGTGATATACTCACACATGGACATTTATTTTTGTTTATTTTGCTGTAAAGATAAAACCTATCTTGTTGAGTATATTAATAAGCAATTTCTTGGCTTGAGTTGTTTTTTTTTTTTTTTTTTTTTTTTTAATATACTTGAAAAATGGATTAGCCAAAATGTGATAATGTCAGCAAAAGTACAAAGCAATTTGAGTATCCAAATAATGTTGGATTAAACAATATTTATTTTTTATTTTAATTTTTTCTTCATCCCAAATCACTAAATCTTTCAATGATGTTTCTTATCTAGTACAATATTTCTTCCACTTTTGAAAAGTACAGAATTTACAAAATAAATTTCTGGTAAAAATTTTTTTAGCAGTAATTTTTCATGTTGAAGATTTTTGTTTTGAAGATCTCTGCTTTCTACTTTATATTTGACCCCAACAAAAAAAAAAAAATGTATTTCAGAATTTTAATTTTAATGAGCACAATGTTTCTGTGAGTGACAAGTTAGTTCACTTGGCTGATGTTTATTTGGTTGCTTGTGATCACTGAGATTCTTATTTCATGTTTCTTCTCTAATATTAAATCCAAGTTGTATCTACCATGAAAATAGTTATTCAAAAATGCATGCATCAAATTTATCTCAATACAAATTGCAATTCAAAAAGTGAATTTCTTTATTTTTTTCTTTATTTTTTTTCTCCCATTATTTTCTGGTAAGTTTTAAATATATTTGAGGGTGCTGAAAAGTTCTTGATCTGATCTACTTCCCTAAATCTGGCAATATGAATATGTGAATTTATTTTTATAAAAGCTTTTTGGCTGAGTCAAGAGCTTTTCAACAACCTATAATAAATGGAGATTGATGTCTGTTAATAAACTATCAACACATAAATATATAAGAAATTGTGATTGGAAATGTGATATTTTTTTTATTTTATTTTTTTTTTATATTCTTAGTATTACATAAATTTACCTGACTGTTAATAAAATTCATTTTAATATATTTTGAAGTTTGTTGATCTATTGAATTTTTTTTTCCTTTTTAAACTTTTATTTAAGTGATTTTTTTTTTTTTTTTTTTTTTTTTTTTTTTACATTTCCAAATTAGCATTTGAATTTGCCAGGCAGAAAGTAAATTTCATAATTCAGATATGAATTTAGAGAAAAAATGTGAATGGATGTGCACAATTAAGCTAGCTTGTCTTTTTTCTTTGTAAATAAAATTTCTTTATACTTGTAAAATTCACATAAATCCAAGATAGACACATTGTGCTTCTTTTTTTTTTTATTGACTTGTTAATCTTAAGTATTGGTTTATAAAGAAATTTTATTTTTTTAATGTAAAACTGGCAAGTGTATTTTGTTTAATACATGCTAATTCTGAGAACTCTAATTTGAGTGCATGTATGTTTATTCATATAATTTTTAAAAATAACTGCATGATAATGATGGTTTCAGACATTTTTCTTTGATATATTTTTAATTAGGTTTTAAAGATTGATCTTAGAAAGTTGACTGAAAAATTTGTTTATTGGATTTTTGAAATATTTCTCCTATATCTACTACTGAATCACTCACTCTACTCTAAAAAAAAATTGGAGCTGAAATGATTCAACTTTTGCTTGAAGAAAGGTTGGCAATCAGATTCTTATGTTTTTAAGCTACATACTGAATTAAATATATATTCACTTCTGAAATGTTTGCTCATTTATTTAAATGTTTAAGATAAATTCATAATATTACTCAGTATTATAAATAAATTTATAAATTTCTTTTTGTATGAAATTTATATCTAATGATAATTTGTTTGGTTTTCAGAGAACGAGTAATGTTGATAACAGTACTTATGATTTGTATGCCATTCCCAAAAACTCGGATTCTCAAAATCCTGATGGTAATTATTTTATTTTTTTATTTTTTTTTTTTTTTAGACAGTTATTACCATTTTAACAAAATTGCTTTGTACAACTTAAGTACTTTGTTCCCCTCTTTATATTGTGGGTCTCTGAAGGAGAATTATATTGCAAAAACACAGAATCTGTTTCATCATACTTGGTTTGTAAGATGGAAAATTAATAATTTCTAGCTTGGTGAATTTTTGAGAACATCACTGATGCCATTAAACTCTAGAATTATTTGTTTTTCTTCTCCATATGTACAAGTAAACCCCTGCTTTAATTGGTTCATTTGGAAAAAAACTTGGAAAATGGAATCTGTAAACAGTTGAAATTCTAATTGTAATCACTGATAACATTTTCAACCTAATGTCTTTTGTACAGATTTAATTTTAATCCTCTTGATACTCTGTTCCATTTTCAGTCCTTTTGGCATGCTCTAATAGCAAATATATAAATTTTAGTATCATCCAATACATCTACAACCCTTCTCTTCAGTTAAATACACACCAGCCTAAGATATCTAGCAAATATCTTCAACTTTTTAATCAAATGATAATCACTGTATTCTCAGAATGTGTACATGTAGGCAAAACAGAGCTAATTCATGTTTTCATTTATAAAATAAAAGGAGTTTTTTTAGTTTTTTTATTTTGCATTCTTCCATAAAATCTAAATCTGGATATATCAACTTCCTAGAAATATATTAGGAACTTTTTTTATTTCTTGTCTTTTCAGAAAGCCAAGTTTTCAAATATGTCTGTCAACACTAGCAAAGTGATCATTAAATGATGGATCTTTCACTTAACAAACTAAATTGAAATCCTAAAACCATATTTATGATCAACACATGAGCTTATTTAATTTATTCTTATTTAATTTTTTGTGAATATTATTTCAGCTCCTGAAGGGAAGAGATCTGCAGGCCTCACTGCTGTGTGGGTCGCACGTAACCGATTTGCTGTGCTTGACAGAACTCATTCAGTAAGTGTTTTTCTTTTCGCCTTCTCCCCTCTCTCTTTTTGCCTTCTCCCTCTCTCTTTTTGCCTTCTCCCTCTCTCTTTTTGCCTTCTCCCTCTCTCTTTTTGCCTTCTCCCTCTCTCTTTTTGCCTTCTCCCTCTCTCTTTTTGCCTTCTCCCTCTCTCTTTTTGCCTTCTCCCTCTCTCTTTTTGCCTTCTCCCTCTCTCTTTTTGCCTTCTCCCTCTCTCTTTTTGCCTTCTCCCTCTCTCTTTTTGCCTTCTCCCTCTCTCTTTTTGCCTTCTCCCTCTCTCTTTTTGCCTTCTCCCTCTCTCTTTTTGCCTTCTCCCTCTCTCTTTTTGCCTTCTCCCTCTCTCTTTTTGCCTTCTCCCTCTCTCTTTTTGCCTTCTCCCTCTCTCTTTTTGCCTTCTCCCTCTCTCTTTTTGCCTTCTCCCTCTCTCTTTTTGCCTTCTCCCTCTCTCTTTTTGCCTTCTCCCTCTCTCTTTTTGCCTTCTCCCTCTCTCTTTTTGCCTTCTCCCTCTCTCTTTTTGCCTTCTCCCTCTCTCTTTTTGCCTTCTCCCTCTCTCTTTTTGCCTTCTCCCTCTCTCTTTTTGCCTTCTCCCTCTCTCTTTTTGCCTTCTCCCTCTCTCTTTTTGCCTTCTCCCTCTCTCTTTTTGCCTTCTCCCTCTCTCTTTTTGCCTTCTCCCTCTCTCTTTTTGCCTTCTCCCTCTCTCTTTCCCACGCCTTCAAAAACAGTGCCATTTTAATCCCCAAGTAAAAACGGACTATTGCATGGATTTTTGTGGGCATAAAATTCCTTTTTTGAATAAATACCATTTCTTATGAACCTCTATGATAATCAAAATTAAAAATATATACTAAGCTGTCTTGGCTAACAGGTTAATTTATTTATATAAAATGTTGCATTTTTAGGTTTTAAAGGATTTTGTGTAATTTTGAGGGTTAAATTCTTTTTATAAATATTGAGTTTAAATTCAGATTGAATGTTTTACTTTGGAAACTGATATGTTAAATTTCATATTTTTTGCAACTTGCAAAAACCTAAATTATTTGCTAGAACTTATTTCAGGAAACTATTAAATAAAATTCAGTTTGTCAAATTGAGCTGAAAAACATTTCCTTCCTGATAGGACATATTTATTCTTTATGAATTGTACCTTCATCAATCCATTATTTTTCTGCAGATTGTTATCAAGAACTTGAAGAATGAAATAACTAAGAAAATGCAGACACCAAGTTGCAATGAGATTTTCTATGCTGGAACTGGTTGTCTTCTGCTAAAAGACAATGAGAGTGTCACATTGTTTGATGTTCAACAAAAACGGTACAAAACATGTTTTTCTTTAAGCATTTAAGTTATATTAAGTTATACACAAGGAATTAAAGATTTTTGTTTGTTTCTTAAAAGTATTAAAAGTATAAAATAGAAACTTTCAAATTTGGCTGTAAAATGTTACACACGCACACAATTCACTTAAGTTGTTAATTTCAAAACTTCATTAATTTGAGAACAATTAAGTCTATTTTTGGTTGAAATAAAAAAAAAAAATAAAAAAAAAAAACTTAACCGAAGTTAGGTTTTATTTTTTTTTTCCCATAATATAATTTTATTTCAAATACAAGCTATCACATGCTTTTTGACCAGTTAAAATCCTGTTTTTACTTTTCAGATCTTTGGCTTCTGTAAAAGTTCCAAAAGTGAAATATGTTGTTTGGTCCCAGGACATGACACATGTTGCATTGTTAAGCAAGCATGGTTGGTTGAGAATTTTTATTTTGTAATTTTTCACTCCTCAATTTAAGTCGCTATCCTATATAATTTTTTTTTTACTGCTATAAAGGAGTTTCTTTTCTTTAATCTCAAAAAATGACTTTCTTGAATTGCTATCTAGATGTGAAATTAACTCTTATTTAAAACAAAATTATTTGAATTGTACACTTATTGATTCAAGTCGCAACAAATCTTTTATAACAAAGATCATTAACACCTGATAAACAGATCAACCAATCAAAAAAAAAATAATATATGTATAAAAACATTAAAATATTTTGATTACTCTCAAATTGTTTTAACTTCAATGTTAAATGGTTGTTCTTAGCTGAAATACTTGATAAAAAAAATCCTCTGAGGAATTAATTAAATCTTAAGTATATTGATTGGGCAGTTTACAGTATTCCTTGCAGGCATTTGGAGGAAACCTCAAGATGTGACTGATATTTGATGTTGTGCTTTTATGATAAATTATTCATGGACTGGAAGAGATCTAAATCCAAATTTTTTTTTCTTTCCTTATTTTATTTTTTATTCTTTCAGTAATTGCCATCTGCAGCCGCAAACTTGAAAACTTGTGCACTATCCACGAGAATATCCGAGTCAAGAGTGGAGCCTGGGAAGAAAGTGGAGTATTTGTCTACACTACAAGCAATCACATCAAATATGCATTAACCAATGGGTGAGTAAATGTCATATTTCTTGAGATTTATCAACAAGAAATGGGACCAAGGCTAAACGCTAAGGTTTGTTATCATTGCATTGAAGTATAGCTGTGTCAAAACCTCTTTTTAAAGTCTAATAAGCATACAAAACTAGTTATTTCATTCATCAAAGCTGCATGACACTCCTTTACTGTTTTAGTTATTTAAGTTTAGCTTCTAGTTTACAACTAAAATGGATAATTTGTATAACTAAAAATGAAAATAATAATATAATCAAGATGTTGACTTTCCACATTATGTTAAACAAAAAGTTAGAAATTTCCATCAGTACTAGGTTAATTTCTGGCAAAACTGTTTTAAGGAAAAGATTTTATAAACCATTATGCTAATGATTCAGTCAATGAATGGCCAAATTTTCCTGTATATGTCAGTGTTATGTCTTCATTGCATAAATGAAGATAACACAATCAAGAAGTAGTATGTCACTTGGAGTCAACATAGTCTTGCTGAAATAGGTAGTAAGCAGATAAGCAAGATCTCTAACTCTGTACTTTTCTCTCCTTCTGCTGACAATTCTGGGCATGTATTTGGACAAGTCCATGTCATCATCTGGAAAGGTGTATTCATCTCCACCCTCACTTTTTTTAGATATGCACTTCAGTTGATACTTTTTCCAACACGGGTCCACTCCCAATGTTTCAGTTGGATTACGTTTTCACTTACCCTGATGTTGTATAGTAATTTTAGTTTTAGGGATAGCTATTTCAAAAGTATGTCAATCAGTAAATTAAATTGCACTGGTTGCTTATTCTGTGCATATCTAGAACTCAATTGATTAATATGTCTCTTATGACAAAATCGTCCACCTTCTACAATATACATCATACTACAAAGGTGCTGAATAATTTTTCCTTTTTGCAAATTTTCCTTTCTGGCCTTAAAGCTTTTAAAGAAAACTTTATCACTGATCTTAAATGATCTGGTAGTTTGAAATTGTTGAACTTTCTTCTTATTCCCTGACCGTAATTTGTCAAAAATGAATCTAACTTTTCTAGTAAATGAGCTTTGCACATAACATTTTTGCAGTGACATTTATATTTGACGTCATTTGATATCCACTCAAAAATTCTTGTAGTGCAGCTTCCAAGTCTTTAGCTTTTCTGGATGCGCTTTTGAAGGTGTCAATAAACTGTTCTGCTTGGGCATTCGACCTCAGATGATAAATCGGTGTTGTCAATTATTTTTAAACCCGCTAAAAGTAAATTGAGTTCCATTATCAGATACCACACTCGGGTACTCCAAATTTGGCAAAAAGTTTGCAAGAATTTAATTGTTGTTGCAGTAGTAGGTCGTTTACACAGGCCATTTTGTGAAATTGTCTCATACAATTAAATAGTATGAACTGTTTAGTGGTCCAGCAAAGTCCATATGTAGTCTTGTCCAAAGTTTATCCATGTTTGACCATGCCTGATAATTTATAGGTTGTGCTTTTGCTGCTGAATTACAACCATTACATTTTCTAACTGTATTTTGGATATCTTTAGCCATTACACATAGCTTCTCATCAAGGACTTCATCCTCAGTATTCCCGGATGTCCTATGTGAAATGGTTTTAAAATCCTTTTTTGTAGTTATGATGGAATTACTAATCTTTCTGCATACAGAAGCATTCCATCACAAATAGAAAATGCTGTATTATTGTTAGCAGGTTTAATTTTAGTTTCATTCCATTTCAACTTCATTGTTTTTTTGAATAAATGTATCCTTTTTAGAATTAATTTTGATATCCTCTAACTTGACTGGCAAGTCTTTAATAGTGTTACATGCCAGGCTTTTAATTTTGCTTTTGGATTCCAGTGAAGCAATCATAGTTCAATAAAATTGTAGACCAACTCTGTAGCTCGTTTGCAGTATGTGTGGGAATCCCTTTCTTAGAACTGAATATACTTGATAATGGATGATCAGTTTGCAGTATGAATTTTCTTCCTGATGTCATCCTGTGAAATATCTTTACAGCAAAAATTATAGCAAGTGCTTGACACTATTATCTGTTGGTGGAGTTCATGTGTCAGCAATAACACTGGAGTTAATAACTTTTTAATTCCTTCGAAAGCTTTCTAACATTCGGCTGACCAATTCCATTTCATACCCTTAAGTAAATTATTCAGAGGTGTTTGCATTTTGTACATATCTGGCCCATAAATATTATAATAATTCGCTAATCCAAGAAATGATTGTCAGGTTACCACATTTGTCGAGGGAGGCATGTCTTTAATGGCACTTGCTTGGGCAGCATCTGGTGTTCCTTTTTCATCAATTATTTGAACTAAATATTTAATCTTATCCAGAAAGAATTAACATTTCTGTTCACTGATTTTGAACCCATACTCATGTAGTCTCTAAAATACTTCCTGAATCAGTTTTGCATGCTGTATTTTTGTAACACTCTTAACAAGTATATCATCTATGTGACAACAATGTTTAGTCCAGCCAACATCGTATCCATTATTTGCTGGAAAATACCTGGGGCTACTTTTACACCAAAAGGTAATCTTTTAAAGTCGTTTATGTGTATTAATAGTAAAAAATTTCAGGTATTTTTCATCCACTTAGATTTGAAGATCTGCCTCAGACGGGTCAATTTTAAAAAAAATATTTGCCACTATTTAATTTTGCAAATATATTCTCTGAAGTTGGTAGGGGATATGCATGTGGTAAGAGGCAGGCATTCAACTCAGTTGAAAAATCTGCACATAAACAAGTCTTATTATTTTTCTTTCTAATATAAACTGACATATGCCATTCTGAATAATCTGTTTTTTCAATAACTCTGCATTTTTCTAACTTGAGCAGTTCAGTGTTAATAAACTTCAATGCAGCAAAAGGTATATTTCTTTTAGGCTTAAACACTGGTATCACATTTTCTTTCAAATTAAAAAATGCCTTTGGCTTTGTACATTTTCCCAACTCCTCTGAGAAAATATTCACAAATTTATTTTTTAGTTTATTCAGTTTCTTTAACTGTAATCTTTTTCTCTGACAAACAGTTAATTTTTCCACAGAATGAATTAATCAGACAATTCTATAGTTCAAATAATTCTAGCCAATTAATGCTTACTAAATTTGAGTTGAAATTTTTTTAATACGTAAACATCTGCTTTTTTTTTTTTTTTTAGTTTTACCTGCAAGAGCAATGTTGTACATTAATTAATTTCTTGCTCGATATTTTTCTTGCAATTTTGTCAGTTTTTCTCAAGTTAGGCTTGCCAATTCTGTTCCAAGTTTGTTTCTCAATAATTGTAATATTGCTACCAGTGTCCAAATGAAATCTCACTGTAGCATTATTCATTTGTACTGGGACAAATTTTCTGTTATTTAAACTTTCCAGTTTTTTAGCTGGTAGTACTAATTTCATCAAGTTAATTTGTGTATTTCTTTTGCTTTTCAACTTGCATTAGCTTTGTTTGTGACCTGTTTTGTCCACAAAACATTTTTTGCTTTTAAATGGACAGTCCTTTCTGAAATGAAGCCTACCACAACCATAGCATAGTTTAAGTTTTGTAGTATTTTTATTCCAGATTTTTTCTTTTGGTAATATCTTTTTCCAAACAACTTGTACTTCTGATGTGCCATTTTGCTCAATTTTTGATGTATCATGCCTTAAATTGACAATTTTTTTTGCACTTCCACAACAATCTGTATCATTAACTTTGAATACTGTTCAAGTTTTGTAAATATTCAAGAGTGTATTTCTGTGTTGTTGCTTGATGCCAGACCTTTAATGAAAATTAGACATTTAAATCTGTCTGGAGATAATTCATCCAGTTTAAATTTCTCACACTCATGGTTGACTTTACTGGTGTATGTGACAAAATTTTCATTTTTGTCCCTAGTAAGATTCATGCATTGCCAACATGTATAAAAGATTTTTGATAATATTGACACTCTTTCATTAAATGACACTTTTTTTCTGGAGTATTTAGCAAAATGAAATTCAGATATTTTTCATGTTCAGCAGGGCACAATTTTCGTAACGGAAGACATACCTTTTCTTCTGACCATCCCTGACATTCTTCTCAGAAAATGGCCTCGTACCTTCTGAAGTATGATAGGAATGTAATATTCTGGGATGTAACTAAATTCACTAATTGAATTAGTGACTGAGTCTGGCAAAAACAAAATTGACACATTGTCTGTTTCTTGTTTTCCCAAGATTTCTTTTATCTGTTTTTGTTATTAAATCTGTTCCCATTGCATTTGTTGTAATGATGTCTTCTGGAATTCTTGCTGCTGCTGACTAGCTATCTTCAATTCTTCCATAGTGTATTTTGTTCATACAAGTAGTCCTTAACTAGGAAGAAAGTACCCCCCCCCCCACTAGCATTATATCATACTGCCTTGAAGTTTGTTGACTGCCACGTTGCGTTATGAATATGCATGACTTCACTAAATTTTCTTCCAGGAATCTTGAATTTATGCTAAACAAGAAGGGGGAGGAAAAAAAAAATTTTTTTCATGTGAATTTGAATTCTCATTGCCACTGTTATGTCTTCATTGCATTGAATGAAGATAACACAATCAAGAAGTATGTCACTTGGAGTCAATGTAGGCTTGTAGAAATAGGTAGTAAGCAGATAAGCTAGATTAACTCTCTATTTTTCTCTCCTACTGATGATTCTCAGCATCAGTCTATATGTATTTGGATGAATCCATGTCATCTTCTGGAGAGGTGTGTTCATCTCCACAACAGCTTTTTTCTTAAATGTTTAATGGAAATCTATAGATGTTTATAAAACAATATTTTTTGTGTAAAATATTTTTGATGATCTAAGTTTAAAAAATGTCTAAGTTTATTTAATGTTTGTTACTCTCCTTTGAATTTCAGAGATCATGGAATTATCCGCACTCTGGATTTGCCTATTTATATCAGCCGTGTGAAAGGCAACAATGTCTACTGCTTAGACAGAGAGTGTAGGCCACGTGTCCTGGGTATCGACCCCACTGAGTTTAAGTTTAAAATGGCTCTTGTCAATCGAAAATATGATGAGGTGAGTTAGTGATTACTCCTTTTTCCATGGCAGGAAAAATGTGTTTGCATTGTTAACTTTTGGATTTTGTGATTTTAGAACAAATTAATGAATGTGATTCAATGTTTTATATTATCTGTGTACATTTTTCTTCCTGTTTCATTTGGTTTCTCACACTGGAGAGAAAGAAGAGGAAAAAAATGATAGCAAAGAGTTCTTTCTTTCTACCTCCCTCAATGTATATATTAACTTCTATTGAAATTCTTGTAATATATTTAACTAAAAAATTTTATTATACAAATGGTGTATAGTAATGTATTTTCTTTTTTTTTTTTTTCTTTTTTTTTCTTTCTATTTTTGTGTATGTCAGGTGCTACACATGGTGCGCAATGCCAAACTGGTTGGTCAATCAATTATTGCTTATCTACAAAAGAAAGGCTACCCAGAAGTGGCTCTTCACTTTGTCAAAGATGAGAAAACACGATTTGGACTTGCCTTGGAATGTGGAAATATTGAGGTGATTTTCTTTTTTGCCTGAGAAAGTTTTCTTAAAGATGTGATATTGCTAAATTAAAAATATATTTTGTAAGCTGTCTTGTGGATTTTTAGGATTGCTTAACACTAAAATCTCCTGATGTTTCGTCTTCCTTCTAATAATCCTTATAATTCCTAATCAATGATGTTTTTTTTTTAGTTCATCTTTATTCAAGTTCATTCTTTCATAGAGAATGCATTTGCATATTTTAAAGTTTATTTTGAAATTAAAAAAAAAAACGGTTAATATTTAGTTGTTGTACAAAGTGCGCTATAAAAGGCTTGATATGTTTTGCTTGATTCATGAATTCTTCTTTTTTTCTCATTTGACTAGATTGCACTTGAAGCTGCTCGTGCATTGGATGATCAAGTATGTTGGGACAAACTGGGAGAAGCTGCTCTACTACAAGGAAATCACCAAGTGGTTGAAATGGCCTATCAACGAACCAAAAATTTTGATAAACTTTCATTCCTTTATCTCATAACTGGCAATTTGGAGAAACTGAAGAAAATGATGAAAATTGGTATGTATCATTATAAACTTGTAAGATAACCTTCACGTTACTCAAGCTAAAATCTTCAGAATGATTGAGACAAGTCTCTTTTAAATTTCTAGAGTTTTAGATATTTTCTTTTCTTTCATATAAATCATAGCAGATATTTAGACAAACTAAATCTTTATCTTGCATCAATTATTAAAGGAAATCATTTTTCCAGATGGAATAATTCAATTCTGTATTTGTGTCACTTGAAAAGGGAATAGAAAATGTAAAATAAATAGAATGAATAATGAAAACAATTTTATTGTGAAGTATTCCATTTCATGTAGTGTCTCAAACTGAAATTCAGAATACAGGTATTTATCTGCAGAAGTATTTTCCAAGATCCTCAGTGGATGCTTGAAACTGAAGATAATACTAAACCCCATATATACTGTTTTCCTCTGTATATATACTTATAAAGTTTGATTTATAAATACAATAAAAGATTAATAAAAGTAACCATTAATAAAATATAACAGCTGTAACTATACTGTAATAAGTTATACAACAAGATTTATTATCATAGATCTTTGCAAATTCAACATGCACATTGATTTTTTTTGTTTTTTTTTATCTTAAGTTGAGAACGTTTCACTTTTTTTGTTTTTAACTTAAAAGAAACCTTTTACTGCTTCTCCTTGGCATATCTAAATTGTTGGCATCATAACCTTTACATTTTGGGACCATTAAGTAAAACTCTTGAATTGATTATTTTTTGCTTTGGCCGTGGCCAATTGAAACCGGGTCTTTGACTTCGGCCAATTAAAATTGGGGCTAAGACAGGGAACACCATTGTATTTGCTAGATATTTTGTCTGTATACTCATGTGCAGGCATACATATATCTTTTTTCTTTCCTTTTTTACCAAAATATTCTTTTTGTGTTTCAGCTGAAATTCGTAAAGATGTAAGTGGCCACTTCCAAACAACTTTGCTCATTGGAGATGTTCATGAGAGAGTGAAGATCTTGAAATCTTGTGGTCAAAGTGAGTTTAAAAAAATTTCTCAATATTATTTTACTTTTAAGATATTAAAAAACATTAGAATAGTTATTCATGAATATTTTTGATTGTTACTTGCCTTTATGCTATCGTGTGATGTAATATTTCATCCTGTTGGCGTTCAATTTATTTTGTAAGTTTCTTGATTTACTTTTTGGAGCAATTTATTTTGAACATATAAATATACAACTAAAAAATAATTGTAAAATCATTCTGATTTTGACTTCAGTATAGTTCTAATATTACATGAACTTTTTCATAAAAGTATTATAATGGAATTAAATGCTTGTTGATGAAGCCAAATTGCTCTCTCGTTACAAGATGAGCTTGTGAATTTGAATAATGCTTGTTTGTTTTGTGTGAACAGAATCCTTGGCTTACCTGACAGCAGCCACCCATGGATTGGAAGACGAGGCTCAAAGCTTTAAGGAAAGTTTTGCTGACGGAGAAAGGGTTCCTGATTTGTATCCGAATGCCCTGTTATTAAAACCACCAGTTCCAATTACACAGCAAGAGAGCAACTGGCCTCTGCTCACAGTTTCCAAAGGATTCTTTGAAGGAGCAATGGCTGCAAGAGGTAACGCATATATAATTTCTTTTCCTTATAATTATTCAAATTATTCAACTTTTTTGTGCATATTCTTTATTTGATATCAGTAACTTATTTTTTGGTCTTACTATTTGTGTAAAATATTTTTGGAGTATAAAAAGAAAAAATAATGATTAGAAAATAAATTTTAAGATTTTTGTCATAAATAATAGTCCAATTTCTCCAAGACCCTTGTTTTACTTTTTTCAGGCCAAGGAGGTACATTGGCTGCTCCAACTGAATCTTTGGATGATAGTGGGGTTGATGGTTGGGGAGAAGATGCTGAACTTGTCCTTGATGATGGTAAGCTTTTACTTACTTTCTGACTGAGGTATATACTAAGCCTCTAATTTTTTCTTCTTTGCTGTCTTCATATTTTCAGAAGAATCTGACAAGAGAAACGTTTTTAATTCCCAAATCAGTTAATTGAATATCAGTGTAAACAATTATTTGATTTCCTGAAGAACAAAGCAAAGTATAATGGTTAATATCATGACAGAAAATAGATTTTTGCTCAATTAATACTAATGAAAAACTTCCTTCCAATACTGTTACTTTTTCAATAAATATCTTTATTTTTTATTTTGTGTAATTTATAAAAAAATGGATTCTCTTTGTAACGTTCTCATTTAGTCAACTTTATCAACAAAACTCTTCAGGCCAATATTAATCTAAAGCCAACACAATAAGTAAATTCTATTATTTTTGTAAAATGTTATTTCTCTATCTTTTTTCTATAGACTATGGTCCCACTGAAGGTGGTCTTGATGAAGAGATTGGGCGAGAAGAAGGCGGTGGTTGGGATGTTGAGGAAGATCTGGAATTACCAGCAGATTTGGTAAGAATTTTGATTTGCGGGATCATCTTGTATTTCTAGTTTTCCTAATCTCTTAAACTAACATCCAAAACTCAACATGGACAGCAATTTGTTAGTGCATTTACAAGATGCTGAAACTGTTTCAGCTCAACCAAAAGCTCTGAAAAAGAAAAAATGACACATTTTAGGAAATTGTTCGAAAGAACTTTTTAAGTCCTTGTATTTTAATAATGAGCAGATAGATGAAATCCCTAAAGAATTTCATTAGGAATTTATTAAATCCAATCTGTTTACCTTACATTCTAAAATATTTCATGTATATTTAATCTTGAGGACAGTGAACAAATTACAAACTATCATTCTCCAATGTATTTTCCAAATTCTGTAACTGAATTTTTTTTTTTTATTTTTTTTTTAATGGATATTAAAAAAATTTCAACCTGACCCAGTTCCCAAAATGAGTGGAGGGTTATTTTTTTTTTTTTTTTTTTTTTGTTTAGTGAAAGACTTTCAAAGGGGATAAAAACTTTCCCAATGATAAGTAGTCATTTCTTACCTGTAATCTCGAGCAGTATTCACTGGTAGCGTGTAACCTTCCACATGTTGGACCTAAGGGGGAAAAGACAAGCATTCGTTTTTTTCTGCTTTTGTCTCATTGTGGCCGTGAGGGAAGTGGCATAGCTCATTGGTCACTTTCTATTTCAAAATCTGCACTTGTTTATGTGAGCTGTTCATTATTGTGTTCTTGGTGGGCATTTACTTCAAGATCACCTACTGGAATAAGTATTGTTCCAGCAGGATCACTTGGGTGAACAGGTATGTTGAAAGACCTGAAACTTATGACCCCAAGTCAATAACATCATAGATGAAGCAATTCTGCACACCTGTTGGGGTGTATCATAAGAAAACAAATGGATATTGAAAAAATTTCAGTCTGACCCAGTTCCCAAAACATGACCAAATTATGGCTTATGACCACATCACATTGAAACATTGGTTCCCATATGATCACTAAAGTTAAGCAACGTTGAGCCTGGGTGGTACCTAGATGATTGACTGCTTAGGAATACCAGGTGTTGAAAGCTTGGATGTGCAGGCAGTGTAATGGATAATGGCTCAGTATTTTTAATTAGAGAGCTGCATTCCAATTCCAGTTGGATTCATATATTTAATTACAAGCAAATACTCTGAGGAAAAGTATGAATTCACCTCTTCTCCCCCCAGTTGTGGGTTAATTAGTAAGATTTGTATCACTAGAACCATTATTATCTCAACAAAAAAATGAAAATGAAAAAATTGCGTAAAAAAATATTTAGATTTCGGCATTAAATAACCCATAGAGGTTGATAGGCTGCTAAACAACCAACCATGACCAAGTTATATATACAGGGTTATTAAAAAAGAATGAACCAATTTCATTATGCAATATTTTAACAAGGAAAAGCAATAGAAAACTCTAGTCAAATTAAAAGTATTCTACTCACATTCAACTTTTATTTCCTCTCTTACAAGTGTTCAATGTAGTCACCATCTGCAGGCACAGGCAACATCAATGTGATAAGAGAATTCTTCCCAGATGCATATCACGATCCACCAAGTTGATCACTGTTGTTATTCAATGTTTAAAGTCATCGAGGTTAGTAGGTAGCAGTGGAACATAAACGTGATCTTTTATGTATCTCCACAAGAAGAAAAATCACATACGGTGAAGTCTGGGAATCTCACAGACCAAGCACAAAGAGCAAGGTCTTGGTAAGTGCCTGAACAAGGCGTAGTCTGTAAGGTTTCAAATGTAGATATCTTTTTAGCACACGCCAGATAGTGGATTGAGAGATCGCAAGCCCATGGCTAACACGATTTGTGGACTCCCCTCAAACACAGCATGTATTCTTGCCAGTTTTTCCTCTGAACCACATGATCATCCTGGACTTTTCCTTTACACAGACAACCACTCTTGAAACTGTTTAAACCTCTGTTGAATGTTCTTAGGAGAGGGCAGATTAATCTAGAATTGTCTTTGAAAAGCATTGCACCATGACAACCGTATTTGTTTGCACAAACTCAAGAATGCAGAATGCCTTTTGCTGAGGACTTGCCATTCCAGAGGTAAACAAACAACTAAACATTGCCGGAGATACAGTGCCCTTGTGGGAGCCATTCAAAACTTAGAAAACTCTTCTTTCAAATAGTCACTGATCACTGACTCCTATGACGATGCTTGAGAACCGTGTGTGTGTATATATATATATATATATATATATATATATATATATATATATATATATATATATATATATATATATATATATATATATAATGAGAGAGTTCTTGATCAGGTCAAGAATTTTTTAGCACCTTTCTTTCAAATGATCATTTTGCTTGAAGGCCTTGAGAAAAAAAATTACATTTTATTGCTCAAAATCTTTTTTAAAGTGATTTTCTAATTTCTTTCCACAGGACATTGGGCCTCTTCCAACTGGAGCTGGAGAAGAAGGTTTCTTTGTACCACCAACCAAAGGAACAAGTCAGTCTCAGGTAATAATTTTTTTTTTTTTTCCCATAAAGATTTCAAATTGACATTTAAAAAAAAAATTCCCCAATATCTATGTTTTGTATTTAGTTTTTTTCCTATTTAGTTTACATTGCATGTTTTTTGCCAGTCATAGCTTGGGTTTGTTTTGAGTTTGAATTAAAATACTTTGCATTTACAAATATCTGTTAAATGTTTTTCTGTTCTCTGCAGGTTTGGTGTAACAATTCTCAGTTGGCTGTTGATCACATCCTGGCTGGTTCTTTTGAGACAGCAATGAGGGTGAGTGTTTTTGACAAAAATCTGTTTTTTTGTTGGTGATCAAGTTATGTAGATTCATAATTTAAATAGCAAAATAAAAAAAAAAATTATTAATAATCATTAGTGCAAAAATCTTTTTTTTTTCTTTTTTTTAAAAAACTGCACAATTTTCTGTGCACCATTCTCTACCTTTTCTTAGTAAACAATTAATAAAGTATTTTAATTCATGTTAATGCAAATTCATTTTTTGAAAGACTATCATGTTTGTCCTTCCATAAATTTCAGGTTAAAACAAGCCATAGATCATAAAATGACCTTCATAAAGTTGTCATTAATATTGTCTGTTTCATCATTTGATCACATATTATCAACTCTATTTCTTGTTGATAGAAATGATAATAATTGAGCATTTTAAGAAACTAACTGTCCTGTTTCAATACAAGTTAATTTGATCATACCAGTCAAAAATTTGATTTTAATATTTTTTTTTTTTTTTTTTTTTTTTTTTTTGAAAGGAATTATCTCCACAATTGTCACTCTTCCAATTATTAAATAAGTCCTTTATTTGTATGATCATTTGCATAAGTGATTGTCCTTGTATTTTATTGATGTTCATTTATTTGTTGTGTCCATTCAGCTTCTCCATGACCAAGTGGGTGTGGTGAACCTTCCTCCTTACAAAAACCTCTTCATGCAGACTTATGCCAGAGGCAGGACTTCCTATGTTGGATTGCCTTCTCTTCCTCCTCTCTTTGGATATCCTCAACGTAATTGGTAAGGCTTTCCATTATTCTTATTTTTTTTTCCCCCCGTTAGCTAGGAATCTTTTTCATATGGATTAATTTTATGCTCATCCAAGAAAGTGATTCACATGAATTGATATAAATGAAAACAATCATTAATGCTTATTCTCAACTAAAATACTTTTTTATAATGATTAAAAAAAAAAGTACTGATTTTTATATTGATTCCTTTTCTTTTTTTTTTTTTTTTTTTTTTTAAGATCCCTGCCATTTAGTATCTTTACTATTACCAGAAACAAAAATATTTTTCTTTTAATATTTAATCATAGATATGGTGATGGATATTGCTTTTAATGAGAAAAAAAAATTCCAATTTGCATCACTTCTAATAGTAATTATGTGTGATATGGTTACCAGGATTTCTACTTTTTTTAATCAACTTTTTGCAGCATCATTTTATATAGTTGATCTGACAAAATTTTATATCTTTATTCATGGTGTTTTTGTTTGTTTGGGGTTTTTTTATCATTAAACAATACCAAAAGTTTCTGCATTAGCCTATTTGAGAATTTACATCATAATAGAATTGAAGAAAAGTGTAATTCTCAACATTTGATTGTGGAAGAAAAATATCTTTTCTTTTTATTTTGTCTAGTACCATGGTTGCACTGAATTAAATGGCTTTTTCATTCAATGTAAATATTTTTCCAATTAAAATACTATAAACAAACATTTCAGTAAATGAAAAAAATTTCAAAAATCAAGGGAAAATACAATAACTAATGAAATCCTAAAGCTAGAAATAATTAACGTGTAAAACCTTTCACATGTTCTTTCTTTTTACTGAATCTTATAACAGTTGATATTTTATCAAGTGATTTCTTTAATGTTTTCTAACCAGGAAAGATGCTGGTGCACGTAATGGTGTTCCAATAGTTGGCCTCAAACTGAGCACTCTTGTACAACAGCTACAAATTGCATACCAACTGACAACAGGTGGGAAATTTAATGAAGCCATTGAACGTTTCCGGAACATTCTCTTGAGTGTGCCTTTATTAGTTGTTGACAATAAACAAGAAATTGCAGAAGTAAGTATCTCCGACATGCATATAACTTTTCTTTTTTTTTTTCTTTCTTTCCTTTCAATGTCAACTGGTATTAATGATTACTTGGTTTTCATAATAGCAGTTAAGATTTTTGTGAGTTGTTTCCAAAATATTTAAGTACTACACTGCTGAAGAATAAAATAGCCTTTATTTTCTTTTAGCGTGATTATTTTTACGACAGTTTTTTTTTTTCTTTCAAGTTTAATTTTACCCTTCAAGATATTTTGTTTGGTTAACTGAAAATTGTAGTTTTTTTTTTTGTTTTTTTTTTTTTAACCCACATCTAAGAATTTTCACATTAATTATGATAAATATGCTGCTGTCTCTTCCTGAGAAACCTTTTATGCAGTGTTCAGTTTTACATTAGTCAGTTCTCTTTTTCTTTTTTTTTTTAAGCTAATTAAAAAAAATAATAGAAATTTCTTAATAGAAAATTTCTCCTTTTCTTTGAATTAGTCTGTTTATAGAACTCAAGTTTTTTTTTAGGTTTTATTCAACAAAGAACATGGCAGTACACATGACAAATTTATGTCGCCTCCCAGTTAGAAACGATTCAGACTTCACATGAGAAAGTGGCAATGGCATGTGTACAGTCTTGTTTATCATGATGCTAGTAATCACACTTTGCATAACTGGAAATGCCATTATATGGAAGAAAGTATAAAAAATAATAAATTCCTACACTTTCTCCTGCTAAATGTATTTTATTAATTAGCATATAATTAAAAAAAAAAAAACTTCAGCATTGTCTCTACAAAGAATGAATCAAATATAGCAATGTAATAAGAAGCTCAAAGGTTAGGTGACTTGCATACAAGCTCAAATAGACATAATAGTTATCATATGTAAGGATCAATGACTCGCGCACAGGGTGAGGTTCTCATTTGGAGCTGTCCTTTTGAGGAACCATGTTCGATAATATAACCCATTTATTGAAAACACAGAGCTTGTAAAATTCATCCTTATTCTACAATACTTTGGTTGGAATTCTCATAACTGATATTATTAACTGATGCATTTGGATTGTAAAGAGCCTATTTTGTAAATGTCCTGGTGGTTAAATATCAGAATAACACTGTTGTTTCCATGGCATTACAAAGGCAAATGTGGGTATAAAGAGGATTTTCCCCAAGTTCTTAACTGAAAGCAGACAACTCCTTTGGTTATTCCAAATGAAGTCCAGGCGAATTGGCATAGGTGACTACAGGCTTCAAAAATAGTGTAAGGCTTATAGTAGGCAAATTTCAAGGCAATTGTATTAAAGAATTGAGATCTTGCCATAGCATTCACCAGTTTGTCAATTCTAGTTTAAGGCTAAGCTTTTAACTGTGGAATCCATTCAGTCTGAGAGTAATTGACTACCATTCTTTGTGCCACTCATTAGTGGTCACTATAACTTGAGCTAACCATAGGGAAATACTGGACTCACTGTTTCCCTTTTGCAAGTATTCTCTTCAGCTTGGCTGCAATAATGTTTATCCAGATTCTTTTTTTATTTTTATTTCTTTGACTTAGTAGCTACAATCATGGGTAAGATTAACAAAATTTGAGAAAAGGTAGCCAATTCACACACATTTAATGGAGGATTTTTTCCAACCAAAATTTACATAAATGAGTTGATGTTGCTTCATGAAATTCTGTCCAATGATAACATAATCAATTAGCCTCATATTCTGGTACTAATGTTCCCCCTCAACTCTATATTTACTAAACAATGGCTAGAAGTCTTGGAGATCAATGAAGTTGATACCATATTAGAACTGTGGTTATGTGTGCAAATTTAGCCACCAAACAAGATTGGATTAGAAAATTCTCTGTACTATCCATATTGTTTGGACCCTCTTCCTATTAAATTTAACCCAGGCAGTGGATAAAATTTCTGACGTAGCTGTGATCACAAGTTGCAAACTGGGGTGAAGGATGTTCCTTGTTGAACAAACATTTTTAAAATGTTCCTTTTTTTTTTTCTTCTTTATCCCCCCCCCCATATTTATTACATGTAGTTTTCCATGCTGAACATTTCTAGCAAAAATAAGCAGATGTTTTTAGTCCTTTTGAGACAGCAGCTGATATCTGGTTTTCAGATGATTTGTCCCTCATATGTTCACTGCTGCAACCACTAAAAGTTGTCTAGTGTAAAATAAGATTCAGAACTTTTGCTTGGTAAAAGGCAGTTGCAAGATCAGCAGGTTTTGTTTTCAAACAGCTGCTAATGGATAGTTGTTTATACATTTTCCTTACACTTTTCAGATGCTTTGTACCTGCAGATACTCATCCAATACTTACAGTGAATGCCTTGCATACACCTCATTTTTAGTCTCCATATATAAGTTGTACAAGAGTTTTGTTTAATAATTCTGAAGAAAATTGTTAAATATAATATACACTCACTTCTATTCTTTAGCAGCTGGTTTCAAATCTCACAAGTTGGAAAGTTACCTATGACCCATTTGTGTTTATGTCTTTAGTTTTATTCAACAAATAGGGTAATAATACTTATAACAATCTGTAGCCTTTTAGTAAAAACAGTTTGCTGCTTTCTCATGTGAAGTTGGTAAAGTATATTTAGTTTTGTCATCCATAATGTTAGTAATTGCACACTGAATAAACAATTGTCATTACAACAGAAGAATGTCTAAAAAATAAACAATATTACCATATATGCTGTTGCATTATGATCATTTTTATTATTTTATTGGCTTAAAAATCCTTTCTCCATGAAGCCATTTGTGTAGACCTTATTTTTCTGAGGATTTTTTCCTTTTATTTCAGGCACAGCAATTAATAGAAATTTGTCGAGAATATATTGTTGGTTTGAGTATGGAGATGACTCGTAAGGAGTTGCCAAAAGATACTTTTGAAGAGCAAAAGAGAAGTTGTGAGGTGAGTAAGCTGGTTTTTATTTTTATAAAATCATTTTGCCAGGTATCTTATCAATATTGACTAAAATTTTAAATATTTATTTTAAAAGCTTATTTTCATAATGCAGTCTAACAAGATGAATATGTAAATCCGAACTAAGTTCTAAGCTCCTAACATATTCCTTTTGTACAACTAGTTAAGCACTTGATTTTTTTTTTTTTTTTTTCAATATTCCTTTGAATTTAAAGAGCTTGGTAATTGTTTTGTAAAGAAAAGGAACAAAAAAAAAATGTATTTCCATTTTCTCACAATTTTTCTTTAAATTCACTTGCTGTCTTTTCTTTTAGATGGCTGCCTACTTCTCCCACTGTAACCTCCAACCTGTTCACATGATACTCACTTTACGAACAGCACTTAATCTATTCTTTAAAATAAAAAATTACCGAATGGCTGCATCATTTGCACGACGGCTGCTGGAATTGGGACCAAAACCAGATGTAGCACAACAGGTCAGTAGATGAAGACACCTTATGAATCTTGTTCTTTTTAATTTGTTACCAAAATAGTATTTACTGATTATTGTACATTTAGAAATAATTCTTTTTTAAATTTTTTTTTTTTTTTTTTAGACATAGTTAATCTAACCTAATTTTCCCAGTTTTGTAAATAAGATGCGAAATGGTCTTGAACACAGGAATGCAAACATGAAAAAAAAAATTTATAACTAAGCCAAACATTTTAATTTTTTTCTTAAATTCTTATGCCATTTTCTTTCAGACAAGAAGGATATTGGCAGCCTGTGAAAAGAATCCAGTTGATCAACATGAAATTAAATATGATCAGCACAATCCATTTGATATTTGTGCTGCCACCTTTGTTCCAATTTACAGGTAACATTAACAATAGTACTTGTCTGTTGTATTGTGACAATACAAAGTCCAGCTTAAACAACAACAAAAAACAAACATTTCTATTGAAACATTCCTAAAAACTACAAACTTTTCATTTGTAAAAATGATACTTAAAAAAAATTTCATTCTTTTTGTATAAAAAGTTCAACCAAAACTGTTTATTTACTCTGAACCTTTATTCATGCTTAACAAAATACTAACAAAAGTTCTGATACCATTGCATTTAAATGTATAAAAATCTCCACCACTTGTGATAGCAACACATTAGCTAACAATTTTGTTTTTTCTCTTCAGAGGAAAACCAGTTGTAAAATGCCCTCTCAGTGGAGCTTGTTATCTACCAGAATTTAAAGGAGAAGTTTGCAGAGTAACTAAAGTAAGCAGATTTTTTTTTTTTTTCATTTCATCACCCCAAAATGTTAATTTAATTTTGCCATAAATTAGATTTGGTAATTTCTACCAAATCAAGTTCTTTGAAATTCAATTTTGCTACACACCTTACTTTCCTAGAAGTACAAATGCATTTAATTTAAAACTGACACCAAATTCAATAAATGCATAAAAAAGTGTAATTTGCCTATTATGAAAGGATTTGATTCCCCCTCCCCCCACCTTTTCTCGAAGTTTAAGAAAAAAAAAAGTAGAATTCCTTGTTTTAGCAGGAAACCTAAAGAAATCCAAATATTTGATTAACTTTGTATGTTCTCATTCTAATTTTATTACTAGTAAATTTAAACAAAAATGGCTTGTTTTTTCTCTTTGCAGGTTACTGAAATTGGCAAAGATTGTATTGGATTACGAATCAGCCCCATTCAATTCCGATAATGGAAATAATATTGGTTACATTTTTTTTTTTTTTTTTTTTTAAATTCTTCTCATTGAAAAGAATTTATCACTCAGTTGTAGTGGTGTTCTGGACTCTTTTACAAGAGGGATGATATCCACCTGCTCTTCTTTCTCTCAATATTACACACAATTTATATATTCTACATCATCTGGCCTAAATGTTTAATCAACTGTTATTTGAAAATATTTTGGTGCATTACTCTGGGAACATTTAATTGTATAAAATAAAATCTTGTTTCCAATCATTAGCTTTTGTTATAGCTTTTCTTTTAAGTTTGGAATACTTACAAAGATGCCTGTACTAACTAAATCCCTTAATGGCTTAACCAAATTATAGCCATTCTTTAATATTTTCTTTCATGAAATTCCCAAATATATTTGGACATCCTGTTAAATTTCAGAGCAAGACCAGCAGCACCACCAATTTCAAAATGTCAATGACTGAAAAAAAAGATAGATTTCTAGATAGATATTATGACTCCTCAGCAGCCACATCTGAACCAAGAGTTAAAAAATAAATAAATATAACTCTGGCAGAATTGGCTCTCTTGGCCACATGATCATGTGGACTTTTGGAAGTGTCTAGAGATCTCATTCGGGGCTGTTTGCTTTACGACTTCAAAGTGGGCTTATCAGCAGCTGTATCAAGTCGCTGCATATGTCAAGCGTTTGGGGATAGTGCTGTGGATGAACGTACTGCAAGGCATTGGTTTTGAAAATTCAAGTCGGGAGATTTGTCTCTCCATGATGAGCCTCGCAGTGGACGACCACAGGTCTTGAATGACGAAGTCCTGAAGGCGGCCATTGAAGAGGACAGTAGTCTAACATGTGGTAAACTTGCAAGACAGTTCAATGTTTCCAATGAAACAGTTAGACTTCACCTGCACCGCCTAGGTAAGACGTACAAACTGAGCAAGTGGGTTCAAACACTGTTGGAGGTCCACAAGGGACAACGAGTGGCAGCCTGCGTATCTCTGCTTTCTCGCCACCGTACCGCATCTTTATTCAGTCGAGTGCTTAACAGTGATGAAAAGTGGGTTCTGTACGAAACTCCCAAGCGTTCCAGGCATTGGTTGTCTCCTCAGGATGTTGTCCCTCACACCACAAGACCGCCTATGCACCCATGCAAGATTATGCTTTGTGTCTGGTGGACAGGTCGTCAAGTGGTTCATTATGAACTGCTACCAACGGGCCAAACGGTCACTGAAGACCTATACTCGCAGCAATTGAAACGTGTGCAACAGGCATTGTGCCAGGAGCCAGCACTGGTGAATTGCAAAGATGTGCTTTTCCTCCATGACAATGACAGGCTGCATGTTGTGCGAGTGGTCAGGGATACCATACAGCAACTTGGGTGGGAGACTTATTCACCTGACCTTGCGCCATCCGATTACCCACCTCTTCTACTCCCTGGATAATTATCTTCGTGGGAAATCCATCACCAAGGAAGCAGACTCACGGATTTCTTTGTGTCAAAAGTTCTACTGCAAGGGCATTGAACAGCTGGAGACACATTGGCAGAAGGTGCTGGATGCTGATTACGATTACTTCGAAGACTAAATATAAGTTACACATACTCTGAAGCATTTTCTTTTTTTCCTTTAAAAACGGACAGAACTTTTTTGGTTACCTTGTATAATAATTCAACACTGGCATAAGACAAATGCTGTCATTGACTGAATGGAGAAGCATGCAACTCAAGGAAAGGGAATCTAGTATACTGTTTTTGATTTAGACTTTGCTGATATAGCTTATCTGGTAAACATGGTTGCTTGTGGGTGCAATAAGGAGCTATACAGTAAGCATTGGCTTTATATCAATGCCAGATAGACCAAAAGCACATTTAACAGGGAACATCATACACCAACCAGAAATTCACAAGATAGATATATGGCAACAGTAGGGATATTTTGGTACGAGTTATATGCTTCTCCCAAGACACGAGATAAAATTGTAATCACATGGAAGGAGTTAAACAAAACAAACAAAGATTTTCCCATTCAAGTGATTTTTATTAATGCTTCGTTTGTATCAGAAGTTACAATCAAATATTCTATGCTATTTATGGTCTTGAATAAATAAAATAGATTTTGGCTTTTTTTTTTTAAGTTCATAAAGGAAAGAGAAACTCCTTTTTCCTATATGGTGGCTTAAATTTGGTTGATCACATCAGCAAATGTGGTTTGAAGAAGAGAAAAGGGGAATTGTGCCTTGTTTAATTAACTAACATTTAAAAAAAAAAAATGTTCATATGAGGATAATTTGGAAGTAGTTTAAATTTATCCATGAATATTGCACTTTTTTTTTCTTTTAAGTTTGCATTTGCTGAAACTAAACTTATTCACAATGGAAGTTATGAAAATGATGGTGTTGTATGCAAAGATGATTTTCAAAATTTAGCAAATTGTGGGCAGAAGAATTTGTCTACTACAATGGATTCAGATAAGTTTATTGAATGAATGTAAGTCTATTTTCCAAATGGAAAAAAAAATTATGCAGAGGCATTGTCCCTACTCCCCAACAATCAATCTAGATAGAAGAAACATCAATTTTTATTTCATGATTTAAATAAGTAGACAATAAATGCCCAATCAATTAGCCATCAGTGAGATTTGAACCAGAAATTTTTAGAAACAGTGAGCCAAGGGCAAAAGTACAAAACTACTTTCACGGCTTTGGCATCAGATTTTTTTTATATAAACAATTGTAACTGTTCAGTTTCAAAAATATTGTCAACCATGTTATCAGAGGAAGAAGAAAAAAAAGCATCCAAATGAGCCTTTTTGCTTATGTCTACTAAAATATAGTATCATCAAAATGGAAACTCCAAACCGGATGTATGTACGGAGGAGAGACAAGGTGCATGAAAACCTATAACATTTATTTTCATAGTATATAAAGCCATCCAAACATTCTTAAATGTAAACAAATCATTCACACCCTTAAAAAAAAAAAATTGTAGATGAGTAGTGTTATGATACAAATTTGAGATAGAAATGGAGAAAGAAGCCTGGCTATGGTAGTGTTGCAATACTTTTTCTCCTCAATAGGAAAAAAACAATTAGCCCCAAACAATTAGGGTCATATATAAATTGCTTATTGTTCCTCTGAATGAATGAGGATAATATAGCTGCACATCAAATAATAAAATTAGAAAAAAAAAAAAAGTTAACCAAACACCCAACAAGAAAATAGGGAATGACTGCTAGCAAAGACAAGAGGAAGATTAAAATGGGTTTGTTGTTAACTAAATATTCATCCTCTTCTACACATTGTGTATAGGAGTGTGTGTATTCTGGGAAGGGGGGACAAAAAAACTTTTTTAGTATATGGTGGCATCAAACAAGAGGAGAAAGCTGTGTCAGCAACCCATTTTTTATATATAATTTTTTTTTAAACCATAGATGGGAAAATTAAGAGGAGTTATAGATAATTATCAATATAACCATCTTTTAGAAAATCTTTACTTTCCAACAGTTCATTGAGTTCTAAGTTGCGCCAATCATTTTTTATATCATCAAAGTGATTATCAAAGTCCATAAGTTTGCGATAAATGCTTGGTGAGTCTAGTAGTTTGCAAGTGGTCATGAGAGTTTCATCATCAACAGTCTGCCTTAAAAAAACAAAAGAATAACAGATCAATCAGTACCAATCATATTTTATAATCAAGATTTACAACTATAATAAAAAGAAAACCTAAGTTTACTAGTTTATGAAGAATAAGGAAAGAGCATATTTATGCCAATCGATCAAAAATGATTAGCTACCTCCACAGATTCACTAAAAAAAAAAAAAATTGAGCATTCATGATGAAAAATGTCACAAACTTAATAAAAATAGTTTTACCATCAAAATCTTTGTTCTTATTAAGTGGAAAGATCAAAGGAGTTTTTTATTATTAAATTATATCTTTTGATCTTTTTTAGAACATTGAATTTTGGTCAAAAATTGTTTTCCTTGCAGCAGTGGGAAGGGGACCATAAATTAGTATAGGAAATTTTAGCATCTTTTTGTGGTGAAAACATTGGATTTTTGCAAAAATCAAATTGTTGAATTTTAATGAATCTTTCAGGACTTATTCACAAATGAATGAAATTACTTCAGAAATTTTTTTTTCTTTTTTTATACAAGTTACAAAAAGTTTTAGAAAAGTATATTTTACTTTTTAATAAAGAGAATTACATTGTGCTGACAGATGGCTAACATCAGTGATTTTTTTTTTTTTTTTTTTAAAGTGTTTTTAAAAAATCATTTTAAACATTAGGTATTATGTTCCTTTGAACTACCTACATATATTTCCACTTCAAAAACATTTACACACTAGAGATGACTTGTAGAATTTTTCTTTGAGGAGAAAATTAAATTAGTTGATTAAATGTCTAAATAAAATTACTAATAACTAAAACTGATATTTGCTTATCTCAGATTTTACATGAGGTGATAGTTTTTTGTTTTTTTCCCCCTTTAGAATTTGAAATCCATTTCTTTCAAAACAATTCAATTTGAACCTTTATAAACTTTAAAATATGATCTAGCAATTAAAATGATCCACTGCTTCCTAAATTGTAATGAAGAATGAATACAGCAAGTTGGAATAGAAAAGATTAGAGGCAAGTAAAACTGAAATAAGCCACCACTCATTCTGGTGATTCTGCATATATGGTAGGATTGGAAAAGAATTCAGTATTGGCTCTTTCAAGAGCACCAAACAAGTACTACTATTAATTATACTGATTGAATGTAGCAATTTACACAATCAGGATAAATGCTAGACCATCTTACTTAGATGACTAAATAAAATTTAAAAAAATTGTTATATAATTTGGTTAAGAGGTTTTCACTCCTCTACCACATTCAGCAGATATTGCATTTTCTTTTTTTGATTACTATTTATTCTGGTCTTTAAGAGAATCCTCTTAATGTAAAAAAAAAAAAAAAAAAAAAAAAAAATCTACATCATTTCTTTGATGAGAGAGGTTCATGACTGGTAAATACATTGTTCAATACTTAACGAAGAAAAAAAAAAAATTTTCTACTTAAACATGGGTATTCAACATTTTTTTTATCTTCACCACATTAAATGCAAGACTATTTTAAAACAGACTTCTGCCTTCTTGTGACACTGAGAGGGTGAAGCGATTAAAAATTAATTCTAAGCAGAAAAAGGGTTGACCCAAAATGAACTATAGGCAGAGAGAGAGAGAGTGGAGACATTTTCCTTGGTGAGAATGGGATGTCTGGATTTATTCTCTCCTAAAAGTTTACTTTTCTTATCTAGTGAGAGTCTGGCATGCAGCCGAAAATGGATTTGGAGAAATGGCTTGATCTCTTTCTTGATAGAGAAACACATTTTTTGTTGAAAAAACAGAACAAACCCTTTTTCTTAGGGGTTGGCATTATGAAGATCAATCTTGTCCTGCCAAGGTGAGCTGGTTTGAGTTTTCACTGAGACGGCAACCAGTCCAGGGATGGAAAACAGTCTCTTGTTGAGAATTTAGGTAAACAAATATTTTCATTGAAAAAAAAAAAAAAAAATTTGGGAAATAAACTTATCTCTTCCTGGAAAAATGAGAAAAATACATTAACGGAAAGAGAAGCAGATGAGAATACTATTTTTCATTAATGAAAACAAGGAATGAACCATTTTTCTTAGGGTGGAAGTTATGAAGATCAATCATGTCAAGGTGTTCTGGTTTGTGTGAAAGGAGTCAGAGAATTGAAATTAATGAGAATAAACCATGCCCTTTGTCCAACAAATTTTAAAAATTAGATTTGTCACAAAGATAGTTATGCACCCTAATAAGTGGGCAGAGTTTAATCCCACCTGTGCAGAGTAGCAGTGAGAGATATGAAGTGAAGCAGATGAGAGTTAAAGGAATCCCTGTGACTACTTCCAAGGAAGGTGGATAATTTTCCTAATTAAGAAAGCAGAAATAGGAAACAAAGAAATCTCTTATTTGAATTAATGAAAATTAAAGAATCAATTTTGGACAATATTTGGACTTTGTTTTTTGATGAATACAGAGTTTTTTTGTCAGGAATTGTTTTTAGCTTTTTGAAATTTAATTGAAATAATTTATAGGGTCTTAAATCTTTTAAAATTCTGTGTTGATTTGTACTAGTTGGGTGGAAACTATATTTGCTAATCATAAATGAAGGACTTGGTGCAGTCCACCAAACACTGGTATTTAAAGTAAAAATAAACAAATCAAAAAGCTTAATAATTGGTCATTTGGGATTTTATGGAAATTTATGAGGGAGATAGACTATGTCTTTTCTCTTGATTGATTGTTGGATAAATCTGGACTTAATGTCACTGTGGTAAAATCGGTTTTGATTTAATAATTGGATTAATAATAGTTGTGGACCACCAGTTGCTGGGTGAAGGCTGAGCATCAACAGGAGATTTTGGGCCATCAATTTGGCTGGTGCTCATAGGGTGCCGAGAGGGTGCAATAATGTTAGCCTGGAAAGTCGCCACAATGTGAGGTGTTATTTTTTGAGACACAAGAAAGAAAGAAGGGAGTAAAACAACCACCAGATCTGTCCAGTGGGACTTGATACATTGGTTTTGATAACAGATTTCTGAGAGTATTAGGTAGTACAGACTTGTGTCTTATGTGAAAAGAATTGGTAATTAAGGAAGATTATGAGAACATATCTGGTAATAGTGGCTTATTACTAGGGAAATGAATTGTCTAGGCTTTGATGAATGAGCTGATGAAATTTAAAGTGACAGAGGGTCATGGAGACGATTTACAGTGCACATTGAAGGTGAGAAAATTATCCAAGATCATATTGATAGTAAATGATGCTAATTGAAAAGTTTTTAAAAAACAAGAAAGGAAATATACTAAATAAATTGGAAAGTGAACTGCTTAAGTTAGATGTGGCCAGAGTGTGAGTAGCATAAAGTGATATATGAAAGGGTGCTGATCAGTGAATTACTTTTATTGTGTTCACTTGGAAAAGTAATAAGAAAGGGTATGGGATTGTAATACCGTAAATGTTGGAGATTATGGTGTCAGAAGCAGAAGTGGGAACCCTATTACAGAACAGACGGAGCCAGCATCATTTGTTATCTGGACCAGATGGCAGGAAGAGTTAAAAGAGCTTATGCTAACGATCTAAAAATTAGCTGAGGTAGATAGTTGGGAAGGAGCTGAACTAAAGAATAGGCAGAGAAGAATGAGAACAACAACTCTGATGGAAACAGATGTGTAATCTGAGGAAGAAAGGAGGAGGGTAATGACTCAACCGCTAGTTGATAGGAGTGTGAGAAAATCAGAGTTTTAACTCGTGGCACAGGGGAGTGTATCGATACTAAATGTGACAAGATTAGAACTGGTAGAGACAGGGCAAGTATAAATTGGCTAATAAGTAAAATGTGAGAATTAAGGCAAGAAGTAGCTAATGTCTCAGAAGCCATGGCAACCAAATTACATGAGTTAAGTAGTTTTGTTCAGTAGTATTTTCAATTAATGACAAATACTAATAAGGTATACCAGACTTGCCAGTCCCTGACAATTTTTACTAAGCCCACGAGAACAATAAAGATAAAATCTCCATTGTCTTTGATAGAATTATCCCTGGGATGTTCAGCATTTGAGTATCTATCTCCCTCCCACCATATTATCAGTCTGAGGAAAATTACGAAGAAAAAGATTCATTTGTGAGGTTGATCAAAACCGGTCTGAGTAATTGGACAGAATTATGGGAACAAAATGGTAGAGAAATTTCCTGAAGTTACATTAAAGGAGACACCAAAGTTATTAAAGCCAGTAGAGAAAATTAGTTTGAACTAATTTAAAAGACAAATTGAGTATTATGGGAGAAGAGTGTACAATTTGGAGAGATAATTCAAACAATGAATTGGTCTGCCATGTTAGGCACTTTAGTAGCTATTACTATAGTGGCAATATGGAGGTTGAAAAGGTACAGGAAGAAATTGGTTAATCCAGAGATATTGGCAAGTATGCAAAAGAACAAGAGAGGGACACCATTTGGTGTTCTTTACAAAATCTGACTGAATTTGGAAGAAGTTGTCAAAGGAAAATCCAAACCCACTATTGTGGAAACGGGAATTGACTAAGAAGGACAAACCAAGAAAAAGATAATTCAATCTTCTGCTACTATGAGATGAAGAACACAACCTGGGCAGAGATGGTGTGGATCAAAGTGGTCAGTGGCCAACAACCATCCTGGACCAGCATTAGCACTGACTAGCGCAGAGTTGGCCCATGGATAAAGTGTCATCCTAAGACCCTGGGGACTGGACCACTTAACATGGCTACACCACCAGGTGTAGGCAGTGGTGAAAGGGTGTTACATTATTTGGTGCCAGTAATCAAGGAGGTGACCCTGATTCAAGGAGGGCGTTACATTCTAATTATCTACCCTGAACTAATCTTTTTCTTTTCAACTGATTTCCATGTTAAAAAAAGTTTACAATTTCATTTTTGTTACTAAGTCACAAACATACATGCAATCCACAATTTTTTTGTCATTTTTGCATATTTTCTTATTCATAAATGTCAAAAGCCTGAGAATCAATTGATTAAATTAAACAGATGTCAGAGGAATTAAAATGAAGTAAGAACCCAATAAAAGAAATTCACAAAATGCATAAGAGATTTGTAAAAATAATTCTTTAAGTTACAGTAAAGGAGTTGAATGAATTCAAACAAAAATTGTTTACTTCAACTCAGTCTTTTTTTTTAAAATCTTTCAAGAATGAAGGCTAAATTGGCTTGGATGGAGTCAAAATTTTATTCTTAGCCAGTTAACAAAATAATTGCAGACGGTTTTAAATGAATTTCATCTAGTTACAAAATGACAAGGAATAGATAGATCTATTACAAAGATTGACACTACACCCTATCTGAAGTTATTAAGCAAATCATATAATTCAATAATTCAAATTTGGTTTAAAAAAAAAAAAAAAATCAAAAACAATTTAGATGTCAAAACAAAGCCTGGGTTAAAATATTAGGTAGCATCAATATGTTTTACTGAATTATTTGATGTATTCTAAAAAAGTGCCATCTGAATTCATTAGGCAAAACCAAATAATAACATTTAATAAAAATATAAAATCATCAAAAATTGATCAACACCTATATTAGAACAAATAATAAACACACATGATGTCTTTGAATCCTTTACATTTTAATATAGTGACTCTTAATAACAGCCACTAATCTATCCATTGATTTTATTAATTTTTTTTTTTTTTTTTTACTTCAGGTTCAATTTCCAACATGTTAGTTTTAATTGCTTCCCATAGGTCTGCTTTGCTGTTATATTGTTTGTCAGCTTCATATAATTTCATCTTCACATTTGACCATAGATTTCTGATCGGATTCAGATCAGGACTTGATGGTAGCCATTCCATTATCTTCTCTCCTGTAAATCTTCAAAGAATTTATGGGTAAGCTTAGATACATGAGAAGGAACATTGTTATGCATAAATACACATTTCACTTTGAAATTGCATAACTGCGACTTGTACTATACAAAGAAAGTCTTATTCATAAAATCACAATAGATAACACTGTTCAGTTTAACTGCTTCATCAACTTTGAATGGTCCAATAATGGTTTGGTTAACAATTTCAGCTCATGTCATAACACAATCATCACCTTGTTGCCTTATTTTACCTACAGGCATGTCTGAATAGAATAAAATCCAACCTTTGGTCCATAAAATGTCAGTCGAGATTCATCCATGAAAATTACTTTAGAAAAATCAATTTCCATGTATTTCTTGGCCTAATTTTGATACTTTAAAATATTTGCTTTAGTGAGAGGAGGTTGCCTAGGAGATTTTTTTTTTTTACAGATCCCAATTCACAAAGTATTCTACACCTTTTGTACTTCTTGACTCCCACAATTCCAGCCTCTTCAAAGATCTGAGCACTTGCCAAGAGTGGTTGTTTTGATATAACTCACTTTAATTTACATTCATCTTGAGGAAGCAAGTTCTCAACTTTGTTATATCTTCAACAGCTTTATCGTTTGATGATCTCTGCAAAATTCCTTTGATATCTCTAATGTGGACATCCCCTCACTCACCTGTTATTTTCTGTTTTTCAGCAGTTGTTAGATCCCTCCCTTTACCCATATTTCAACATATATTATGGACAAAAAGAAAAAAGTTTTTATTAGATTTCAGAGGTCTTAAGCTAATATTAGTTTAATCTGCATACTAACTTAAGTCATTTCATTTTTGTAAATTCCAAATATCTCAAAAACTAACCATTAAAAATAACAGAAAATTTAGTTAAATATTTTACTAAGAGTGGAAATGGACAAGTTTAAATTTAACAAATATTGGTTCAGAACTTTTTGAGTTATTGAGGTTTATTTGATTTGCATAATAACTTCAAATAGGCTGTAGATGCAAATATACAATGAAAACTTACTTTTTGTCTGATTCTTTCCACATATTATCTTTGTATGTGTAGATTTTATAGGCTTCCGAGACACAGCATGGAGATACTTTAGTATTGTTCACCTAAAAAAGAAATTACCACAGTTTTGCTGTGTTGGCAATTAAATTTTACAGTTTATTGTGTAAATGTACAGCAAGATGTAAAATTAAACTATACATAAGCCTTAAAAGGAATATTTCTTATATACATGCATCACTCTTTCTTTTAAATAAATTCTATTTAAATTTTATTTGACAAATTCTAAGGCTGAAATTTTTTTTTTAAATTGCTTCTTGTTGCTGACATTTATTTAAAAGCTGATAAAAGTTGTAGATGGAAAGAGAGTGCAAACAGGAAGAAGTGGAAACCTTCACTATGCAAAAACACAAAGTCCACTTAAAATAGAAAAAAAAGTTTCATGTAGCAAAAATTTATTGTCTTGGTATTAGTTGGATTTCAAACTAAAAAGCAAATGTAGCAAATTAGAAATTGTTAATTCAAGAGTTTCTATTCAACAATAAATGCTTAGAAATTAATTTTCTTCTGTCAGTTACTTTTTCTTGCTTTTTGTAATGTTAAAAACATTTTGCATTGAACAAAATCTATTCTTTTAGATTTTAAATAAATTTTCCATACCATAAATATACAAGACTCTGGATAATATTCCTGAATCTTTTTGCCTATCAAATGGGCCACATTGTCAGGTCTGAAAATTAAAAAAAAATTGAAAAATTAATGGCTTCAAAAAAAAAAAAAAAAAAAAAAAAAAAAAGGCTATTTCATTTCCTTTTTTGGTAATTATAAAATAAAAAATAATCCAGTTGAAAAGAAAAAAAGAAATTAAGACATTATAGTAATTGAATTGCAAAATACAAAGGAAAAAAATGGGTCTGAATTAAATGTAACAAAAATTTTGAGCTTTCTAATGTTATGTTTGGGTTAATTTTTAGGATTAAATTAATAATTAACATTTTGTTTTTAAACGTTATTTTATTTCATGGAAAAATGGTAATATTTAACAACAAAAAAAGTTAAAATATATATCTCCAAAAAGATTTTAACAGGAAAAAATTTAAAGAAAAAACTCAAAACAAAGCACTGAATGACTACTTAATTGCAAAGAAAGACCAAAAGTTTTTATCATTAGGAAATTTTTTTAATCAATTTCAGAAAGAAGAAAATATTTAATTATATAAAAAGAACTTTAGAATTATTATTTATTGTCCAGACCGGCAAGATTAAAACAAAATATCTAAAAGCCACTAGTCTTATGACCTGAAAAAGAAAAAGATTTACTTACTTTGAATTGCAATAATTTTCATTTGCCTGGTAATATCCACCAATAACCAATCCTTTACTTTTGCAATAGACATCCACCTTAGAAAGAGAAATAAAAACATTCTGAATTCTTACATTTTATTCATATGCAACAATAAAATAATTACAGAATTCAACCTGAACATTCAATATGCAGTAACAAACAGGATGGTATACCGAAGCATTGGTCAAGAATAATATCCAAAGCAGTAGACTCTAATAATTTGAAAGCTTGACAATCAATTTTCTTTGAAATTCATACAATATTGGTTTTCAATCAAAAACAACCTTTTTCTTACAACACATAACTGATATGAATTTTAATCTTTCACCTTTGGTTAAAAGCATTTAAGTTTATAATATTTATAGAATTAACATTTTCATAGAATTACATCTGTAAAAAAGTAAATTATATGGGAATTTATTTATTTATATATATATATATATATTATATATATATAATAGCTAGCCACCTGTATTCAAGGATACCCATCTACTAGGGTGGCTAGCCAATCCCTATTGCAGAAGCCCGCTCAGGCACATTTCTTTTGCTCAAAACCCACAGAGCCCAACTGTGGTTTATACCAACTATGCTGAGCAGACTTTTAGTTACAGTTTCTGGGAGAGAGTGTTATCTAGCATGATCAACAATTTCAACAAGGCCAGAATGGTCAAGCCCTTGGCCACAATGACTTGTGGCTTTGTGCTAGCACAGCTGTCAACGGCCCTCAAAAATTCTGTCTACCCAATGTCACTCACAAGGCTTGGGTCAACCTGTGGCATAGTTTTCGGGCACTTTCCAAAGGTGCCATATGCTGGGATCAACCTTGATCTATTCTGATAACATCAGGAAGTCTACTTTCTGACAAATCAACCATGTTGAGATTCGAACCCAGGACTCATGGTCAGAAAGCGAACGTTCTAACCACTCAGCCATGCGCCCATACACATACAGAGTAGAAAGTCACTTATCCTAACAAGAAGGGCAGGTAGAATTTGTTCAGATTATTTGCATAAGTGATCTGATCATGAAAAAAGAAGCTATATTTAACATCTAACAAAGGTTTAAAGAGTTTGCTTTCATTCAATTGATAACAAACAAGATATTGTTTAATTTATATTTTATTTTACAAATAAAATCACTTTATTATTTAAACAATATGCAGGTGAAAATTCGGAAAAATTATGATATTATTATGAAAAACATTTGTGTGTGCATGGAATTTATTAAAGGTACTGAGATTATTATGGTGATACCAATCATTGTTTTGTAAGGAAAATATCCAGTAGTGATGGGACGATACCAATATTTTTACCAATTCCAATACAATTCCCGATACTGTTCTAAATTTTTTGATTCCGATATCTACAATGATTAAAATTCATTATTTTCAGGCCCTATAGTTGATTTAGGAAACTTACTGAACAAAGTACATTTATTAATAAAACATTTAGTAGAAAAATGAATACAAAAGCTTATGAAATAAAGTTAGATATCCTTGTTTATTTAAAAAATTGGGTAAGAGTTTAAACAATAAAGAGAACAATTTCTTTAAGCGAATCACTTAAGTATCTAGCTACTCATATTTAACCTTTCAGCCAATTTCTTTTTGGTAAGTAAATATTACCTCCAATACTAAATAACCGTTCACTTTTAACAGAAGAGGGAGGTAGTGATAGATATTTCCTGACTAAAAGCGCTATGATGAGAAATTCATTTTTATTTGAATTCCACCACTGAAAAATATGATCATCATTTTTTAATGCAATATATTTTGTCATTTAAGTTTTAATAAATATATTTTTTTGCTTGTTTCACTGAATGCTTTATCCTGTGTTCTCATAGGCATTAGCTCCCCCTTTTCGTTCAGGACATTTTTCTTTAATTCAGTGAGGCACTTTGTAAAATTGAAATTAAAGTCACTATCATTGTCAGTTTTCTCTTCAGACATGTCAGATGAGTCATTCCTCATGTCTGTTTTACCTTTGGCTATAAAATAGATATCTTGAGTGAAAAATTCTGCAACAGCCTTGTCATTAGGCAGGCCATTGCAGTTATTTTCAAGAATACCAGTCTTGAAACTGGGATCAAGAGATGTTACTAAAATAAAGCTTTTGTCTTCCAAGTAGCTGCTAACTCTAGCATTACATACATTCATTTGAATGTGGAATTCCCACCAAAGGAAACAAACACTTACCACCACACTTTTTTTCTACACAAGTAAAATAAATTTACCTGATACTTAGGTAAGTACTTCTACTAATTCAGTATACAAAAGATTTAAAATGAATTTTTAAAAATGAAAAAGCTTTCTTGAAGTTTTCATTTTAGCTTTAATTGAAAGCTAAAGGATTTAACATTTACTATTTCCAGTAAGCAAATTACACTATGGTGTATTTCAAACAGAAATTATATTGATTGGAATTGACTAATATCCAGCCACTGTTACTTGAGGTTCTTAATTTTTTTTTAGCAGTTATAGCATTTGGCAAAGAAGCATCAACTTTGTTTTGTGTTTTCCACCATTCTATGAAAAGTCACAAATTAATAGAGATTGCAAGACATATCAGTATCTGACTTTACTTATCTATGATATCTGTACCTTTCTTGTTCTTCATTATGTTGGCAATCATTATTTATATCTATTTCAATGTCATAGTCACAGTTTACACAAGTGTAGATCTCAGTATTTATTTTACAAAATATTCCAGCTATCTTCAGTTCTCAGTGATTCTTGTGGCTACCCTTTTATCAGGATGATTGTGTTTTTCACTTTCACATCTATCATGCAAGCCATTAATGCCAAAAATCTTATGTCTATGGTTTGATGCTGATCCCTAAAATAAATGATCATGAACAAAGCTATGAAGGACTTGATAATTTACAACAATCCTTTATCTGAACTATTCAGTAACAATGCTGTACAACATAATACAGCAAAACTATTTCTTGATCATTATAATGATTCCCTGATTGAGTGTCTGAAGTGATGTTTGGTGGGAAAACAAATACTTGGCAATTCTAATTGGTTGTCTTTCATAATATGTAACCCAATGCATTGTCAACAAACAATAGGGCATTGTTAAATCTGATTGGATAGCAGGTACAAATTCATTCAGAATCTAGGATAAAAAAGTGGATGCCATTCATGCCTTGTTTTATGATTTGTACTCCATGGAAAATGAGTTCCTGTCACAGTTCTAGCAGTAATTTATGAGTTTTGGTGGAATTGACACGAGGATAAAATCATAATGCAATCTTTTTGCACTTTCTCCACCCAATGTTTGCTTTTCAATTGTTTTGTTTGGCAAAACACACCAAGACAATCCCATTTCATCAACATTGTACAATTGTTAAAGTTCACTTTTTTTTTCCATCGATGATGGGTTAGATTTCTGTCTGAATTCTTCTACAATGTTGTTGTCTATGAACTTCTCTCCAAGAATGCAAAGTTGCATAATGATCTTTGAAACACTAACCAGCATTGTTATGCTCCACTGGTGTTAATTTGTTTAGATAAAATGGTAAATTTTCCTTGCAACATTAGGACAAGGACAGGAAACCTCTTTTTACTATATTGTGAAAACCAGAAACACGTGGCTTGGTTGGATTGTTAGTTTTTTTTTTTTTTACTGACTACATATATTTTCTTTTAAATGCATCTTAAGCATCACTTTGACTAGTCTTGCTTTCTTGAAGTGGAACATCATTACTTTTCCAATATTATACTCTTTTTCATCATGATCCCAACACTTGCTTTTCAGTTAACAGTTTTCCCTTTCTTTTGATACAGGAATAGTAATACACTTCATCACTTTGAACAATTAAGTAGCCAAGACAAAATTGTAAAGTGAATGAAGACATTGCAACAGAATTTGCCATGCAATTTCTTTTATTTTATTTTACATGTGTTACAGTTATTTCAACAATGGTTTAAAGTAGTTGAGTGTTATCAAGTTAACTTATCACTTTTTCTTCAGACATGGGAACAGCAATAAACTACTCAAAAAACTTGTAACAAAACATTTACTCAAGACAGTTGTAAAATTAAATATGCACAGGCCCTTGAAATTTTATTTGGATAATCAGTGTTCAGATAACAGACCTTCCACTGTGTGTATGTTTATGTTCTGTTATGGAACAGATGGAAAATGGAAGAACATTGATGTAGTTAAAGGAGACATGGAGTAATGAGAGAAATTTTGCTGATCTCTTGGGAATGTGGTCATTGGCTCAGTGATCAACAGTAGGCTAGTAAGGGAAATGATTTTCAAGAGTTTAGTTAAGAAAGATTACAATTGAATTAAGTGATCACTATCTGACGGCGCATTTCAATTTTTTAACTCATGAGAGACTGGAATTGCTAAAATTTTAGCTGATATGTGTTACACTTTACGTAAGCATAAATCAACACAATTTGCATTATAAACGATAAATCCAAATATATGCCCTTGGCCGTTTTTCTGTCTACTGACAGGAAATAGAAATTAAAAAGTGGAATAAAGAATGCAACATTCAAACAAACAAAATCAACAACCATTAACTAAAAGATCTATAAAAATGATAATCACAGAAAAGACAAATATCATTTTTTAAAGAACAATTTCAAATAGAAATAATTAAAAAAAAGATTCTTTTCATGCGCAGTACACATGAAGAACACCGTAGAACTGACCAGCCGAAATGTTGTTGGTACAATTAATGTTCAATTGCTAATCTCTTTTGCTTATATTTTGTGAAGTGAAAGAATAAAAATAAAATAGAATTCGGGAATACTATGAAACTTAATTCAACAAGCAATCTGGATTTCAATTTTAGAATAAAATAACAATCGTCACAAATTTTTTATTTATACTTTATTGTTCGTGAGTAGTAAATCTCAATTAAGTCAAGTTCAAGTAGTTTCTGTTTAGTATCAACTAAGTAATTACACATCAAATCTAGGATTAACTTACCAGAACCAGATAATGGGCATGGATGGGCATGGCCCTGTCTTGGAAATCTCTCAAATTTAATGTTTTTTTTTGGGGGGGGGGGGGCTTGGCAACGTGTCGCTGTAACAATTAACCGTATAAAATCAATGGCCAAAAGAGGATTAACAAAAATGGGGTTAGGCTTCCGTTTAGGAATTACATGCGATTTACAAATAAAATCGCCCCCCACAACCCCCTACACCCCAAAAAATATATGCAAATTATTCAAACATCTGATAGTAAAAATAAAAATGGCCACACAAACTGTATTGTTTGTTAAGAAAGTAAATTTTCTTGTCAATGGGATATTTTTTAATAAGAGGAGCACTTCAAGCAAGAATATTTTAAAACCAGAGCCTAAAGGATGGTATAATTTTTTAAGTGTTAAATGAATAAAGTATTTTTATATTATTTCAATGTTTTTTTTTTTTTTTTCAATAACGTCCTAGAGAGAGTACGTGAGTCTTGCTTGCGGATTAACAAAACATTCGAATATTAATTACAAGTAGATTTTCAAAATTACTGTCTTATTGTAACACGATAAAAAGTAGATTCAAATTTCAGATAAAAGACATAGTATTAATTTTTCGAGATATATAGTCTTCTTAGTATTTGACAATAAAAATGGGTCTGCGCCAACCAACAATAAACCAATACTACGTGAAATAAATCTAACCACTGGACAATAACCAAATTAATTAGTGAACAAAAAAAAAAAATCGGGTCTTGAAGCAAGAAAAAAAAAAAAAAAAAAAAAAAATCAATGCGTAGAGATCTGATTTTTTTTGTTTTTTTTATGTGTGAAGAAAATTGATATTGCTATATCACATTGTTGGTTCTTGCTCAAGATGACTGACACAAACGAAAAACGTATCTAGGAATTTAGCAAAATCCTAAAAACAGGTATCAAAATTAATGAAATTGTACGGAAATGAAACATTTCACAAAAAATTATAGTATTTTTATTTTTTCTTGATTTAATTTTGTTAAAAGTTTGTTTGTTTGTTTTTTCATCTTTAAGGCGAAACAGAAAAATCTTCATAGAAAAAGAAAGCATGACAAAAATCATCTGAATTATTTAAGAAAATAGCAATATTCTTCTTTCACTTAATAGGAACTTTTATCAAAATTAAATTAAGATACAAACAGATTTTTTTCGATTATGACATCAAGGAGAAGCCAAACAAATATGAAAAGAATGAGATAGTGCAGGGAAAAAAGCATCATTTCAGCGTTTTACTGACCAACGTAAGGGCCAACTCTGACATGGGCGTCAATCCTATACAAACATGAAAGAGTGGAATGCTGTCCACGAAATTTAACCGCTTGCTAGAATCCTTCTGCTTGGTATCTTCGGCTAAAAGAACTCCATTAACCGAACAATGAGGGTATTTGGCAGCGTGCGACAAGATTTTACAGTACGCACGTAAACTGACGTGATAGTCGGCCATACTGGACAATTAAGTGCGGACCTAAAAACAGGAAGTGAAAATCAGATTGGATCCCCTCCCCGACATACACACAAAAAGACTTGATATTTTTGTCTTGATTCTTTATTTACATTTAGATTTCAAAATATAAATATCTAAACATAAGAGAGAATTTTTATGGTAAATATAGTGTTTTATTTTTGTTATAAAAAAATAAAGATACATAATTTCAGTTTTAATAAATTCCAATGCTAGCATGAAATCACATTTCTGAATATTAAGCACTTTAAAGAAAAAGAAATAGTATGTTTATACAATTCTTTTCCAGACTTGCATCTGTTAATAAATGAATTCAATCCTCATTGCGTTGTCCTGTACCAAAAAAAGATACGCTATGGAATAATATTGGTCTTCTGTTGCTCTAGGCAACTGATGCGCTAGAGCTTGTCTTCGATGTGTGTGAAAATTCATGTTAGTTTCAGATTTATCCTCTCTCCTAAATTAATAATTTCTAAAATGAAACCTTTTTTTTTTTTAACATTCAGTTTACATTATATGAGGACGAAGTTGGCAAGCTAAAAATCGTATCTTCGTCCATGTCGACACGTGGACAATTTTAAGAAAAAAAAAAAGTGTGACACTACTTAAAAAAAAAGCTATGGCTCTAAAAAATTACACTCATGTTACTTTAATTACAAAACTATTTGACAGCCAAATATAAATCTATAATTTACATCCAAAGTTTTTTTTTAAATGTGAATCCTTGATTTTATTTCAGTTGATAAAAATTAATTTTATTACAAAGAAGAGATATAGCAGACGATATATATTCAGAATCAGATTTAAAAAGGGAGACATATAAAAATAAAAAAAGTGGATAAAAAATAAAATTATTTTATCGAATGTTTTAGAGTAAATGATTTGACAAAGTCCTTTAAAAAAAGAAAAAAAAATGTAAACTTTTTATTTGTAGTTCTAGCTCCGCATTTACGGCAAAACGAATGGCGGACGAGGGTGTGATGGTGTCTTAAGTTTTAATTTATTGGACATTTTTCCATAACCTGACATTTAAAAAAAAGATATAGTTATTTTTATTGAATTTCTAGATGTACAATAAATTACATGTATATTCTAAAAGAAAATAGCAAACAGTTCTTTAATCTGTAAAAAATAAATGTTTTTAAATTAAAATAAAAGTTGTTTTTTTTCTTTCGTGAAATTAGTAATTGACTTCAACTAAGTTGTAATGTCAACGAAAAACAAATTGTCTGGTTACGGCTTGATTCTTGCTTCTTCCGCCGGACTTTTCGCTTCTTTGGCTTCTCTTTCTGCCAAACTCGCTGTCACAGATGAAACCGTAAAAGAAATTTGTCAAATATTCAATGCTTTATCCGATATTATAAACTGGCCGTTATTGTCTTCCACATGTTCTGAGGTAAGTATCATTTTTTTTTTTTTAATTAAAAATAAAACCTCAACAATTAAAATTTATTTTTTTTAAGAAAATAGGTAAATTCTGGAGTGGAGTATATTGCTGATTTTAACAGCCGAAACAAGTTCTGCATATCGTACACACTAACCCTCTTCTTTTCTTTTCTTTCTTTCTTTACCTAGCCTCATATTCTTTGGGTTTGGAAAATCTGAAATAATACGAAAATAAGACAAAATCATCGTCTGGAATACTATATAATTTCAACAACTGTTTTACTGGAAATAAAGAAAACAAAAAAAGTAATTAAAAGATTGGACCCACCTTTTAGATCTTAAAAATTATACATCAGAAATGTACAGTAATAGGTAAAGAAAAGTTTGTTTTGTTTTTTTTTGTTAAATTAAAGAAATATATTTTCTTATGTATTTTTATATCTATCACAAATTAATAATATGATCATCATTTCTTTGGGAAATTAAAGTTTTAGATGAGTGGGGTTGATAATCTAAGTTTAATGCTAAAGTGGACTTGTGGTGATGTGCTAAATAACTATTTTCAGGTCATAAATGTTAGAAAAGTGAAGGTTGTGTAGGTAAATTAGCTATTTCTGCAAACATTTTAAACTTCTACGTTCCACAACATTGTTAAAAAAACAAATAGAACACAAACAGCAGATCTCAGATAATAATAAGAATATTTTAAAATACACAAAATAAATATGTGTTGGTTGGTGGATTCTAAATTTGCTTTTTTAACTCTTATAATGTTCATTGTCACGTGAGGTTGAGTTCACTGAATTGAATTTTTTTTTTTTTGTCTTATATAGTATCTGAAATTTCGATAGAATTTGTTATTAGATAAACAGCTTGTTTACATTGAATTTTAAACAGTTTGTAAAACAGTTTCTGAAATGGAATTCGTAAAGAGTTTAGTAACAAAAGTTGTCTGCCTTTGACTATATGTTTTACTTTTGTGTGTATCAAAGATTGCATAAAAAATATCTTACAAGAATTCTGGAAGGTAGTCCGTTCTTCAGTCGAGAATTAAACTTGTTAAACAATAAATTCCAGTGCATATTCAGTCGAAAATCAATACTGTGATTGAGAAGTTTTCAGTAAGTAATAAATGAATCCAGAAAAAATTAAGTGAGTGAGCTACTGAGTTGAATATTTTAACTTGAATTACAATACATTAAATTACAATGATGAAGTTGTTTTCATATTGAAGAAATTGAAATTCTAACTTTGCACTTCAATGATACAAGCATCGTGGACTAGTTTGGCAATTGTTAGTTGTGCAAAAATGCTCAATGATGAAGTTTGCTCATGCATTGAATTTATTTGTTTTCTAGTTACATGATAGCACAAGCGCATTTAGAAATTTTGGTGGTCAACTCACTTTAAACACTACTGTGTGGGCATTGTTGCCATTTTTCATATATATTGACCAATCAGCAATAGTATTTGCAAAAAAAACAATTTAGATCCGCTTCATGTTTAGGATGTACAAAATTTGTTATCACCAAGAATAAATACACAGTAAATCTACTCAAATTTATTATCCAATGAAATTCACTAAATCAGAATAGTATGATAATTAGATACTGGAAATTTTTGTATAGAAACTCTATAGACCTATATGCCCCATGTTTTATAAAATAGCAAGTCTTTTTCAATACTCTATAACATCCATAATTCCAGCTTAAAAGATTTAAAAAGATAAAGTTACATTTTTACATTTTATGAAGAATTCAATTTGTAGTGTTTTAAAAACCCTGTAGAGATGCAAAAGATGATTATCTCTATTTGATTGAGATGGAGCAACACCACGAAGATAGGTGGTGTTGGATGAAGTCACAAGGGTTGCATCACAACCAGTGAGTGACATCAGTTTATAGTGACAGACATGTTCAGTTGTTAGTTGCCTAGAGTCAACCACAAGCATTTGTTTTTTCAAGATGTGCCAGGCTAAACTGACCTGTCTGGGACAGCACACAAACCCATATTGCTGTTTTCCAGTTGTTAAATATGTCTTCACCAAATACATAGAAGATAAATCTGGCCTGCTTAAATTCCCATTGGTAAATATAAATATGGCAGCACCACATGATTTTGCTGGTTTTTCCTTCTTCAAAAACATAGAAGAATCCTTTGGCAGCTTGAATTCTCATTGGAAATGATCACAAGTAAGACCCTATCTCTCTTTGCCAGTTTGCTACTGATTGTTGTATATGTGTTATAGTTTCTCTGTATGGAACAAATGTACATATTTGTATATAATTTTGTGTATGATTTAGCAGTATAAAAATCTTTTTGAGAACAAAGCATATGTGTCATTCCTTTGCTTTCAGCTATTCTGTCCCATCTGTGTATTAAGGTGGATATAATAATGCTTATAATGAAGAAAATGTAAATAGAAAATACTCCTTTCTTGCATAGTACTTCCATAAACCCTAATCTAAGGTTATTAATTTAATAAAATAAAAAAACATTTCTTTAAGCTTCTTTACTTTAAAATCAGTCATATATTTTCATGAAAGCAAACTTACAAAGTCAAAATCCTACTTCTTAGTAGTATATTATATAAGTACTATAATTGTAAATTGAACATTTGATGTCATAATATCCCACACAAATTCAACTTAGTTTTGCATCAAATGTACGTTATAAATTGAATCCCCAGTTCACTTCCATTTCATCTTTAATTTTTTCAAAAGAGAACAAAGTTCTATAGAAAATACAGCATCTTAATAAGGAGCAGGACAAATTACTTCAGAAAATAATTTTCCTAGAAAAAATAATTTAACATATGTATTTCTAAAGATGCACTAAAAAATGAGCATAAATGGTTAAAAAAAATGTCCAAATCTTTGTTGTTATTAAGAGGAAAGACCAAAGGATTTTTTTATTAAATTATATTTTTTAATCCTTTTTTAGAACCATCAAAATTTTGATTATAAATTTTTTTTTTGTGTCAAAAGGGGGCCATAATTTGGTGTAGGAAATTTGAGCATCTTTTGCACAGTGAAAAACACATTGATTTGGAAATTTGCAAAAATCAGATAATTGTCAGATTTTAATGATGCTTTCTAGATTTATTCATAAATGAATAAAATTATGTTAGAAACATTTCTTTTTTAGAAAATCTTGGTAAAAATGTTTTTTTTTTGTTTTGTTTTTTTACATCTGTTGACACCTACCCCCCCCCCACACACACACACACATACATTTAAATCTATTAAATTTTTATAGTACTTAATATTTATAAGGACAAAATCTAAAAATCTGTTAAATATTTATAGTGCTTAATATTTATATTAGTTATAAGGACAAGTCCTTTAAATCAGCAAAACTTTTTTGTCAAACAGTGCCCCCAGTTACAGAAAATCTCTGAATTATAAAATAAAAAATGCAATCAACTGCTGATATATTAATGATTATTGTGGAAACAGTCTATCAAGCTTTAGATAAGATTGGTGAAGATCAAGCTCTTGCTTTGGACATCTCAAAAGTGTTCGACAAGGTTTAGCATACTGGTCTTCTCAAGTTGAAAAGTTATGGTGTCTCCAGACGAATTTTTAAACTGATTACGTCTTTCTTATCAAATTGCGAAATGAAACTTGTCCTGAATGGTCACTCTTCTAGATCCTTTTGTACTAATGCAGGTGTTCCCCAGGGCTCTATCCTTGGACTTACTTTGGTCTTAATTTTCACCAGTGACTTTCCTGATGGTATCAGCTCTCAATGTGTTATTTATGCTGATGATACCTTACCTCTGTCCCGATAGTAAGTTGGATCAGTTTGATAAGGTCAAATTGGCAGCTGATCTCAAAAATGATCTGTTGTTAACTGGAGCAAAGAATGGCTTGTTAATTTTAACATCTCCAAAACAAATCTGCTGAGAGACCCCTTTTTGCCTTCCATCAGCATGGCTGATGCCAATCTCCAGGAGAGTGACTCATTGTGCCTTCTTGTGCTAATATTCTTGGTTGACATCAAGTGGATAAATTATATTGACTCAGTTGCTAGGTCTACTACTAAGAAAGTTCACTGTATTGTGCTTGACAATTTACTCTCCAGAATATATCTTGCATATCTATAAGTCTACCATTTGTCTATGCTTTAAATATTGCTACCACATATGGTCCAGTGCTCCTGCTATATATTTAGAGATTCTTGATAAAATCCAAAAAAGAATCAGCAATATTATTGGCCTTAATCTTACACCTCGACTTCAGTCACTTTCTCACCACTGCTTCCTGTGCTTTCATTTAATTAAGTAAATTTTAAGTAATTAAGTAATTTTTTTAATGAGTGAATTTATCAACAAAATCAATGTTCTTTTTTTTTTCAAGTGTTTCTTATTATAAAAAAAAGGCCATTTTAATGAGTTGAAATAGCTAATGTTGACCTTAGAATATGTTCTAATACCCATTTCATATGGCCTCAAAATTCCCGTAATTGGTCAAATTTCCAAATTTTTTTAGAGGCTTGCAATGCCTGAACCTCCAGATGTATGGACTCATTGAACTTGCTAGAATTTATTCATAGCCTAGATTTTGGCACTTGGATCCTTGAATCTTTCATTGGTGTACAGCTCAGCTTTTAGGCTAGGGTAAATTGGAACCATAAAATGAAATGTGAATTCTTAATTCAGGCTGCACTCATTTTGATTGTGCATTTTAACACCAAAAATCAGATTTTCACCTCTTTATCCTAACAAGCTCACTCTGAAGGCCACCTTCTTTTGTAGCGAATGAACAAATACTTTTCTCTATTCATTGATGTTGGTTGGCATGATTTTCATTCCTTAACATTCTCTTTTTTTGTTTTTAGTAAGTTTTTGATTATATCTTAGTATTTAGTGTTAAAGATATATAGGTCAATATTGATTGTTATTACATTTGTTAGACTTTTGTCTGAAATACAACCTGCTTTACTCATCTGTCATGACAAAAATTTTACTGTAGATCAAAGACATGCTAGAAAGTCTGAAAATATGCCCACTAGGTCTGTTTCCTCGGGAATCAAAACTTAACATCTGAAGTGGCCCTTAGCACTAATGTCTTTTTGCAGAATGGTGCAAAAATTTTAAATTTCAGAAGTCTGAGTTGAGAGTTTAGGCTACTGGCTCCACAGCTCTGACTACACTGGTATCAAATTGAACATGTTAACTTTGGTTGTAGGACCATTTTTAATGTCTTTCAATAGTAAGTAGGGACTGGCACGCACTAGCCAAAAAAAGATCCCATCCTGTGTTAAAACAAAACTTGTATAAAAGTTAATTTTATTATCATAATCTTTGCCTCATTAGGAAGAAGAAAGATTAAAGAAGAATCTTATATATTTTTTAATTTTCTAGCGTATATAATTGGAGAAACCAAAGGACAGCATGGAACATAACAGGACAATGTTGTGTTGGATAACAATAAACTCAAATAAAGACTCTGTGGTAGATGTGTAAGATGGACTCTGACAAAAAAAATACCTTCTGGCATGACACAGTGAACCAACTTTCCTTGCAGTAGATGCAGCTATTGATTTAATGTAGTTCCACTTCAAGTCAGTTGAAAACTAGAGGCCAAGAAGGTATAGTGAGACGTTCATGGAGACGAGCATCAGCCATGGTGATGGGGGGAAAGAATACAAATTAAACCAAATATTGTATACACCTTTGTTTTTCCTCAATGTTTTGTGTTGCTATTTTATTGTATATTTTAAAACTGAATTTTTATGTGCATATTTAATGATTCATAGTAACAACTTCCTGCAAATGCTATTATCTTCTGCTTTGTCCATGTGTGCTTTATAAAAGTTAAACATTGGCTTCTCTGAGCTAATTTCACATAACTGTTAATTTTTAGCTTACCCACAAAGAAGCTACTATTACAACAAGTGTCCTGATCCTTCAACCATAGACATTTTTCAGTTGATGCTAATTTTTTAATATTATTTCTGTATAAGTTTCCAACCGTTTTATATCTTCAACAGCTAATGACAAAACTAATATTATAAAATATGTATTATTTATACAAATCCGGCAAATATCATTAAAAATTATAAAAGAGCACTCTATAATTACTGCTATATAACCTTGAATGCTGTGTAGTGCATTTCTTGAACTAGGCAGATGTCATAATAAAAATAAATGTCAGTGAAATTTAATAAAAACAAGTCACTTGCAATATATAGGTGATTGGTGATTTGGTATTTTCTGAATTAGGGATTTAAGGACAAGTCTTATTTTGATGTCTGTCCATCATTCAAAAGTCAGTGTATTTTGACTTTTGAATGATTGACTGATATCCAAATAAAATCTATTGTTTTCTGAAAACTGTCACTTGTCAAAGAGACAAAATAGTGTAAGATGTACTTAATGAAGACTGGAAATTAAGGGGTAATGCCACAGTATCAAATCAGGTTTATGTCCAAATCGAGAGTATCAAAGAATATAAATAATCTACAGTTCCCAAATCCTCATTATTTTCAATGTTCCCTCTTGTGAGTGCATCTATATGAGTTACATTATAGCAATAATAGTATTTTAAATTACATTTAGTCATATAAAACAAAAGAACTGAATAGTGTTTGTTGAGTTTCTTAGACTAATTGGTATATGCTGTGGCAGACTTAATCTCTATTTGACACTAAAATATACTGGTCCACTTGTAAAAAATAGGGAAAAGTTGTATTGGAAATAATTTTTGTAGATTAGCATTCATTAAACATTTCTCAAGCCCTGACATTTGTCAGAAACAAAAAATATTGATTATTTTTATCAATTCAGACAAAGGTCCTGTTCATAATATCAATACAGTGTCAAATCGATCCCTGACTTTTACATTGTTTTCTGGAACTAGTTTTTTTTATTTATAAATGTTGTGTCTTGAAAATGTACTTATGTCATTGATATTAGCATATTTGTTTTTATACCTTTGTTAATTTATGCCAATTTTTTCCTTTAAATAAAAATGTATACATCTAATTAAAAAAAATCTGTTTTATAAAAAATGTAAAAAAAAAAGAAAAGTTTCACCTGACAAACAATAGCTTCTTTAAAATATGTATTTATCGATTTGTTCTTTAATGACAAAAATATTTTCTGTGAAAAATGAAAAAAAATCTATTTTACCAAACAATTGTTATTGTTTATTTAAGATATTTTCTTAAAATACAAAGATGTATATATCCATTTTTTTTTTATTCAAATGAAATCTTTTCATTAAAAAAATAATCCATTTTTGTATGCAGATATCATTGATGCAACCACAGTTTCAAATTTGACATTTGTAAAGAAACAGCTGATTTTTAATAACTCTGTAAAAGTCAGGGATCAATTTGATACTGTATCGATATTATGAACTCTTCTTATAAATTGATAAAATAATCAATATTTTTTATTCTGACAAATGTTATGTTTTAAGGAAGTTTTAAAGAATGCTAATCTATAAAAATTTATTTTCAAATTTATTTAAGTAGTACTCTCTATTATATCCATAATTTAATCTTTGCTTTCTGTTATTTATTTATTTATATTATGAAATAAGACTAAAGACTTGAACATGAATGATGTTAGTTTTATAAATATCCAATCTCTTGTTGCTATTGAAGCATGTTTTTACCATATTCTTGTGCTATACATGTATTAAATATGTTGCAAACTATTCAGTCTACATTATCATTCAATTATCAATATAGTTTTTTTTTCTCTCTCTCTCTCTTTGGCAGGTTCTAATCTGTGTATTAAGAGTTTGCTGTTTCTGCCTTATGTTTGCATTCAATGCATTAATGTGGACAACATTTACAAAATCTCTTCAGTATTTTACATCAACAGTTGAAGCCTCAGCCACAAATACTGCCTGTAATTTCACTTTCTCAGTAAGTTTGATCAAGATTTAAAATATGTCTCCAGACTATTATCAAAATTGATCAGTAAAGAAGAAAGAAAATGTCAAATAAAAAATCAAATTAGCATTGGATCTTTTCTTTTTAAATTAAAAAAGTAAAAGGTTTCAGAGAAATTTCATGAATAGGATTAATCCTTGCCAAACAGTATACAAAAAATAAGGGTAATTACTTTAAAATCAGGCAAATGTCTTGATTTCTTCCAAGAAATAATTCTCTAAAATAAGCTGATTCTACAAATTATAGTTTGATAGAAAAAGTTTTCAGCATTTGGCAAAATCTTTTACACAAATTCAAAGCATCATTATTCAGTCAACAAAAGTATTTTCATTGTTTTGTTTTTTTATCTGAAAGTATGCCATATGTTGAAAACTTTCTCATTCCAATTATAAGTTCATTTGTTGAATCACATTTGCAACATAAAACAGGTATTCATATGCAACAAAATTACTGATTGATTTCCTTCTAATTCAAAGTTTATTTTCAACTCCTGTTTTCCAGAGGATATTCTTGTCCTTTAACTCAAAATCTTGCTTTTTAAAGTTTATAAACCATTTCCAGAAAATGCATGTATCTACTACATCATTAACGCAAGCTTCCACTGCACATTTACTAGATTAAGGAATTACAGTCTTATCACATTGAAACACTAGTTTGCATATGATCACTGCAGTTAAGCAACTTCAAGCCCAGTCAGTACCTAAATGGCTGACCACTTGGGAATACCAGGTGCTGTAAGCTTAGATGTGCAGAAAGTTTAATGGATAATGACCCAAAAGTTCCAATTCCACTTGGGTTCATTATATTCACTTACGTGCAAATACCCTTGGGAAAGGTATGAATCCTCATCTTCTCCCATCAGCTATTAATTAGTAGGTCTTGTATCAATAAGGCATTATTATCCGCTCCCCGACAAATTCTTACAATCCAAAAATATTTTCTGGCTTTAAATAACCTACAAAAGGTTGATAAGCCATAAAAGACAAATCAATTTAGGTTAAGCATGAAGAGTAAACAGAGTGAAATGTGCATTTTATAATCAGCCATGATTTTTATATTAAGCCATGATTTACCATTTTTCTGCAAACAGTTCCAGAAGAGTAAGCATACATACAATAAAGAATGCAGTAAATGTCAATGACTCTAAGATCTCATTAACATTTTGCAAAATATGGCACTGAGAACTTTCACAACAACCTAATATATAATCTAATAAATATAAAGGACAAAAATCTTTACTTTATATCATTTTTATGAATGTTATCACCACATGAAACCAGCTTAATACAGGCAAATTTCCTGTAAGTTTACCGTACAAAGGATTCTTTGGCAAGTGATGACATCAGGTATTCTCAGAAGTTTACCTCCGTCAAAGATTATTATGCTACCCACACACTTAGGAACACTTGCACACCATTCTCCAGCTACTCAGTGTTCTTGCATGTTAGTCTAAATTTTTGTCAATGTGCATTGTGAGCACCACACTTTCATTGACAAAAATGTTGGAATGCCCATAGTGACTTGTGTTTACATACCTGCAAGTAGGTTCAATTATTGAGACATTAGACCCTTGTTGCTACTACTTCCCCAACCTTTGCTCACAAATGTCTGCATTGGCTGTGAATGTACTTGTTTAGCTCTCAACAGTCCATCATGGGACACACTTTCTTTTTGCTTTACTGAATCATGGCCATAGGTAGTAGCAAATACTTGGGTGGATTAACTCTTTCTTGAGGTGTGACAGAAGCCAGCATTGTCCAACCATACTTGCAGTTTGTAATTATACTCTGCTCTGATCTGCATAGACACAAGATATCTCAATACACTGTTCTGCAGTGTCACTGACTTTTAACCACTTCCATGATGCAATCCAGATCTTCTTGTTTGAATCAAATTCTGTGCTGAAATTGGGCTCATTGATTTTAAGGGCCATGCATACAAGCTCATTTTCTTTGGGAAAATGTACCAATAGGTGACTATAACAAGTTTAACATTCCTGACACCAAGGCACTTAAGAGTCTTTCTGTTGATAGCATATCCACTTCCTTCTTTTTCCAAGTGACCAACTGATTTGCTCACAAGTGAGTGAGAACAACCAGTGTCTACTAAGGTTATGCTCTTGAAGCCATTGGCACACACTTCAACTATAGGTAGTGGTTCATTCATATCTTAAGGAGGAGACTGGTATTGATGTCTTTTTCCCCTCATCTCATTGATGCCATTGGCACACACTTCAACTATAGGTAGTGGTTTATTCATATCTTAAGGAGGAGACTGGTATTGATGTCTTTTTCCCCTCATCTCATTGATGCCATTGGCACACACTTCAACTATAGGTAGTAATTCATTCATATCTTACTTAAGGAGGAGACTGGTATTGATGTCTTTTTCCCCTCATCTCATTGATGCCATTGGCACACACTTCAACTATAGGTAGTAATTCATTCATATCTTACTTAAGGAGGAGACTGGTATTGTTGTCTTTTTCTCCATCTCATTTCTTTGACACTCTGAAGATGTGTGTCCCACTTTTCTGCATCAAAAGCATTGTGCATCTTTGCATGCTGCTCATGTGTTGCTATCACATTCTTGCAACGTGATTGGGATCAAAACATCTGTAGCAGGGATACTAGTGATTGTTTCGGCTCTAATGAGTGCTGTTTAAATGGCCTCTACAACTAGTTCCCAGGTACCATTTTATCTTTCATTATAGTCTGGGCTCTAGCTAGAGTATTGGTTCATGGCTATGGAATCCATCTTCACCAAGGTTTCTTGATTTGATTTGAATACTGTAGTGATGAGTTCAAATGTCAATTAAGTATTCAAATCTTTAATTATTTACCTCAAAATGTAGAGAATTAAAAAAGTAATTTTATAATATGTGTATTTATAAATTTAATGCTGATTCTTTTACAAATCTTCAATAATTACATTTATTTTGTTTGTTTATTTTTTAGGCTATTTTTGGCTGGTTATTCTTTAATGAAAATCTTCCATTACAATGGTGGATTGGTTGCCTGTGCATCGTGATTGGCCTTTATTTAATTCAATCAGGAAACACAAAAACAAACCCTTTGCAAGAAAACAAAGCAAAAATCAATTAAAGACATTTTCTACAAACAGCATTAAAAAGGTGAGCTTGTTTGAAAAATAAAATAAAACCAGCTTAGATTTTTTTCTGTAAAGAACAACATCTCAACTTGAGGCCAGGGGATCACTAACTCTTCTGTTTCTCCGAAATGGGTTGTTGCAGGATTTTCTTTCACATAACAAGAACACACCAACTTTATGTAACTTTGCATTCCTACTTGAAGTAATAAACCATTATTGCAATTATGAGAAGACTTATACTTTTGAAATACATGTTCACATTTTTTTTTGTTTTTCCTTTTATGTTTAAAGAGACATTTATATTGAGCAGTTTATCTAATATCTTTCTTGTATCAAAGTGAGAAAAAATGATTCTCAAGTTTTTGTTGATTTGTTCAATTAATGAGTGTTTTTAGAAAAAAATTGTTATGAATTACAGAACTTTAGTTTCCTTTTAGTTTCTTGAAAAACAATTGAAAAATGTATGAACTAGTAAATGAGGTAAAGTTAAAATATCACTGGCAATGCAGAGAAGGTTATTGGCCTTTATACTGCAATCTGCTTTACTTATTGTGATTACATTTCAGCATTCAAATTAGAATATGTAAACTAAGTTGAAAATCTAGTTTTAGACATTGATTTAACTTCCATATTTATGCTCTTAAGAAAGGCTATGATCTGTTTTACTATCAGCCATCTTGGTACAGTTTTGTCTTTATCATGCCATTATTGTTGACCAGAAAGGAGAGGAGTATATGAGTGAAAACCCACTCTTGTCTGCAACCCTTTCTAAACTTTATTCAATAGTCACTCTTGACAGTCACTTAAAGGTGAACATACAAATATATTCAATCCTCCCACATACATGCACATTACAGAGTGAGGAAGCAAAACCTGCAAAATTCCTACGACTTTCAAAATTCACTTATTATGCGTAAATAAGTGTATTACTATAAATTAATAATACAACTTATAGAGAATATGAAAATGACTAATTTATTCAATATAGCTTCCATTATTTTCAAATCCATTCTCAACATTATCTCAAGAAGCTATGCAATTTTTAGCCACAAAGTCTTTAGACATCTTGACCTACATGCCTCCTTGATGGCAACCTTGAGAGTATTGATGTTGGGGTGAAAAGTATTTTTAGTGGTCTGCTTCAAAATTTACCACACAGGATAATCTAGTGGATTCAGGTTTGGTCTGGTAAGAAATCTGCTGATCAGAAACCAACAGAATTAGCATTGCAGAACTTCTGTACGTTTTTGGCTGGGGAGCACTGTCCTGGGTTCAAACATAGTTGCCTTTAGGGTAGTTGACAATGTGCTATGTCAAAATGTGCTACCTCAGGAACTTTCAGTAGGCATCAAAACTCCAACCTTGAATGGGGGCAACCTTTTTTTCCTATCAGAGTCTACAACACCCAAGACTATGACCTGCAGTGAATCTTTGGTCCTTTAATATCAACAGTTAACGCCACAAGATACCAGTTGTTTAGTAATTCAAAACAGTATCCATTGTAAAAAGTTTTTTTTCATTTTTAACCACTTAATATATGATTTTTGATGTATCTGAGCACTTTCTTGCACCTTTTTAATCTTCATTGACTCTCTGAAGAAGTGCCTTGGTGTCTTGTTATATGATTTAAGGCCCAAATTATCATACACTACTATTCTGATGCTTTTGGCACCCACTTTTAGCTCAACAGCTATTTTTATACATGGATGTTGCTGGGTACTTTGCAATTTGGAACTTATTAGTGAAGTCCTGATTCTTTTTCTTGTTGACTCAGTCACTGTCCAGCTTCCTCTGGATACTGTTGCTCATATTTATTGCCCTCTTGACATATTAGACAGTGTGCAAGGTTACACCAACTTTGGTGGAGATACTTTTAGAGTTGATTTGTACATGAAGCAAATTTAATGCTCTTTGCTGTTTCTCCTTCTGTGAAACCATTTTTCACAATTTTGCTTTTCCTTTTGTTCCTCTGTTAACAAATGTTAAATGTGATGGCAACAAAGATTGAACTAGTGTTCAGCTGTTAAATTTGCAATAATGATTTATTTCAATGTAATTGTCTGGGCCACCATCTTTAATCCCAAACCATTCTACCAGACTATTTTAGTAATGTGGCATGGTTAGATGAGAAGGTAACTGGTGGTACTATCAATTGGCAATAATATTTATCTTTAAGAAAATTAAAATATCAGCAATCATACTGGCTTTTGAAAAACATTAGTGAATCTAATTTTCAGCATTTTTTTAGTTCAACAAGCAGGCTTTTTAATTCATTAACCTGTCAAATAGATTTCTATTTCAACTATGCACTTTTCAGCTAAAGGGAAGATATATAAACAGTCTTACGACTTTACTCAAAGTCATTTATTTCTCTTAATTTCAAGGTTCTACGTATCATTCATTTTATCACCAAAATAATGACATCATCAGATTTACTTAAGCAAGTGCAGGGCTATCCGTTAACAATCCTGACATGAAGTCACACATGATAGATGACATCTGTCACTCGGTTGTTCTTAACACTTTCTTCCTCAGCATCCCATTTCCGATATTAGTCCCCCCGCCCGTTAACAATGCACTGGTAAATGGAGCAGAGTTAATGCAATGTATTTGTGTTTTATTGCATTATAGTAGCATTAATCATCAGAAGTAAGCTGTGGTAGAAATAGCCAAGTGACAGTTACCATTATGGCAATTCTGTCTAAACGCATATTATGAGGATATGTAGGATAGATAATGGTTGACCCTGGACTTGAAAAGGTTTAGATTGTAGTGGTTAGGGAAGCATCCTCTTGGAAGTCTTCCACAAAATGACAATTCTGGGGAAGAAGCTATAACTTACACATGATGAGAATGGGGATCATTTGCCACCATGAACAGGTGTGAAGGTCTGAGCTTGTGGGACTAAGGAATGTAACTTGTTGGAAAATTTGACATAGTAATAGTAATAGAGTAGTGAGAGGCTAGTAATGTTTCATTTATGGGAAAGGGGTTGCAGGTTGGAAAATAATCCATCACCCACAAGGATGTATAATTGCATTTGAACTATATCATGGCTAAATGGTGAGGACGGAGCAGAATCTACTCACATATGGCAGCAATACGCCATTCTTGATCTGATCTTACTCTTGTTAAGAAAAATATCTTTTATACACCCTAATATTTTTCAGCAGCATCCTAATTTCTAAGATATTTTAAGGTAAAATTGATAGAGATCTTTTCTTCACATTCTGAGCAAAAGTTATTGGAATCAAGATGCTTAATGTATGTTATGATCCTTGTATGTCAGAGGAAAGACTTCCAAAATGATGTTACCAGCTTGAATTAGCAAGGGGTAGTGATATTAGAGATAGGCTATACAAAAACATACTTTCAAGGTATCAAGTAATAAGTAGATTTGTATTTAAAAATATTCCATGTTTTTAGTATAAATTACATGAAACAAAGGCACATTGGCAAATACAATATCAGTTAATGTAAGTGGGAGGAGACTTAAAGGATTTAAAGCTGTAACTTTTATTTTCACTTTGCTTGGTTTTTTCATCAGTTTGAGTAGAAAGGAACAATTCCCACTCATTTTACTGATGACACTTTCTATTTTTTCTAATAATATTATTTTTTTAGTTTCTTTCACTAAGAATCAAACTAATTTTCATTGATTAATGGAACTGCATTTGTTCTATAACAGAGTAAGAAATGAAAAAAATTACTTTATAAAAAGTGCTCAATATAAAAGAAGTTAATATATTTAAATTTAATATTTACACAAAAAGGATATAACATAGTAAAACAAAGGTTTTCAATGTAAAACACAAACAACCATAATGTATTATAAAGTGTCAGATAATAAGGATAATGGTTAAGAAATATGAAACTGAGAATAAGCGCATTTGCAGAGTCATGCATAAAAGCCCACTTGATAGTAATTATTTGACTGAGTATGTATTCTACAAGGTCACAGTAACAATTAATAATGTCACTAAATAATACATCAGGGGAATGAAAGAAAGAGTTTATAACCATAAAATGGGCTTCAACAATGAAAAATAAAAATACCACAACTCTTTTGGTTCATTATTGGAAGTTGAAAGAAAATGGCAAAACCAACTCAAAAGTCAAATGGGAAAATAACTATGACCAAACCTTATAGTGATAAAGGTAACAGATGTAACCTATGTCTATCAGAAATGCTAAAAATATTATAGGGCATGGAGGATGAAAATATGTGCAATTGCAGGAATTCATGGCATAGGAGTAACTTCCTTGCAAATAACATAAGCCAGGGATAAGGGGGATATTTATATGAAGTAGCAATCCCCACTGCCATGAAAGTGAACACTACTATTGATGGAATGAATGAGCCAAAATAGTTCAAGAAGAAAAATTTCCAGTGAGAAACAAAATGTAGTTATTTTCTCTCCCCACTCCTAATTGATACCAACTTCACTTTGACTTTGTTACAAAACACAGGGTGTTACAAAAAATAAAATCTATTGTCTTTAGAAATTGCTTTATGTTTTGGATACAAAACTGAGCAGATATGGGCACTTGAGAAAAATAACCTGGGTGAAGAGAATGTGTTTCCTTAAAAAGAGAAAATAGCCTTGCTTACTGACATTCTCTATGGCCAAGCAGTAAAGCAAACCAGATTAAATGGTGGTTTCTTCTTCAAAAGGAGAATGCAGGTTAAATCAACACTGGAGAACATGTTCTTTATTAAGATTTCTCAAGCAAGCTGATAGACATAATACACACTGTTTAATAAATAGAAATGGGGTGTCGTTTCAAATATGAAGTTTCCACTATAATAACATTTGAATTAATAAAAACACTTTGCATATAGTTCAATCTTTTGCCGCCTGAAGATTGCATTAAACTGACAGTTGTGGAAGGCTAAGAGTGTGGGAATGTTTATCATTAAATTTTAAAACTCTATTTTGTATTTTACATTGAGCTCTGTTTGCTTTTTTGTGCAAATATTAAATATAATTATTTTCTTTTTAAAAATAAGATTCCATCGCAACACAAAAATTTCTTTGTGTATAAAAATATGAATTAAGCATATAAATAAAAGTGCAAAAATTTTTTTTGTCATTGAAAACCCAGGCGACATGCTGAATAACGAATCCCCACCCAACCTAAACTTAACCTGACTTTGTAAGTAACATATATTTGATACATAAGTTGTCTAGGGAAATTCAAACCCAACCACCCCTAATCAAAATAGATTGAATTTTCCTTGACAACTCAAAATATTAAGATTGCACTTATAAATTAAGTAAATTTTTTAGAAAGTTATTCCTAGCATCACTTGACAATGGAACAAAACTCTAGATTTTTAGTTTAATTTTTATAATTAAATTTACAACTTTAGTTTCAGTTTTGAAACATAGAAATTTCTGTGTCATGATGGAATCATATTTTTTTTTAAATAATTATAAAATAATTATAATATTATGCTCTACTGATTGTATCAAGCACTGTTTTTAAAAAAATAAAAATAATTGCTAAGAACACCAGATTATAAATCTTACTGTTCTTTCTTATTATTTATATTATATAAATTCTTAACATCCTGTTGAAAAATAAATAATGGTGTTGAATATGCATGCTACATAACAGAAATGAATAATAAAGGAAGGGGGAAGAGTTTTGTCTCTTACATTAAAGAGTTCATTACTTCTTTTACAATGAATGTAAACAAGGTGAGTATTATTTGTGTGCTATTATATACTTTAGGATTGGCTGGCTGATACTGCATTGTGCTGAACAATGTCATATAGAATGTTATTAGTTAACAATAACACCCGGCATTGTATGAGCTAAGTTACTTTCTTTTCATTCCCTCTGGTGTGACACAATCATTTCTTTGAATGATTTGCATATGCTGTAAAATAGCATCAGTAAAATTGTCATAGTTCAATAAGTTTAAGAGTTTTGGTAATTTATTTTTATTATTTATTTATATGATATATAGGTGTTTAATTTAGCATCTTAAAAAAACACTGAAAGAAAATATTAAAGCATAGAAAATTCAGTTTTTCTATTCAAGTTTTTTTTTGTCATTCAGAAAAGGCATAACATTTGTTTTTAACAGTAAAAAGTTTACTTTTTTTATAAGCCCAGTAAAAATAAATAAAACCATTATTAAACAAAACTAATTGAGTAACTTATTATTTTTATCAACAAAAAACTTTTAAAAAATTTCAGAATGAAATAAAAAATTTATTTTTCTTACATTTTCAAAATTAAAAAGTCAATATTAATTACTTCCCTTTGTACATTATTTCTTTTTTCCTTTATTTCAAAGCTGTGATCTAAATACTAAGGTCATTATCACTTTCAAGACAGAAAATAGCTATATTTGAATAAGTAAATATTTTACAGTATTTACATTAGTCGGACTATTGTCCTCATCTTTGTCGCCATATTTGTCACAACGTTTTGGCCGTTGTACGCTCCAGCCTTCTTCAGGTGGTTGGAATTTCGAACCGAACCCTTTATATCGATCACTGGGGTAGACTGTTCTAGTTCCACGAGCCATGTTTGATGGATGTCAGTTATCAGTTATCTCCTGGTAATTTTCCCTCTGAAAGTTCTCCACTGCCTGAACCGGGTATTGAACTCACACTCTTCAGTTCAGTCCGGTTCAGGCAGTGGAGAACTTTCAGAGGGAAAATTACCAGGAGATAACTGATAACTGACATCCATCAAACATGGCTCGTGGAACTAGAACAGTCTACCCCAGTGATCGAAATAAAGGGTTTGGTTCGAAATTCCAACCACTTGAAGAAGGCTGGAGCGTACAACGGCCGAAACGTTGTGACAAATATGGCGACAAAGATGAGGACAATAGTCCGACTAATGTAAATACTGTACATAATACCTTATCTCAGAAATATAGACAGACTGTAAATATTTTAATTAAAAAATCAAAACAATTGCTTAATTATGAAGATAAAAAAAGACCAGATTAGAAATTAATTTTTAAAATTGGATTTTTAAAGATGTAAAGATAGGTTAGTTAACTTTATTAAGCAAGAACCACCTAAGTTGGGTAAGATATAAGACACACTCTGGTAAATAAAAATGATAAAAATTGCACTTATTTGATGTCACAGTTTTACACAATATTTACGCACACATATGTGAAGATAGATAATTTTCAAAATGTCAGACTAATAAACATACACAAACTAAGACAAAAGGAAAACTTAGACAACATGTTTGGCCTTCTGACAGACTTTACTAAGGCAAATGTGAGAATTTTATTTTGTAGCAAGTATTTATAAACAAAAGTAAAATGTTATTTTTTTCATAATATTTAAATTTAAGGGATGCTCATAAATATTCATCAGGTTAACTGAAAGGTCTAGGTAAATTATGGAGGATGCTAAATGACATAATTTAATGTCTAATGAATGAAAGTAAATAAATGATGTTTAATTTTATTTTACATAAGTAAATAAATGATATTTAATTTTATTTTACATATATATATATATAGCTAATGATATTAAAAATATTTATATAGTTAATGACATTAAAAGAAATTAAATATTTCAAAATATTTATAAGGACATGAAAATATAGCTTTATACTTGAAGAAACATTTTATAAACAAAAATAAATTGCTATTTAATATTCTCCAAATTTTAAATCTTTCTTGTCAAGCATGTCATTTTTTGTGAGAAATCTCAACAATGTGAAATTTATGCTTCAAGAAATATGCAAGTAAATCAATAAGTTTGCTTTTACACAAATATTTTTCCAACATAATATTATTCCTTTTCAATACACTTAATTTGGTGGTAAATATCAACCACATAGATTGAATATAATCTAATGATGATCCAATTTCTGTATGCTTATGTGCAAGTCAGCAATTGGTAGAGGAAATTTGTTTGTGCAATGTCACTGAAATTTTTAATTTGTTAAAAAGAGATAAAAAAAAATATATCCAAGATAATCCTATGTCTATTAACTGCTAATTACAGAGTTGTTTCCCTTACTTTTCTTATTTGCTTAAGAAAACTAAGCAGCCAAGACCCATTAACCTGATACTTTTCTCTATCAGTCACAGTAGCATACCACTGATGGTCCTTTAATAATTGTCATTTGTAAATATTTATAATAGAAAGTTTTTAAATTAGAAGTGACTTGACACTGAATGGAGGTTGCTGAAGATGACATTTAAAAAGAGTAAAGTGAAAATCTCAGATCAAAATTCAGCTAATAATTTCATGTCATGGACTTATAACTGCTCTCTATTAACCACCACAAAGATCCATCCCTGCATCCCATTAGAATGTCTGAAGACCAACTTCTCGAGAGCTCCTCTCTGCGGCTGCTCGGTCTCACGCTGTCCGCTGATCTGAGATGGAACAAATACATCAAGTCAGTTGCATCATCCACCGCAAGAAAAGTTGGTTCCCTGTGCCGAGCCAGGAAATTTTTCTCCTCGGAATCAATCCTCCAAGTCTATAAATCGACCATTCGCCCTTGCATGGAGTATTGCTGCCATATATGGTCTGGGGCCCCTGCTGTTTGCCTCAGTGTTCTTGATAAGATCCAGAGATGGATATGCAATGTGATTGGCCCTGATCTGTCATCTCGTCTGCAGTCGCTCTCTCACAGACGCGATGTTGCCTCGCTCTGCCTTTTTTACAAGTACTTTCACGGTAATTGCTCCGAGGAGCTGCTTTCGCTTGTCCCTAGGCCTCGTGAATTTAAACGTCCTACGAGGCTGGCATCCCGTTCCCACCCCTACACCGTTGAAATTGTTAGATGTAGACGTCTCTTTTACTCCAATAGCTTCATGTCTCGCACATCTCGCCTATGGAACTCCCTTCCCTATTACTGTTTCCCTGACAAATACAATCTCCAACGGTGTATCCAGTTGCCTTGATCTATCCACTTCCCTTCTCCACATCCTTTCATCTTTCATTCCTATCTGCTCTCGCTCCAAATCTTCTGTAACCCCCTTGCCTTGATCGACCCACTGTCTTTCTCTTTCTCCACATCCTCTCCTTTACCACTCCTATCTGCTCTTCCTCCAACCCTTCTATAACCCCATGCCTCGCTTGGGGTGATACGCTTAAAAAAATAAAAAATAAAAAAATAAAAACTCACAAACAAGACTTTATTATTTTATCAAATTATGGCATGCTTCTTGACATATCTACATATATCCTACCAGTGTCTGAAGTCAGTCTTATAAATTATTAATAAATTCACTAATTGAAATTTTGTTTTCAAAAAATAGATAATTTTCTGTCCGAAAATAAAATGTACATCTGTATTTATTTTACACATGGAAGTTAATATTATTCAAGAAATCTAAACGTGAGGGCCTTGTCATTTGTGATTTCATCATCATTGTATCTGATTGGAAGGAAAGTTCTCACGGTTTGTAGAACATTAAATTTATTTAAAAACTGTGAGAACTTTCTTTCCAATTAGATACGTTTGTGATGTAAGGGAGATAATTATATAGCAGTGTAAGCCTCGCGTTTCTTCCAGTAATTACTTTTTCTTGGTGCTGAGTCATCTAAGTCGTGAATGGATTCATCATTGCTTAACTTCAGTGATCTAGTAGAAACAGGTGTCTTCATCATGATTTAATTGAGTTAAGGAGTTCACTAAATATGTGATAAATAGCCTTTTGACAAATAATATACTCAAGAAAATAAAATTAATAATAAAATTAAAATTAAGTAACAGCTTTTAGATAATATAATTTTATTTAAAAAAAAAAGTTTATGGCATTTTAGCTTAAAAACAAAATGTTTATTGAAAACCAAATTGAAGATATGAAATGGTGTTGTAAATTTAAATATCTGGGAAGTGTTTTAACAGAACGCGTAAAATTTAACGTAGAAATCTGAAGAAACATTGGAATAGCAAAAGATGTCCTACAAAAGCTAAGCAAAGTATTAAAAAACAGGAAAATTTCATTAGAAACAAAGAAAAGAGTGCTGGGATATCAATCCTATTATATGGGAATAAATGTTGAAAAATTTCCTCACGATGAAGAGGAGACTTAAAGCAACAGAGATGTAGTTCTACAGAAGAATGCTACAAATACCATGAATAGTGCATGGAAGAAATGAAGTTTTGGGAAAAGGGAAATAAAAAGGAGGTATAGAATCAGAAAACAAAAGTTGAAATTTATGGGATATGTAATGAAGAAAGGGGGTTTGGAGAATTTGACACTCACAGGACATACTGAAGGTAAGAGGTGAGGAGGGAAATAGCAAGTAACCTACCTAACATGTTTGTGTAAATGGATGGAAAAACAGGGAGTGGGATGGATAGTAAAAAGACAAACATTGCTAAGGGCTATAAAAGATGTGAAATTGTGGAGAGCCATGATTATCGACGTCTTGAAGGGACACAACACATAAGATAAATTTCCCAACAAAAAAAAAAATACCTGCTTTTTAAATCAACATTGGAAAGCTCTTCTGGATTGAAACACCACTGGAATCACTCAGAAATATTCAGTATATTTGGAAATTCCTACTTAAAAAAGTAAAAACAGAAACACTTGCAAATTCTAATAATTGTAATAAAAATAAACTATATTAAAATCAAACAAGGAAGAATAGCAAAAAAGAAATTATACTTATCATAAAGAGGTAAATTGAAAAACAAAAAGGATAAAAACAAAAGTTTAAGTTTTATTCAGCTCTCATTGGAGCTCTATTAATGACAGAAAAAATGTGCATAGTGAATAAAATAGAAAACACCAAAGACAGGATGTTATATATTTTGGAAGGGAAATTTGGATAATTTACATATGTGCACCAATACACCTACAGCTGAACATTTGTTAAATAAACACAAGTATGCTTGATCCTATGTTCTTTGTACTGAGGGAAGCTCCTTCAGATTTCCATTTAAAGATCCTAGAGACTATATAAAGTCCTTCCAGTTCTCTCTTTGTAAATAGAAGTAGCTTTTAGGCTGAAATATTTGATGATTATATATTTAATATATCAGGTCATCCCATAAGTTCTGTCCGAATTTTGAATAAAGAAAACAAGTGACCAAATGTTACATTTAATTACAGATTCAATCAACAATGTATTTTCCCTGATTATCTATGACTTCCTTCCATCTATTAACAAGCTTACTAATTCCATTACTGTAAAATTCTTTTGGCTTCGATTGGAAGAACTCACAAATGTCAGTTTTAACTTCTTCCTGTGTTACAAAAGCTGTTTCTTCCAAATGATTCTGTAAGCTACAAAACAAATGGTAGTCTGAAGGAGCAAGGTCGGGAGAATAAGGTGGATGAGGAATTTTCTCCCAACCAAGTTCTTCGATCTTTAGTGACATGATTCTTGCTGTGTGTGGTCGTGCATTGTCCTGACGAAACATCACCCATTTTCGATTCACTAGAGCAGGTCTTTTTTCCCCAAAGCAGGGTTTAAATGCTCTAATTGCTGACAGTATATTTGAGCATTAATTGTTGCATTAGGTGGTAATAATTCAAAGTGGATTATTCCTTGACAATCCCACCAGATTGAAAGAAGAACCTTTTGCCCATGAAGTTCCCTTCTCGGCTGTGGCTGGGGTCCTTCCCCTTTACCAAGCCACTGTCTATGATGCTTAACATTTCAATAAAAGATCCATTTTTCGTCGCCAGTCGCTTGGGTGCTTCCATGTTAGCAGGGTTTTAATCAAACAAAATTTTATTTTATTGTTCTCTGAAATAAAATTTGATCAGTTTAAATGCATCTAAACATAAAAATAATAATGTTCAGCTCCATTAGGCATTATAAAATACTCTTTAAATTTTATTCATTTTAACAAAAAGTTAAAATTCAGACAGAACTTATGGGATGACCTAATATATAACATCAACTATTTAGTATGCTCTATTTTATTCCCTGTGTTCATTTCTCAGTCCTCAGTAAAGCCCTGATAAGAGAGAAACAAAAGTAGGTTAAGCCTTTGTTTTAGTTTTTTGTCTTTTTTTCGTTTTTGATTTATATCTTTATGGTAACTATAAACCTTTTCGTTATTCTTTCCTGTTTGATTTTAATATGCACGTTTTTATTGCAATAATTGAATTATTAACCTCTAGTAAAATATTTGTAAAATCTTTGTAGTTTTCCTTCATTATAAAAACCATTGAGTGACTCAGGGCTTTGGTTTCATCATATTTCTATTTTTTTCGTCAATTTTTGTTTGCAAATTTACTTTTGCTTATTTTTCCTATTAGCTTTCAATTCTGTTAAAAGTTTTGGGGAATTCATTTCTGATAATTAATTTTATCTACAACATTCTTAAAATGCCTTAATTTTCAATAGTTAAACAAGAAAAGAAAAACTTGGCAATTCAGCTCCTTCCAGCTAATACAATATTTGTTGTAGATATAATTAAATAGGAAAAAATCTAATTTATTTATTTTAGGATTAATGGCTCTGAAACATAAAACAACAATGGTCATGTTCCAAGAAGAGAGATTTTTCTCACTTTATGATCAAGATTATATCTTCAGGACCATTAAGGAGTTGAAAGAAGTAGATCTGGATATTCAATTGACGGCCATTTGCAGAATTGTCCACCAGAATCAAAAAAGATGATCAGCATTTGAAAAAATTGGAAAAACTGTCAACCATCATCTTCTGTCTCTTTGGAGCCTTCTCTTTTTATTGTCCTTTTTTCTCAGTAATATTTTCTCAGTTTCCTTCACTCTATTGTCTTTCATCCTTGGTGACCCCTTGTGTCTTATCGATTTTATTACCTTGTTTGATGTGAAATGATTAAAAAAAATAAAAAAGCTCTCAATTCATTAGGCAAAAGAAAACTGACCAAAATGGCTTCTACTGACAGTAAACAGCCATCACTTCTTTATCTAAGAATGTTGATTCCTCTGAAGGAAAAAGTGAAACTATCAGGAGGTCTCTCAATTTAGCATTTCCAGTAAAGCCTGTACAAGAAAACATCAACTGTCAAAAAAAAAAGAACATTGCTAATAGTAAGAAAGTTATTGACTTCTCTAAGGACAAAAAAAATCTCATTTCTTTTAGAATGTCATCTCTAATTAGTCAAGATATCTTCCTGCTCCCAAACAAGCTCTATATATCACAGCCGAACCTGTCTAAAGTCAAAAAGAATTTGGAGGTCATGGCATGTGGAATTGTTTAACCAGTCAAAATGTTGTTTCACTATTTCTCTGTAATATAAGTGTTGTTACCAGCTACTACAAGAAAAACATACTAAAAAAATAAGCATCTCATTCTCTTCATCTAATATGTTCCTCCTTCCATTCTGTCAATATACTAATAGAATAATTCTTCTGTTAATTCTGTTAAATCAAATCTTTTTTCAAGGATTATAAAATTCAGACTTTATTTTGGCCAGAACAGTCTCCAGACTTTAATCCCATGAAAATATATAGGAAATAATCAAGTTCCACAGCTTTCAGAAAAAAAAGATTCAATATTTGCAGAACAAGTTAGAACCCTTATGGTCAAAGAAATTTTCTGTAAGTATGATTACTAGAAGCAAAAATTAAAAGATGCTAATGGAAAAAAGCCTTATTAAATTTTGGTTAATGTTTTCATTAAATTTGAAATATCATAATTAACTTTATTTGAATGAAAATATACATGTTTTTAGTAAAAATTTTAACAGGTATTTAGTTTTTGAGGAGGTGTATGATGTGCAAATTAGCTAAAAGAATTTACATTGAATTATTCTAGAGAAAAAAATCTTATAATGGTTCACTTATGATTTCAAATATTTTTGTAGAGGTGGAGATTTGATTAATGTATAAATCCTATGCAAAATTTGGTTAAAACTAGCTGTCAAACACAAGAGGTGCTAAAGCACATGCACACACACACACACACAATCGTCATAGACTCTATTTAATACCATTAGCAGTAATGTTATACCCAGAATAATATTTCTGATGTCGTCTACATAAAATAAAAAAAAAGCAAATTGATATTGAGGACAAAAAATGTTTGCAACCTTGGAAGAACAAGAAGTAGGACACTTGTTCTGGATTGAATAGCTGGGCACATCTGGAAAAGAATGAACACAAGAAGAAATTTGACACTTTATCAATTCTTCTCTTACCATTCTTTTCAATCTGGTGTCAACCACATTTATTTTTATGTATATACCCCAAAATGTACACACTTGCATAGTATACAAATAAAACAGACTACCCCACTCACTTGTGTGTGTATGTGTGTATCTGAAAAGTTGTTCTTGGCTCTTGGCTCAACTAAGAAGCCCTTCTCCACAAAAAGTCTGATGTTTAGCCAAATTTGGGTAAAGTGGGTCAGGCCAAGAACTTTTCAGCACCCCCTCTTACTCTTATGTATATTCTGTTTCAGTGCTATAAGACATAAATGATTTTGTCACAATAATTTTTTTTCAGGCTTATGAAAACTTTTCTTAAACAAAATTATTCATTATATACAGAAGCAAAAAATCTTATTAATCTATTAAAGCATTATATACAGAAAGCTACAATTAGTATTGAATTTCTATTTTTATTTTAATAATTAATACCAGATTTTTTAAAATCTTTATAATTAGTGCCAGATTTTACAGTGGGTGTTAATGGGTTAATATGGTCAGTTTTATTCTTGAAAATGAAGCAATATTCATTGCATGTAATTTTTTCTAAATATATTAGGATGCTGGTTGGTCAATAAGATTTCTTTAAAACCTGCATTTTTGAATGAATTAAATAACAGTTTTTGAACAAATATTAAACAAGTTCAAAATGCACTCACACACATTCTTCATGGCTAAAACTCTGTATTAAGAGAAAATATATTTCCACAGATATATAATTAGCCATCCAAATTAAGATATACAGAAAGATGACTCTTTAATTTAAAACATGCTGATAAGTAATCAACATTTAATTAACAAATAAGAAGTTAACTTGATTTTGTTACTAGGTTAATATCTATTCACATTATATTCAAAAGATGCATCTACATTATTATGAGCTGATTTGTCTTTGTGAGTCCATATGTTACTGTAATACAGCAGAAATAGCACATTATAGCAAGACTTTAGCTAGTGCAATACAATCTCTTTCTTTCCCCTTTCTCAATTAATATGTGCTGTACTTCCCAGTCATGTGACTCTTAATGGCTAATCATCAGAGCCTTGTTTTTACAGATATAACTTTTAGCAGATACTGGAGAAAAAAGATAAGCTCCTGAATTGTGAGTGAAGATAGCTTTATACAACATCTTCCAGTTTTCTTTTGAAGAGAAGATATGTAACATCTTTATATTTAATTGGGATATTTTGTTTTTTAGTCTTCAAACTTCTCTACAGCCATTTTTATTTTTTCTTATTATAAATGATTGGGTAGGTATCTGCTTTGATGGTCAGATATCAGAAGCACCCCTCCATCACCACCAACACCATTAAAATGCTCAAATTTGAATAAAGTAATTTCCAGTTTAGTTTACTGCATAATAATATGTGATCTGCAAAAATCCTTGACCTGATTAAAAAACCCTTTCAAAGAATATTTTTGATCAAATAACAGAAAGTGGGTCAGGCCTACAACTTTTCAGCACATCCTGGTAATGACCCAATGCTTGTGTGTTTCTTACAAAAGCAAAAAATAAAATCATGCCATCACTGAAAAAAGATAAGAAATATAATGATGAAAAAAGTTGTTTTATTTTAAAATTTGATTATTTTTTCTTACATATTTCCATATAGAATTTAAGTCTTTCACAAAATAAACATATTTCACAGATATCATTATTTTATGTAAAAATTATTAATTTTTTAATTCAGTTTCCGTTGCTATCATAAACATTTCCACACTTTCCTACAAAAAAGAACAATTGTTCTAAATTCTAAGCATGCATTTTCAAAAATCATTTAACATGAAATTCCTGCTGATTAGAGATTAATATAAGTACAAGTAAAGTTAACATTAAATTTTAAATGTAGTTGGAATTTGGTTAATTACAGAATAGTTGCCCCTTAACAAAAGATTATATAGTATAAAATACAATATGACTTTATATATGTACTGGTCATGCAGCCTGAAATTCCTTTCATGGTAATAAGATATTCCAGTGTAATAATAAGAATTACTCAATGCCAATAAGCAAACATACCTCATGTTATTATGACAATGGTATTGCTCATGACTGAGTAAAGGAGAACAGGCTGCGAATACATTACTTTTTATTTCTTTTGTTTCATGTTAGTTTTATTTAGATATTTTTTTTACATTTAAGTAAATATACATTTGATACAAAATTCATGAGAATTAAATTTATGACTGCAGATTTTCATGGCATGTAGGTCATGATAAAGCAAAAATAAGATTTATTGACTGTAAAGATAAAATTCATATTTGAATGGGAGTAGAGTGCAAATCACAATGCAAATCACAATGCATGATATTTCACATTCCTTAACTTTCAAGGTGTAAATGTAATTTCAAATTAGATTTACCAAAGTGAAGACTTAAAAAAAAGTACATTTTTGAGAGGTTGTTTTTGTGATTGTTGATAGGGAAGTAATTGCAAATTGCTATGAGTATTTTTAGATTTTGATTGGTTAAAAAACATGGAGTGAACACAAAATTATTTCCTGTACCAGTCACATTGAAGAGCACTTGAAGACAATACACTTAAGTTGTTTCTTAATCCTTGATAATATAAATAAAAAACTTGCCCAAAATATATAAACAACTCTTAACAATGCAAAAAGAGAAAATTACAGTAAAAGAAAAAAATGCTAGTTTAATGCCAAATGATGAAGAAAAAAAGAATTATGATTTACAATTAAATTAAATCTTTCTAATTCTTTTTTCAAAGTTCACTTATATATATACTAATGGTAATACTCGGTTGGTAAAAAACCTCAAATAGCACAACTTGCAAGTATATCAAAACAAATTGGTACCTGAGGAAAAAATTGGAAAAAAAATAGAAAGAACTAGAAACATCCGAACAAGATGAAACAAATCGTCCAGTGCCTTAAATTTTTAGTCCAAAGAAAAAACCCAAGCATAATCCCTGAAGATCTGTTTAGGTGAAACCTAGGTAGGTTGTTCCTGGCTTTTTAGGATTTATATATATATATATATATATATATATATATATATATATATAATACATAAAAGGTTAATGGTCAGAGTTGAATCAGACCAGTAAATAGTAGTATTAAAAAGTGCTCAATACACATTTGAAAAAATAAAATAAAAGTAAAAATAACATATAGAGCTTTTAACTTTAAAAATCAGGAGATCAGTTGAATCCACTACCTTGGTTTCAACCTTATGGTATCCTCAGGTAATTTTTATCAATTGACCTCCCAACACTTTATTTTAAAAAACTAATGAATGCTATATTATTTTTAAAAATAAATAAGTACATGATGTTGCAAATATAGTTGTTGTTATAAGGCTTCACAAAGCCTTATAACAACCACAACAATGTTTGCAACCTCTGCCAACAAAATTAGCAATAATGACATTTCTGAAAACAAAGAACCTTTTTAACCAGAAATCCAAAGTCTTGAGTCCCTGCATACATATTAAAAAATTCCTCTTAAGCACATGAGGCTGGATAAAAAAAAAAAATATGTATATTTATAATACACTTGCTATTCTTCTCTTCCCTCTTCTTCTCCTCCTTCCTTCTTCACATCCTCCATCCCCCTTCTATCACACCCAATATCATGTGTTTATTTATTGAACAGGAATAGAGGTTAACTCTTGTTCCCTGTTCAGGATATGGTTTACCAGTTCTCTTTCTTTCTTTTACCAGGGCCACAATGATTTAACTTTCTTAGTTTTTTGGTGATCAGACTAACCAATGGCTGTGATTTTCCATTATGAAGGTATTGATTTGGCAGTTTGCTAGCTGCTACTTCTGACTGGTCATTAGGAGCCCAAACTCTTTGGTAGCACTTAGAGAGGCTGCTTTGATGAACAGTTGCATAATATCAGGTTATCTGTAGTTATGTATGAGTAGGTGTCCCTGCATGTATTTCTGGTTGGAAACCCTGAGGCCACATTATGCTTTGCTCTCAGCTATGCACTGACTGGTTTGTATTGCAATTTAAGACAGATAGTGACAATTATAGAGGAATTTTTTACTCTCTCTCCTAAAAATATATCTCATGAAAATCACAACAAAAAGAAATAAAACTAAACCAGATAAAAAAAAAAAATACCTACCCACCCCCTCAACCTTTTGTTCTCCAATATTTGTGGTGTCTGGTTCAACTTCTGCAGTATAGAATCTTTTCTCCTGGAAAAGTCACCAGATAGCTTAGCCATCTGTGAAAGCAATTTGAATTCTTCCATTGTTGTCAAATAATTGTTAGTTCAAGGGTATCTTCCCTTATGCCAAAAAGATTCCAGCATTCACATTCATGGCCTTGGTGTTTAAATCTGGGATAATCTTCCAATGACCAGGGAATTATCTCTTGAGGCCACTGACTACTCTTTCATGTGTTTCCGTCTTTCGATACTGTTGTATTAAGCATATGTTAGCAAAAGAAAGGATTAACAAGGATAAGAGTGAAACAAAGTTTATGGTTGGTAAAGATACAGGAATGGCGATCTGGTGTAAGTGTAGTGTCAGGAGTAAAACTATTTCTTGTGACAGCACGGCCAAGGACACAGGATATGGTTGGTGCATGTTCAGTTGATGGAAGTCACAGTTGTAGGTCATTTTGTCGGTTGGGCAACCTGTTGTGTTGAAATGGGATGACATCGAATTGGCATGGTCTTGGTAGCTCTGTTCTGTGAAGTGGATTCTGGTGTTGACTGCAAAGGAAATGCGTTTGAAACAAGTCAAGGTAGACCTGTTCTGTGGAGCGGATGTCACTGGGGTCAATTGCGAAGGGAATGCCTTGTAAATGAGTCAAGGTAGACCGAGGTGACGGCGGGTTTGGGAGGCCAGTTCTGTGGAATGGAAGTAGCTGCATTGACTGAGAAGGGAATGCCTTGTAAACAAGTTGAGGTGGAGCTGTTCTGTAGGACAGAGGTTGCTGTGTTGACTGTGAAGGGAGTGCCTTGTAGACAAGTTGAGGTAGAACTTTTTGTGGAGCGAATGTCGCTGGGGTTGACTGCAAAGGGAATGCCTTGTAAATGAGTCAAGGTAGGCCAAGGTGATGGTGGGTTTGGGGGCCAGTTCTGTGAAACAGAGGTCACTGCCTCAACTATGAAGGTAATGCCTTGTAAACGAGTTGAGGTAGAGCAGTGAGTAGCAATGAGTTCAACAAAGACAGGAATGAGATGATTGTTGGTAAAGAGAAAATGATTTGCTGGTCCTGTTAAGTTTGGTAATCCTTTGCTGCTGATGTGAATCATATCCATTTCCCTCGCTGTACACTTCTGACATCAGTTGTTATATTAGGCGTATGGTAGCGAAAGAAAGGAATAAAGAGGATTAGAGTGAAACAACGTTTATTGTTGGTAAAGCATACAGGAATGGGGATCTGGTGTAAGTGTAGTGTCAGAAGTGAACCAATTCTTATGATGGTGTGGCTGAGGTCACAGGATATGGTTGGTGCACGTTTGGTTGATGGAGTTCATGGTTGTAGGTCATCTTGTCAGTTGGGTGACCTGTTGTGTTGAAACCGGGTGATGTCAGCTTGGCATGGTCTTGGTAGCCCTGTTCTGTGGAGTTGATGTTGCTGGTGAAGAGAATACCTTGTAAACGAGTCGAGGTAAGCCAAAGTGATGGTGTGGGTTAGTATAGATGAAGGCTTGTCGCTGAGATTGAATTGAAGCTGGATAGCCAAGATGGTAGTTCAAGCCAGGTAATGGTAACAGTTATTGAAATGTGTGGTCATGATGAGTGGTAGCGGTGAAAGCGGTGATGGTGGCGGTAGTAGTGCTTTGCATGGCAGCCAGGCCACAACTCTGTTGTCATGGTGACCAGGTCATGGTGTTGGTAGCAGCAGTAGCGCCCGGCGTGATGGCCAGCAGCCATGCCAGGCCACAACTGTTACCTGGTTGTTCTTAGAGCATGATTTTAAGCAGATCTGGTAGTCCCAAGGGGCACCTCTTTTACTGGTGGGAATGTTCATGATTGGCCACCACCAGAGTTCACTTTGTAGACCAGACGTGGTGCATGGAGACCAATGTGCAGAAAACGACTTTTGTTATTTTGCCTTCTACTTTCATGGCAGTCACATCCAGCAAGTGTGCAGAATGAATCAGAATGAGATTTTTATGCGATGAAGTATAACACTACTAAACTCTGTCACTTATCACTTTTTCCTTTATCACTCTCCCTCTTCCCAAGACTGCAGTATATTAGATGCAAGAGCTGACAGTATAGAAAAGGCACTTTCTTGCCATCCATCCATGAACATCTTTGTCTTCAGTGACTTTAATGCTCAACATGACACAAGACTGAAACATTCTAAAGATACTGATGCTGCCAGTATACAGACATTAAATTTTTCCATTGCTCAATCCCTCATTCAAATCATGGACTTCCTGAGATTTTCTTCATGATCCCCCTTGTACTGACATTTTCAACCTCCCAAATGAAAAGTATGCCACTTAGGTTCCTTCTTAGGTCAAAGCTGACATGGACACTTTCATCCCTTCTCGAAAATAACAGGTAAAACCACGATCCTCTCCATGGTTCACACCAGCATGCTCAGCTGCCATAATTCACAGGAACCACTATTTCCAGCTATACCAGCATGACTCTACTCTTGACTTGTCTGGAGTATCCCTGCTTACGTTCTTAATTAGAACTGATTTTCTGTTGCATGATATGCATACAACCCCTTCTATGGTTTTTGCTATCATTTTTAAACTTGATCCCCACAAAGCATGTGGGCCTGATGGCATCCCTGTTACAGTCAACAAGAAGTGTGCTCCTGAACTAGTTCCTGTTCTCTCAACTATATAATAAATGCCTTACTGCCACCTGCTTTCCTGCTTGCTGGAAGTCATCGTCTGTTGTTCCAGTTTTTAAGAACTCTGGTGAACAGTCTGACCCATCCAACGATCAACCTATTAGCCTTCTGTCTCCTTTTGGGAACTCATAGAGGCCATAATCAATGTTGGATTGGTTCATCATCCCTCATCACAGTGCCTTTTCTCAGACAAACAATACAGCTTTTGTTTCTCCATATCAACTGCTGATGTACTAACAATAATTGTGGAAAGAGTCTATCATGCTCTAGATAAAAATGGTGAAGCCTGGACTGTAGCTTTGGACATCTCAAAAAGCCTTTGACAGGGTCTGGCATTCAGGTAATCTCCACAAGCTGAAAAGTTGTGGTATCTCTGAGCACGTTTTTGAGCTGATCCAGTCGTTCCTATCAAAACATGAAATGAAAGTTATCCTGAACAGCCACTCATCTGCATTCATACTAACATGGGTGTCCTTCAGGTCTCCATCCTTGGTCCCACGCTGTATTTAATCTTCATTAACAACATTCCCTATGACAGCAGCTCTCAACTTGACATCTACACTGACAACACTACCATTTACTCCTGCCTCAATTGTAAGGCTGATCAGTCAGACAAAGTCAAAATGGAAAAACAATGTGCAAAATGACCTCAAGACTGTCGTTAACTGGGGAAAACGATGGCTTGTCAATTTTAATGCCTCCAAAACTAAACTGCTCTCCATTAATCATCTGGGAGACCTCACTTTGCCTTCCATCAGCATGGCTGATGCTATCCTCCAAGAAAGTGACGCATTGCACCTTCTCGGGCTAACATTCTCAGGTGACATGAGGTCGAAAGACTACATTGAATCCATTGTTAGATCAGCTGCTAAGAAAGTCAGTTCACTGTACCAGGTGAGACAATTTTTTTCTGCAGAATCTATCCTGCATATCTATATATCTACCATTGTTCCATGCTTAAAATATTGCCACCATATATGGTCCAGTGCCCCTGCTGTTTTCCTGGATCTCCTTGATAAGATCCAAAGAAGAATCAGCAATATTATTGGTCCTGATCTGGTGGCTCAGCTTCACTCACTTTCCCACCACTGTAAGGTTGCCTGTCTGTGCCTTTTCTATAAATACTTTCATGGTAATTGTTCAGATGAGCTCTTCACTATGGCACCTAGACTGTATGAATTTAAATGCAATACTAAACTGACAATGAGATCTCATCAACTTAAAGTTGACCTAGCCAGATGTAACCATAACTTCTGTGCTAACAGTTTCTTATCCTGCACTTCTCGCTTGTAGAATTCCCTCCAGGCTCCATGCTTTCCAACCAACTTTAATCTGCAAAAATTTAAATGCAGTGTCAATTGCTATCTACTATCCTCCTGATTGCTTTTTTCGCTTTCTCCTCATCACCAAAGTTTCTGTTCCTAATTCCTCTGTACCCTGTAACCCCTTGTGTGCTAATAGTTGTACTGTCTTGCTTGGGGTGATACTGATTAAAAATATATATATATATATATATATATATATATATATATACTCTGGTATAGAAAGACGCTATGAACCCATTATTATTGAGCACTTTTTATGGTATGCTTATAAGTTTATGCTGGTGTTTTGGGGATTATTTTTTCTTTAGATAGAGGTGTTTTTCAGCAATTCTATTCTTTAGTGTATGAATATTTCCCCCTTAGTGATTTTAATTGTGAGTACATTATGTGCATTCTCATTTGTTTAAAAACAAAGAAAAAACAGGGTGTCTGCTTAAACATATATATTCATGAAAATAAAGTTTAGAGGTTTTTTCTTTTTACTATCTTTCACCTAGTACACTGTACAAGAGCCACTCAAGGTAGAGAGTTACTAAATGTGGTTGTTGCCGAGGAATCGTTCTTTGGGTTGGAAACCTGGTTGGCAGCCCAGTTACCAAGACAAGCTCACTCAGTTGGGAGGACTAAAGCTCCCATTTGGAGTAGGACTGCTCTGGGAATAAGCTAACATCCTCCTACCCTCATTTCCTATCGGATTTGTGTAACGCTAAGGAAAGACCTGTAGACTGATTAGATGTGACCATATTACATTTGGAGGAGCAAACATGAATCAAAATATGTAAAACATATATTATATTAAAGTTAAAACAGAATGGCTTCTTCCAAAGCAAGAAGAGACCTTTAAATTAGTTATAAAAAATATTTTCAAAAAATGTAAATTTAAAATACCTTCATTTTTTTCACTCCTCTCCTTATCTAAATTAACATGCTTCTAACCAATGCACACAGTATCATTAACTAATCCCAGCAGCTACACTTCCTTTGTATTTTAACAGACAAAAGTGGAGTAATAATGGAAAAATATATAAATTTAAATTTAGTATATTCAAGCAGTAATCTTTCATTTCAACATGTTGTATTAAACAGAACATACAAGGAATGCCTGTTTATGCTTTTGGATGAGTTTTTCCTGGTGTTAGATAAGCTGTTTGATGCCAAACAGGAATTTATAAAGTAACTTGCCAAAATTGTGTGTAATGTTCCAAGTACTTTTGACTATCAATGGAAAGAAGGTAAAAAGTCAAGATATAGCCAATGTAACAGGAGCACTTGGAAGAAAGATTTATTCTCCCATTTGTATTTCCTCTGTTATGTGCATTATTATATCTGTGATATAATAACACCATAATTCATGGATGGAACAGAATGGCTGAAAAGAAAAAGAATGACAAACATGCTTTGTTCTCAGAGAAACGTTTGTATCATGAAGACAGACACAAACCATATATACACATGTCTCACACAGAGAATAATATATCACATATATCTACACAACAAAGCAGGGTGTAAGGAGAAGCAAAAAGGAAGAGTCTTACATATAATATGGAGATACTCCTGTACCTGAAGAAGTCATTTTTAGGGCTCAAATTTCAAACAGGCCAGATTTATCTATGTCCCAGGTAAGGACATATTCCATGAATGGGAAACAGTGAGTCTTGAGTTTTCCCAAATTGAGGACTGTGAGCTGGAGTTTCATTTTATATTTGGGAAAGATCCCAAAGAGAAATGGCACCATTGACTTGTAAGTTACTGGGGAGGTAGATTTAGCCTCTGCCTGGGATATGTATAGCCTGAGCTAAAGAAAGCAGCCTTACCATTTTAAAAAATGACTGGCATTTTCATTGCTGTATGGAGCGATATCATGAAGTGGCTGTCATGTGACCCACGTGACTTATCCCCACCAAAGGGAGATAAGTGCCTTCTGTATCCTTACACCAGTATAGTATTTGTTTTTAATGGTCCAAAGTTTGAGATGAATATCTGTTCACATGCTATGACTGTGTAATAGATTTTAGTATCATTTGACAGAACTGACCTTACAGTTAAATTGTACCTAGATTGAGACATTTTTTTTTTGCATAATGGGTTGCTTTCTTTTGATGTAAAGGACTTCCAAGATTTTTAATCATTTTTACAGATGAGCAAAAATATATATTTTTTATTTTGATGACAACATCATGAAAAGAAAATATGTAAAATATGCATATTTTGTTTGATGAGAATCCCATTTAAAATATATATATTATTTGATGACAGCATCATAAGAAAATAATCTTAAATACATATTTTATTTAATGAGCATCACAAAAACTAAGTTTAAAATATTTTTTTGATGACTACCTCATAAAATACAATGCAAAATAGACTTTTTATTTAATGAACACATAAAATAATTGAAATTGTGCTTATAATTAAGAATATTTGTCAATGTGATAAGGTACAAAGTTTTGAACTAACATACCTTCTTCTGCTTCTTCCTTGCCTTTTCTGACATTATATAGAATCAATTTCAAAAGTATATTTGTATGGTCAACTTCCAAAAGTTTATAAAGATTGACTAGAAAAATTCTATCCTAAAAGATAACATGGTTGAATAACAATTGGTCAATTGATTGATTTGTTTTTTATGGTTTATCAACCTTTTGTAAGTTATTTAAAACTGAAATATATTTTTGGATTGTAAGAATAATTCTTTGTTTTAATTTTTGTTTTTATTGTAATGAATATTGTATTAACAATATTTTGGTGATAATAATGATATTCAGGTACAAGTCTAGTTCTATTATGTAACCCATAGCTGGGAGAGGAGGGAGTGGCTTTATACCTTTCCCAAGGCGTATTTGTGCATAAGTGAATGTAACAAACTGGACTAGAATTCAAACTCAGCTCTTCAATTTCTTATTCCAAACCATTACGCTACCCATACCTCTAAGTTTACTGCACCTGGTATCACCAAGTGGTCATCCATCTAGGTACTGACCAAGCTTGATGTTGCTTAACTTTGGTGATCAGATACGAACCAGTGTTGCAATGTGATATGGCTGTATGCCATAAACATTTGGTTCCAATCTTGAGATGATTACAGAGACGTTATGAGAACTGATTTTTTCCATTCTCAAAAAAGTTGTATAATTCCATGATTATCTGATGTTATTGCAAATGAGAATGTTGAATTTCTAGTGAAGGATACAATGTTTTAGTAGCCAGGTATAAAGCTGATTGGTTTTTCCTGCACATTGCCAGCACTTTTTGTATTATTAACCTGGTTGTTTCAAGAGGAAGATGCTGGAATAGTTTCATTTTGATATGATTTTATTTGTCTAGTTGATTTTCAATTCTGGAAAAGACAGGATATTTTTCTATCCTAAATGGAATTTTCTAAAGCCATATATTAAGAAATAGGCTTGGATTAAAGCTAATCAACACTAAAAATCTTCTATTCACTGATAATCAACACTTGCATTTTGAAAAATAAATTTTTTATTTATTTTGCTGAAATTGTTTAAGCCTTGAAAACTTTTCTTTTTTTTTAATTCTCAGATGCTCCAAATTAATTTTTCAGTTATTTCTCATTTGCTGCTTTATGGATAGCTATTTTTGAGAAGTATTTGTTTTGTAAAATACAATTTTATTTTTTATACTTTGAAGTTAAATGCATTTTTCCTGTTCAATTCATGTGCAAAGATTTAAATGCTATGTTTTTTATATTTTCAAGTAATTTTACATTTACTTCTTTGATGAATTTCAAGGTTGTTTTTATTCTTTGATGTTTATATGCAGAAAGTGAATTTCTTTTATGTTAAGACTAAAATAAAATTTTGTTATATTTGTTCTAGCATTCTGGTTGTATAAAAGATTAAACTATATTTTGTTTTATTTCTTGCACATACAGCTTTGTCAGTGTCATAAGTATGATGCTAGATTAAAAGTGCATATTGTAGGAAGGCTCATATTACCATCAATTGAAGAAATTTAATTTGACAGTTGTCATCAATTGATATAAACTGAAGTGATTGTAAAAATGATGAACAGAATAGACAAGGTATTAAGTGTTGCAGATTTGAATCAACTCACAACAAAGAAAAAGGCAAGAAAGGTTTTTAAATATAAAAATATAGAATATTTTATTTTCATGTTTTTACAACTAAATTTTCATCAGCGTGCCTGAATGTTAAAGTTCTTTGTCTGTTTTTTTGTTACGATGAAAAGAAATGTGATTTCTTTGCATGTATGTGTGCAAAAAAAGTGGCAAAGGAGAAAGCGAGGAGGAAAGTGTAAGTGTCATGTAGCTTGGTTTAGGAAGATGGTAAGTGTCATATAGCTTTGTGAGGGAGAGTGTACATGTCTCGTAGCTTGGTGAGGAAGATGGGTGAATGAGCAAGGGAATCCCTGTTGAGCCATGCTGTAGTGAATTGATGTTGCATGCTGTTGCTCCTTCTCCTTGCTAGTTTTGTCCATTTAGAGACTTTACTTAAATATTCTTCAAAGAGATCATGAATCATTGTTTTTTTATTGGTGGCAGGAATGCAACCCATTGATTGAAAAAATGTTAAATATTTATTTTCAAAGTATTAATTTAATAACAAGAAGGATATGCAAATCCTCTGACTCAGGAACTGTATTTTTGTGATTTGATCATTGACTATCTTGGTGTTTATTTCTGTCTTTGCTCCACATAAGTTTAATAAAAATGAAAGAATTTTTTTTTCAAGATACTAAATCCCCAGGTTAAAAAATCTGATGTGCAGAAAAACTTATACTTATGAACAGTGTCATGGTACAACAAGGCACTTAAGGTCGACCGGAGAAAGGAGATGGGAAAAGGTATGAATAGATTCCTCCCACCCAGTTATTGGTAAAATTGTTGGATTTGTATCTGGAAAAAACTATTCTTATCCCCCCCCAAAAAAAGATGAAAAAGTTGTTAATGCAATATTCACTCACAATTATAATTATTATAAAGTTCAAAATATGTTTCAACATTAAATAACCCACAAACGATTGATAAGCTATAAAGACAAACCAATCAATCAACAATAAAAGCTTATTTTACTAAAAGATTCTAGTTTAATACTATGTTTTTAAAGTAATGAACACTAGTGCTCCATTTTATAACTCAAATGAAAACATTACATGGCTTTAACAAGTAATAAAGTGACCAAAATTAAATGAAAGTTTATACTGATGTTGTAATAGAGTTTAGAAATAATAGTAGTGAATTAAAATTAATATCGTATTGTGAATGTAAATTCATATTATTGATCTTCTAGAAAAAACTTTATTTGACATTGATTAGATAATTGCTCTATGAAACTGGAACCGTCAGATTTCAAATTTCTCTTGATGACTGAAACATTTTGCAGAAATTCAGAGTTTATATAAAGTGAGTAGATCAGCTTGACCATTCACAGATTGGCCAATTCTGAGTTTATATAGAAAGTGAGTAGATCACCTTGACCATTCAACGATTGGCCAATTCTGAGTTTATATAGAAAGTGAGTAGATCAGCTTGACCATTCAATGATTGGCCAATTCTGAGTTTATATAGAAAGTGAGTAGATCAGCTTGACCATTCACTGATTGGCCAATTCTGAGTTTATATAGAAAGTGAGTAGATCACCTTGACCATTCAATGATTGGCCAATTCTGAGTTTATATAGAAAGTGAGTAGATCACCTTGACCATTCAATGATTGGCCAATTCTGAGTTTATATAGAAAGTGAGTAGATCAGCTTGATCATTCAATGATTGGCCAATTCTGAGTTTATATAGAAAGTGAGTAGATCAGCTTGACCATTCACTGATTGGCCAATTTTGTTCTATTGTTTTACAATGTTTGTTGAAAGTTTAAATGCATTACTTTGTAGCACAACACTTTGCACCCACAAAATGAAAATTTTCTTACATTTCATATTTCAAAAGTGGAATGCATGAAATGGGATAAACATTTATTACAAAGACAATTTCTGAGAAATACTAATCTATATCTGATGAGATTAGCAATGTTAATCTCATCAGAAATTGCTAATTAGGATTAATCTCATCAGAAATTACTAATTAGTAATGTCTAATAAGCTTAATATATGGCTATAGCCTGAGCTACAATTTACTCATAGTTAGGGGTGGAAGAGGAGAGACAGATACTGAGTAAGAAGGTAAACATGTTGCCAATCAAAAGTAGAGAGCCATGTCTACTCTTACTATTTACTCAGAGCTAGGATGTTGGGAAGGAGATATGGACTTTGAGGGATGATATATATAAGAGGCTAGACTGCTTGCTAGTCAATGTTAGTAGATTATATTGACCATTTACTGATTGGCTAATTTTGTTTTTCTAAAGTAATTACAACGTAAAATTATCTTTGTAAAATAGAATGAACTGATAATTTTTTAATTGTGTTGCTAATCCATTTTTGTTGTTAACGATAAGTGTTTCAAAAAATAAAAAAAGTTCTCCCAGGATCAAATCTCTCTTGTCTTTCTCTTAAATCTCATTCCTTCTTGTAACCTTTCTTGTATGAAATGAACAAGAAAAAAGATCCCAACTCTTATTTTTGGAGGAGCTTTATAGCTTTTCTTCCTTCCCATAATTCTCTCTTCCAGTAATATCTTTCTATAAAAGAAATCTTTACCTGTTGCCGCTTCTTTCTCCCCACCCTCACCCCAAGGTAAGTAACACTCCATTCTCTTTTCTTCCTTCATTCAAACTACAGGTCCCCATAATCCTAAAAGCTCATTTCAGACATCATCATCTCATGCCCAGGTTGGCACTTTGTGCTCTCTCTGCAGTCTTGGTGTTGGTGCCATTTTATTTCTATCTCCTCCATGTTCAGTATTTACATCCTCATTGTCTGCATTGACCATTCACCTTAACTCCAAAATATTTTGCAGCACACCAACAATGGTCAGATTGTTAGATAATTGCACTCCAGTTACCACCCCTCTTCCCCATTGCATTGTGCACCCTGCATTTGATTTCTGGCCAACTTTTCCTCATCAGTATTCTGGGATATATCTTTCAGGTGCCTCCACTTGGAGGTGAAAAGTGATCTTTGTTGTACCATTTCCTTTCTCTGGTCAACCTTAAGTAGCCTGTTGTACCAAAATATTGCTTCAACAGGTGATATCTCTCCTCTCTTAGGTATTGCTTTCACAGTTTGATGGTGTTGCTACAATATTCCATTTCCTCCTGGCCTGTAAGCTGCTCTGTAGTACGTTTTCAAGTATCACTTGGAAGAGTTCCAAGCAGAAAACCATGCCATTGTCCATTACCACCCCCACTACTGGACCTCAATCAAGAATCAATTTCTCCAGTTCTTCTGTAATCACAGCTGCTGTTTCTGCATGCAATTTCCTCCATATCTCCAGTCACCTAGGACCACAGTCAATCATTGACAAGTACACACCCCTGTGATTATGTTATCTCAACAGCTAACCTTGTCCAATTGTTTGTCATTTCAATCTCACCAGGATCATGCATGTTTGGGGCAGGGTCAATCGATTGACATCTAATGCAGTTCCTGACCACCCTCTGGACTTCCTCTCTTTTTACAAGTGGGTCAACTATTCCCACCAAATATAGAATCCTGTCCACTCCCATATGATGTATACCATTCTAGATTTCTGGTCCCTAGACAGCATACTAGAGCCTCTTCCTCTTCATTGATAACCAACTACTTTTTGTTTACTTGAGTCAATGTATCCGCCTTATTTCTTTCCAAAGGCACAAACACTGCTTTCATTTGTAGTGCAAATTCAGATATCAACTCTCCCAGTATTCCTAATCTCCACTTTATTATCATTTCTCCAGCACCTTTTGTCCATATTCTTCTGCTCTCCTTTACAGTAGAGTTCACCCAAAGTACTGTGGCTGAATCAGTCCTTATTTCCACCTCTCTTAACTCCCACTTTAAAGCAAAATTAACACCTTTTAGCACAGCATCTAATTCAGCCACATTGATGTGATTATAGTCATTCATTTTTCTTAGCCAAGCTGCATCTTCCACGGCCAAACTGCCAATCTCTACAGCTACGCCTGTAGCAATACTGCTAGCATTGCACCACACTATTGCTGTTTTCATTTTAGGGATGTGTCAAGTACCAGCCATGAAGTTCTCTTTCTTCACCTCAGCTAAGATATTCTGCATCATTACAGTGAAAGTTTCATCATTGACTTTATATTCCCAGTCTATCCTGATTTCTCTCCTTTTCCCGTAACTGCATGCCAGTCACAGCCATCCAGCAATGGGGTAGTGCCCCAACATCTTTCCACAGACCGAAAAGATTTCCTGCCTACTCATCTCTCCTATCACCTGTGGATCTTGTTGCCCCTTCTGAACACCAGTTCATCTATTTTTCCTTTCTTCAGCTTAAGGCCCAGTGCTACCCCTCTTTTTAAGGATTCTAGTGGTTTTGCTGTCAATTTGAATTCCTTAAGACAATCCACCATTCCCTTGATCAGTACTTTTGTTACATCATGATGTCATCAATGTAAAAATCAGGGGCTTCTTTTGTCTTATTGCTCTTCATCAGCACAGTTTTTAGGACTGCTGCCATAATTTTTGGTGTAGCACTGAGTTTGAATTATTCCCCTTATAGCGCACCATAGTTTCTCCATGACATGGAACTGCAGGTAGGCTGGCTTAAGGTCCATGATCATAGTTCCTCCTGCCAACTGCCTCCACTTTCTCATCTTTTCATCGCACACATCGATTATGTCACAACACATAACAGTTCAACTCCCAAAAATCTAATACTAGCCTGACTTTTCCTTTTGTTGCTTGGACCATTGCCATCAATGGTAACATTCCTTTTACTTCACTCTTTCATGGCAAGAGAATACCCTTAGTAATCCATCTTTCCATCTCCTTCTCAAATTCTACTCTTTTTTCTTGTTTCAAGGAATTCTTGTTATACTTCACCTTGTTTTTTAATACTGGAGACTCTCCTATCCAATTTCATTCTACAGTCCATTTCTTTCCACTGAGTTCTGCTGTAAAATCCTTGTTTTCATTTTTGCAAGAGTTCGGAATTTGGGCAGCTGCGGCACAGTGTACCTCTCCAAACATCACCTCACCATGTTTTACAGTCACACCTCCCATCTTATTGATTATGTCTATTCTGACAACAATGTCGATCACATTGATGATGCGATCAATGATAATTGCCTCTGTTTTTATCCTTGTTCAAACTACTTTTATCTCCATCTGCCAAGTTTCTTTACATTTTAACTCCATTCTGTCAATTACTTTCACAGTGCCACTCCCATTCCATCCGCTCGCAAGCTTGGGATTAAGCAAAGTGGTTGTGCAGCTAGTATCAACAAGAGCTGCTGCTATCACACTGCCCACTGACACTTCTATGATTCGTAGAGGTCGGTACTGTGCCTCCATTCTGTTATGTGGTAGCTACTGACACAGAAGCTCCCCCTTGCTTGTTTCCTTGACCCTGAGGGCAAATACCTTGCAATATACCCCAATCTCTTTTGTTCTTTGCGGATCCTTACAATCTCTAATTAGGTGTGATCCCCAACATCTATAACACCTAATGCTCAATGATTCCATATGACCTTTTGTTTTCTTTTAGTCCTATGCTTTGTGCAATCATTGCCACTGTTCTGGGTTCCCAAAGTCTTTTGCTGATTAAGAGCCTTGCAGCTGGTAATATTTCACAGAGATCCATGTTTTCTATACTAGGTACTTGTTGCAGCACCACAGATATGTTGTTCAAAAAGTCTGTCACGAAAGCTAGTTTCACCATCTGATCCAATCTTCTCCCTAGATATCCAGCCAGCCCCACCAATCTTTTGATAGTATTAGTGTAGATGTTCACTAATTCCCCAGTCCATTTCACTTTATTGAGATTTTCATAAGCTTCAAAGGGCCCTTCTCGTGAACACTTTCTTCAGTCTGGTCTCTATCATGTCCTCATTCAACTGGTCTTCATCACTGATTTGAGGGTAGAGGCAAGCACATCATACTGCAGAAAAAGTGGAAGGAAACTAGCAAGGTCTGGCACTTTTTGAAGCTTGGAAACCAATTTCACTTTCTTTATCCACACGACTATATCATCTTCTCCGCTAAACAGTGGTATCACATCTCTACCCAATCTCACTATTCCAGAAATATTGCTGAAATAGCTTGTGGTTCAAAAAATCCCAAAAAAATCTCCTAGGATCAGATCTTTCTTGTCCTTCTCTTAAATTTTGTTCCTTCTCACAACCTTTCTCATATGAAACGAACAAGAAAAAATCCCAACTCCTATTTTTGGAGGAGCTTTATAACTTTTGTTCCTTCCCATAATTCTCTTTTCCTGCAATATCTTTCTATAAAAGAAATCACCACCTGTTGCTGCTTCTTACCCCCCGCCCCCCACCACATGGTAAGTGACATTCCATTCTCTTTTCTTGCTTCATTCAAACTACACAATAACTGACTGATTAATAGTTGACCTAATAATTTTTATATAAGATTTATAACATTTTGAAATCTAACATCCATAAAGAAATTGATTCAATATTCATGTGTCCACTAGTGTTCATTAAGAGATGATATTTCACTATATATCCAAAGCCTTTTTAAGCTTTTACAAGCCAATATATTTTACCACTAAGATTAAGAAAACTTATCCCCCTATAATTACCATAATGCTTCAATAAGTAAATTATTATCAGTTAATTATAAAATTTATTAAAATGTTGGTGCAAAAGTGTCCAGCATTTCTAAAAAAATATTTTATTCCGATAAGGGCTGTCTATCCATTTTGAATATCTTGAGAAGCAGCTGTACAGCTTTAATCTAAATTAGCAACTTATCAGAGGGGATCTTATGAACAGACACTCACCTATGGATTTACTCAGTTGGCGGTGAGAAGCTACTGAGTGAACTTTGGTGCTGTGTGAACATTGCATTCATAATAACCACACCTTCCTGTTCTTCACATCTTGTGGAAGATATTTTGGCAAAACTTTGCATTACATCATTAAGGCACCATTGCTTGAAGCAGGCTATTTAAAGCAAATAAATTAAATAGCGAAATAATTTCTGGAGAGACTTCATAACATCATTATTCAGCCATTAAAGTATTTTCCCTAGCTTTTTATGAGCCTACACTACCTTTTAACCTTATGGCTATACCACATCATGTTGAAATGCCGCTTCCTATACAATCACCAAAGTTAAGCAAGATTGAGCTGGTCAGTACCTAGATGGGTGACAATTTGCGAATACCAGGTGCTGCAAGCCTGGATATGCAGATGATGTAATAGATAATGGCTCTAAATTGTTAATTGGCAAACCAAGTTCCAATTCCAATTGGGTTCATTATATTCACTTACATGCAAATCCCCTTGGGAAATGTATGAATCCACTTTTTCTCCCTTCCTCTATGGGCTAATTAGTAGAATTTGTATCACTAAACAATTATTATTTGAAAAAATTCTTATAGCATAATTGTGCATTTTAATTTCAATAAATTTTTCACAGAAATTTACCATATCTTAAACTTGTTGGAACTATTGATCATGGAGCAAAACAAGTGACAGTCTGAAGATGACAAGTCTAGGGAACAGATGTGTATTTATGGACAGTGGTACTCATGACAAGGCAATAAAATTGCACAATTATCTAAGCATTTGAAACCCTACCAAAGTTCAATGTAAATCTATCAGTTAAAAAATACAAGTCAAGAATATCAATATATATAATAAATTATGTTACTTCAACAAGATTATCTTCAATTACAGATGTCCAGATGGTGTAATGCATAGCAGCTCAAAACAAGAAATCAGAGAACCAAGTTCAATTTCAAGTGAGGTTCATACATTTACTTACACACAAATACACTTGGAAAAGGTATGAATTAACCCCTTCTCTTCCAGCTATGATTTAAATAGTAGGACCTGTACCTGGAAAAATCATTGTTATTTTAAAAAATTGTGATTGGAATATTCACTTGCAAAAAAAAATTATTCTTACAATCTAAGGTATGTTCTGGCTTTAAATAACCTACAAAGGGTTGATAAACCATAAAAAATAATCAAAACATGCTATCTTTGTTATATTTTGACAATATAATGCATGAACATATGGACACATGAACACATGAACATATTCTTTTACTATAATGATAAAAATTGACAATGAAGACAAGAAGAAAATTTAAACAAAAAAGTGGGTGTAACAAAAAAAGAATATATCCATAAAATTGTAATATCTAAATATAACATTACTAACTAAAAAGATTACAAAACTAATTTATCATCAAAGCTAAGATAGAGGGTAAAAATGTGCACAATTAAAAATGAAAACTCAAAACCAAATGTCACCAACCACTCCTGCTTACAAAGAGATGGCTGGTAGGCCTTAATGTAAACAGATTCTTTTACAAAATTATGACAACATAAGTATCACCAAAATAAAACCTTTTAAAGTACATGATCTCAGACTATAGTAAAGCATAGTCTTTTACATGTTTAATTGATAAAAAACAATAAAAAGACAATCTTTTAACATACTATAACACTACAAAATCATCTTTTAGTGTTTCAACATCAATAAAATCCTCCATGAAAAATGAATATTTTTAATTATCTTTTAAATTTTTCATTGAGACATTCTGAAAGTATAATGACATCACAAGAAAATATATTTTAATAAGTTACTGCACAAGAACTTTGAGAAGGCAAGTGAAAGCAAGTAATGAAAGAAGGTGCTGATTAGGTTGAAAACTGCACCTTCCTTGCTTTTGTTGATGGAAATTTGTCAATCACAACTGCTCAACATTGAGCTCAACAAAAACTGTCACTGACAAAATTTTACACTGACAGTTCATGTTAAATTTTGCCAGATGATTCGATGCTTAATGTCTAATTAAGGAATGTACAATTTATTTGCTGAGCATTCAATGGCATTGTAGCACCCATCTGAGTAGTGTCCATGGCCGATTCACTACTTTTCATGTCCCAGAATTGCTATTGCTGTGGAATATTTCAAATGTGGGAGCACTTCCAATCTCACATCCATGATTGTTTGGTGAATTGCATTTGCACCATGAGGACATGCAATGTCTCACAGCAAAATTGCCAAGAAAGTTCCTTGCTTCAAAAAAAAAGTAGTCTTTTTTGTTCAAATGCATTATTCAAACAATCCAGTTGCTCATTGTATAACAATTTATTCAATATCTAGTAACTTATAATCAACTTATAATCAACAATTCCCCTTGAATCCCACCAAATACAGAACTTTTTGACTGTTTTGTGCATCAGTAACTTTCTTCTCTGTCAAATGAAATG
>OZ038480.1:32961052-33043552 GCA_964036315.1 Acanthosepion esculentum | reverse complement strand
CTGCAAATGCATATTTCAGCATCACTGAGAAGACAAGGGCAAAAAAGGACAGGGGCCATGACACAATCTTGCTTGGTGCCATTTGTGACATTAAAGGATTCTGACATCATACCATCAGACATGATATTAGTTTTCATTCCTTCATGAAAGGAGATGATGACCTTTAGCATGTTTTCAGGGGTGCCGAGTTTCCTCAAGACTTGCCAAAGAGCCGCTCGATTCACAGTGTCAAAGGCCTTCGTCAAGTCCACAAACACCATGTACAACTCCTGGTTTTTCTCGCAAACCTTCTCTGCAACTTGACGAAGAGAAAATATAATGTCAATGGTGCCACGACCCGACCGAAAACCATACTGTGATTCAGGATAGATGTCGTCAACAAGGTGTATAATGATTCTGTTTAGAATCAGTCTCGCTAGGATTTTGCCTGCAATTGAAAGTAGTGATATCCCACGATGATTATCACAGACACACCTGGAACCCTTGTTTTTGTAGAGGTGTTTGATAGAGGCGTCTTTATAATCCTGTGGGACACAGCCTGCCTTCTATATCTCCACGAAAAGGAGATGTAACCTTTTTACCAACTTTTGGCCACCATGCTTATACACTTCGGGTGGAATAGGATCCTTCGGAGAAGGAGATTTTCCATATGAGATTTGCTTGATGGAGTCAATTACCTCTTGATAAGTAGGTTCAAAAGACAACTCCGGAATTTCATGATTTTGTTCAATTGATGTGATGGCTTCCTCATCAGTAACCGAAGTGGTGTTTAACACAGTTTCGAAATTCTCTTTCCAGCGATTTAAAATGTCTGACTTATCCGTCAAGAGAGTTTCACCATCTGCTGTGGAGATAGGACCAACACCACTTTTCTGAGGACCGAAAATGCTCTTGAGGCCAGCATAGAAAGCCTTTAGATCCTTTCTATCTGAAGATTCTTGGAGTTCAGTGGCCTTTTCAGACCACCAACGCTCTTTCATGGCTCTGAGAGCCCGTTGAACCTGACTTTTGCACTTCTTGTAAGCGATCTTCTTATCGGACGAGTTCTTGTCCTCAATCCATGCTTTATGAGAAGAGTGCAATTGATCTATAAGCTGCTGAACTTCTGTATTATTGTCATCAAACCAGTCTTGATGTTTACGATATGGCAGGCCGAGAACCTCCAAGGATGTAGAATATGTTGCATCACGCAGAGCCTTCCAAGATCATTCGACAGCATTGGTAATATTTACAGAATCAAGTGCAGCATCAAGTTTGTCAGAGAGCTCAATTTTCGTTTCAGTCGATTTAAGAGGCAGTACGTTAATGCACTTGGTCACTGTAGATTTTATAATCCTTCGCTTTTGCAGATGCAGTATGGCTTTACTTCGAAGTAGAGCGTAATCTGATAGATAGCATGTTGTGTGGAATGAACGCGTTATCTTAAAATCTTTTGGTGAAGACGTAGTCGATCAGATGCCCGTCTTTCGAATGAGGATGCATCCACGTGGTCTTACGACAGTTGGGTTGCTGGTAGAAGGTATTTAGTGATACTAAGGTCAAATTCCTTGCAGATAGTGAGAAGGCGTAATCCATTAGAATTCACATGACCAATACCATGGCGACCTAAAACACTCTTCCAAGAATGATAATCATTACCAACACGAGCATTGAAATCACCTGTAAATACTAATTTATCCTTATGTTGGACTTTGGAGATGACATCCCGAAGAAGATTGGAAAAATCATCTTTTTCTTCATCTGAACAACCTAAGGTTGGCGCGTAGCAGCTAACCATCGTCACACGGGTGTTGCACTCCAGATTAAGGGTTAATTCCATTATGCAATCAGATACACCTTTAGGTAAGGAAGGCAGTGAGCTAGCAAGGTCTGACTTGATGGCAAAGCCAACACCAGACTGGCGTGGCTCTTTCTCAGTCTTACCAGCCTGTTGCCATAAAAATACATATCCGCCTTTTTCTTCCCTAAGCTGAGAATTACCAGCCAGATGTGTTTCACTAATGGCCGCTATGTCGATGTTATATTTCTTTAACTCGAGTGAAACAAAAGCTGTTTTATGCTCTGGTGCAGAATCATTGTCCTGAAGAGTGCCATCATTCCAAGATCCAAAATGGAAATTCTTTATTCTGATATTCCTTGCTGTTTCGACCGCTTTATTGGATAACTAGACAGCTGCAGTGGGCTGCCAAGTCACTGTGTGATCAAGCAATGTTTAGGGCTCCTTTATTATATCCCATAATAGGGAAAGCAGTGCAATCCTAAATAGGGCTGCATTGTCACCGATGGAGGACACGGACATCACAATTGCTCATGGGTTTGAAAGAACGGCCATCACCTATCGGTCTGCCACTGTGTAGAGCTCCAGCTAGAGCCTTCCAGTAATATCCTTTACCTGACCCCGTCGCCTTCACTCTCTTGCTAGTGGACCTTGCAAGTGAATCTGTGTTGATAAGAACGAATCAAGGTAAACCGCCAGAAAACCCACACAAGTAATTTGATTAAAGTGGTGAAGGCTTGTGCAGAACCATCCACACTTTTCGGAACTATTGATACACTTAGTCAGTGTAAATAAAAGCCACAGACGAAGCAGAAAATATACATCAGGCTTTTCGTGTAAGAGTTTTCCATCTCCTAGACCAATCGTGTTCTATAACACTAAAGAGCTTGGTCAGCCGTGGTAGACACTATTTGCCCATAGCTGGGACCCTAACAGGTGCTACCACCCCGGGTCACGGTGGACCTGGGAACAACAGCAATTAAAAGGTGGTTCCACGCTCCTCAAATCCTCTAATCTCCCGATGAGAAGACTTGCTGCCGGATGTAGTTTACTGTCATACCCAGGACATTACGTGAGAAATTTAGAGGATGGGTGAAGACCAGTGCTTCCCGTTACCCTTAAAAATAAGGTACAGTAGATGAGCAACAAAGGTACTACTTCTACCCAATGCCCCCTAAACACATAAAAATGTTTTTTTTTTGTTGGATGTCGGAGTAATAAACAGTTCGAAATTAAATGTGTCGATATACATTTTAAATAATATTAATAAAATAAAATAAAGAAATAAGATTATTGGAATATTTTATAATTATTGTTAATGTTGTTATATCTGTGTATGTGTGTGTATAAATTATTTATAAGTTAAGAGAAAATTTATTATTATTGTTGTTGTTGCTTAAAAAAAAATTTGAACGCTAAAAAATAAAAATAGACAAATTGATAGCAGTAAAATAACGAAATAAAATAACGTTATAATTGGGAACGCATTCCATTACATTACAATAAAATTGAAATTACGTTACTTTGCAAATAAAAAATAAGAAAATGTTGTAAGGAATTAAAATTCATACTAAATGTTATAAAAGAAACTTTAAATATAACTAATAATATTAATAATAGAAAAAAAGAATCGGCGATAATGAGCCACTAGTCAAACAAAAAAAATGAACATTAAAAAAACCCCAAAAAACCCCAAAACATGCTTTCCACTAATTCCGAAAATTACGCCCACTTTCGTAAAAACAACAACACATAAATAAATATTATGCTTATTATAAATTAATTAAAATTATTCATGCCACTAATTAGTCTAATAAATAAACTTATATAACTCTTTCTTTAGCGAGTAATTTCACTAGCGAAACAACGATTTTTTTAAAATAAAATAGATAGAAAGAAAAAAAAGAAAAATCATTGTATACCACGACTAAAGATAAGTAAACATGTACAATAAAATTATAAATTACATATATTAAATACTGTAAAATATCATAAATAATAAACAAGAAAATATAATGTATGATCAAAAATAAAATAAAAATGTCTGTCTATATTTCTGAGATGAGGTATTATGTACATTATTTACATTATTCGGACTATTGTCCTCATCTTTGTCGCCATATTTATTACAACACTTTCGGCCGTTGTACGCTCCGGCCTTCTCCGGGTGGTTGGAATGTCAAACTGAACCCTTTATTTCGCTCACTGGGGTAGACTGTTCTAGTTCCACATGCCATGTTTAATGGATGTCAGTTATCAGTTATCTCTTGTTAATTATCCCACTGAAAGTTTTCCACTGCCTTAACTGGGTATTGAACTCACACTCTTTGGGTCCTGTCACTGGATCTAACCAACGCCTTTATCCACTGTGCCATGTGTCCTCAAGTTCAATACCCGGTTAAGGCAGTGGAGAACTTTCAGAGGGAAAATTAACTGGAGATAACTGATAACTGACATCCATTAAACATGGCACGTGGAACTAGAACAGTCTACTCCTGTGAGCGAAATAAAGGGTTCAGTTCGACATTCCAACCACCTGAAGAAGGCCGGAGCATACAACGGCCGAAATGTTGTGATAAATATAGCGACAAAGATGAGGACAATAGTCCGAAAAATGTAAATAATGTAAAAAAAAATGTGTATGTGCATAGGTATATAAAAGTATACCTACGCACATACATATACCCATATACATATATATATATATATATATATACCTTTATATACATACATACATACACATATACGCATATGCATATATACACACAAAGAAATAAATATATCAACCTCCACAGCAACATAAAAAAATAAATATATATATACATATATAAACACAGACATATACATACATACATATATATATATATATATATATATATATATATATATATATATATATACACATATACAAACATATACATAAAAACACATACATACATATACATAAACACACACACACACATACAATTGGAATTATGATACCTTTAGTAAATGACCATTTTGATCTACGAATTTTCATTTTAAAATTCACAGGATTTTCAAACTGTTTCTGATATCGGCTTGTAGTGTACCCTACAAGTCAATACGAGAAACAGTTTGGTTAGAAACAGTTATTGTTAAAATTAAAATTCGTACGTGAAAATGGTCATTTACTAAAGGTATCGTAATTTCAATTGTAAAGTAAATTTGCTTTGTTTATTTTGAATAAACATAGTGCGTTCTTTTGTGAGTAAGTTTTAACATATTTCAAATTCTATGTTGTGTTAATACAACTCACCTGGATTATACCAATGCATTGCTACCTATATATATATTGATGATACATTCCAAAACACTTATCTTAGTGTTTTGGAATGTATCATCAATGCTAACTAAAATCTACTTTTGTTTGATAATGGTTTTATAATTGCTTGTAGATTAATAATCAACAGTTGTGTTTTGTTACATTTTAAATCTTGTATGGACTTTACGGCCCTTTATTATCACTAGGATAATATTGTTAGTATATGTGTAGGTTTATGTATGTATATGTATATGTGTATGTATATATATATATATATATATATATATATATATATATATATATATATATATATATATATATGTATATATATATATATGTATATATATATATGTATGTATGTATGTATGTATGTATATATATATGTATGTATGTATATATATATATATATATATGTATATATATATATATATATGTATATATACATGTGTCTGTGTATGTGTGTATATATGTATATATATATTTTATTTATTTATTTTTTATGTTGCTGTGTAGGTTGACATATTTATATTTATTTCTATGTATGTATATATTCATATGTTTATATGTGTATGTATGTATGTATATGTGTATATATAGGTATATATATGTATATGGGTATATGTATGTGCGTAGGTATACTTTTGTATGTTTCTATCTGTAGTGAAGAATGTGTGTACACATACATATGTATGTATTTTTTTTTTCACATATTGTTATATATTTGTACTTGTGTATGTGTACTAATGCGTATATAAGTATATATGAGATATTTATATATATTTTTGTGTGTTTAGGAGTTTTCTTTTTTATATATTAGATAGTGTTATTTTTAAGTGTTATATTTTGCCTGGACATTTGAATTTGTTTTTTTCTTATTTGTGTATGCATATATATTTATTTTTCTAACCATTTCTATATATTTTAGTGTCCTTTTTCCTTATGTTGTTCATTGACGAATATTCTAGCCATATCAAATTTTATCTATTCAGCCATTTTTATATATCTTTGCATGTATAAGTTATATTTTAATAGTATGTTTGATTTTGTTTACTAACACTTTCCCGTATCATCACTTCAAATGTATCTAAGTTGTAACGAAGCTCAAGGAACATTAGATTTTAACGTTTATTCTAACATAATTTTTGGCCTTTCAATAAAAACAAAATAAATAACAAAACATATATATTTTTTCCTCAGTTTCTTCTTTAAATAATTTTATAACTTTTTAAACTTAATACAGATTAAATTTAAAATTTAAAATTGGTAATTTTGAATTTTATAGTAAAATTTAATATTAATTAGTTAGAATGAATTCTATTTTAGTCTAACCCTAACATTAAAGCATTAATTAATTATTATAACCAATGTTCATTGTCAAGTTTTTTGAATTCTCAGATACTTGTATTTTGATTAGTCATTCGAGCTTATGTAATAGTGTTTCCTCTAGCGAGGGGTGTTTGATTGATTTGAATCTTTTAAAACCCTTTATTCTACATTCAACACCATCACTTGATAAGACACCAGAAGTGTTGAAACAAAATGGCTTTTTTTTGTAGTGATTTTATAACATATTTATGTTATAATTTTCGAATAAATAATTATATTTGCCCTACTCTGTATTGAGCACTCTTTTAAGAATAGTATTTTTTGGTTATTGGAATTTATTCCATATACACCAATCCTATACTTGGATATATAGACATAACATAGACAGTATTTATTAGCATAGTTCACATTTCTCTCTCACAAAATCAAACTTGGATAGAGAAAGTCATTATAAAACAGGTAAGGACTATTTCCTGTCCATTTAATATTGCTATTTTTAATGAAGAGGATAAGTGTAGAGGGAGTAACCATGTTTTCAAATCTTTCAGTTTTGCCTGTTTGTCTTGGACACCCAAAAGCCATCAGTTTGTACATTGCACTAATGCAGCATACAAACTGCTGGCTCTTTATAAGATTTGAGTTCAGACCTAGCTCAAAGCTTTTTCATTGCTCTTTCTACCATTATAAAAATTCTATAATAATGATTAATAATTTGCTTTTTTAAATCTTAACAACTTCAGGTCCATAAAACTTTGTGGTGTGGTCTATTCCTTCTAAAACCACAGCTTGGACTTCCTTCATGATGGCATTGAGAATTTTATAAGCAGTAGACTAAAGAATGGAAGAAAATGCAATTTGAAGCTTTTCTTAAAATTCATGTTGATTGTCATTTAAGAATTTATAGAATAAATCTGTAGACCTAGTTGTTCTCTGTTTCTATAGAATGCCTGTCTTTGAGTAATAATAGCAAGTTTGTATTTCAAACATTTGGCTTGTTTTGGCTTGTGTGGCACTTTTAGTTTTCATAGATTGCTTAACTATTGTCATCCTATGTAAAAGAAAGTTATTATTATTTAATCTATTTAATTTATACCTGGGTGAGAGAAAAGATGGATTCATGCCTTTCCTAAGGGAATTATTGCAAAAGTGATATGCAACAGACTAACCCAGAATTTGAACTCGGCTCACTAGTTCCACTTTGCTGGCTTTGTTGAATTACTGATCCCACCAGATTATGCACTCTTTCACAAAAACTGTAATTGAGTCTACTCAGTATAGTTGCATTACAAACCACAGGTTGGCTCTGTTAATGTTGAAGATACACAAAGGTGCCTAAGTAAGGATTAGCTAGTCACTCTTGCAAACATGTGTACTTGGAAATGAGCAATCAACCATTATTATTATTATTACTACTACTACTAGTGTATCCTTGCTGTAAAAAATGACAGCATTTTTTAGAAAGTTTTAATAGTGAGATGTAAGGAAACAAAATTCTTGAAACAATATATTGAGATTAAATAAAGTGGAAATAAAGAGTTTATAACTAAAATAGAGGCCAATGAACTGTAATCCATTCCCTTTATATTTTTAAACATTCAATGGTATCTATAAGTAATTTACTCCTGGTATCAGTTTTTGCTCAATATCTTTTCATGTTAAAAATTTTATTGTTTAATATAACAGTGAAATGGAAATATTTCTTGGAAAAAAAAAGATTATCAACAGAATGACAAAGATGGTGACAACAAAGCCTATTTTAAGACAAAGTTGAAGCAAGATGATCACTTAATAGACAAAGGTGCCTGAGTGCCTCATATGAAAGGCTTGAACAAATAAGACTGCAAAGAAGTGTAATATTAAAGAACTGAATAAGAAGTGTACTATTAAAGAAATGATTAATGAAATGGTTCACTTTCCTCAGGAATCTATTTTATCAAAATGCAGATAAACATTTTATTTGTATAGATTATTAAATTGACTAAGGGAAGTAATCACTCATAAATTTACCAACTTAAGTTGATTTACCTCACTTCCCACTGCAGATGGGACAGGAAATATATAAATAAATACACGGTAAATATATAAATAAATACACATTGATAATTATTATATGATTTGGTTGAATGACCAAATATATCTGAAGTGACAATGGCTTATGTAAGATTGTTTGGCTGTTAGTCTAGACTAGTTTATACTAGGGTCATTGATAATTTATGATATTTTTTCACTTTATAATAGGCCAGTCAGAATGTGAATCTATTATAAGTAACAGAATATTTGTACTTTGGTATTAACATTTGTATAAAGAATTTGTACTTTGCTATTAACATTTGTATACAGAATTGTCAACTGTTCACCTTTGAGTGGAATGGTGGCAGTGTCAATGGCAGTAGTGGTGATTACCAGAAGAAATAACACTTATGCTTGCAGTCATTGGAGCACTGGGAATGTTTCCAAATACTTGGGAAGAAACTGAAACAGAGACCTAATGAAAAATTAGGGTAGTGAAGACCACAGATTATTGAGTTTGGCAAGTGTTAGTGATTTGTTGTCATTTTAACCCCACCTGATATAAAGATACAAAACAAATAGTGATAATGATAATAACAAAAATAATATTAATGAATTCACCACCTTGACTGGCCAGACTATCAAGCAACAATCTGGCTTTGCTGATCACAGCATGCTGTTTTATCCATTAAATGTTCCTGACTGACTGGGTGGGCAGGCTTTTGTACTGTTTCCAGCACCATTGCAAGTTTTGAATTCAGAATAGTCCTGCCCTTATGGGTTTGTCAAAATTTCCTGAAGGTTACTCAGATTGACAATCACTGGATGAAACCTGGATGGTACAATGGCTGGAACACTGTCATAGCAGCAACAAAGATGGGGACAATAGTATTATAATTATCTATACAGTGTTGAAAAATAATTTTAAAAAATTAAAAAGAAGCTCATTATCATCATCATCATCAGTCCCATAGCTTCGTGTGGTCATCAGGTCATTGCACAGCTGAGCACCTAACTAGTTCTCTTCTCATATCCCTGTCGAAAGCTGGAGAGGTATTTATTTATGCATAGCATTGCTTTGGTAAATAGACCTGGTGGAGCCCATCCCTCTTCAGGTCAGACCACAACCATTGTCCTTTAACTTAAAGGCTTGCCTTGGTCATGAACACACGGTCATTGATTCACCAGAAAAGTCGTAGATAGTTCATATCAGTCAGTTATGCAATGATTCATGACTGACTAGGAAGAAGATTTTCCTGCAGTAGGTTGCCATTTCTTTCTACGGTAGACTGGTTGCCAACCAATGTTATAGGACCCAGTGTGTTCTGCTATTAACAACCCATAGCTGGAGAAGAGATCTGCGTATTTGAGTATCAAGGTTCAAGCAAGCAAGGGTATTTGTGCGTAGGTGAATATAACGAACTCGACAGGAATTCGAACTCAGTTCTCCGATTTCTTATTACGAGCCGATATCCATTTTTACACCACAACGCACATCCAACACATACAGATCACCTCATCATAATTCTAATTAAAATTGATTGAAGTTAGTCAATAAAAAACAAACACTAAAACTTAATTTAAAAACAGTGTTGTCGACAGTTGTAAAATTATTAACTATCAGACGTATCTGAAGGCCCGGGTGTAACTTAATTCTATGCATATAAAAAAAAAGTAAAAAGAAAATTATTTCCAAGGAAGATGATTAAGAATCGAGAAAGTTCTGAAACTTCCCAGACTCGTAGAAGGCCAAATTATGATTTTTATTTTATTGTCATTAAGTACTTAAAAAAAAAAAAATACATGATGAATCGATATATTTGGAAATTTGGCCGTTCTTATTTCCGAAGCTTTCTGAAATTTATTTTATTTTTAAATAAAAGAAAACTTATTTAACCGCCACAAATCAAACTGATATTGTTTGTTCATAAAAACAAACACACACACACACACACATACACACACACACACAAAACAAAAAACAAAAAAACAAACTCTTGTCTTCTTAATCTCTGTTTTTAAAAAACATTTTTTTCAATAGGTTTCAAGCCAGAACTTGTCGTCTGCGATTAGATTAAGTGCGATATCTCAGAGAGGGATTAATGGATAGCTTTATTTTTTTTTTTTTTAATTTATTGTTGAATACACGTTTATAATAAAAACAATAAAAATAACAACAAAAAACGTGGCGTTGAATTTTGGCCTTTAATCTGGCCAGCTGATCTGTGTTGCAATCTTCGTCGTGTTTTACGCCAGACACCACTTGGCAACATCGGTGAAAAGAGAAAGCACCCGGGCCTTGAGATACGTTCTGATAAATTCTGTGATAAATTAAAACAACACTAGTAACAGTAGTAGTGCCGCCTTCTGACCTGTCCAGTTTAAATCAGTTTCGTCCACTTCACTCATGGAGAATAATGTAAGTATGACAATTTTTAAAAAAACCTCTATTGTTAATTAATTTCTATTATTTGTCGTGACGATGAATAATTTAAAAAAATAGAAAAGAAAAAAATATCCGGTTATCTGCTTTTTTAATTGCTAAACGCAATATAAACAAACCAAACATTGATGATGCTGATAATAATAAAAAGTTAAAAATATCTTCTTAACTTCCATAAATTAAAAAAATAAATAAAAATAGTTAAATGTTTTAAAAATGTAAATTCACCTACTTTTTCATCTTTTTGTAAATTCGTCGTTTTTTTTTTTTTCTAGGATGTTAAAAACAAAAATAAATGAGAGAGAAATTTAAAAATCAAGAGATCAGTTTACTTTTTGTCTTATCATGTCAGGAAAGTTTCGTGTTTGCTTCGGTTTCTTTCCTGGAGTTGAAAGAAGGCATGTTTTCTAACACGCATAGGGAAAATAAATTTTAGTTAATTAATTTGATTACAGTTAAATTTGTTTACTGTTCAAAGAAGCAAATTTGTAGAAATAAATTTATTTTAAAAAATATCATTGATGTTTTAAGTTTGTTTTTGTTCGAGCGTTTAAAAAATTTTAAAATGTTTTATTTTTATTTCTTACTTTAAAACACTTTTTAAATAAAATGAAATGTACTTTGCAGTTTAAAATTAAACTTTATTTTTACCCACTTACTGTGAATAAAAAAGAAATCGCTGATAAAATATTTAAAAAATACGGAAAATATTTTGATCTTTGAATGACTTACGATGAAAAGTACATGATTTGTATCTTTACCACGTATTGAGTGGAGGTACCTAAAGCATGCGGATTTTTATTTAATACAATTCATTGGTACCTAAGTTAGCAACCCATTGATTCATTTATTTGCAGAAGAAACGAAAAATAAGGAAAAGTTTATTTTTTCATAAACCAGAACAAGCATTTTTTTTTTATTGGACACTGAGTACGACACAAGGCCAAAAGTGGCGTTTAAAAGATTGGTAAAATAATTTCACACAACTGTATAAGACCTTGCCTGTATTGAAAAACAGCATTCGACTTTGCTTGGATTCGAACACCGATATCTTGCACCTGTGTTAAAAATACGAAACTACTTTACCCACGAGGCAAACCTGTCTATTTTTTGCCGCGTCTGTATTGATTTTGTTTTGTTTGAGTTTTATTACTTTTCTTGAATGTCAACACGTCACGTTTTAAAAAAATAACCTGATGAAGTGAATTGATAAAGTTGTTAGTTTGTAGAAATCAAATAAAAATTGCTCAATATTTCTTTACACTAAAATTTAAAAACAGAATAGAAAAGACGAAAAGATAATTTTAAAGTTTTGCTGGTTGTTTCAGTCACGTGACTACTTTCGGACCTGTACAGTAAATGTAAATGTGTTGTTTTTCCTAATTTTTTTAAGGTGGTTTTCTTAGTTAAGAAAATGTATCTTCTTTTAACTCTTTAATAACTCGAAGACTGTTATGGTAAGAAATTCTTCAAAGATAAAAATTGCAGTTGTCTGTGTGCGAATGTGTTTCTTATACCATTCATACGCACACACAATTGTAACTTATGGATGTCGATTTTATTCGGAAGATTAGTTTTTCAATTTTTTTTTTTTTTTTCTAATTCTTAACTTTAACTTTGCTAGGATATTTTGAATGCATGCATCATAAAATAAACAACCTCTTCTTTTGACTCATTAAAATCTGTTTTTCTTTCTTTTTTTTTTCGCTAAAAAGTAGAGAAAAAAAATAATGCACTTCTCTTAAGAAGAGGGGTGGAAGACGAAAATCAAATTTTTCATTTTGGTTATAAATGAATAAAAACATAATTTGAAATTACAATTTTTATTTTTGGTTTTAATAACAAAACAAGTAATAACTTCTCTCCCTCTGTGTGTGTGGCCTTCGCCAAAGACTAAGTTAAATGGTCATTGCGGTCAAGTCCGAGGTCGCAACACTCATCAATATCAGGCACATATGCCAAAGGAAAGCCAATATTTAATTTTTTGCTGCAATATCCTTTTTTTTAATTGTATCCCCATCAAATACACTGTAGTATGCTGGTAATTGCTCACTAACATACATCAAGGAATATGAATCCCCTTCCACACGAAAAAAGTTTTTTAGACTTTTAGTTTTTTGGTAACAGACCCCTTTTTATGCTGTTTAGGGCGCTACGACCACTTCCTAACAGTAAGTAACAGCTGGAATCACAATGAACAGAATATTGAACGGAATCCGTCATAGTTATTATTGATTGATCAACTAGTAATTAATCATTTTTTTAAATATTACCTTGCTTTAACAAATAAAACAAGATGAAAAAAAGCTACTTTTCTTTACTAGTTCGGATTCTTAGTTTGAGTTTTTTACACATTCATTTATTTATTTTCAATCATTTTTGCACCATAGGTAATTTATTTTTCTCACTTGCAAGATTTACACAAGTTAAACTTGAATATTTTTCGTAATTTCAAGACAGTGCCTTTAAAATCCCTCAAAAGAAAACCAGAGTAGTCACTCTTAGGGACGACGTTCTGAAGCTTGATTTCGGTTAAACCCGCTGCGTGAAAATATGTTGAAATTGCAAACCTGGAGAAAGTTGTATTTTTTTATTTATTTTTGAAAATACAATTGCCTTAAACAGGAAAAAAATGTTTATTTTTATGTTATTTTTTAACCCGCCATTTTTACCGCATAGCTTGTTTCATTTTTGGAGAGGTTTTTTTTTTTTAGAAATACAATAGATATTGGCAACAGGATAGTTACATAATATCTTCTTTTAATTACCGATAAAAAAATAAAATTATGCTTTGTTACGCCAGATGTACATAAAGTAATTCTTTTAGTTTTTAATACGTGAATTAACTAATCGTCATTTTTTTTATTTAGATTTTTGTTTTAAAACTTTTACCTACACTACATGAGTTTTTTGGTACTGAGAGTTTTTTTTACACAGTTCAAGACTTCAAAGACTAGCAAAAAGTGACATGGAAGTAAGACTCCATAAAAAAGTAACTAAAAAAGTAGAAATTCCTATTCAAATTTGAACTTTGAAGGTAGTTAAAAGAAAAGTTTAAAGAGCTGATTTCTTTACCAGATGAATAGAAAAACAAGTATTATTTTTCTATTCAGTCAATGAAAATAATCGTTACTTTTTTTTGTCATTTCACTTTAATTGAAAAATAAGACTAAAGAGTGAACTTCATGCAACCAAACTAGGACGACTAACTTCCCTACTGCGTGGAAACTTAATCTCCCGATAGAAATATAATAATGACAAAGTGTTCGCATGTGGTTGGTTGGTTGGTCCTCTTTTTTGCGTGTTAGACGTGGATCTTCTTTCTAATACATACGCACACAAACACACAAGGGTCAACAAAGCACACGTTCAAGTAAATAGCCAATGAAGAAATATGGAAAACATCTTTTTACAGTTGTCTGCATTATGCCTCGTAAACTCGTTTTGCAGACCAATTTAAGTATAGCCATCCCTAGGCGCTCTAATAGTGTAGAAATGTGCCAGACTAAGCTAAATTAGTAATTTTATACTATAGTCAGTTTAACTTTAATTTTATTTTTACATATTTTCGACCTGAAGTAGTTTTCGATAATTTCCAATTTTCAAGAATTGTTATAGTTTTAAACTCTTTTAGATTTAAACTTTTTAAGTCAAAATCACAAAAAACGTATAAATATTTGAATAATTCAATAATCCAATTAGTTAAGGAAGAAGCCTTAAGGGCTTAACAAACTTAAGGCTTTGAAGCGAAATGTTAGACTACTTTGTGTGAATTAAACAAACGCTCATTTTATTTTTATGAATTTTTAGTAAGTTTCTCTTATATTTTAGAATGCGTCATCATGTCCTGTTGAATGCACTTTTAAAAATTTATTCATGTCGTCATTTTAAAGACTAGTGATAAAAGTAGTAAAAGTTTCTATTTTTCAGCTGCGTTCGTTCCCATTGCTTAGCGTCTTGTAATAGTTCAAATTTCACATCATTATTGAACATTTAAATTTTAATTTCTAAGCTCACATTGAACTCTCTGGTTAGTGATATGATAATGTTTCAGTCCTAAAATCATTCCTGGCCCCAGGGTCAGTATCTGAAGAAGGCTTTGTTGGCGACCCAGCTGTTATTTTGTAGCAGCAGCATGTTTATGAAACATTGAATTTTTAAAGAAAAATAATCGGTACCGCCACGGGCTTTCTAACAAAAACACGAAAAACATTTTTAATATTTTTTAAAATAAATGCCTTTTAACTTAAATTTCGGTTTTATTCTGAAAAAATAATCTATAATCCGGATTAAAAGAAAAAATAATTTCCTTAAATAAACTTAGATATTTTTAAAGCAAACAACAAATTTAAAAATAAAATTCTCTTTAAAATCCAATACTTGTCCTAGAGACGTCTTTCAAACAAAGTCTATTAGTTAATTTAAGGGTTAATTAACATTTAATTGTATTTTCTAAATTAAAAGTAATGCTTACTTTTTACTTTAAAACAGAATGAAAATAACATTTTTTTTATTTACGCAATTTACGCTTGTTAGTCAAAGCCTAAGCCCCTTACAAAAACTAAAAAGTTTACCCGTTCGAAAAATCGCGGAGGACCAGCAGTTCAATAATCAAGAATTTGTTATTTATATTTAAAACTAAATTTTCTTTAATCATAAAATAATGAGAAAGAACAGTAAGATTTATAATCCGGTGTTCTTATTAATTATTTTTATTTAAAAAAAAGAAAAGAAAAGAAAACAGTGCTCAATACAATTCTGAAAGTGGAAACCATAGAAAAATCATTTGGTATACACCCCCATACAACCAAATGGTAAAAAACAAATTAGAATAAAAATTCCTTGCATTTAATTGTTAAACATTTTCCTAGAGATAGTAAACCCGGTACAATTTTTAATAAAGATACCTTAAAATTAAGTTACAGTTGTACTGTAAACTTAGAAATGATTAAGAAACATAATGCTAATATCTTGAGTAAACACTTAGACCAAAATCAAAAAAGTTTAGTATAATAAAAAGAAATGAGGATAAAGAAAAATTATGTAATTGCAGAAATCCTCAAAACTGTCCTCTTAATAAGAAATGTCACACTGAATCATTAGTGTACCAATGCAATATCTCATCTATTGAGGATCCAGACAAAGTAAAAGTCTACTTTGGATGTACAACATATGAATACAATAAAGTGTTGGAACCAAGATCAAAATTCTTTTAAAATAAGTAAATATAGAAATCAGATGTCCCTATCTAAATATTTCTGGCACTTAAAGGAAACCAATAAAACACCTACTGTAAAATGGAAATTAATAAGAAAAGCTAGAGTTTGTAGGTCATTAAAGGACCCATGTCCTTTGTGCATACATGAGAAATTATACATTATTAAGTTTATCAAAAATGAACATTTACTTAATCAAAGAAATGAAATAGCTATTTTTTTTCAGGCATTGTCAAAGATTTTTATTAAATAATGATTAAAAAAATGGAAGAAAGATGAAAAATGAAACATACATATTTATACTTGGTCTTTGAATAATAATTTTTAAATAAGAAAGTAATATTTATTTGTCTTAAAATAAGTATAGTCTATTAGAAATTAGAATTAGGAATAATAATTTAAAATCATATTTTAATATGACGTACTCATATTCAAACGATCCTTTTGAAAAAATCTTTGTATATACAATGATAAATTTAACTGCAAAATTAAAAGTGCTGTAAAACTTTTTGTCAATGAAAAAAACCAGATGACATGTGAAAAACAGATGTCATCATTTGTTGAACAGGCACCCTTACCCTACTTTAACTTAACCTCATATGGAAAGTAACTCATATTTTGATACACAGGTTGTCAGTGAAAATGAATACCCTACCACCCCTTGTCAAAATGATTGAATTTCCCTGTAACCTTAGCAACTAATATCAAGAATGTATGTGTTTATAAACTCAGTAAATTTCAAAATAAGTTATTCCAAAAATCGCTTGTAAATGAAACAGTACTAAGGATTTTAATTTAATTCTAAAATTAAATTTAGAGTTTTTAGTTTCTTTTTTTGAAACATGGTAATTCTTGTGTAGTGATGGAACCATATTTTTAAATTAGTAAATTTATAATATATATATATATTCAAACATATATTGTTAAATATAACAGGCAACAAATGTCTATTATGTTTGATCATGAGCTGTTCTAAACTTCATATATTTGCTTTAATTTTGGGCGAAAATAAAGACAAAAATTGTCCAAAATTTGTATATTTTTTTATTATGCTGTTCCTTGATCTAAGCTTTCGGCTCACATGAGCCATCTTCAGAGTGGTTATATGGACATGTAAACAAAGATATTCACCATCAAAATTGATATATTATGTTATGTTGACATAGAAGATTACTATGCGATGATAACGGTCAAGGAATAGCAGACGCAAATTGTAAATTCATGATGCAGTTCTCTGATGTTGTACCACGTGAGAGAACAAAATGTTAACAACAGAACCAACAAGATTCAATGTAATGTGTTGTGACTAGTTTGAAATGTAATTTCGTTGAGTGTGGGTTGCTTTGTTTTAATGTAGATGGCCTCCAATATCTGAAGGTTCTTTTTACTGTGTGTATGTGTGAGTATTGTTGTGTTATCAACTAATCTCTGTCTACTATTATGTACATGGCTATGTTTTTCTAAGAAATGTTGCTTAATAGAACTAAGATTAGAAAGGTGACAGGTAAGTCTATGGGAGAGCATGGTTGTAGTAAAACCAAAAGATGTAGTGGGTTTATTATTAGTATCAGAGATACAATCTCTGAACAGTCATGTAAACTTATACACTACATTGGTTTTTTGTAGAGGATTTAGTTGTGTGGTTGTAGGGTTATTAGAGAATATGAGGTCAATTGTTTTAAATTTTTTATAATATATTTTGAGCTTAACTTGTTTATTATTATTAATGGGTTTAACATTTCTACCTATTATGATTTTGAGTGATGTTTCATCATGTTTTTAATTATTATGCATTTGGTTACAATAGTATAAGTTAATAGTATGTTTATTTTGATGTACACTATTATTATTAATATTATCAATTTTGTTAGAGGTATTAATAAGTTTATTGAGATACATTTTAATTTGTTGATCAGTGATGGAATTAGAGAATCCATTATTAACAGGTATTTGTTTAATGTTATATAATTTTTTATAGAATATGGTTTTGGAAGAAGATATCATTTGTGTGTGTTGGATTAGGTTTTTTATGATGGCTAATATGTCATTGGAAGCATTCACTCTTATAATTAAGAAGGCACAAGTTAATGCTCATGGGTTTCCTACATAGAGAAGTAATAAATTTATGTGTGCTGGAATCAACGAATACATCAAGGAATAGAATTTTATTAATATTGCATTCTAGTGTAAATTTGAGGACAGATTGACTTTCAAATTTGTTTTTAAGTTGTGTAATTTGTTAAATATTTTTTGCTAAAACAAAAATGTCATCTATGTATCTTACATATATAGAGAGTTTATTAGTGTCATTAAGTATTTTATTTTCTAAATGTGACATGTAATAATTAGAAAAAAGGGTCTAAAGGAGATCCCATTGCAATACCGTCTATTTGAGTATAAATATTACCTGGGGGGGGGGTCATGAAATCGTACTTGAGTGGTATATGCTAATAATAATTTTTTAAAATAGTGGAAGAATAATTGATGGGTGGGAGAGAAATGTGATTGTATACATCACGGATAATGATGTCAATCATTTCATGGATGGGGACATTACATACAAAGATGCAATTGTTTGTTTTTACAGCATGAAGAATTTGTATAAATTAAATTGTGGAGTTAATACAATATTTACTTGGGAGGTAGAGAGTAATTGATTTGTTAAGGGTTTTTGGTGTAGGTACTTGTGAAATGATAGGTTGGATGGGATGATTTTATTATGGATTTTGATGTAATGAATATGCATACACCTGGGTTCCCCCTCACAGTAATATGATTGGCTGGTGTCAGCCATAAATACAGGCTGATTGGAAGTACATAGAGGATGCTATTGGCTATACTATTGGTCTATGCCTATTGCCTATGGCTACGACAAGTACCAGCCGATTACGGCTACTTGCTAGATTGTACTACTCAGTAACAGTAGCCAAAACCACATAGCTACTTCAAACAAATATATCCCTTTCCGGGACATATCAGTTAGCGATGAGATTCGAAACTACCTCACAAGTTAAAACAAAAGAAAAAAAAAATACAGTCGACCACACTTACTAACAAAGAACATTAGAAAGACTTGTTCGACGCTTATAGAAAGTAAGTAATTTTTTCCCTCATTTTTGTTTTGACGCTTATTGACGAGGAATGTTAGAAAAGGTAAAACTTGTGCAATGCTTACAGGAAGTAAGAAATTTCCCCCCCTCTTGTTTGGAATTAGATTGTCTACATAAATTGGAGCAAAATTTTTTCTTGTGGATACGTTGGCAGAATAGAACAAATTTCAGAATTAGCTAAGGTGCTACAAGTCACTTTACAGCAACAATTCCAACAACAACAACAGCAATTCCAACAACAGCAACAATTTATTCAGCAACAAGAAAGGTTTGAAAAGTTATTTGAACAACGGACAAAAGACAATAAATCACTTTGGGAAGACGTATTATCTAGGACAACAAAAGAGCTGGGTTCTAGATTCTTTTCTGCTGAAGGAATTTCAAATTCACTCTCTGAATTTAAATAAGACCCTGACAGTGGTTCAACGTTTCCGGCTTATTTTCGTAGGTTTGAAACAATATTTACGAAAAGATGCGAACAATGGTCCAACGAGGAAAAAAAATCACTCTATTGTTGCAGAAGTTGGGAACAGAAGAAAATACAAAATACGGGAATTTAATCCTCCCAAAGAAGCCAGAAGAAATGACATTCAGCGAAACAGTAGAAATTTTGTCGAAAATTTTTGATAAAAGGGATAATCTGTTTCATACATGATACAAGTGTCTAAATATCGTAAAACAAGAGGATGATGATTTTGTCACGTATGCTGGTATGGTTAACGCACAATGTGAGGTGTTTAAAGGAATTGTCAAGCAACATGTTTTTTTGCAGGGTCTAACGACACCGAAGGACAAAGAAATTAGATCAAGAATCCTCGCTATCATGGAACAGGATCCGAAGATTACGCTACAAAAAGTAACGGAAGAATGTCAGCGACTTATAAATATAAAAAAGGATAATACTTGGATTGAGGAGAAGAGCATTTTGCAAGTACAAACTGTAAGACAACAGAAGTGGATACAAAATAAAGAAAGAAAAATTATATGCAGTTCATGTGGAGGACGGCATATAAAGAAGGATTGTTTCTTTAGGGATAAAATATGTTTTAATTGTGGGCGTGTAGGCCATAAAAGTTCCCATTGTTGGACAAAACAGAGAAAAGTAAAATCAAAGTCTCAAACAAAGGTGAACGTAGTTTTCTAAAAACGAAATTGAGGAGGGTCAAAGAAGAAAATACCTCAATGTAAAAATTAATGGGCAGACTGTAAAATTATTACTCGACTCAGGAAGTGATATCTCAGTGATAAACGAGCAAACATGGAAAAAAATCGGTTACCCACTGTTGACTAACATAGACAAAATTGCCAGGGGAGTGTCAGGAAAAAGACTTAAGTTTAAAGGTGAATTAAAATGTAACATTTCGTTCATGGGAAAAATTCACAAATCGAAAGTGTATGTGCTCCCTGGTTCAGTAAACCTTTTTGGTTTAGACTGGATCGTATTGTTTAATTTGTGGGAATTACCAGTAAACTCTTTCTGTAACAAAGTGAACGTCATGGAGAACTATAAGACGAAGCAAATAGAAAGATTTATTATGGAGTTGAAAAATGAATTCCCTCACGTATTTTCAGAAGGACTAGGTCTGTGCACAAAAACAGAAGTCAACTTCAAATTGAAAGAAAATGTTAAACCAATCTTTAAACCAAAGAGAACAGTACCATTTTCAGCACTAGACTCAATAAATGAGGAATTAGAAAGGTTGGAAAAAATTGGCATAATTCCAAAAGTCAAGTACTCAGATTGGGCATCTCCAACCGTATATATAAAAAAGAAAAAACGAAAAATCAGAGTGTGTGCTGATTTCTCGACAGGTTTAAATGACTGTTTGAAAGACCATGCATACCCTCTACCGTCTCCGGAGGATATATTCACTAAATTAAATGAAGGTATGTTCGAAGTATCTGACAATAAATACGCATAAAGGGATTTTTAAATTAAATCATCTCCCTTTTGAATTGAAGGTAGCTCCAAGCATATTTCAGCAAATAATGGACACAATGTTGGCTGGTATGGAGTATGTAATCGCATACTTAGATGATGTTTTGATTAAAAGTGAAAACGAGGCCCAACACAAAACGCATATTAGAGCAGTATTTCAGAAAATTGAGGAATCCGGATTCAAGCCGAGTGCTGAAAAATGCGAGTTCTTCTTAAAGAAGATAAAATATTTAGGGCAGATCATTGACAGTAAAGGAAGAAAACTGGATCCAGAAAGGGCTGAGGCTATAAAAAATATGCCAGCACCTGATAATGTGGCTAAACTCCAGGCGTTCTTGGGATTAGTAAGTTACTATAGCATTTATATCCTAAAAATGTATGATATGAGAGCTCCTTTAAATAATTTGGTGAAAAAGGGCGCAAAGTAGATATGGTTGAAAGAATGCGAACAAGCTTTTAAAAAAATAAAAAGCTGTCTATTAGCAGACCTATCGTTAGCACATTTCAACCTGAAGAGGAAAATCATTGTAGCAGCAGATGCCAGTAATGAGAGACTATGTGCGGTATTGCTTCATAAATTCGAGGACGGATCTATGAAGCCAATAGCACATGCCTCAAGAACGTTACTGCCCGCGGAACGAAGTTACAGTCAAATTGAAAAAGAGAGTTTAGCAATAATCTGCACTGTAAAAAAATTTCACAAGTTTCTATACGGAAGAGAATTTACTCTGCAAACAGACCACAAACTGCTGTTAGCAATATTTGGTTCAAAAAAAGGTATACCAACTCACACGGCAACTCAACTACAGCGTTGGGGTATAATTCTATTGAATTATAATTTCAAAATGGAATATGTGCCTTCAAAGAAGCTAGGTCACGCCGATGGGTTGTCGAGGATAATACCTAAATATATGGAACCACTGGAAGAAACAGTAATAGCGGCACTAAGAGACGAAAGTGAATTGTCGGATTTGTTATGCAACACTATTAGAGAACTACCAGTTACGCTAGATGTGAAAAAAGCAGCGGAGAACGATGATTTCATTAAAAAAATGAAAAAGCAAGTCTGGTTGAATGAAAAAAACTAAAAAAGGAATTAGTGTGTTACCTTTTTCAATCTGCGAACAGGTATTTACTATATGCAGATAGGGTTGTAATGCCGTGTACTCTACAAAAGAAAATTCTGAAAGAATTTCACACTGGCCATCCAGGGATTTCGAGAATGAAATCTCTAATGAGAGGCTATACTTATTGGCCGAGGATGGACCAAGACATAGAAAATTTGGTGAAACAGTGCAGAGGATGTCAACTGGCAGCAAGGGATCCACCAGTAAAGATTCAACCATGGCCAAAGACAGATGTCCCATCGACTCGGTTGCATATCGACTATGCAAGGCCCATAAATGGATCTTTTTACCTGATTATTGTAGACAGTTTCACTAAGTGGCCAGAAATTGTTAAGTGCAGACATCCGACTGCAACAAATACAATAAATGCACTTAATGAAATTTTTAGTCGCTTTGGACTCTCTAAAATTTAGTCAGTGACATCGGAACGCAGTTTACGGGAAGAGAATTCAAGGAATTCTGTACATCATGTCCATTGATCACATGACTATGCCAGTATATCATCCAAGATCGAATGGAGAGGCAGAAAAATTTGTGGACACCTTTAAACGAGTGTTGAAGAAAAGTCAAGGTGTGGACACGAATGAAAGAAGTATTCAGAAATTTTTGGCAGTATATAGAATCACGCCAAACCCAAATACAACTTCAGGGTTATCGCCAGCAGAGTCAATGTTTGTGAGAAAAATATGCTCTGTGTTCGACTGGCTGTTGCCTAGTCCGGCGAAGAAAACTGCTAAAAATGAAAACCAGATGATTAAAACATATAAGCCAGGTGACAAAGTTTTTTTTCAAGAACTTTAGGGCTTGAAAAATGTATTGGGAAGAAGGATTGATAACCAAAAGAATTGGACAGGTCATATATGACATAAAAGGGGAAAGATTTTGGTGCAAAAGACATTGGAATCAATTGAGACCCAGACATACTACAGAGGTCACGGAAAATACCGAAGAGATTCCAATGGAAGTCTTGTATGATGCATTTGAAATTCCCATTCCAGTAAGTCAATATTCGCCAATGGAAGTATTCCCGACCTCAAGGCCAGAGGTACCAGTGTGTCAAATGTCACCACTGCAAGGAGGACTGAGGCGAAAAAGACTTATGAAAAAAATGAATCGATTAAGTCCAGACCCTAAAAAGAGAAAATATTGACACTAAATTTCATGGGAAAATTTAGCTCAGGGGGAGGTGATGTAATGAATATGCATACACCTGGGTTCCCCTTCACAGTAATATGCTTAGCTGGTGTCAGCCATAAATACAGGCTGATTGGAGGTAAATAGAGGACGCTATTTGACTACGCCATTGGCTATCCTATTTGTCTACGCCTATTGCCTACGTTACGACGAGTCCCAGTCGATTACAAGTACCTGCTAGATCGTACTACTCGGTTACAGTAGCCAAAACCACTTAGCTCCTTCGAACAAATATATCCCTTTCTAGGACATATCAGATTTTTACATTTCCATAAAGGTAGCCAGGTTTATAGTCACCTATAATCTTTTGAAGTTTATAAGATCTTGTTTCAGCACTGTTAGCAGTAATAAGTTTATTGATATGGTTTTTAAGTTGGAAGGTGGAGTTATTGGTTAAATTTTTAAATTTATTATGATTGTCTAAATGAGTCTATAATTTCATGTTTGTTTAAAATATATATATATATATATATATATATATATATATATATATATATATATATATATATATATATAACTAAAAGTTTAAGAATATAATTTTTTATTCTATATGCTCTTTTTATTAAACTTTTAGTATAAATGAATAATTTTTTTGCTGATTGAACAGGAGATATAAAATTACTCCTCTGATATTGAATAGTAGTCAACATGAGATATCAGAATTATTTTCCTTTTTGTACATCCATACCAAAAATAATCTAACAGTTGTGAAAAGGAAAAAAATAAAATAAAATTCTATTAAAAAAGGTTCACACTCGAAGATGACATTAAACTGTACATTTTTCAATTCTCCAGACATATCTTTATTTAATAAAATAAACTTAATTTCAAATTTAGAGTGAAAAATTGCAAGTAATTCTTTTAAACTAAGTAATAATTTTGATTTTTTTCTGTTGAATCAGAAAGAAAATAAATAAATAACTTGTTTTATTAAAAATTATGCATGCACCAGTACTCAAAAAAAAAATTTTTTTTTGAGTTTTATTCAATTGTTTTTGGCAAGATGTGGGCCAAAGCCAAACTTTTTATTTTAATATCTTCTGAGATCTCTTTTTAATTTTATATAACTAAAAAATTTGGACAAACACTCTTCAAAACATGCAATATCAAGAAGATGTTTGGTGGTTTTGACCCCCCAATATTTTATGACAGTTTTTTAAAATAAAATAACCTATTCAGTAAAATATTCATTTATTAATGAATAAGTCCTGAAAGTTTCATTTTGGATCAGATAATTCCCTGATTTTTGGCAAATATTTAAAAACAGTTGTGCTGATTTTTTTTTTTGTAGAAAAAAAGTATCCATTTTGGTGGTATTAAAACTATTATTAAGTAAACTCATACTAATGACTCTTTATGAGAAAGTTAAAGGAAGTAATTTGTCACCCTTGGAGCAATGTAAAATACTCAATTATTAAGGTTTTAAATTTAATAACTGATAGATATTACCTTGTTCCTTATCTTAATAATATAAAAATTGCTACAATACCGATTCTGAATATATTTTCTCATGGTTACATTTAAAAGTTTCTGATCTTGATAATATATTTAGAAACAAACATAACGGAAAATACTCAAGATCCAAAACATTTGAACAGTCCTCAAGTACTTTAAGTCTTAAACTCATTGAATCCATGTATATATATGTATTCTCTTGAAGGTAAGCAAGACAAAGTTGATTAAAAAATAAAAATAAAACATTATTTGTCTATAGTCTTTAATAGAATATATAAGAAGAGATTTGTGTACATTTTAAAAGTGATGTTTGAATTAAGATGTCATTTTTTTCATAAGGAAAAAAGATTTAGTGTTGCTATAATCAGCCTAATGAGCCATAAAACATATCATTTGAATTCTGATGAATAGAGTGCACAGCAGAACTAGACCAGAAATAAGACAAGAATAGTGTAGTTTCATTAAAGACACTGGAACAAGGAATGTGATATTTATGCTCAGAATAAATATCTGAGCAATACAGATGCAGAAAGATGTGTCTGTGTTTTATAGATTATGCAAAAGTGTTTGATAAAGTAGAATAATCCAGAACCTATACTGGCAGGTTTAGAAGAGATAACAAAAACAAAATTTATTAAGAGCTGCAAAGACAGCAAATTATGGAGAGTGATGATTGCTAATATTGTGACACAGCACATCAAATATGATATACTAACACTAAATCTTCTATGCCAAAGAATAAAATAATGTTCAGATAAGAATTCAATTAGGATAAAAAGAAACAAACTTATTTCATAGAAAAAAAACTTTTATGAATAAAAAAACTAGCAGTGATACCAAACATTGTCTGGGTCAATTCCATTTCTTTTGCTTTTTTCATTATTCAGTTGTTTCCTATTCTTTTTTGTGTATGCTAGGTATATTGACACAAGCTTCCAAAATAAAAATTCTAAAAACGCATTTTAAATAATTTAAATGCATTTTTAAATTTAAATTTTGCTTTTATTTGAAAGACAAAAGCCTAAATATAATCCATATTAAAAGAAAAATTAATTTCTGTGTATAAATAAAGAATTTAGGCATTTTTAAAACATTGGCACATTCACTCGTCTACTCCTTGAACTGCCATATAGAGAAAAAATGTAAACAAGAAATTTAAAAATCTCTTAAAAATTCAATGTTTTTCCTCGAGATGTGTTTCAAAGTCAGTAAATTTAAGGATTAATTAACAGCATTTTGTAAAAATGTAATGTTTACTTTTTACTTAAAATATTAAAACAACATTTATTTACCGGTCTATATTTCTGAGCTGAGGTATTATGTACATTATTTACATTATTCGGACTATTGTCCTCATCTTTGTCACCATATTTATTACAACATTTCGGCCGTTGTATGCTCCAGCCTTCTTCAGGTGGTTGGAATATCGAACTGAACCCTTTATTTCGCTCACTGGGGTAAACTGTTCTAGTTCCATGTGCCATGTTTAATGGATGTCAGTTATCAGTTATCTCCTGTTAATTTTTCCCTCTGAAAGTTCTCCACTGCCTTAACTGGATATTGAACTCACACTCAATAATAACAACAAAGTTGCAATATGAGCTCTGGTAAAAACATAAATGATAACAGCAAAAATTGCAATATGAGCACTGGTAAAAATTGTTGCTGAAGACATTAGGTTTATAATACCCAGAAATTCATACACAGATGTCCTCAAGGACACATGGCACAGTAGATAAAGGCATTGGTTAGATCCAGTGACAAGACCCAAAGAGTGTGAGTTCAATCTGGTTTGAGCTTAATACTTTGCTCTATTTTTTATTATTTTCTTACCTGTTTAAGTCATAAAGTATGTAATTGCATCCGTGTGGTCTTTTTTAATTATTCTGAATTTAAGGGTTATTAAATTATCATATATCACTCTTCTGATTCATTTAAGGGTTTGTAATTCAGAATTATTTCCTTTTTAAATATTCATACAAAAAATAATCTAACAGTTTTTTAAATGAAAAAAAAAAATTAAAATGCTTTTAAAAAAGGTTCATACTCGAAAATGACATTAAACTTTACATTTTTTGATTATTCAAACATATCTTTATTTAATAAAACTTTTGTTATGAACAGAGACTTCAGGGACCTGATAAAAATATTACTGACATTGTGCTCAGTCAGATGGAGGAAGTTGGGAAGGGGATATCCTTTGTTATCTAACATTGAGACAGAGATCATAGTAAAGAACTTTGCCTTATCTGACAAGGATGAGATGACCTCAGGGTCATTTATAATAGTTGGCACTGACACGTTGCCTCTATTCAGAATTTGGTTAGAGATCTCTCAGAATTCCTGGGATCTAAGTTGGTCTGGACTGCTTGTGCATAGCTACACTTTGTATTTTCTGGAACACTCTTGCAATAATTGCAAGCAGTTCTTAATGCAGCAAGTGTCCTACTATACTATTCCCTGTGATAGATATTGTATTAGTGGTTATGATGAGCTATGGCTGCAGCACATGCAGGGTTGAACCAGGGCTGGCTGTTTGGTTCTTGCTGGAATTTTTTCTTTGGTATAAAACTTTTAATTCCAGAAAGGATCCATTCTGAGATAAGGGCAACAATTTTGGAGGCAATATGTTTGAAAAAGGTTGAGAGAGGAGCTTCTGCCATGTATGATCTGAAGCTGTCCCAGTGGCTTTTGTGTAGTGAAAAATCGTTCTATGGAATGGCACATTGGTTTGGCATCAACTTTGACACTGACTAGGGAATGATTTGAAGTGGGGGAACTTCTGTGAAGCATTTTTCAGGGTAGGATGTGAGAAAAATGTCAAGAGTTTCTCTTGATATCCTGTTGCATCAGGAATATGGGTGGATTCTTTAATGATATGAGTTCATAGGCAATGGAGAAGTCTCTGCAGTATCTGGCTTCTTCATCAATTTTGTTTGAGTGGACTAACCACTCTTTGTGTTGAATATGAAAGTCACCATATAATATGAAAGCTAGCCGAACATTACTGTTCCATCATCCTAAGGATGGTATAGAGTGAAAATAAAAGTGATGCAGTAGACAAGTGCCACATGAAAGCAGATCCAGAGGTAATCAGTCCTCATTTTTTGGGGTCTCTACCACATTGAAACCCTTCTTTAATATAGGCACCAGGTATATAGTCATGGTGATTTTGATGGTCATGTTTAGCTATTAGGGGTGAGTAGCCTGAGATTGAAAGTTTTTGTACTGGGATAGTGGTATCAGTACCAGTTTCAGATAGGAATAGGAGATCAGGTTTGGCATTGAGAAGATTAACTTCCAATTCTGGAAATTTGGAATGTAGATACCTTACATTGGTGTAGGAGAGAGTGAACCTATATACCTACAATAAAACTACATTTCAAGGAAGCCATGATAGCTTTTAATTCTCTCTCTTAAAAAAGAGGAAAGTCAGTATCTTCTTATGGTGAAATTTCAAATTATATCAGCAAAAGCCAATATATTAAACATAATCTGTCCCCTCATCTATAGTCAATATATCAGCTTTTTAAATATACTAAGAGTAACAATGTGATATAAAACATTGATGAGCAAGAAAGGAGAGTGTATATGTAAAGTATGTTTAACAAAGTCATTTCAGTTATGAAACAATGGTGATTATTTCTGGCATATTCTAAAATAAGATTGAACATGCAGGAACACAAATTTTGTTTTCAGAAACCAACAATAAAATTGACTAATTCCTGACCACATAATCTTTTTCCTGTATGACTATAACATCAGCTCATTCAAGCTCCACCCTTTTGACGGATAGCAACCATTTTCTTGTTTTATGAAGTATAAATCTCAAAACAAAACCTTGGTTGGCAATGACAAATAGTCTTTGTGTGAAGAGATAATACTTTGAAAAAGCTCATGATGAACAGTTATTTTAACAAGTCATTGCAGATGCCTCAGAGATTAACTTGTTTCAAGGATCATCTTTTATCTGATGTAACCAAGTTTTGCAACTTTTAATTTATCATGAACCTGGCCTAGAAGTTATTAATTTTGATAAGCCTTAAAAGGAAATATGTGAAGGGCAAAATGTCAAAGTTTTTTTTATCAGATCCACTTTTTAAAGAAAGCTTTTTCCTGCATTGAAGTGAATAAAGATAGTCATAAAAATAAAACCTATAATCTTACAATTCATGTAAATAAGATAGTCTTATCTAGACATTTGCAATCACTTAAATATATTGTCATCCAACTTTAGATGAATTTAGTATTACTTATCTAAATTTAAAGAAGAAAAGAGGTTACTTTATTCATGTCTTGGTTTGCTTTTAGAAATACAAGGTTAAATCAGAAAGTAAAGCAATTTTGAAATTGTAAAAACAGAGATGCTGATATGCAACATCATGCATACGCATTGGATGACAGGTAGCTCGTAGCATTTGAGTGGCAGGGTTCAGCGAAGACAGACATATGGTCAATCCACTCAGCGAATGCACCATCAAGGAACAATGTACTGTAGTATGCTTTTTGTGAGCAGAGGGAGTCAAACCTGTGGGAATTTATTGCCAGATGTTGGCACAGTATAGAGCATGCACTATGAATCAACAAAAGGTTTATGAGTGGGTAGAACGTTTTAAAGTGTAAACCGATGAGAGCCAGTCTGGTCAGTCATCAGCATTGTATATAGAAGCACCCATTCAGAGGGTGGATGCTTTCAGGGGAAATCAACAAATCACAAGTGTCGGCAATTGTGGGCATCAGCTATGGATCTACACAAGCCATAATGCATGATGACTTGGGGTAATGTTTGTGAGCCTTGGGTGCCCAAACAAACATGAGAAACTGAATAGCTTCTTTTTAGAAGGGTTGAAGAAACTCATTGAACAATACCAGAAGTACATCACTATGCAGGGGGAGTATCGAAAAGTGACATATGCATTTGTTCTTCATTAGTGGAAATGAAGGTGTTGTATGGCAATTGCTTTCATTTATTGATTTACCCTCGCATTTTAGTTATTAAGCATTATTCTCTTAGACTTCTTCTTTGCTTACTTGTTCTGTCCATGGAATATTCATTACCCTTCTGTAGAACCATATTTCTGCTTCTTCTAGTTTTTTACCTCATCCTTAGGGAAATTGTTCAACATTCACTCCCATATAAGATGATGGATACTATATAGACATTTTATCACATATATACATACATGTTTATATAGCAATCCAGCATTCTTCTTAGTCTCTAATATATTTTTGTCATTTATGAGTACTTTGCTTAGCATTTTCCATTTTCTGTTAAAATGTTTCCCAGATATTTGAACTTCTGCACCTGTTTCACATTTATATCTACAATTTATAACGAAATTATGATCATCTTGCTGATGATCATACTTTCTGTCTCCTTGCAGTTGATGTTTAGTCCTTTTTCCTCGCTTTCTTCTACCACCCTGCCTAGAAGGTCCTGTAGTTTACTTTCCAAAATGACTATCAACACAGTGTCATCTGTGTATCTTAAGATTATGCCTGTATGCTTATTAAGTGACTGGTATATGTCTTCACAGAGACTTTATTACTTGGAATAGCATGGTAGCAGTAGTAATAGGGTTAAAATTATGAGAATAATTTTTAATGTTCCTTATAAATATAAAAATAGACATTTATCACATATATACATACATGTTTTTAGCTGTAATGTGTGTGAGTCAGTGACCACATGCCTTTTAGGGATAAGGAAACTACCACATGTTCTTTAGCTAAAGAGGCAAGATGGTAATTCTGTTCTCTACTACGACTGTCTGAAATTCTCCCCTAAGACACCATTTTTGAGTTTGTTTCACATTGTTGTTATTTTTGTTTAAAAAGTGTTTTTCTTTGTGTATTTCTTTGAAATATATTTTGTTTATCCATTTCTCCTTTTGAGAGATGCATTTGTTATTTGTTTCTAGTTTTCCTTAAATAAAAGGATAACCTCAGTATGAACTGTGGACCTTTTTCATTGAGACCAGTGGTCAGTTACAGTGAAAATGTGGCTTTTTCATCCTGCAGAGAGGCTTAACACCTGACTGTGGATTTCAGCATGTATGAACCAAGGTTAATTCTTACTACAATGTCTTTGGGTATATCTACCCATTTTGTCCTATTTTAATTCTTTCATCTGAAATGGGACTCTAAAGAGAAAAAGATTGGAATTCCATAATGCAAGTGATTCTTTACTATGATAGAAAAAAGGGTGTTCCATTGTGCATTTTTGTTCACCTAACATCAATTCCTTGTCTTTCTTGACTTAAAAAAATATCTTATGGAGTGGATTTTCATTACAGAGTAGGGAGTCATCCAACTAGACTGAAGACCTGTCAAATGTGTCAAGAGTTTTAAACTTCTATGTAGAGGAGAATGTTGTGAAAGTTGCGATGGCACCTACAAAATTCTCTTTGAAATACACTTCATATTAAAAATGGTGAAATTGAGAGAGCAAGAGTCAATGAAAATAAAAGAAAGACTCATGGCTGCATATGAAAAGCGGAAGATTTACAGCAGAGAGATTCATTCAAGGTTAAAGCGTGAGTGCACACAAAGTGATTAGAGAAGCTTGAATCTTGAATAAGGAGACTGTGTGATGATGTTCAGACACAAGTAACACTGAGCAAGCCAATCCATAGGCAGATCAACGCATGCATAGTTGTGATGGCAGATCTGCTGAGAATGGAACCACACCTTTTAAAAGACTGAGAAGAATTTGAAAAATAAATAAAGCTACACATACTACTAGATAATGAATATGCACAGTCAATTGACAGAGATACCACTTTCAGGACTACCTCACATAGTCTTCACTACAGTCATCTCTCAGATGTAGCAAGCATCTCAGCCAAGAGAATTGTGGCTGCAGCAGAGATAGCTGCCAAAATGTCAGAAGTAGAGTTGCCACTTATCAGCATTTAAAGAAGCTGGTGAGTAAACAAGATGTAAAAAAATCCAAGCAAAACTAAAGTTATATCAGGAAGAAGAGTCTAAGAGCAAAATCTTGTATGCAATGAGTTGAAAGCTTCTGATTGTTTCCTGAAACAGGAAATATCTGTCTCTCCTACTCAACTGTTGCCTCCACCAAACCCAGAGTCTGTTTCTGTCCAAGAAATGATTGAAAATGTAGAATTAAAGCTTTCAGAATATGTAACACCAGAATTGTCTATCTTTGAGACTGTGGCTGCGGTAGCTGAATCAGTTTCCAAAATACCCATATAAGAGCCTGCAAAAGTTGAAGTAGCTGCATTATCAGGACCCAGAGAAGAATCAATTGAAGAAAAATGTGTAAAAGGTACACTTGTCAAACCTGAAGCATTTGAACTTGATCCTGAAGCAGGAGTGTTCATGCCTGAATATAGTACCTTGATTCAGCAATTTTTACCTCATGATGGTTCAGTTCTATCTGAAATTGTTGCTCCTGGAATGGGAAGTGAAATCTGGCTGAACCTATTGAGAAGGAAGCTGATATATTGAAGTGGAAAGTAAGAAATCTGTGGAAATGGAGCAGCAGCAGCAGCCATTGTGTCTGGACCACAAAATGCTGAGCATGATATTCAAAAGCAAAAGCTCTCTTCTGGTAGCAATTACAAAGTGATTGATACTGACTAAACAGCCCACAGAAGTGAAAGTGACCACCATCTATCTACTGGCTGGTATGATGATGCTGAGGAAAATTAAAAAGCTGTTGATTATAATTTGAATTCAGGTTCACCCTTTGTTTTCTTCAATTTGGCCACAGTCCCAATGATTTTAAATGCTTTTTCAACCTTGTTGATCTAAATGAAAACTTGACTGGGCAGAGCAGCTCTGATGAATACATTGCAGTGGTCAGTGACCAGAAAGATCAAGATGAGGATGAGTATATCCTTGATGTGGCTTTAGAAGTTATGGAAAAGAAAAACCCACCTGATTATTCTGCAAATGATATCATTGCTGCCCTTAATACTCCTAACAATAAGCAAAATTTCATTGATACTCAGCAACTGAAAGTCTTGGATAGTTTCATCCTTTCCAAGGACTATGATATACAACAAACAGATTGGCAAGAATTTTTAAATGTGCGGTATTTGCAGATAATCAAGCAAGTCCACAGAAGAGTGGCTAAGAAATAGGCAAAATAAAATTAAAAAGTAAACACTTTTAAAAATGCATTTTAAAAAATTATTTCACACCAAGTAAGGTAATAAAGCCACTAGGATGCAAAGGGTTATTGAGTGTTAGAGAATATAAGAAAAATTACTATTAAGAAGAGAAGACAATAAAAGAATAAGAATTAAGAAGACAGATAATAACAATTGACATTGCATTTAAATTTTTGAAGATGAGAGTTGACTGGAAAGCAAGAAGCAGGAAGAGAGTTCCACAAGTGAGAAGTGTGATAGAAGAAACTGTTAGCATAGAACTTATGGTTACATTTAGCCATTTCAACTGTAAAATGATGAAACCTTGCTGCCAACCTAGTATTGCATTTAAATTCATAAAGTTTAGGTACCATAGTGAAAAGTTCATTAGAACAATTACCATGAAAGTATTTATAGAAAAGGCACAAGGAAGCTATGTTAAGGTGATGGAAAAGGGATTAAAATGGACCTTACTTTATGTCTGCATTTATGACAAATAGTCAATTTATCATCTAAATTAAAACGGAAACATTGATAATGTTTTTACCTTTATGCAAGTGTATGTGTAATTTTAAAGAATAGAAACCTAAAAAGAAATATAGTATTTTTTTTTTTTTGTAGATAGCAACTTAATGTTAGAAGTCAGAATTATGGTTATAGTTTTTTTTTTATAACACAATTAATTGTGTTTCCAGTCAGAGAGGAAAAGAGAATCTAACTTTATTTTTCTTATTTTTTGCTTAATTTTGGTTTCTGTACTTTAAAATTATGTACTAACAATGATCTATGACTTAAAGAAAAAGAAAAACAGACACAAATAAAGGTCCAGTTGAGCATTATACTCACATTATAAACTGAATCCAAGCTCCTAAAAAACTTAAAAATAAATTTCTAGAAGAAATGAATGTAATATTCATTCAAAACAAATAAAAACATATAAGAAAGATACATTCTCATACAAGAATCCACTATCTCATTTGAATCTTAAACATTTTTTTTTGTTACCACTGATCTTGCAAAGATATTATAATTATGTTACTTTAGTTTGGTACAAATCTGAGAGCCATCTAGTGATGATCAAGGTTATAGTCTCCATGGCAAGCTTGTTAACCATTCTTTCATAATGAATTATAAAATCCCCTTATGATATTTAATGACATTACTAATGTGTACATGAAGGAACCAATCTCAATCATATTCATTCTGATTATTATATATTTTCTTCTAAAATATTTTAAAAAAAATTAGTTTGGGTGTACTGCATATTCTTGAGTATAGTGCAAATTTTTATGATCAGTTTTTATGTAAAAAAATAGGGAGTCATGTTATACACAGGTCATTTTTTGAGGAGGTTGTGGATAGGTATTGATAGGATTTTCTTTCCTGGAAACTTTTAAATAAAATGAAGTGACTCAAAGTTTTAAAATACATAATATATTTTTATTTATTTTCTTTAGAGTGAGGAATAAGTCCTTTGGTATTTGGTGTAGCAAAAAGTTCATTAATAAGATGGTTATTGGTAGCAGTCTGGAGAAATGTCTGTTAGTGGTAGTTAGAAGTCAAACCATGGTAGGGATAATAGTAATGTGAGAAATAGGTCCATGTCAGTCTACTGTATTTTTCTTGGCCCTAAGCAGAGCAGAAATATCATTAGCAGGTGCCCTCTTAACTGCTCCACACGTCATGCATGGCTGTGTTCTTTTGTTCTATCCTCAACTGCTGTCCATTCTGCTTCTAGCCCAGAATTGTCACTTTTGACCAGGCTCAGAGCTTCTGGTGTGAACATTAGTTTCAGCTAACATCAAAAGTCTTTTTGTGTCAATTTTTTTTGGATTGACCAAAATGAATTTATTTTCCAGCATCCCTCATTTTTTTTTTTTTTTTTTATAACAGACATTATGCGTGGAGCTCCCCTGACTTTTGTTATTTTTCAGTTAAAAGTATGTAGGCTCTGCTCCTGCAAACTTCTGGAGTTTTTCAGCCATGTTCAGTCTTTTCTTCTTCTTCTTCTTCTTCTTCTTCTTCTTCTTCTTCCTCTTTTTATTTGAGGGTTGTCTTCTTGTTAGTTGAGAGAGTATAGAAAGAGAAATTTAGAGACAGGGAAAGAAAGAGATAAGGGTTTTAAAGGAAAGCACAATTTTAATTTGAATTCTTTTTATTTTTGTTTATATATTTTTATATATTTTATTTTTATAGCTTATTTTTTTTATCGAGACTCATTACGAGGTTAAAAATCATGCATTTTCGGTGACTGTTTGCACTATATACAGGTAATTTTTTTCTGGATAGGTTAAAATTCAGGTAAAAATATTAAGTGGTTGCATTATACATTAAGTCGGCTTATACATGAGTATATATTATATAAGTTAAACAGTTTACCAATGACTGTTGGAAGTTGCAGAAAAAATTTAACTCAATGTTAATGCCAAAAATGAAATGTCGAAAAACTTGTAATTTAATCAAAACAAATATAATAAATAACACAAGAATAAAGCAATTTTTCAAACATTTCTAGCTCAGATATTTTGTTGGTAAGTTTCTTGACTAAAACTTTAATATTTATTTCCTGTTATTTTCTCCTCATGCTGATATCTCTTATATTACAGAATGTATTATGTTTATTGTATTTTTTATATCTGTGGGTAGAGAAAGATGCAGTATTTAAAATATAAACAATTATTAAATGTAAATAATATTCACTAGAGAATAATCTAATAGTATTTCTGTCCCATAATAGTTGTTACATTCAGTTTATGAAATATATAGACAAAAGGTACAACTATTATAGGATAGAGGTAGTATATTTTCTGGTAATCCAGAAAAAAATGCCGAATATAACAAGCTAGGTCAGAGGATGCAAGTGCCAAAATGTTATGACAATAATAAACAAAGATGGGTATGTCAGTTTGAATAAATATGTAAAAAAAAGAATGACTTATTGAAAAAATTCATGAAAAAAATAAACACCTAATTTTGTTACAATTTTTATTTGAATACTAGCTTTACTCCATCACATTATTGTTGTTTTTTATCATCACTCCCAAGTTGTTAAACTCTTCAAGCACTGTTTAGTGTATTGTCTACTTATATAATTAAGGTTTCTATAAGAATATTTTACATGAATTAATGGTGATGAAAAGGTAAATGTACAAAATGACAGACTGATGGATTTGCAATTCAAGATAACATTTACACTATTTACATTATTCGGACTATTGTCCTCCTCTTTGTTGCCATATTTATCCCAACGTTTCAGCCATTGTACACTCCAGCCTTCTTCAGGTGTTTGGAATGTCAAACTGAACCCTTTATTTCACTCACTGGGGTAGATTGTTCTAGTTCCACGAGCCATGTCTAATGGATGTCACTTATCAGTTATCTCCTGTTAATTCCCCTCTCCAAGTTCTCCACTGCCTTAACCAGGTATTGAACTCACACTCTTTGGGTCCTGTCACTGGATCTAACTAATGCCTTTATCCACTGTGCCATGTGTCCTTGTAAATAGTGTACATAATACCTCATCTCAGAAATATAAACAGATACTGAAGATAACATTTATTTAACAAAATAACAAAAGGAAAGTTTAAGAGTTTCTTTTCCTAAGAATAAAATAGAATACACAACAAAAATGATTAATGAATGTATTTGAGTGTGTGTGTGTGTGTGTGTGTGTGAAGTGTCTACAGCCCTTTTTGCTTCAGTGTGAAAAGTTGATGCCACACACTTCAAAAGGAGGAAAAACAGGAAGAAAGAGTTACTAAAAGGTTCACTTATTTTTATACCCTTAGGGCTGCTGCTAATGTTATGTTTATTAAGGGCTGGCACTGATACTATGTTTATTAAGGCACTACAACTGTGATAAAATGTGTATTCTGATAAAAAGTAACAATAAGTAGATGAAGGAAAACTTGTAATAAAATAATAAGTCAAAATACTTCATCTAAAATTTACAAAACCACAACTGTGGGCTACTCAGTAAGAATTCATTCCATAAGAGTAATGGTCCATAAGACTTGCTATTACTATGGCAAGGCATCTGACATCAGACTTAGATAATCTTATTTAGAGAAGAACTGAAAAATGTTGATACTAACAAAAGTTAACACTTGTTTATGGCTACAATGTCAAACATCACATCAAGAACTGAAGATTGTTTATTTATTGGATTAGAATGAAGAACATTATAAAGAGATCTTTATCTCTCTTACTTGTATATTTATATAACACATTTAAACAAGGTTTCTTAAAATTCAACCAACTATGTCTGTTTAGATTTTTTTTTAAATTTTCAAATAAGTTGTACATTCAAATCAAAATTGTGGATAACATAACCTGAATAATGACCTGTACCAAGATGAGGGGCTTATTTTAATTGAGAACAGCAGTGGAAGCAAAAATGAAATGGCAAAGAAGGAACAACTTTTTTGTTTAATGGGCTTGGCTTTAGTATTAAAAATGAAATTAATCTGATTATTGTTGAATTCCTAGATATCAGATTTGATTTGAATAGGCACTTAGTTACACCCTTCAAATAATAAATTGTCCTACATAAAGGCTAATTCAAATCAGCCTAAATGTGTATTTGGGCATATAGCTAATGACATTAAATATAAACTATTAATTCATCCAATGCTAAGATTTTTAATAAAGTAAAATATGAGAATGGCTTAACATTGAAAAACATGGGTATAAAACTAAATTAACATGTAGAGAATCACTCCCAACAAAACAAAACAAAACAAAAGAGCAAAAAAAAAGGAATATTATCTAGTTCACACTACCTTTTAAAATGGCTGTTAAAACCAAAATTGGAAAGTGGTTCTTTTGTTTATTGGATAGACACTTCTCTAAAGAGTCCATGTTGAATAAAATATTCAACAAGAACATAATAAAATTAAGCTACAGCTGCATACTCAACATAGACAATATAATTAAAAAATATAATAGTAAAATTCTAGAAGGAAAATAACTGACCCTAAGGTTAAATATAACTGCAGAAATAAGAATTTGCCCATTTGCTGGTGAATGTCTTGAAGAAAATATAGTATGTTAAGCAACTGTGAATATTGAGGGCTACCCCAAGAAAATATATACTGGCTCAATAGAAGAAAAATTCAATCTATGTTTCATAATAACAAAATATCTATAAATATGGTTAAATACAGATTTAGTACAGCATTATTGTCTTTATTCTTTATGTCTGGGAGATATAAGAAAAGTTTTTAAGTAACCTTTAAACAAAAGGTTAATAATCAAGCAGGACTCCAACTATAACATCAGAATTAGGTTTTGTAAACTGTGTTGGGAGGAAATATTGTCTAGAACTGAGGCAAGGAGAGTTATTGAACATGAAATCAGAAATACTGTCTTGTAAACATGCTAGGATATTCCAAGCATTAGGTCAAAATGTCAAAACAGTATTATTATACAAATTATGTAATTTTTACAGAATTCTATCTTAGTATATAAATTTTCCATGTCTTTCATCTGCTTGTTGGTGAAATTGTAGTTGTAAGCGGTTATCAATTTCATTTTAGTATTATTTTTTTATACGTGTGTGTATGTGTGTGTGTGTGTGGTTATCTGGGCAGCAAGAGTTCATTCAAACAAGTTTTATTAAAATTAACTGACAAGGTCTATTTGTTTAATTCCTTATTATATTTTTCCAGTTTGGGTGTCCAGATTAAATTTGTGAAGAAATTGTCCAAAGTTCATAATGCTTTTGTTTGAATACTTTCAGCCATTTCTTGTCATTATTGGGAATGCCAGTGCTGTCGGTGCCAGAGAGAAAAGTTCTTATTAACTATGTTCTGGCATTTTGAGAAGATTAACTTTCTAATTTAAATATATGTGTATCATATACCAGTAATGTTATGCCATTTGTATTACAGGGCAATTGTTTTTTAAATTAGTTTTTTGACTGTGCTTGAGTGCAAAGATATTATTAAACTCTTTAAAGACATTTTAAAATGCCACTCAATGTGATTAAAAATATTGTGTTTAATGTGGATTTTTCTTCTGTATTTTGAGTTTTACTTTACAGTGAGTGCTATATAGTATTTTAGTATTATCTACCAATATTTGTCTTGTGATAAATGTCATATTTTGGTTGTTTGTGATGGCATGATCAGTATATGTCCAAATTGTATTAAGTTTTGATAGGTGGTAAGTTATAAGAAAGTATGATTGTTGTGTGACTAATGCAAGAATTTAATGCCATTTTCTGATTTAATCTCTCAAAGTGCATGAGTACTCATAGACAACATTGTTTTTATGCCAGGTTGATTTTATAATATATATAAATTTAAGCAAGATAAAACAAACATGTATCAATAATTATTCCCCCCAATCATGTTGGTGAGGAAATTAGCCTGAACAAAATTTAGAAAAACTAACAAAAGCAATCATCCTGATATAAACAAAAATAAATATCAATAACTTATTCTATCATGACCAGATATACTCGATGAAAAAGCTATTCAAAGTATAATTCACCAGTAGATATCATTTAACAATCCCAAAATATACCTTAGATTTATCATTTATTATAAAAAGTTTGAAACCTCTAGCCTAATTATTACCAATAAATACAGATCTGAAAAAAATCCCCCTATGTAAAAACAATGTTGTTTATGAATTCTGATGTCCTTTGGGAGATTACAACTCCAAACAAAATAAACAAAAACAACATTGACCATATATGCACCACATTCTCTCATAGATTAATTTGTCACTTGTTAAAACTTAATGCAATATGTGCCCATATTGATCATTACATGACAAACAGCCAAAATATAATTTTGAACATGAAACAAATATTAGTAGATAATACCAAAATACTATGTTTCACTCGTTGTAAAGAAAGATCAAAATTCTAGAAGCCATTATTATACAAAAGAAACAACCCACATTAAATAACATCTTTCACTACAGAAGACGAAGGGAATGTCGGTGATTTGCTATGATGTAAGTGGCATGGCATGTTCTTGCCATGAAGGTTTGCCTTAATGGGACGAGGGAATGTCGTTTGTCCAAGCACTTTCCATGGAAGTAGCAGTAGAGCAATGAGAGGCTTGAAATATTTCGCCTGTGGGATAGGAATTGAAGGGTGGAGAATAATTTGTCAGTCACAAGGGCTCAGAGACACTTTTGGACTCTATCAAGGTTGGAGAGTGAGGTCTTGGCGGATCCTGCCCAGATATGAGAACAGTACTCCATTTCTGGCTCTTGCGTCATGGTGCTCTTTTTCTCACAGACAATGCCCAACTGACCCTACTAAACAGTGCAGCTGATAAAATCAAAAGCAAACAACATGCATGCATGAAATTAAAAATATAAAATTTCGATGGTTTACCCATCACACCCTGCACACACACACACATATATATATATGGACTCTCCCACTGGTTTCGACGTATGAGGATCAGACAACTTAATTGATTCAGTTATGAAATTTTGTGCACTAATCTTAAGTGGCACTTAAGATTCACTAGTGATTTACAGAGGTTGCATATGGAGAAAGAGTGAGGATTGCGAGATGAGATCACTGTTAGATTGGCTGACCTTTTAGATCTTGCTCTCACTTGTAGATGATTCAGACAAGCAGATTGAAAACTGCTGAGTCCACTAAAACACATCGATCTCCATTCTACCTGCTCCAAGGCTAAGTGCTCGGGGGTGTTATGAGGTATATTGACAACTGACAAGTTAATATATATATATATATATTACATGAATCATTCATCCAAAAAACAAATATTGAAGTTAATGATATAAATGACGAGAATACATCTTATTGTTAATTGTACAAAATTTTGGAGCGTGCGTTCGCAACACTGAGGTTGAATTTTTAAATTTTAAGATTGTGCGTTTTTGTACTAATATGGTAATAGGAGAATTCTTTTGTACTGGTAGGTTTTTCAGTCAATGTGGCATGAACTAAATTGTTCAATAAATAGAGGAATGTCACAGTTATTATCTGAAAGTTGCACATCGGATCAGTTATTTTAATATCAAGTATGTGGTGCAGTTCAATTTACATTACAAGAATCATTCATACAAAAAACAGATATTGAAGTTAATGATATAAATGGAAAGAATACATCTTTGCAAACAAATTTAATAAATGACATTAACCCCGAACCTGTAGATGAATGTTATGATCCCTGTTTATAAATTCCAGTTGCATAATTACAATTAACAATAACACATTTCTAAAAACATATTTCGGATTACATCTATTCTTTCGTTGTCCTGTTATTACCTGGATGTAAAAAAACAATTATATTTTCATACCTCCTGATGATGTCTGTATGCACAGATGAAAGCTTGTAAAAAAATAAAAAATGACCTTATGCAACTGGAATTTATAAACGGGGATCATAACATTCATCTACAGGTTCGGGGTTAATGTCATTTATTAAATTTGTTTGCAAAGATGTATTCTCGTCATTTATATCATTAACTTCAATATCTGTTTTTTGTATGAATGATTCATGTAATGTAAATTGAACTGCACCACATACTTGATATATATACCCAGCGGCGGTAGTCTGTTTCATACTTAAATGCAATCCTCAGACCGTTAAGTATGAATCAGACTGTCACCACTGGGTGTTGACCTCAATGTCCACTTTTATATTTACATACACTCTAGCCCTGATATTGAGCACTTGAACTCATAAATATAGTATACCTTAAAACTATATATATATACAAACACTATAACCTGTCTTCAACTGGGTCTTTTATTACTGGGAAATTTTACCGTTCAATTGGAGCAGTTTAAGTTTAAAGTCAGCCCACCCAAAAATCAATATTAGTAGCAACAATTGGGTGCAACTGAGGCACATCCCCAAATGTGGAGTTAACAATTTCAATGAGAGGGTGGCCCTGAAAAGGGCCGTTTTTGTGTTTGTTTCAGTCTCATGCACAGCAGCAGTTGAAGAGGCATTTCTCCTCAGCTGTTGTGTCCTTTGATCAACATTTTCAGCCTTGCAGAAGCGTTCAGGTATGCTCTTCTGGAAAGCTGATGGCTATGTTGATCTTCGAACTCAGTGGCTCTGATTGAAGCATTCCGAGAGGCATTTTGAGACAGGCAAACTGAACATTCTAAAGACAATTCATTATCTCCTATTTGCATGCCGGACCTGGCGGCCATGGTTTTGTGACCTAGGCAAGTTCTTTTCTTTGGTAGCATGTCTTAGACAAGTATAAATTGTCAGATGGAATGCGTGGGCAAATACCAGAAGAGAACGCTGTAAAGCTACAGGGATCACTAAGGTCGAATAACTTTAGAAAAGGTTGGAAAAATAAATGTTGAGTAATAAAAAAGCAAGCTTACTTATTACTATGGTGAATGCAATGCAAAAACTGGCAGTATAATAAAAAAATTTAAATTCGGAATGGCCATAAATGACAATGAAAGCAACACCTTAAAACTGTAGTAGTAGGCTTTATGCAACAGAAAAGGTAACCTCGCTTGAGAGAGATTGGCTGCTTGGCCAAGAGAAGGGGAATATGTAATTTGGACTCAAAACTGGCACTAAAGAATTATCTATCAATCAAAAAAATTTCATCAAAATCGGATGAAAACTGTGGAAATGCATAAACAACATCCAATCACACACACACACACACACACACATTTTGAGAATTATAGATATAGGTAATATTATTGTAGTAATTTAAAGTATTTATTTTTATTAAAATTTTTATGAAAGATATATATCCAAGAACAGATAGTACATAGTAAAATGTTACAGAGAGTTATAATGGACCAGAAGTAGTGTAGAGCCATTGTTGCCAACAATTTGGGCTCAAAACTAGCACTGAAGAATTATCTATCAAACAAAAAAAATTCATTAAAATCGGATGAAAACTGTGGAAATGCATAAACAACATCCAATCACACACACACATTTTGAGTATTATAGATATAGATAGATGAATGAATGATATTATTTCATAGGAATAAAAAAAAATTTTTTATTTTTATTAATTTCTTATTTTCTCTCAGATTCATTCTACAGTTCCATTCATATTTTCTATTGTTCCTCTGCTTTTTAGTCTGCTTCTTTTTAATTTGTGCTTACATGCAACTTTTAATATTTATCTTTGCCTACTCGTTTTAATTATTAAAGCAAACTAGACTATGACTTGATCATTTTCCATTTTTATATTTTCTGTTTTGTCATGTGTTGCTTATAAAAATTGGTTTTCTACTTATCAGATGCTCCTTTAACACAAGAGTCTCCAAACTGGTTGATATTAATTCCTAGAAGTTGATGTGGCTAAGAGGTTGATAAATTTCTTGGGTCAAAAGGAGGTTAAATAAATGCTGATTGGTGATGGTGAGAGGGCTCAACTGAACTTTTGTGGTCAAAAGCTGATATTCATATAAGAAATAAAGAGATAAAACATTACTCACTGATACACATTTTGGATTTCTCTTTAGTCTTTATTTTCTATCTTGTTTATTGAAACAATGCTGATCATAATTATCACAGGTGGCTTCATTTGGTTTGGTTTCAGCTGAAGTTTCATGTCTTACCTTGAAATTTTTATAGATTTATATTTCTTTCATTCAGTCATGAAACAAAGGTTGTTCATTCAGCTTTTTAATTCAATTTTCCTTCTACTTTCTTTGTGAATTAAAAAACAAATGAAACACTGAAACCATGTCTGATAATTATGATAATGGATTTTAAGTTGTAATACCTGTTTCCACATGGTTGAATTGACTTGGATTTTCTTTATTCACATGGTCTACATTTCATGAGAAATACATCGTTGGATTTCATAAGAGATATTCACAGCTGGGCAGGGGATACAGAACAACAGTCTTGCACGTATTAGTTTACACTTTCCCTCACTAAAGGACATGGAAACTGCAAGTCTGCTTATTTATTTTTTGTACTTGAGTTTTATGAGGGATTAAAGATTCCATGAAGATGTTGATGGTCAAAGAAGTTTGGGATCCAGTTTTAAAGAAATTTTTCAGTCTATAGCTTATGTAATTTCTTTTTTTTTCCTGCATTTCTATTTTCTGCCATTCTCTGATAATTTTTTGCATTGTACAAGGAAAAAATTCTGTAAGGATTAATATAAAAGTGTACCAAAAGTTTTTATTGTTTGACTATATGATTATGAGTGGCTACAATGTTTTATGAATATTATTTTAATTAATTTTTAAATAAAAGAAACATTTATTATGTTATATGGGTTATATTATGGTGATACAGTATTATATTCAGAACAAAATATTTAAAGATAGCCAATGTATATCATTTGATATCAAAATGAGGACAAATTTCTTGAATCATTATAAAAAGAGAAACCATTACAAAGAGAAATAACTGTTTTAAAAAAAGAACAGGGATTAAAGTAAATGATATTACATGTAGACCTCAAATTTGGTATACATACTTATTGAACCCAGTAGAAGGATTTAAAGTAAAAAAAATTGTTTCTCATAAGGAAAGGAAGAGCTCCATCTCTTTATCTATTACACAGAAATATCTTTTTTAGGAACAGTTGCCTTTTGTAACTGTTCGGTATAATTTCTCTTTTATCATTAGTGTCAAGACAAGAAAAGTATTTGTTTGCTATGAAAAAGCAATTTCACAGAACAATTTTCCTTTCAAAATATATTTTTTATAGTACTTAGAAACTTAGCAGAATGAATCGAATTTATTTTGTTCTATGTTTATATATATATATATAGGTGTCTGCGTGTGAATTTCCATATGCATAACCATTACAACCACTGGTAATAATGTATGTGCAAACAGGGAATCTATTTCTTTAGCTTTATTTTCAGCTAGCAGAATGATTTTACACAAAAATTATAGACTTTTTCAGAACTTATATATATATATATAGCATACAGTAAGTGACAATTGCCATGTACAAGAAATTGAGTTGTACCAAACAGTGAATAACAGTTGTATATTTATTATTAGTATAAAAAAAAGCAGATAAATGAAATATACATATTTATATTTGATATTTAATAATAATTTTTAAATAATTTAAGTAATTCTATTACATTTATTTGTTTTAAAAGAAGTATAGTCTATTAGTAATTAGAATTAGGTATATTTTAAAATTGTAGTTCAATACGACGTACTCATATACAAACAATCCTTTTAGAAAAAATCTTTATGTATACAATTACAAATTTAAAGGCGAAGCAAAAGTGCTGAAAAACTTTTTGTCGTTGATAAAAATCAGATGACATGCGTTGAACGGATGATATCATTCGTTGAAAAAGGCACTCCTACCCTGCCTTAACTTAACCTCGTTTTGAAAGTAACTCATATTTTGATACGATAGTTATCAGTGAAAATTAATACCCTACCACCCCTTGTCAAAATGATTGAATTTCCCTGTATCCTTAGAAACTAATATTATGAATGTATGTGCTTATAAAACTCAGTAAATTTCAAAATAAGTTATTCCAAGATTCGCTTGAAATTGAAACAGAACTAGGGACTTTAATTTAATTCTATAATTGAATTTGAAGTTTTTAGTTTCTGTTTTTGAAACATGATAATTCCTGTGTAGCGATGGAACCATATTTTTAAATTAGTAAATTTATAATATATATATATATATTTCTTATTACTTAAAATGTTATATTTCAGTGGATACCTGTGCTTCCACAGACAGCTTTGAATACATAGGCTGGTAAAAACAAATAAATAAAAACAGTACGTCTACTCAAGCAGTAGATAAGTGTTAGTTGAAGTAATCCAGTGACTTGGCCCAAAGACTTGTGAGTTCAATACATGGCCTCAGCAGTGGTGATCAAAAACTTGGAGCGTTGATTTACTAAAGGGAAATAACTCAAAACATTTTGAATATGACAATAAAGATGAGGACAATAGTCCAAACAATGTAAATAGTGTAAATAGTTACAATACCTCAGCTCAGAAATATAGACAGATAAAAATAAATCTCTTTCCTCCAAATGAGACATTTAATGTCATTGATTGATATGTGAATAACTATTCTTCATGGTATATAAAAAGAGTTAATTCTAACTATTGTCAAATAATCACTCTTTCTCTCAAGTGCTATATCCCTTCAGTTATGGCTCCCTATAGCTTCCTTTTCTTTAATACTGCTAAACTGTTAAGATGGTTCTTGAAAATGATATTGAACTTCTCCCAGGGTTTTGAATTCAGAATTGTCCTATTCTTAGACTGTTTATCAACCAAAGCTATTTAACTAGTCAGAAAGAAAGGGAAGGAATAAAAAAAATCATAATATGAACCCAATGTTGATGTGTAGTAAGAAAACATTTGCAAAATCAAAATTGCTTTTCCTTGAGCTTCCAACTGTTAACTTATTGAAGATTAAATTTAAAATATAAGAAATCATTTATTGAACAAAGTAACTAATAATAACGAAACAAAAGTCATTGAAACAAAGCAAGTTCAGTCGGCCATTGATGACAATTCCAGAACAACGTAACTATAAACAAGGAATTAGTGTGAAGTGAACACAAACTGTCTTGGCTGAAATTTGAACTTGGGTCACTTATTCCATTTTTATGTGCTGTTAATTGTTAATCTACCATCACCTAACTAATTGATATTAATTGAAAATAAAATATCATTATAGCCTTTTAAAGAACTTGAGTATACCATATATACTCGTATATAAGCTGACCCAATATTTTATATATCTGAGAAATCCAAACACTGTATATAGGTCAAGGCAGCTAAGCAACACATTGTTCAGTTTTATAAATTTCCACAAATGGAGAATATTTTTATGAAGTTTCAATATTTTGATATCTGAAATGTTTTAAGTGACATTTAGAGTATGGTTTTTGTTTCAGCATTACATAATGATTTTTTACTATTTCATGTGTTTTATAAATTTTCAACAAGTTTTTCAAATTAATGTTTACTTCCTTTTAGCTGACAACAATGTCACTATCTTCAAAATGTAACAGGATTTTATTTAACATATGAATCAAATTAAACATGTACCTTAAAAAACTTCCAGACTATAACAAATCAACTTTGAAAAAAGACAGTTGTTCCTGAAAAATCTTTTGTGCCTTGATATAGTATGTTTTTTAAATAATAAAAACTTGCATATTCTTTTTCTTAGATACAGAATTATTTTGAAGCAATGTCATTATTTTAATAGATGTGTAACCACACATATATATACATATGTTCTATAAATAAATGACACTGGTTAAGCTTGCCTGACTGGATCTGGGATATTTCATTAGCTGTTTAATTTGTTCTGCTTATTTATGTATACTCTGATTTTATGGTTAGACATTTACTTACAAGAAACTAAATGTGATGCAAGATATTTTAGGATGATACTCAAAATTGAACTCACTTTCACTTACTTACAGGCATGCTAATCACTATATGATTATCAGTTGATGAAAAAGTTGTGAAATGATTTAAATTCTATGACATGAATTAAAAACATATATGATGATTATTGTTTAAAACCCAATTATTTTTACATTTTGTTGTTGTCTTGTCTGGAAAGAAAGCCATAGATGATGCAATGTAAACATTTATTAATATGGCTGCCTTCTGGTATACGGTCAGTAAGAGTCTAGAGAAAAGCTCAATTATAATCTCATTCTGGATAATGTTAATATAATAAAAATATTTCATCAATAGTTAAAATTCCTGGGTGTCTTCATGTTCTACATTTTCTTCCTCTTAGCAATGTTTGGTATTTGTTTTAATTGTACTATCATTATTGTTATTGTTATTCGTATCAGCATTTTGGACAATGCATGTTGCAATTCTGGCATCAGATGTTTACAGAAAATCACAATACAAATCAGATTTTTCTAAGTCAGTACCAAAACATAAGCCTAACACTCCCACCCTCAAATGTATAGTCAAACTTTGATTGGATTTTCTTGGTGTTAGTATAGCATATCAAATGACTATCTTAGTATTTGCCATCATAATTGTTATATAAAGGGGATTCACTGTAAAGTGAAGGTAAGATACACTTTAGGTACAATGTGTGTGGTGTATGTTATGATTCAGATGTGCCATTGCTACCCTCTTTCTGACTGCTCCCTTTTTTTCTCACTGGATCTTTTCACTACTCCCAGGGTGGTGGTACTGCCCATTTAGTGAATCACTGGTCTAAGTCCTTGTTAGGTATGAAGACTGCTACTATTACCATACTGGAGATTTTGATTCTCTTTGGAAGAGGTAAAGTTTTAGCCATTTTACTTTCCATGAGGGTGTACACATAATGTAATGATTATTAGCACAGAAAGTGAACTTAACATGTTGATTTCAAGTTGCAGCCTAGTCTGTTGCATTCATTTCACACTAATGCCCTAAGGAAAAGCATGAATCTATCTCTTCTCCCCTTCCCTTCAGTTATGGGTTAAATAATGGCATCTGGTCTAGAAAGAAAGTTTTGAATTTAAAATCATAGAAAAGGTAATAGAAACACACTCCACTATATTCCAAGAGTTCATAAAAATTTGCAGATATTAGAGAAAATGTATTTGTGGAAAACTATGATTGCATATGTCCTGAATACATGGCATTAAAAATATATTTTCCATGAGTATGTAGCAAAATGTGTTGATAAATGTATAAGGTATTACTATTAATGGATTTGAATGTTGATAGTTATTAGTTGGTGATGAGATACAGTTATGCTTCTGAGAAAAACATTTATTATGTATGTTTAAGCTGAAGTGATGCTTTTTTGAAATCTGTTAATGTAAATCATAGATAAGTTTAAAACCTTTTTTCCTATGACAATGGAAATCACTGCTTCAAATTAAGTTCAATATAACTGTTCTTATTTGAATATATCTGAAAGATATATATATATATAGAAAGAGAGAGAGAAATAGCAAGTGTTACAGCAGATTTGAAACTATAAAGAAAAGTACTGTTTTGAAATATGTTGAAAAGGGTGGGTTGTGTGGTAAAATAGTACTGAACCACACATTAGTGGGTCATGAGTAATAAATACTACTGATGATATCCTTGCCTCAGAATTTTGATTATTGATTTTCAAAGCAGACTGGTCCTTTCTATTTGATGCAGCACAATCTTGCAACCCTACTAATTTCATTTTATACCAAACTAAGCTTATTAAATGCCAATATTGCTAACCACAGTTTGCTTGATAGTTGTAGTAGTTGTGAATATTTTTCCTTGATGCCATTAATTGGTTTGCAAGCCCAGGTAAAAAGTCCCAGTTGTGAATGTTCACTTTCAAGGCATGCTGTTCAATTAGGAAAATCAACTGATTTCAGTTTTTCTATCCATTATTTCTCTCTCTATTTAACTGAGTGGTGGACTAATAAATCTGAGCAGTTGAATTAAGAACACTTTAGAGAAAGTCTTAGGGAGAAATGTTAGTTGACTGTATGTTAATAATAGATTCACTGATGCCTAGTCAGAAAACCAAAAATACGACCTGTTGTTGCATAATAGTTTTATCCACTAAAATCCTGCCTCAAACCACATCCACTATAGCTTCATCCAGGAACACATTGGGAGCCAACTGATTGTTATACTATGTAACTACCCAATGGTCAAACTAGTAGTTAACCAATTTCCTCTCCAGTGAATACTTCAGATATAATTGACATTTTAATGATTTGCATAATAGCATTATTCAAGCTGTATAAGACATAAGCAGATTTTTACATCAAATTTGGGGCTAAAAAAGAGGGTCTTGTACAACAAAAACTATGGTAATAAATTCATCATGATGAATCTTTGATCACTGATAAGAAAAGCAGCTACAAAATCAATGTTAAAATATAATTGAATTCACTCAATATAAATGTTCTTCCTGTTAATAAAAAGATTTGAATCTTTTTAGAAAATAGTTGTAAATAACCCTTTTTTTTCCTTTTAAGTAGTATGAGAACAAATTTTAAGAGATGCTGAATTTTTCCTGAACAATGTGATGTTTTAGTCTGTAGCCACTTGCAATTTGATTCTTTGATCTTCTACCCAGGTTCTATCTTTAGAATTGTTTGCATTTTTTTTGGCACCTATATTATTAGAAATTTTATATCTACAAGGATGATTATATGAAGAAACAGCAGTTTATTTTATCCCAAATCACTATTTACATGAACACAAATTATCAGTTCATCCCATGATGAAATCTAAAATTTCATAGTCCTATGTCCCAACCACTAGAACAAACCAGGAATCATTGATAAATGTACATTTATCTAATATAACATACCCAGATGCTCAAAAATTAAACCAGAAAGTAACTTTTGGCTTTTCCTCATTCTCTGAGTATTTAAAGATTGGTACAAGATTATTTTGGCTTTTGTAGCTAAAACCTCTTTACCATAATGTTTTAATTCCCATGATTTTTTTTATCTTCAAGTGACACATGCATGCACACAAAATGTGATGAAGAGTCAACAAATAAAAATATTGTACTAAAGTCCAAATAATGCAAATGAATCTGGGTTTTACAGGAAGTTTTAATTTGCAATGATTTTGCATGGCAACTTGTTTTGTGCAGTGAAAAGTTTTAGATATGAATTTGCAGATACATTTTTAATGGTTATAAATAATCAAAAATATAATGTATTGATTGTAATAATTATAATTTTAGAGGAGGTTATTTTTGTTTTTTATAGAATCGCAAACTGACTTGGGAAAGAATGAGTTTGTATTGTAGGCAACAGATGGTCTGTTTCTGACCTGAAATATGTTAATGAGAAAGGAAAGAGTAGAGATTAAACAGTTCAATGTCCACAACTCATTTGTCAATAATTTAAAGATGATTTTGAAATGTAGAATCAGTGATTGATACAATATGATAAAATGATATTGAAAATAATTAATAATAATAAATCTCCCACTTTTTTTCCTACTCTTCTGAAGTGAAAGTATTATTAATAATAAGGGGGAAAAGAATGAAACTGAAAGCAGAAAAAATGAATTATTTAATCCCCAGGTGAAGATTATATATGATCAATAAACCAAGATGGAGGTGTAAAATGGTAGAAAGTTTATCAATGCAAAAACCGGAATTGACAAACAAAGTTTGTATTTGTTTTGCAATAATGCCATTGGGAAAGGCATGAATACACTTCTCCTTTTAATTATGGATAAACATCAGGGCAGTGTGTGTTCTTTAGTCATGTAAAAGACAATGCAGTTAAAAAATGTAGGTCTAGCATAGATATAAATACTTTGTGGAAGCCATTTATAAAGCTGCAGAAAAAGCAATAAGAGAATTGGGTTTACTGTTCTAGCTTCAAGATTGTCTATGAGACACTATCACAGAATTAAATTTGGTATCATAGTAATTGAGTTCAATCCTTATGTTGAGTAATATAGACTCAGTGAAAACGGGACTAGCAATAACTGAGCAATAGTAAAAATGAACACGTCAAGATATCTCTAGACAATGGAATGAGAATAATCTACCCTCATAGATTAATAAAAGGTTCAATTTAAAATTCCCTGAAGGTTACCCAGTTCAACAGATATCCAAAGAAAGCTGAAGCATTGTGATAGTAACAAGGAAGATGAGGCAATTAGTCTAACTGTAAATAAAGTAAATAACAGAAAGGATTTGCTCTGACAGAAAAATACCAAGCATCCCAAACCCAGATAAAAGTGGAGAGATGGGGTTTTATGTTGTTGGAACGGCCCTTTGTTGCCACTGTTGTAATGACAACGCATGCTTGCTTGATACTTTGTCTATGCCAACGTAGTAGAGACTTTGTAATCGTAGATACCAATTTTAATACACCAATGAATAATACTTGTATCAGACGTCTTAGAATAATACTTGTAGTAATAGTACTTTGTATAGTGAGAAGAGAATAGCAATCAGAATAGTATAGGGGATAGAGAAGAAATAGTGAATACCTCGTACATCATGCGACTTCCTCTATATAAGCATTTCTGCTATGGTCACCTGATCTTACCTAATGAATAATGAGATTGCCTGTGTTTGTTTATTTGCGATCTACGTTCAAACACCAGTGTCTGGCAGTGACACTTTATTCCTATATAACATGAGGGTGGAGATGCAGTAACAAATAATGATAAAAAATGGAACAGATTTATATTAAAACAACCACAAAAAATGAACATATAGTCAACAAAAACAGTATAGAATAAAACAATATAAATTAAAAATGCTGGTTTGTTGTTTTGTTTAATTTATGGCATGGAAGAGTAAAACGTAAATACTTTTCCTGCAATAGATTCCTGCTTAATATACAACATAAAATGTATTTAATAATTCTTCTTTTTTTTAAATGACATATCCCTTCAAGATGGAAGTAATTATGTCTCTCCACAGATTATTTTTCTTTATTATCCATAAATTGCTATCATTTCTTCAGAAAGATAATGGAGTTGTTTCCTAATGTCTTCTTCACAGTTTTCAATTCAGATTGATTCTTCTCTTAGACTGGCTGTCACCCAAAGCTCAAGAACGCAGTCTACTTTGCTATTTAAAACATAACTAGAGAGAGAAGATATGGGTTCATGCCTTTCCTAAGAGAATTGATGTAAAAGGAAATGCAACAGACTAAGCCAGAATTTGAACTCAGTTTGCCAATTCCATTTTCTGTTCTGATAACGGTTACCCACACATCCCACACATCCCATTTAATAACTATCAAACTATAATATTTGAGACTGATGAACTGTGTTCAAGTAATCTATACACATGCAACATCACACCCTGATGATTAGATTCCTACATGTGTCTGTGTTAGTTTTCTTTTTTTTCTTTTGGGTTCTAATTCTATATGCTTTCTTGAAGGCAGCTTCTTCAGCAAAACAAAGAACATGCTACATAAGAATATTGAATTGACATAGTAGGGTCACTGCTGACCAATAATCTTATCACTTCAGATGATTAATCTCATAGGAGGAGAATTAATTCAGATTTGGTTTCAATATTGTTTATTATGCTACTTTACACGTTTTTATTCTCTGGCCTGCAATATATGGTCAGAGAATGTGGTTTCAGTCTTCTAAGAAGGAGACATGGCATTATGTCAAATTTTTGCCATTGACTATTTGCATTTCGTTAGACATTTATTCAGTCAAGTTTCTAAAATCCATGTAACTGGGCAGCAAACACTCTCCAGGCAGCAGATGATGACAGATTTGAGTTCCATAAGGATTCTGTTTATATGATGATTTTAAACAGTGGTAATAAATCACTAAACTTTCCTGGATCTTCCTCACTATTTTCTTAAAAAATCTGTTGTTATTTAATATCTTTCTTATTGTTTTTGAAAGTTGGTTGACATACATATTTTTTTTAACCTCATTCCAAATATAGGTCAACAAATAGGCCAATAAATCAGGTTTTGACATTAACTTTATTTTATACAAATTTCAATTAGAGAATCTCATTATTCCTATGTCTCAATTTCAGGACATTATATTAAAAGGTCAGTTATTGAATATCTCCTACAATCTAATTCCGATTGTTCAAAATATCAGTCAGGAAATTTTTAAGTTCTAACCTTTTAGTACACCTGGCTTCATCTGAGAGTCAACATGTCACTTAAATATTTAACCAGATTTTCTACTGTTTGCTTGAAAAATCATAGCTACTCTGAGAGAGGGGGAGGGCAATTTCTATGCAAAAATCAAAGAAAATGTGGCTAACAATGATCTCAGCAATTTTTCTCTTGCTCTGGCAATCATATAAAAATCATCCTTTAATCTTTTTTTCATAAAATTTCTTACTTGTTCTCTTTATATTGTATTTTATTTTGAGTTAAATACAGACTAATTTTAATAAATCACTATCCTTTCAGATTAGTCATCAAGACATAAAATGTGTTTTAAAAGCAACTTTTAGGTACATATAAAGTCAAAACTGTGAATAAAGTTAATATAAACAATGATGATAATGTAGCATGTATCTCACCCTAGATCATGCCAGAATAAACTTTGCACTTAGTGTCCTTCAGAGAAGCCAAGTTCTGGGATGACTTGATAGATGACTTCCTGACCACTGACTAGATCTCTATGATCAATCTAGCTGCACTTGGACTGTTAAGCAAGCAGCATGCATCAGAAATAATGAAGTAACATTCAATAAAACTTGAACTTCTATCCTATATCTTTGGGAGTCTATCTGACTGGGTCAGTCCCCTTCTGATTAGGCCACAGAGATCAACCAAGAATGTTTGAAAACCACAAAGTGCAGACCTAGCAGTCTTCATTGTTTTGTACTTACTTTTATGAATCTACTTCTCCCTGTTAAAATTATAATTAGGACATAGTCATGATGGAAATAAATTTGTTAAAAATCAAATATTAATTGTCATATTGTCATACTGTATTATTAGCAATGATAATATTACTTGTGTGCATAAGAATTTAAACTTGTAGATATATTTGTCTTCATATTTACAGATGGGTGTGTATATCCTGTAGTAAGCTTCTCTAGAAAGAATCATTGATACTTTCCCACAACTAACAATGAAAATTTCAGTTAAAAAAACAAAATAGAATTATGTTTTCTCTAAATATAAACAGCATGAATGTTCTTTCATTGTTAGAGAACAGTGATTGCGGTATAAAGGCTTGTTTTTATCTCTGATATTGAAATAGTAATTACTTTATGTTGAAACATTGATCACTTAGTGTTTAACAGACCAGAAACAGAAAAAGAGTTTGGGAATTTTACCCATTGTGCAAGTTTTACACTTGAGTGAGTTAATAATTATTTTGATTGTTCATCTAAATCGTAATTTTATGTCAGTATTCAAATGAAAAAATGAATCACAGAGTAATGAGGCTGTTTATAAATGTTTTCATTAATCAATAAGTTTATGCCTGGGTGTGGGTTTAATATGAGTAGAATTTTAAAAAACTATTTGAAAAAGCAAAACACATAGGCTTGCCTTCTTCTTTGAATCTCAGCATGAATAATTACATATTCTTGTAGAATAGAGATTGTAAACTAGTTAAGTTTCCTTTGATCAGAGGCCATTATAGTATGGTCTAGATGTGGGACAGAAATAAAATTATAATGTCCTTGTATATGCAAATTGTTTATATTCCTTTCATCAAAAATACAAGGTATTTGCTGTGGGCATCTGCCACATGGATAAGGTACTAGTCTAATAAAACACTATTAGAGAGTTCAATCCTTAATTGGTGCTCCATAAATGCAACCTATAGTAAGTTTAGTAAATATATTGATTTCTCTAGTCTACGGACTGCATTTTAACCCATATCCTCTTGACATCAGTTTAAACTGATGACATCTTTTTGTCATATATTCTGTCCATTTTGCTTGAAGTTTGTATTTTCTTGATTTCATATAAAAATTTGGAAATTTTCCAATATATTTCAGTGAAATTTTTACTTTCCAAAATTATAGTTTAGAAGAGGAGGGTATAGTTTCAGAAGTATGATTACATAAAACTTCCAAAGTAAACAGATAGAAACAACATAACTTTCTTTAATATGTAGTCAAATGTCCATAAAATATGTTAGAATTTAAAATTCTGCATTTATTTCATTAAATTTCAATCAGCTTAAAACCAGGAGGAAATTTAGCAATTATCGTCTTTGAAAAAAAAGTCTCATACATTGTGAATATTTGCAGACTTAGAAGAATTTGGAATGTATTTTGCTAAAGGTTGATTAGTTGGTTCAAAATGAGTAAATCTCCTTACTAAAAGTGAATCAGTAATATTCACTTTTACAATATATTCAATATCTATTATATATTGAAGATATGCAGCCATTGTAGTGATTATTGGTATAGAAAGTAGAATCAATATCCAGAGTTCAAATTCTGACTGAATTTGTTTCATTCAATTCATACTAATGCCCTTGGAAAAAAGCATGAATTCATCTTCCTCCAGCTATGGGTTAAATAGCAGAGCAGACCCTGCTTTCTTGCCTTTGATGGTAACAAGTCTGTGAGAAGGAAAACTCTGAATTCAGATTCATTCTTTGTGAGAAAAGACAGCTAAAGCATAAACTCTACACAAATCTGAAATGGAGTCTCTAAGGCAGTTGGATGGTGTACTCTGTCACTTTCTGGTAATTTCTGCAGCTGCAACAATACCATGCTGTATTGTTTACTTTTTCTCTTAAACTCTATTTGTAACACCAAGAAAAGGATCTTAACTTGGTAGCCATCTTAGGCTGTCTAGTTATTAAGATAGTCCCTACTCAGGCCAGAAGCACTCTGTACTACACCATCATCTCCAAAGATGGATGTTTCCAATATAAATTCAATTATATATGAAGATTTGATCTCTGTCTCAAGTGTTTATGACCAGCAATAAGTCTGTGAGATATAATCTTTGAAACAGTCACCCCCTTGACTGAAAGGGTATAAAAGAATAAATAAATGAAATATTTTGGGAACAAGTAAGAACAACATCAGACATTGGGGATTTCCTGTCACAGGTCTATATTAACGAACACAGTTGGGATGTAGTTCAATTTGGAATGGCCCATTAACATGAATGGACTGTCTCAAAGGATAGTCCCAATGCTGCCGATTTGAATTGTCTGCCATGTTTAGCTATATTGAAATGGGCAGAGATTTGGTAGGAGGAAGAGTTGAAAAGAAGGGCTAATCTGACATGGCAGAGGTTATCTCAAGTGTCACCTACCAAGCCACCCAGACCATGCAAGTGAAGCCCCAAAATAAACACCTATGTATTGAAAACAGGGTTCAAGTTCTCATTTCTCTTTGTGATGTGTATTATCATTATTCAGTTCCTTGTGAGCTTGCAACAGGCCTTTCCCAGTATTTGATGTACATACACTGAGATGAACAAGACTTGCAATATGTGGTTTTATATGTCAGTAAAAAACTAGGGTTGGGGACCTATTGTATGTTTAAAATGGTAGATCAAAATAATTTTTAATGAAAAATTATAAAGAATGAAATTTGAAAAAATAATTTTAACAAATGGTAACGGATTCAGTACAATTTATACAAGCTACAACAATAATTTTTCTTCTCTTTAAATCATTTCAGTCCAAGACAGGCAATAAAGTCAAAAAGATTCAAGGGGTTACTGAGAGTGAAAGAATATGAGAAAAAAATTATAGAAGAGAGAGGACAATAAAAGAACAGGATTCAAGGAGATAGAAGATGATGATTGATGTTGTAATTAAATCTTTGAAGATTGTAGTTGACAGGAAAGCAAGAAGCCAGAAGAGAGTGTCACAACTCAGAAGTGCAGGAGAAGAAATTATTAGCATAGAATTTATAGTTACATCTAGTAATTTCAACAGTAAAATGATGAGAGCTAGATACCAATCTTGTACTGTGCTTAAATTCATAAAGTTAAGGTACCAAAGAGGAAAGCCCATCAGAACAATTACCATAAAAATATTTATAGAAAAGATACAGGAAATGACTGAACCTGAGATGCCAGGTCAGGACTGATAACATTGCTGATTCTACTTTTAATTTTGTCAAGAATCTCTCAAGACATAGCAGAAGTACCAGACCAGATGTGGCAATAATATCTGCTGAACGGATGAATGGTAGACTTTAAATGAGAAACATTGTCTAAAACAATATAGTAAACCATCTTTCCTAACATCATACCTAGCACTTGATTCTATATAGTTGTTCCACTTCATGCCAATGGAAAACGTTAGACAAAGAAAGTGCAATGAGTCACTCTTCTGGAGGTTAGCATCAGCCATGCTGATGGAAGCCAAAAAAGGTTCTCTAAGACTATTAAAAGAGAATATTTAGTTTCATAGGTGTTCAAATTACAAAGTGATTTCTTGCCCCAGTGAACAATAGATTGTACTTCATTTTTGAAAGGAAAGTTGGCAATTTGACCTTATCAAACTGATCATACTTACACTTGGGCTCTTGCTTTGGATATCTCAAAGGCAATTGACAGGGTTTGGCATGATGATCTTCTTCACAAGCTAAACGGTTATGGTGTTTCTGGCTGAATTTGTAATTTGATTCATTCTTTCTTATCAAATGATGAAATGAAAATCGTCCTTAATGGCCAATCTTCTAGATCTTTTTACATTATTGGGTGGTCCCCTTTTCCAGAATGCAAGTGGATGGATAAGGGTGGTGGGTTCTCCAGCCAGTATCCATATAATGAGTGGTGAGTGAAGTAGTCAGAGAGGAAAGGACCAGCAGTGAGTAAGTCAGCAGTCACCGAGACAGTCAGGCAATGAGTGTAAAGTTCCTTTTTCCACACCCAGAAGTTAGTAACAAAGCAGGAGTTCACCTCCTCAAAGCTGAAGGAAGACATTGCTGATTAAGTGAGAAATTATATTGTTTGCTATTTCCCAAACAGTGTCTTGAAAAGCATTTGTTGTTATTCTTTGTTGAATCTGATTACGGCCAGTGAGGCAAACTTGTGAACATAGCGAGCTGGGTGTATATGCATACAGCCAATCTTGGATGTCCTCACAGCTTGTGCAGTGACAGACAGAAAATCATCGTCACACAACCTTAAATGAAAAGAAAAATATCTTCTTGGTGTACATTTTTAGATTTTCACTGAGGTTTCCATTTTTGTTTCAAGTGTCAACTTCTTTCTTTTACTTGAAAAGTGAGTTTTCCGAGATAATATAGCTTTGTTGTTAATAGCATTTTTGCTTCTGATTGACTTTTTTGTATGTAAAGGCAAAAAGAGAGATTGACTTCAGTGATTAACTAAGAGCCTATGTTTCTTCCTTGAAGTTGATTACTTTATTGATACCTTGGAGTTAAGGTTTAAGTTTTTATCTAAATCCCAAATTAAAACCGAGCATTTTAAAGCAGTGGCCTTAATTATGTTTGTAACAATTGAAAAAGTATCAAACAGCAAAATTTATAGTGTATGGTGCTGTTTGTTCTTTGCTAATGGAGATAAAGAAAGATTTTCAGTTTGAAAAACTTCTGCTAATTTTTTTCTTATTTTGTTTCTATAAAGCATAGATCTATTTCTTTTTAGTATACATTTTCTGAGTCTTTAATTGTACTCAGAGCTGTATTGTTGTGATAGATGATAACACCTGTTTGGCAAAATCAACATAGTATATGTTGGTCACATTGAGCTTCCAACAGTTCGCTTGAAAGATTAAAGGCTACAAGGTGTGTCTTTATAACAATTTATTTCTTTTATTCATTTATAATAAAAAATATGTTAATATATTTATGCTTATATAAACTGTGGGTGTGTATAAATAAACTTATATACATTTATACTTAAAAGTACTTACCTCCAGATTTGTTTATTACTTAAAATATTTATTTCACCTTTTTCTAATATTTAGGTAAGTATAAACAATTAAAAACCAACACTGATATGTGGGAATTATATAAATAAGATAAGAAAAACTGGTGTAGACATTATTATTTGCTAACATTACATTTTGAAAAGTGGTTACTGCAGGAATGATAGGAAAGATATTTGCTCTAATAAAATTCCATATCTGTCTTTGATCACATACATAAAAAGAAATTGAAAAAAATGTATCATATAAAGTGGCATTGGAAAATTTTCAGACTAGGATCTTTTGGCAGATTCTATGAGTGATTTCAGTCATATGAGAGAGCTGATGGGTTGTTCAGCAAAATCCTCATGGATCAGTTCACAAATTTTGTCCACATTTTCCTGACACTTCTTTTTTGATTGATCACCCTGAAAGCTAACCCTCTCAAAACAACATATTACTTGGCAGAGAAAAATGCATTCCACTCAAATCTCTGTGTTCAAACTAAAGAATATTCACCAAAATCCTGATGAAGCATTTCTAGGATCTCTAGCAGATTTGCCAAGCTTCACACAAAATTTGATACAGGCATATTGCTTGAATGTTTTAGCTATTGTAAAAATCACAGAATCATTGCAACACACATATAAAACCATGAGTAATAATTGAACTTGAGTAGATAGCATAAAGCCTAATTGCAAACTGACTCAATTGGTTGGGTACTAATGAGAATTAGCTGTGTGCACATTGATGTTGAATAGTACAATCACAGCACAGAAACTTTTTATTGCTTTATATATATATATATATATATATATATATATATATAAAGTGAACATTGAAGTCAACACTCAGAGGCAACAGGCTGTTAGATGCTAGATGCAATTGTCAGGCCACCTAGCATGTCGCCTCTGAGTATTGACTTCAATGTTCACTTTTATATTTACATACACTCTATCTCTGATATTGAGCACTTTATCCCATAAATATAGCACACCTTTAAACTATATTTCTTCGTATACACACACACACACACACACACACACACACACACACACATATGAATCGGGGTCAAATATGGATCGGGATCTGACAGAATGATAGGATAAAGAATTTATAGGAAATGTTTATAAATCTAACATATTTCACTTTTATTAAAGTTTCATCAAAGAAAGAGATATAGAGAAATAAAGAAATTATGATATTTTTTATTTTTATGCTGTTTGATTTTCATTGGTTCTACCTAACCAATGATAATCAAACAATAGATGAGATGACACATTCCTTTGAAGCTCTAGAAAAACTAACAAATTCTAAGCCTAACTGAAAAAATGTAAATAGTGCTTTATGCATGTAAGTGTATCATAATTTTAGTTTGTCTATGTAGAATTCAGATGATAATGTATATTCATAAGTGTGTGAGTCAAAGACTAAAAATGAATAAGAAAAATAAATAAGTAAAATAACATGAAGAAAAATCTAAATCAATAAACAAGATAACAATTTAAATAAATAATAAACAAATTAACAAACTATGAATACACACATAAACACAAGTAAATGTAATATTAACAATCAACAACAAATTATAAATTATCAATAATAAATAATTAGTAAAAGAATTAACACACAACACTATAAAATAACAAATAACTGCAATTATTTCTATTCAATAGCCTTTAGAATAATTTGAAATATAACCATTACCACCCACCCAATAACTGTTGGGATAATGCAATAGACCTTCTACTCACAAACACCATTCACCAGCATATATAAATAGTTGAGCCAAAACACAATATACATGGCCTGAAGATTGTGTTTAAGAATGAAACAGACTGTTGCTGCTAGGGGTTGATCTCAATTTCCACTTATTTATATATATATATATATATATATATATATATATATATATATATATATATATATATATATATATATTGTGTGTGTGAACCATGAACTTCTTTTAAAAGGCTGGTTAGTAATTTTAGAAAGATTTGGCATTTAATATTTTCGTTTAGTTTACAGTTGTTCTGGCTAAACTATCCCTTCTTATTGATATTTTAATCCGAATATATGTGTCCTCTGACACCAAAAGCATTATTACTATTCATTTTGGCAATTCAACAACTAATACTTTTTCTTTCACCAGTCATTGCATCATTATCAATCTCCTGTTTAATTTGTGTCCTAGTCAATATAATTTATCTTGGCCTCTGCAATATTGTAACTCTATTTATTATTCATTTAACAGCTTTTGTCTTCAGGGTTCTGTGATTCTATGATGAATGCCAATCATGGTAACATTAAGTATTCTCTTTTACTTTTTTTTTACATTTGGTTATTCATAGTCTGAAAATACAGTGGTATATGGAGAGAGAAGACATATTTAATACAAGTTTATTTTTCTATTTTTTTTTTAAGTCATGATATAGAAATTAACAACAAATGCCCTTTCCAGGATATTGGTAGAAAGTGCTTAATTTGGTTACAATTGCAATTTAACAAGATTAAGTTAGAATTTTCCAACTGTGAGTGTGTGATCTTTCTGTCTTAGATTTTTTTTTAATATTCAATGTACTAATGCATGGTAACACAGTGTCCTCATATCACAGACCACAGAAAGATAAAGATTCTCATTACTTAATGATAAATACTTCTATTTATGGAGTTCCGTTTGCTCATTGTTTAAATTAGTGATATCATAGAAAGTTTTTTGTTTAACTCTGAATCTTGATAGATGTCTGACACTGTTATAACTCAGGTTTAGAGATGAGATTTTGATACTTGTCAAACAATTCAATGGTATTATATCTCATCTGCTTTCACATTTCTGATTGTCAATAAGCCAACAAATTGACATGAGAATTAAAATATTTATCCATCAACATTAAAGTCAAATTTTCTTTTGCTTTTATGGAGTGGCAAATTAGTACCTCCTAATTTGAACTTCACATTTTGCTTATGTATTGAATTATAACTGTAACTATATTTACAGCATTATACTTATTTTTCCATCTTTTCTTTCATTGTTTTGTCCAAATGACTAAAAAAACCTAGCAGGCTTTAACTGTATATCTATTTGCATTAAATGGCACAACCACAGCACAGATAATGATTATAAATAAGGAAAACCAGATTCCTGTTGCCCCAACTAAATCAGTTAATGATAACATTATTCAATTTTCCAAGTCAGTAACCATTAAAAAAATACTTTATTAGAAATGACTTCTAAATACTATATCTCTTTTAAATAAACATCCATGATGATTATTTAGTAATTGAGCCTTTAGAAGTGATGCTTATTTGAGGAGGTGTTTATTGAAACATCACTCACATGTGAAACAATTGGAACACTCCTCATCCTAGAAATTCAGACAAAAATTGGAATGACACTCATCTTTTATAACTTGCAATGAGTTTGTTTATCCTTTACAAATTATAAAAACAAAACAATACATTTTCAAACGAGTGATAAAATGTTTTTCATCATGACATATAAACCCTTCAAAATTTAATGAGATTTCTAAATTATTATGTCATTTCATCAAAAATGATGGTAAAAATTCTTTGTATATTAACCCAACAGGAAAAAAGATATCAAGAAATTGGTTTGGTTGTGCCAGTATGTTAGAGGGCCCTACCAAATAGCAAAGGGACAGCTGATAAAAAGAAAAAAAATTGGGATTGACATCAATGAAATAGATAAAACTTAAATAAAAATGTTTTCAGTTTCTGCTTTTTATTTTTTATTTATATATTTTACTAAAGTCCGCACAATACAAGATCAAAGAGCCACTCAAGGTAGAGGATTACTGAAGTAGGTGTGTGATATGAACATAACAGCAGCATATATTATAACTGTTTTCTGTTATTCTTTAGTCAGAGTAAAATGAAACCATGTATATTTAATTTGTCCTTTCCCTGTAACTAAATATACATTTGGAAGGGATGATAATTTGAAATTAAAAACAGAATTTCTCTTTTATGAGGTTCCTTTTATTTTAATCAATTCACCCCAAGCAAGGTGATAATGTCACTAAGATACAAGGGACTACTGGGAATGAAAGAGAATGAAAATACTTTAGAAGGAACCAGAAACCCAATCCTAAACAGGAGTTTCAAAAATTACTTCTTGATGAGTAGTGCCTATTTGAGAGTGGCACTTATTAAAGGAAATATGGTAATTAATGGAAGTTGTTTTAATCCTATTTTACTGAATTTTATGAACATTTTAAGTTTAATATTTTTTTGTTTTACCAGTGCAAAAAGTACAGGTATACCACTGATTTTCCAGCACCATGCTGGATTATCTATTTTGACAAACAAAGTTCTGTAATAATTGAATAATACATGTTTGGCCTGCTAACTGCACATCTCTCATTTTTCTACTGTATCATCTACTGTTACAAACTTATATATTGTAGTCAAGTTTTTTTCAAACTTTTGTTGCCTTGATATTGGAAGTCATTAATTGATTGACTGAGTAAAAAACTAGTCAGAATCATAGTCATTGTAAACTCAAACCTTATGTTAGCTGCATAGTGTGTGCTTCACAGGAGCTGCACATGGTTTATAATTCAGAATTGTACCTCTCCTAGACTGGTTACCAACCAAGGCTGAAGAAAACACTCTGTCCTACTATTTAATCCATATTTTGAGGGAATAGATGAATTTGTACCTTTCCCTAGGATATTTGTATGAAGATAGATGTAATGAAACTTGACTGGAATTGCTCTGCTCTCCCATTCTTGTTCCAAGTCACATATCCTGAAAGTCATAACTAGGGTTAAATATAAGCTAAATAGACTAGAATTTATACAAAATCGATAGAGCTGCACCAGCTACACTAATGTAAACAATTAAGCAGCACAACGTATTGCGACCCAGTGATTTAGTGTGGTAATTGGATGAAAATTCAAATACTTGTTTGTAAATATTGGTTGTATTAAAAGAGGTGCTGATTTTATTGCAACCATCAGTTACAATAAAATCAGTGATTCACTTGCAGTTTTTTTTAGCTTGTAGATGAGTGATCCACACTTGGTAACAATTAAGAATGGATACTCTCTAAACTTATTCATATAACATGTAAACTTTATCAGTAAATTTCATGTATAATAGGAAATTGTCTGTCTCTCATATGCTCTCAGCAAATTTCAATGTACTAAATCATTACATAAAAAATATTTTAAACATTTTTGAGTTTTTCTTATTCATTTATTTGTTTGTTTGTTCCCAATTGATTATTAGATCATCAGGATGTCATGCTGAGTAATATTTTCTTCATAGCATCTTTCAAAGCAATGAGGGAGGGTTAGTTGGTGTTGCTCAAGTATTATGCAACAGGTTTTACTGACCTGACTTATTATCCAAGATAGACTACATCAAAAAGCCTAAATGATTACAATGATTACGTTGTTATATTTTCATAGTTGGTTGGTGGGAAGAAGTGTATTCATATCTTTCACTAGAACATTAAAAGAAAATGAAAGCAAACTCTCTTAGCAGGATTTTGAATTTGGTTCAGTGATTCCATTTTCTGTTAACTGTTAGGTCATTTACATCTCCTTTTCCATATTATACTGAACAATAGTTTTCAATATGTAATCTATTTTTATTTTTTTCATTGACTTGTAGTTTTAAAATTTATCTTGCTCATTTTTCACATTTTACTAAAACCTTTATTTCTCTTTATTATTTAAAAATAATTTATTTCATAATGTTCTCTTATTGATAGTGCACAATAAAAATCCAAAATCATTTATAATTATGAGTTATCTGGAAAATTTATGAAATTAGGTTATTTTATAGACTTAGACTGAAAAGATTTAAAATAAAATTATTTTGTATATTTACAAATGGATCATATTAAAGAAAAGCTAATTTTGGGAGCCATTTAAAATTATATAAAGTTTTAGGCACTGAAAAATGTTGCTATAAATCTTAGTTGTTATAATTATGTTTCAGCCATTGTACACTTCAGCCTTCTTGATGACATTCATTCAAGTAAATCAGTATGCAATAATAATTCTTCTTTTGAAAAATTCAAACAAAAAAGCTCAAGTATGTTGTATAATATTCTTAAGAACATGGCATTTTTCACTTATAGCAATATCATGTTGTTACCATAAAGTAGATTGCAAGTAGTGTGGTTTATACAGTGTTCATTAGGAATGATATTGAACATAATCATCTAGCCTTTGGAATATCTGAAAACAAAAACAGAAGGAAGACAAAATTCAAGTCTTTCATTAATAAGAACAACTTTAATTCTTCTTTAACTGGTGCTCTGCCATCTGTGATTTTTGGACCAAAATATTGAAGACCAAACTACACAATATGGAGGTAAATTAAACTAGGGTTTGCGATATTATCATAGGAGACTGACATCAGAATTAGTCTTCTGGTGTTGTCTATAAATTGAAAACTTTTTCCACTGAACTCCACCCTCAAATCAGTGATATCCTAGAAATTCATTTATCTTATTGGTCAGTGTCAACCAACAAATGCCAGCCATAAGGTGGGAGGGTTAATGTAGAACTTCTCCCCACACCACTTTGTTGGTTACAGTTTCCAAGCAATCTATGAACATCAAGTTGTGTGACCATCTTTAACATGTTAACATGGAAAGTTTTCTCTCGATGCCAGGACATCTGAAAAATCAAAGGAATTTAAGTTATCAATCTGTTTGATCATTGTTTTTTTATTTGTTTCAATTAGACTGAAGATAAGTTTGTTAAGTGAATAAAGGTAAGAACATACTCCTGGAGAAACATCTGTATCATTTAATTGTAAATTTTATGAGTGACAACTAAAAATTTTTTCCTCTTCAGTGACACAACTTACAAAACCAGCACTTGAAAATGCTAAGAACTTTAGGTTTTTATTTTGTTTTTAGACAAAACTCTAACATGTAATGAGAGAGAGAATAATTTATTGTAATGAATGTTGAGAGTAGCAGAAATGTAATTTTGTCTCCTTGTGCATGTATTTCTATTTAGCTTCTCAATCTGAGTTTTTGCATGCTCACAACTTTTACTTCCCTTTATGTTTTAGTTGACAGTGATTAAATGATATTCTTTCTTGAACAAAAATCTGGTTATACTATGAAAAGATCATGTTTTTATAAACAGAACATTTAAATTTTCACCTCTTCACTCCCTTCTTTCATCTTCACCCATCTCATAAAAAAGAATTGCTAATGTACCGCTTCAAAATTTTTCAGAAAAACTTCACCATAATTGAATTTATTATAATAATGTGACCCAAAACAAATATAAAGATTTTATTACACTGCTTCTCAGTATGTTAGACTTGTTTGTTTAGCTGTTGCAACATTTTATAAAGAGAACATTTTGAAACTTCTAACTCTGAAATTAAAATATTACTTTTTTTTTTTAATGAATACATGATGATATATATGACGGTTTTTCTTTTGATGCTGTTATTACTGTATACTCATTTAATAATGTTTATTGTTTAAAAAGCTATGTTTAGAATCTTAATAACAACAAAAATATTGCACATTATTTACTTGTTAGATTGATTATTTACAAAATTATAAAAATTTGTGAACCAACTACAATGTAATATTTATTATTTACTATTTTATAAAGATTTATTATCTCTCATTTTATGAAGAAATAAATATCAAAGATTTTTTTATTCATAAATTTATAAAAATGTCTGAACAAGATGAAAAATAATCTAAGAAAATGCATAATGCCTTTAAAAATCATATTTTTATTTAAATTTTCTTTTTTCTATAGTTCACCTTTTTTTAATAAAAAGATTTGTTTTCTTATTTCTTTTTAAAATGGTAAATAATAAATATTGCATTGTGATTGGTTCACATGTTTTTATAATCTTGTAAATAAATAATCTAACAACTAAATAATGTGTAACATTTTTGTTATTAAAATTCTAAATATAACTTTTTAAAATAAGAAACATTGCTAAAGGATTTGAGGTAGTATACAGTAATAGAAGTGACAAAAGAAAATCATCCTTTTGACATACCATTTTTTGTAGGTTTTAAGGTTAAACTTTGCCAGAAAAATGTTGTCAAAGAATGTAAAAAAATATATTTTTTCTCAATTCGGAAAGTGCTTTATTTGTTGTGTGTGTGTCTATGTTTATTAATAAATATTTGGAGTTTGAAACAGGAATAATTTAAGTTTATCTGAAAAAGATATTATTTATATTACTGTTATAAAATAATAAGTTAAAATGTAATAAGTATTCAAAGAATAATAATATTTAGTTTTCATCTTTTTTTTTGTAAACAAATCCATATTGTTTGAGAAAAGCAATAAATGTGACTCCTAGAAAATATTACAGTCATTCAAAAAAAGTAAAAAATGAAAAAATCTAAGCTAGTGTTTCAAAGCTACTCTTACCTAAATATTTACATTTAGTACACTGGTTTATTGGTAATAGGTGAACTATGAAAGAAGGATTTATTCTTTCATTTTCATTTCCCCCATTATGGGCATTGTTATGTCCATGATATAACAATGCTGTATTTCACAGATGGAATAGAATAGCTGAAAGGAGAAGGAATGACAAACATGCTTTGTTCTCAGAGTGAGTTTTATGCTGCTAAGTCATACATAAAAATTATATATACATATTTACACGTGTCACATGCAGAGAAAATATAATGTATCTATACAACAACAGAGTGAAAAAGGAATGAAAAAAGAGTCTGATGTGTAATAATTTCCAACAGGAATTGTAGCTGCTGGAGATTCTTCTGTGTTTCTGGAGAAGCCATATTTAAGATTCCAGATTCAAGCAGGCTGGATTCATTCGCAAGATATCACTAGCAAGAACATATTCTGCAAATGGGAAACAGTGAGTTCTGGGTTTTTCCCACCATGAAGACTGCAAGCTGGAGATAATTTCTATATCTGGTGAGGATATATTTCTATACGAAAATGGCACCATGGAGGAGGCAGATTTAGCTTCAGTGAGGGGTGCAGGCTAAAAAAACAACTGCTCAGTTTGAATTCTGGAAGTGAGTACAAGGACCAGATTATCTACCCACTAAAAATGAGACTTGGGAAACATCAAACAGCTGTAATCCTTTTGAGGACTTTACAACTGAAAACAGAGCATCCCAACTTTTATAGAATGAAACTAGTAGGCCAGGCATAGATATTAATGTATGGGAGCCATTAATTAGAAAAGAACAAATATTAAATTTAATATGAAAAAAGAACACAACCTTTGTGATCTAAGCCAGAAAATGAGCATGCTGGGAGAGATTGTCAGGTTTTCTGGAATTTCATGTGTTCTACAGGTGTGCAGAGCTGGACATTGGCTCTGTGTGAGGAAATATCTGGTATGGTAAAGATGTTATACATGTTCACCGTAGTCTGAATGTAGAATCCAGTGCAGTAAGTACTTTGTTCAATGAAACAACACCAATATCTAGTAGCAGCTGTTCAGTAATTCTTAAGGTCTTCCATTGGCAGTGAATATTCGGAGAAAGTAGCAGAGCGTAGTTCAGTAGTTCTTCTGGTCATCGATATCATAGGTGGGCAGTGGATATTCAGAGAAAAAACATAATGGCCGCCTTTATACATGTCTGATTGAATATTTTAAGTCTTCTGATTGGTTAATCTTCTATTGGCAAATCAGCTCATTTTGGTTGGCTCACTAGTACATAGGGGTATCAAAAAATCCTAACACCCCCTCATTTTTGGGTACATTATGGAATCTTCTTTCAAAATATTAGTAAAATCAATATTTATATGGAACAAATACTTTAGTATTCATAAAAGAAATTTTTTTTTTTAAACTTGTTTTTTTTAGCATTCAAAAAATAATTATTTTTTTAATTTAATTTTTTTTTTTTTTTAAATGAAAAATTTATATCCACAAAAATTAGTTATATAATTTGTCCACTGTTAAGTACTTCAGGTTAATAAACATTAACAATAATATTATAAATTTAGGTTGTGATCACAACAAAAAAGTGGAAAAAGTTGTTATTTTACCCATAGCTGGGACCCATTAAAACAGGCACTATCACTCTGGGTCAGAGTGATTCTGAGACTCGTTCAGGAGGAGAATTGGGCTAAAAGTAGGACTATTTACGTTTATACCTGAATAAAATACAATAACTAATGGATGGAGTTTTACATCTTACCCAGGACTATAAGACAGTAACTAATGGATGCACTTTTACGTCCTACCCAGGACTATATGTGTCTACATAATCTTCCCCGTATATCTGTGAAAATTCTTTAGCTACAAAACGAGCCTTATACACTGGCGAGCCATCCTCAGTTTGATTTACAGTATAAACCCAACGGCTACCGATAATATTTTTATCATCCAGGGCCTTTTTCAATTCAAAAGTATCATTTGATACTAGAGATTCCATTTCTTTTTGCATGGCGGCTATCCATCGTTTGGAATTATCAGAATTTATGGCTTCTTGATAGTTCTTCGGGATACATTGCACCGAATAGCAACAGTCAATGTCACAGATATTACATTGCCCCATTCCAAAATAGTCTGGTTTTCTTCTAATTCTGGTAGGATAATGCAGAATTTGTCCCCCCCCCCCTCATCGGTTGTATTTTCTTTTAACTCAAGGTTTGCGTCTGATTTTTCCTCGTCTATATCGTCTGGTATAACACCTTCCTTTAATTGTGGATCTTGAACGGGTTTTCTATTTATAGGCCTTATCTCATAATTAGGCCATACTAGTTCGTGTGGGATCTGCTCCTCACAATTTATGTTCTTTTCTTCGGGATCCTTTACTTGCTCAAAGGAATCTATAAATCTGACGCATCTTATTTTCCTTATTATTTTGCTTTCTGGGAAATAAATCATATAGGCCGGATTTGTTTTGTCATACCCAATGAATATACCTCTTTCACTTTTGGGATCAAGTTTTGCTCTGTGGTTGACATATGTGTAGCAAATTGTACCAAAAATATGCATACAACTTATGTTGGGTTTGTAATTCGTATAAGCCTCGTAAGGAGTCTTTTTAATGTTACTATTATAGCAATGGTTTCTTATATATACGGCTGTATTTAATGCATAGACCCACAGATTTTTGGGTAACTTAGATTCTATTAGCAAACATCTAGCCATTTCAAAAAGCGTCTGCCAACTACGTTCAGCGATTCCGTTCTGGTGCGGTGAATAGGGACTGGTTTTCTCATGTTTAATGCCTTCATTTATTAGGAGGTTTTCATAATCATCAGAAATAAATTCTCCACCATTATCTGTTCTAATTATTTTCACTTTTCCATGAGGTGAAATATCAGATAAATACATTCTTGTAGCTTGTACGGTATCAGATTTGTTTTTCAGCAAATATATCATAATAAGTTCTGAATATTCGTCAACAAAGTTTAATACATATGCATAAGTGCCTATACACATTGGTGAAATTGGACCCGCTAAGTCGCAATAAACTGTTGATTTTGGGATTTGATCCCTATTTCTATATTTTGTCATTTTTTTTTTAATACATGTGTCACAATGTTGTAAGCCCTTTGGAGATGTAATTTTCATTCCAGTAACGTGTTCTTGTAATTATTTAACATCCGAATTATTACAGTGGCCTATTTTATGCCAAGTCATTAAGTCATGGATGACTGTTTTCACAGATTTAATACCTTTCAAATAATACAAACGTCCATTTTGTTGTATATTAAATTCAGTTCTGTCTAGGTATACTAACTTTGAATTGTCTCAGTGAATATTAACTTTAACACCAGTTCTAACAGCAGACTGAACCGAGAAAATATTTTGTTTAAATTTAGGGATATATAAAGCCCTTTTTAATAAACATTTACAAATATTTCCTTTAGTATCTCGTAAATAAATACAGGCATCGCCTCTTTTTAAAACTAAATTATTAGCTCTAGTTCCGTCAGTCAACTCGATAAAATGTGAATCAGCCTCGAAGTATGGGTCAAAATTAATAAATTTTGTTTCATCTGTAATTACATGATTTGTTGCATCCGTATCGACTAGGTAAGAATTATTATTATTGGGTATAGTATCCAACCCAAACAAAAAGGCATATGTTCGATCATTCAAAAAAGCTTTTACATTTTTACAAAAATCACTCCTTTTATAAAATTGACATTTCTCACGTACATGCCCGACTTTACCACAACAAAAGCAGATGATATTTGATTTTCTATTATTATTATTATTCCTGCTGTTGTTGTTGTTGTTGTAATAGTTGTTTTTAGGCCCCTTATTTTTAATATCATAATTCCTGGTCTGGTAGGTTGGAGGGACTACTTTTCGTAATTTTTTAAATGACGTCCTTAGTTGCATTACATTTTTTCCTTGATTTGGGGGGCTGCACATTTTTTCAGTTTCTTCATAACTACATAACGCAACTTTAAACTCAGTGAAAGTTAGTTTTTTATCTTTTTGAGTTATGACTGTCGTGAATGGTTTAGATGTCGGTGGTAATCCCTTTAAAACCATGGATATTAGCAACCCATCTGAGATAGTCTCACCTGCCATTTTTAAGGCATTTGTGACATTCTCAGCTTGTATAATATAATCTATTAGGATTCATTTTCTCGTCTCCTTAACGCGGTTAGTTCAGTATATAAAGCAATAATTTTAGGCTTACCTTTTGACAAGTAATGTTCACACAATATTCGTAGGGCTCGACATCCGTCATCCTTGGCTTCTCTCATTATGAAAGACAAACTCCTGTCATCAAGGCATTGTATTAATTCGGCGAACACGGTCGCATTTCTTTCCATAAAATCATTGTCTTCTTTCTGTTCATCTTGGCAAAGAATGATGTCATGAAGTTTTTGTATTCTAAGGTAGCCTAAGAATTTCATTTCCCATAATTCATACCTTGATTCGTCACATCAAAATACAGTCGTAACCTGGGCTCGTAACCAATGTTATACATATTCACCGTAGTCTGAATGTAGAATCCAGCGCAGTAAGTACTTTGTTCAATGAAACAACACCAATATCTAGTAGCAGATGTTCAGTAATGCTTAAGGTCTTCCATTGGCAGTGAATATTCGGAGAAAGTAGCGTAGTTCAGTAGTTCTTCTGGTCATCGATATCAGAGGTCGGCAGTGGATATTCAGAGAAAAAACAAAATGGCAGCCTTTATACATGTCTGATTGAATATTTTAAGTCTTCTGATTGGTTAACCTTCTATTGGCGAACTATAAAATGAGTCAGCTCATTTTGGTTGGCTCACTAGTACATAGGTGTACCAAAAAATCCTAACAAAAGACAGTTAAAAAAGATGACCATGAAGTGATATGTATGGTAGGAAATGTACATGTCACCCTTAGATCAAATAAGAAGTTCACCATTCCAAGTGATAGACACCTCATGATAGTTGGAGGATTTCTTTTTTTAAATGTCATGTCACTTCAGGATGTAGGCAGTCATGGCTCCCCACAGATTCCTTTCCTTTTATCTATGAATTGCCACGAATTTTCAAGAAAGATAATGGAGTGGTTTTCCGTAGCCTTCTCCATGGTTTTTGAATTGAGATGCCCTACTAAATTGATTGCTACCCAATTATTTATGGTGTCAGTTTAGTAGATGTATTGTCATCTTTATTTACAGAGTCTGTTTCTCCTTCTTCCTCTTCACTGTTGCTCAATGTTTTGAATGACTTTACCACTGGAGTGTATTTGTTTTTTTGTTTTTTTTTGAGAATTTTCTATCCCCAGTGGAAACAAAAAGGACACTTATATTTAACATCAGGAAGAGATAGTTGAAATTTCTAGGGCACATATTGAGGAAAAAGGGCTTGGAAAATTTTGATTCTCACAGTTCAGATTGAAGGCAAGAAGGACAGAAGAAAACAAGCTTGAGTAAATGGATAGTGGAGTGGAGCAAGGTTTAGGAGAGATAACAAAAACACAAAATTTATTAAGAGCTACAAAGGATAGGAAATTGTGAAGAGCCATGATCACCAACATCCTGAAGGGACATGGCAGATAGAAGAAGCATGAGCTTATTTTCATTGTAAGCATGTTGCATTTTTGTGTGAACATGATCATGTATTTTCTTTAAATACTGTGTAAACTGTGTGTATCAAATCATAATGGAAACTATCTAAATTCTTATTTTTTGCTAATACCACAAATTAGATAAAACAAATATTAATTTTAGGTTAGATTTAGCTGCTATAATTTTTTAGTTAGTGTATAATATATATGAGAAATAATTAATCTATTTATTTACAGAATTTTGTAGCCCAGAGTTAGGAGTGCATATTATACATGAGTAATTACAGTAATTCAAGAATTAATAATTATTCAGAATCTTCATTGAAAAGAAAAAGTTCATTGTCCAAAAGGTTTTCTCAAAAATTATTTTAAGTTCTAAAAAATCCAGAAGTAATAATAGAAGTTTTTGAAAAATTTAACTTTGGCAAACTAGAAGTATTAAATTTCCCGAACATCATTGTCAGAAATCTCTAAATAAATTAAGATAAAAACAAAATAAAATAAAATTATGCTTGATAGGTAGATACATATTTTACTTTCAGTCTATCTATCTCTATATAAGTAACCAACTAAAGAATTGGGGGGGGGGGGGGGCGATGGAAAGTTCTTGGCCCTACCAAGAATGAATTAAAACAAAAATTTGATGTTTGCTTATTTGGTTAGATTTGTTTATAAATCCTCCTATTGATGACTGCAGTGCTTCTAATATAAATTTTACTTTCAGTTTTTCTCAATTTCCATCACTTTGTAGATCAGTAGATTAAACTATTTTCACTGTATGCACTCACTGATGCTTTATATTAACACAAAAACATAAACATTAGAACAAAAATCTTATCTGGGCAACAGATCAACAAAGTCTAGATATTTAAATTATACAAATGAAAGATAAAGTAAACTAGTTGTTACCATATGTTATCTATTTTTGAGAAAATAGGTTGCAATACGAATAAATAAAGGTTGAAATTAACTCTGGAAAATATACTTGTAGATTATCAATATTTGGCTAAGAAGCAATAAAGTGTGGTTAATTTTGTTAATATTTAGTTGTTTATTCATGTATTCAGAACATTATCATAATATCTTGAATGTGAATAAATTCTGTAATAGAGACTCTGAAAACCATTCAGTCATGTAATATTAATGAAAAATATAGCCTCTCTAGGGCATAGTACTTTACTTCTCTTTAAAATACTCCCTCAAAAGTGTCTGTAAAATTCTCATTTAAAAATTGCTATCAGCTACCTCATCACATTCTCCTTAATCTCGTCCACCACCTGAAATTCTCCTTTAGCTTTGGTAAAAACCAAACATCAAAACATTGAACATTGAAGCACCTAGTCAGGTTCATATTCACTTTGTGTGGGTGATGTGATGTTTTACAAAAAACACTGAATGTGACATGTAAAATGAATAGTACATTGCTATTGTTGTAGCATACCTATGGAAAATAATGGGTATGTCCCCATTCACATAAATACAGTAGTAAATACTGTATGTTGGTCTGCAGTTGGAGAGTCATTGTGGAATTCACTTGACTCACTTCTAACTAATTCTTCTACATGCCACTGGCGAACCTTATATGTGTTGTTTGTGTCCTAAGTATTATTGTTCATTATCAACCTTTGTGTGATTATTCTATTCAGTAACATTCCCTATGTGATGACTGCGGTACACAAACTCTCTTGATGGTATTTCACAGCTGGAAGAGTGTCTGTTTATGTTTGTGCAGTAAGGTCCCCTCTGGTTGGTTGCCAAGTTACATTAAGGCCATTCAAGTGGTTCCCAAAATACTCAAAATAGCTTGATATTTTATGGCTACATCTCACAGACAAAACCAATTACACTTTCTTGTTTGTTAGTCAAATATTGGTCACAAGTTAAAAGTTATTTTCATATTTTTGATGAACAAGGTTTTACAAACAAATATGAATGATAATTTTCAATTTTCGCATAGGTACCAGGTAAATGATTTAAATTTTTATCTTGTTGTTCTTTTTTTAAATACTAAGAATTTGATTTTATGGGGAGATGGGATCCCAATTTCTTAATATCCTGTTTTATCACCAGTTATCTTGATGCCATTTTATCTCTGTAACTGCATTATGACATGTGTAAAGATAAAAGAAACAGTCCTGTGTAAATCGTTTTTCTCTTCATCCAATTCTATACACTCTTGGTGATTTTCAAGGAGTGCACTAATGTAATATTTAAAAATAAGTGATCACTTTCCAGAAAACTGATTAGCAAGCTCGTCTAACTTCTTCTAGTGAATATGAACCTGACTAGGTGCTTCAATGTTATGATCTTGCACCAGACTAAGCTACCAAGATAAATAAATTATATATAACACCACACAGACAAGGGAAGCTGAAAAGTTTTTTACTCCAACCCACTTCTCAAAGTCTGATCTGAGATTTCAGCACCACACACACACACACACATATATATATATATATATATGATGATGATGATGAACTCTCCCATAATTTTCGACATATGAGTGTCTTTCAGACAGTTTTTATGTTTGTTTCGTATGAGACAACAATCCTGCACAGGATTTGCAAACAAATCCACATGAAGGGCATACTGAAGGGTTGACCGTCATATGGGCTGATGTATTAGCTCGAGATTTAGTGTTAATTTTTAATTCTCTCAGATAGTTGAGACAATTCTTTTCAAAGTTAGTTATACCTCGGTAGCAGGTATTTCTCCAGTTTGCTCGGTTTTCAACAGCAAGTTCGAATTCCTCTATAGGGATGCTTGCAGCAATTAAATTGTATTTAAGTTTCTCCTTGAAGTGTAACCAAGGATGGCCTACGTTACACTTACCATGAAAAAGTTGGCTATACATGAGGATTTTCGGCATCCGATCATCACTCATTCTGATGACATAACCAGACCATCTGGACTGTGATTGCATCAGAAAGGATTCAATACCACCAACGCCACATTTCAAGAAAAGATCAGGATTAGAAATTTTGTCCTGCTGTGTATAATTGCATATTGAACAAAGACAGAGTTTGTGAAAAGCATCAAGTTGATTGATGTGTGTCCTCTATAGCATCCACGATACTGACCCATAAGGAAGTGTGGTGAGAATGACTGCTTGATAGACACTGATTTTTGTTTTCAGTGAAATCCCATGAACATCCCATAGGCAATGCTTAAGCTTCCCAAAGACATTGGTTGCCTTTGATATTTGGTTAACTATTTTGTCATCCAAAGAATATATATATATTATATATATATATATATATATATATATATAGTCATCCACAGACAGAGTGTTTTGCAGTATCAAGGCTCATCAGTGTAGCTAGACATCTGATTTTTTCAAGCTGGGATCGAAATCCAACCGATTTGGTATCAGTCAGAAATTCTACCCCCAAGCTATCATCGCACAGCAGAGAGAAAGGGAAATTTTAATGTTTTTATTATACGAAAGACATCAGTGGCTAGACGAGTTTGATTCTAGTTGAAAAGCATTGCATTAGCAGCAGCTACTGTTTATAAAATCACCCCTTCCTCTTCGAGAGCTCAATCAAATTATTTTGAGAGCATAAATAGTCATTTACAGATAGTCTGTTTTGCTGTATCACAGCTCATCATATATAATGTAGGCATAGGAATCAACACTGCATGCTGACTGTCAATTTTAAGCTTCAATGCAATCTTTAGATCAAGTCTCTATAGAGACTGTCTATAAATGTTGATATTCAGCTCTCTTTCCCTGTAATTATGGCAAATTTTATACATATGTGGTGTATATTTTTTATTGATGAACATTTTGTTAAGGACCAATGAAAGTGCTTTGTTTAAGACTTTTTTGTTTTCTTTTATTGTATTTAATCTATTTTCCTGGTTTGCAATGTAATTTGATCATAAATTATTCAATGTTAGTTGAGTATTTTCAGCTTTCATAAGCTATAATCAAACAATTTTTTGTGGATTAATGAGGGTGTGCCTAGCGGTATGAATTGTGTTTTTTGTAGTTTTCAATTATCACATTGTCCCATATCAGTATGTGTCATTTGATTTTATTACATCTTAACACATCAGCTTGTAGTGTTTTGCCATTTTTATTTTAAGATATATATTTGAAGAGTTCAACATAACACCCACTGAGATATATATATATATATATATATATATATATATGCATGGTGCTTATTGGAAAGTGTTCAATATCAGTGACAGAGCTAACATATTCAGTTGTATTGATATGAGTTTGTGACCCTGGCTTTCATGCTTTTGCAATCATCGGAGTTTGTCTGATAATTGCAAAAGTGTGAAACCCAGGGACACAAACTCATATCCATACAACTGAATATATATATAGATATGGTATGTATAAATTCAACAAACGTTGATGTTATGAAAACAGTGCTTAATGTAACATAAAAAAGATATAGAGCAAAGTATAAATGATGATAAATGCTACTTGACATTTCAGCTGCCTTTACATGACATAATTTCATATTCAGGGAAGTTAGTTTCATCAAACACAATATTTAGGGAGTCAAGAAGGATAGTAAAATTCCATTCATGGATTTTTGTCTCTAATATGTGTGTGATGGGTGGAAAAGAGGAAGGTGGAGGTAAGAAGGGGAGGTAAATCAGTAATATTTATCATGAATACCAGAAAAACTCTGATATATGGTGTACCATTGTGTGTGTGTGTGTGTGTGTGTGTGTGTGTGTGTGTGTGTGTGTGTGTGTGTGTGTGTGTGTGTGTGTGCACTAAAGGATGATGTCAGCTTTGACCTGGGTTTAATATTTCTATGCTTGGGAATAGTAGATATTCTGATACAAATTTTTTAACTTTTTTTTTTAACATATAATAACATTCATACCAGTACATCATATCTGTCAGAGCTTTACATGAGGGTTCATTGAGTCCTTTGCAAGAAGGTATCATGTCATAGAAAGGCATATATTCACCTTTTTGTTCAATTAGAACCATGGTCATTTTTGAGAATAGATGTGATGTGTTGGCAATGATTTGATGTTGGCAAAAGCAATTAAATGAATATTACTTTGTCAAGAATTAAAATTCTGTGATGATTTTGTGTGTCTATTTTAAATATGATGCATCAGTTATTTTCAGTTTTTGACTGTATTCAGTATCATGCAAACATGATATTTTCTTAATTTAAAAGTTTGTGGTATATAAATGTGGTATTATATGGTTTCTGATAATTTAAATTGTGTATTCCTACATTATAAATGATTTTGTTAATTACTGGTTGTTTAACTTCATATGAATAGCTTCTAAAATTTGTAATCTTTTTTGCAGTTTGTTTTGTTTGTACTGTTGTATAATCAACAAGCAGCTCTTATATTATTGCAATTTTTGTGTTTCTGTATCTTGTATTGGCAAGAAAGTCAGTTGAATGCTCAAATACTTAACGAAAAGGCTTGAACTGTGTCCAGTTCCTTTATAATTTTAATTCTAACATGCAAAATTAATATTTCAATTAGAGAAAAATATTTTAATATATAATAGACATGATTTGTCTATTTTATTTAATATAACATTATTTAACAAAACATAGTTGAACAAACTTATGCTTCCAAAGCATGCCCAATTTAAAAGACATGATATTGCAGTTCAATAATATTAACACCATAAAATTTCGATATAATCTCATTAAGAGAGATGGCTTAATCTTTCAACTGAAGAGATTAAATGCCATAATGTTGAAATTAATAAAATTAATGAAAATTCTTCACTGCTGAAGATAAAATTCTATGAATGTCAAAAATATCTCAACTTAAAATATACAAAATGAAGAATCTTTACATAAACAAGTTATCCAAAAAAAAAAATGTTAAACAACCTCTAGAAGGGAACTGCATTTACTTACGATATTAGACAACTTCATCAACCTCTCAGAACAGAATTTAGAGAACACCAAAAGAACTTTTTGAATTTTGAACCTAATTGCTAAATGTAAGCCAAATAAATGCAATAGAATTAGCAAAATGATCAAAATTGAATTTAAATTTATAAAATGACACAGATGACAACTCATCCAGGATTACATGACTTGATACAATAGCACAAAAACAATTTTCAGTAACATGTTTCACAACAAACAGCTCCATAACAATAATGATATTATTATTAGAAAAGCTGACATAACCAATATTTTCATTGTACTAATTATGAAAGACTAACATTTTAAACTGCATTCTTAACAGCCACACAAAATTGAAAATGTTAAACAAAATCCTAATACCCTTGTAAAAAAATAAACATTTCACCAAAATTATTACTATAAATAATTCAGAAATATGTTTATACAAATTTCAAAAGATGATCAGTGACTACTTTTTTAATCATTTCACCCCAAACAAGGCAAATAAAGCCACTAAGATGCAAGGAGTTATTGAGAATGAAAGAAACAGAGAGGACAATAAAAGTACAAGATTCAAGGGGAGAGAAGATGATTGATGTTGAATTTGAATTTCTGACAGGAAAGGAAGAAGTCGGAAGAGGGTACCACAAGTAAGAAGTGTGGGAGAAGAAAGTTTTAGCATAGAACTTATGATTACATTTAGCAATTTCAACAGTGAAATTATGAAACCTACCTGCCAATGTCATATTGCACTTAAGTACCCAAGAAAAAAATTATTATAGAAAAAATTACCATGAAAGTATTTATGCAAAAGGCACATAGTAGCTACATTATAACAGTGGGAAAGTGACTGAAGACAAGATGCCAGGTCAGGATTGATAATGTTGCTGATTCTTCTTTGAATTTTGTCAAGAATCTCTAGATATACAGAAGAAGCAACAGACCAGATGTGACAGCAATATTTGCTGCACAGATGAATGGTAGACATAAATGTGCAAAATAGATTTTGACAATAAAATTGTCTCAAATGACAGTGAACCAACTTTCCTGGAAGAAGACCTAGCAATTGTTTCAGTATAATTCTTCTTCTTCATGTCAATGGTAAATGTAAAATTGAGAGAGTGCAATGAATTGCTCACCTGGAGTAGCATCAGCTATGCTTATGGAAGGCAGAGATATTTCTAATTTGATTAAAAGAGAGCAGTTTCATTTTATTTATATAAATTTTCAAACAATTCTTGTAAATAAGTTTTTGTCATCTAATGAGGCTAGTATACTATGTCATTGTTAGCTTTATGAGAGATTTGTAGAAATTGATTTGTGGAATTAATACTATATTTTCAAGCTAGCTATGGTTACAGTAATTTATATAATGTTTTTGAAAGTTCATATATGAGAGTAGAGAACTGTGATATTATTGGTCATAGAGGAAAACCAGATTTATTAATTTTGTCGTTACCATATGAATAAGCAAGTCAATAGATGGAGAAAACCTATTTACAAATGTTCCCATTAAAGAAACAACAGGCATCATCATAAATAATATTAACATCCATTCCAAAACAATCTTATTAGCATGTACTACAGAAATTCTGTTCTATGATCACCTTGGCAAATATGCAATGAAATAGCTAAACTAACCGTATATGTTAGATACATTGATGATATTTTCGCTTTAGCAAAAAATGCAAAAAAAATAAAAAAAATAAACTAAAACAAATATTGTAATGAAATTCTGATTTTTATCCAAGTACAGAACACTGATATTTAAGAAAGATAAAATACTTCAAAGATGGGATGAATATGTTGGAGAACTCTTTCATGATGAAAGAGAACAACCTTGCAATACACAGAAATATCAACTAACTGGAAATATTAAAATTTGAAATGGAATCTGCACTGGCCAAATTAAACAGAAACAAAGTGATAGGACCAGACTGAATTGTAATAGAGATGCTGGCAGCCTTAGATGATTTCAATTCAGACAAGATTACAGAAATATTAGATTAAATCTACAACAGTGGTGATATATTTTCATAGCACTGTCTAAGAAGCCAGGTGCAAATGAATGTGAAATCCATCAGACAATCAGCCTAATGAGCTATATAACAAAACTTATCATCCAAATTCTAATGAATAGAGCATGCAGCATAATCAGACCAGAAATAGGACAAGAACAGTGTGGGTTCATCAAAGATACTGGAACAAGGAATACAATATCCATGCCCAGAATGTTTTCAGATAAAGCAATACAAATGCAGAAGGATGTGTACCTGTGTTTTATAGATTATGGAAAAGCATTTGATAAAATACACCACAAAGATCTGTTGGAACTGCTTAGCAACCTTGACATATTTAGGAAGGATATTAGAATAATAAAGAACTTATACTGGTAGCAAACTGCCTATATACGGACAGACAATGAGTTCAGCAGATATACAAAAATAGAAATGGGTGTAAGAAGGATGTAACTTCTCACTGGACTTGTTCAGCTTATACAGTGAGACAATTCAGATAGAATTGGAAATCCTACCATGATTCATTATTGGCAACTACAATCTTAATAACATAAGATAAGCAGATGGCAGTTGATAGCAGATATAGATAGAAAACCAAAGGACCTCCTTCAGAAGGTAGTGAAGGAAAGTGAAAAGAAAGTATTAAGCATCAAGTGCAAGAAGACAAAACGCATGGTTGTTAGCAAAAGGGACAGCCCGAATTACAAATTACAAATTGGATTTACCAAAATCAAATAAGTTCAAAAATTTAAATATCTTGGAAGTGTTTTAACAGAGGACAGAAAGTGTGACACTGAAATTGGAAGGCACATTGGGATAGTTAAAGATGCATTTCAAAAGCTGAGCAGAGTATTAAGAAATAGAAAAACTTTGTTAGAAACAACAAAAAGAGTACTGGACCATTATGCGATATCTGTCCTCTAATATGATAGTGAATGCTGGACAATCAACTGGCAAATGAAGAAGAAACTTGAAGCAATAGAAATAGCATAGAAGCCATTGCCTGAACATGTGAGCAACAGTGAAGTTTTAGGGAAAATTGAAACAAAAAGGACACTTATATTTAACATACTTGGTGAGCTTGAGTAAATGAATGGCAGCACAAGGTTTCGGAGAAATAACAAAAAGACAAAATTTCTTAAAAGCTTCAAAGGACAGGAAATTGTGGAGAGCCATGATATTTTACATCTTGAAGAGACATGGCACATAAAAAAGATGCCTTCTGAAAGCTATGCAGAGTATTAAGAAATAGGAAAACTTTGTTAAATACAAAGAAAAGAGTACTGAACGGTTATGTGATATTAGTTCTCCTATATGGTAGTGAATGCTAGACAGTCTCCTCACAGATGAAGAATGATGAGGAATGTTGTTCTACAGAAGGATGTTGAGAATACCATGGACTGAACATGCAAGC
>OZ038480.1:32748552-32953552 GCA_964036315.1 Acanthosepion esculentum | reverse complement strand
TATGTCCCATCTTTTGGTGATGATGTAGTCGATCAGAAGCCAGTCTTTCGAACGATATATATATATGGGATATTAAGCAACAATCTTTCATTGGTTACTAAAAATGCTTCTCTACAAAAAAACTACTTTGTAAAAGATTGTTGCTGTATACCATTTCTATTGTTTTTTAGGAAATTGTATCTCTGTTCATAATAAAAAATGCTATCAGTATATATTGGTCATGCCACAATATTTCTCCCAAGAAGATTGACTTTTCATCTCTTTAAGCAAAATGCTCTAGGTAAACATGTAGCACAAATCTATAACACACCTAATTGCCATTAGATTTTTGTCAACAATAAAGCATTACTTTGTTACTTCATTTGTAAAACATGATTACAAATCTTGAAAGTTCTTCACAGCAAAGTTTCAATGTCCAAATCAAATTTGTTTCAATCAGTGCACATAAATGTTAACAAACTTTAAAATGTGAGGTAGTTTTATCTTTGTGACACTAAGATCTACTCCACATTCATGGGGAAATCATTCATTTCAGTCTTTGGACCATTAACAATGTAAATGCTAAACTACTTAATTCTTGACATTCTACCTTCACTTCTTGAAAATGAGTAACAATAGTTGAAAGTGCTTCGAACATAATGTATAACTTCAGCTTGTTCCTTTACAAGTTTCCATCTGACCTGACATCAAACGACTTGCTTAACACCAGGACAAACTCATCTAAAGGCTTAACAGATATTCCCGAGCCATTCTATTTAAAAATATATTGTGTAATATGTTTTACAGAGCACACAAATACTAAAGTCTGATTAAAGACAAAAGTGTTAGGAAATAACACTATGATCCAAGGTAGAGTACTGTTATACTTCACTCTAATCTGAAGAAGATTGCACAGATACTACATTCTGGTCCTTGGCAGAAAATCAGATTAGCACTGATCACAGCAGCACACAGGTATTCTGATCCTAAGTAGAAGTTCCAATCTGTATGTAAATGATCCCATCATTTTTTATAGGTACTATGCTAGTTTCAAATAGTGATATACACCTATACTTTATGAGAAACACTATAACACTATACATGCTCTTTAAAAAGATACTAATAAAACTAAACTTTTGTTGTTAAAACTACTATTTAGAACATGATTTAAACCTATGCACCAGGTACTGCATACTCCTTAAGAAATTTGAAGAAAGGACCAGCTGAAACTGTTATATTCAAAGTAAAAGATAATGAACATAAAAGTCTACATAAACAAAACTGCTGAGTTGTTAAAACTTTCTCTTTTGTTGTGACAAATTCTTCATTGGTATTTCACTAAATCTAAAAATATTTGTTTTTCCTCGTGGTTTGCAGCTGTCAGTGAATGACTGATAAATATCAACAATTGGTTAACCTTTTCTTCTCAAACCAGTGATCAAACAATATTCCCTCTTTCTATAATGACCTCAAAAGATTTCCGAGAATTGTTTCTTTGTTTTGTCCATTTTTATTTATTCTTCGCATAAACATATTTTAGAATCGGCTTCTGAGTTGGGAATGTTAAATTTGAGGTAGTTTTATTTATCAATTCATTTATCTTTTTGGAGGCATTGGGGAATGATTTTTGAAATGTCTTGACTTTTTTTAATTAGGTAAAACAATTTCTTTATAGTTACCTTGTTTGTTCAATTTTTAAGATATATGCAGTCTATCCAGCCATTTAATGTGAACAAAAAATCCTTACCTAAAGCAATAGGTCCACTTCAAAGTACTCACTTTGAAATCATATACTTATCTCATCCAAAATAATCTTTTTAAAACAGTCTGCAAAAGCCCCTTTCAGGATTACAATTAGCTGCCCCATTACATTCTCTTTAACCTTGTCCATGGTTTGGAGTCACCTCCCTTTCAAGAGCAGTTTCTTTTACCAAGTTGTAAGGAGTTTATCTGGATCATAAGAGGTGTTGACAAACCTTGTTGATGCTGTGATTTTCCAAAAACCTCAGTATGATACATCAAGAATGTTCTGTCAAGATATTCAAAATGGCTGCATAATTTCTAGCCAATCTATGGAATCCCTAAATCTTTTAATTCATGCACTGTTAGTTTTTGATTAACTTGATTGCAGTCTAAACATGTTTTACATTTTCAAGTATTCTACCTTTTGAAGGCCTTCTAGAATGTGGATTGCTTTCAGTGGAATGCTGGCCAAAACTTCATTACCAAAATTTTATTAGGGCTCCACTTATTGAATCATTCTCAAAAGACTTGTGAACGTGACATTCACAAAATACATAAACTCACTCAATAATGTCTAATTATTGAGTAACCTAACAGTAGAGTTTATGCCTACACAGTAAAGTTCTCTTTGATTGGTTGCCAAATTATATCAAGGCCACACAACTGGTTCTATAAATATTCAAAATAGTGGGATACTGTTCATATAAACCTTGTATAACTAAGCATTAATGCATCATTTCAATAATAATAGATGCTATATCTCTTTACAACATAAGTGATCATGACTTTCCACAGATCTTTCTTTATTATCTGTGAATTGCCATGCATTCTTATGAAATATAATGCAGTGGTTTCTCAATACCTTCTCTTTAGTTTGGAATCCAATGTTTTCCTTCTATTATACTGGTTGCTATCCAAGGCTAGTGAGCCCAGTCTATCTTGATATTTAATTTATAGTTGGGGGATTGGGCAGGAAGAAATGGTTCCATGCCTCCCCCTAGGACATGTTTGTGAAAGTGAATGCAACTGACTAACCTGGAATTTGAACTTGGCTTGTTGATACTACTTTCCACACTGATATCCATGGTACTATCCACACAATACTTATTGAAACCAAAATTTAAAAAAAAGAAAATAGCCAAGAGAATCAGAAAGGAAAGAGTGGAAGAATAGCTAGAGATTTATCCAACTTATCATCCTCAAAATTTCTGTGGCCAAAGTGGTTTAGGCAACTTCAGCAAAAAATTGACTACCTCATCTGTACAGTGCTGTTTGATAAGTGTCTCACCTGATTTTTTTTTTGCTTAAAATTTTTTTTTTTGCACCCTTTCAGCAGAAGGGAGCAGACAAGACTCTAAAATTCTCTTGTACTGCTCACTCCTGAGGGTCTTTTCAATAGGTTTTAAGAAACCAGTTCCATGAAAAGAAAAGCATCCCCAGAACATTATACTGAACGGATGCTTGACAGTACTTACTGCTAAATTCAAAGAGCTTTCAAAGCTTCTTCGGATTTTAGATCGCTTATCCTTTGAATTTAGCTCAACTTTCGTTTCATCAGAGAAGAGAACATTTAGTAAAAAAAAATCAGGGGAGTCACTTTTATCGAACAACACTGTATCTGATATGTTCAAGTCTTATTGGAAGCTATTTCTTTATTTCCAATTACATACTGTTTGCTCTAGCAGTGGAATAATTTATTGATTCAGAGTACTGTGAGAAAAAGCAACTATAATAAGACAAAGTAAAACTAGTTATAAAGTAAATATTAATAATGAATGATGCATTGACCTAAAGCATTGTAATGAAAAGAAAAATGAAATAAAACTAATAATAGAATAATATTAGAAAAAGGTGTTCCAGTAAAAAAAAAATTCCTTTGTAATTATTTACAGTTTATAATTAAGTATAAAGCTAAAGGCTATATAGTTTTTGGTGTCTTGACTATATACTCTGTGCAAAATTGCATTTATTGATTTTGACATAAAGTATTCAAATAAAGTATCTGTTAAATTCTGTCTTGCTGAGTCATATGTGCAGCCATATTAACTTCAGCAACACCTTTGTGTTTTTATTTTTTATTGTGATTAAAAATATATTTTTCCAGTTGTGCAACTTAAAGGCAACAATATTCAAAAGTGAAAAAAATATCAAAGTGAGAAATTTTTACTTTAGATTGTCTGGTTAGTATGCATGATGGATGTTTTTTTTTCTTTTAAAAATATCACTTAAGTTAATATTCACAAGGTTATTAAGGAAATCTTTGACTAAATCATGGAGAATTTATTTTGTATTGGCTTAGTTAGTTCTCCATTGTACATGAAAACCTAAAACTGGAATTCTTTTTAATAAAGATTGCGTGTATGTTCTTTCCTCCTTGCTTTCATGTAAATACAATTTGATTTTTTATTTATTATTGTAGTAAATTTTCAATTTTGTTTCTACTCTAGATATAAATTTTCCCAAGTGTTGAACAAAGTAAGAAAGTCAAATACTAACTTGACCTAAAGTAGGTTTTATTGTACATTAATTCATCAAAGGTTCACCAGGCAAATACAAAAAACAAAAAAAAACAGAACTGAGTATTTTCCAAATAGATATAAATGAGTAAGGTAACCCATTTAGGATTGTTGGTGCAGCACACAGACTGCTAGCATAGCAGCAGTTGGAGTGTCTAAGGGCAAGATAGCCTGACAGAACCTGTCCCTCTTCAGACATGTTTTGAATTCAGTTATCCTTCCCTTGGATGTGTGTTGTGGTGTGATGGATATCAGCTTGGGATGAGAAATCAAAGAGCTGTGTTTGAATTCCAGTCAAGTTCATTACATTCACTTATGCACAAATACCCTTGGGAAAGGTATGAATCCATCTCTTCTTCCCCAGCTATGGTTTAAATAACAGGACAGACTGGATTCTTTAACCTTGGTTTGCAACCAGTCTGTCGCAGAAAGAAATGGCAACCTACTGTGGGAAAAATATTCTGCCTAGTTAGTCATGTATTGAAAGACACATAATCGCCCAAGTGTAACACATATAGCACTTAACTGACTATTTTTCTCTTAGTCTGGTTGCTACTCAACGCAAGAGAGATCAGTATATCCTACTTTTAAACCCATAGTTAGAGGCAGATGGGATCATGCCTTTTCCAAGGGCATTAGTGTGACATGAACAAAATGGATTCAATTAGAATTTGAATTTGGTTCAGTTTCCATGCCAATAACTGTTACACCAACCACAGATCCAAAATAAGTATAGAGCAGTCCAAATTAGGGGATAGGTTAGGTAGTCTCTTCTACCTAACAGTACAATTTTATTACATGAAGTTTACTTAATGATAGTTAAAGATTGAAGTATAGTAAAATACATAAAAATTAAGGCAATATATTAAAAAATTAAATAAAAGGCCATTCAGTCTGTAATTACAGCCCAGGTAATATCAGTAATAGCTTTTATATGCAACTAGCAGCATGGCCTGGCGTTGCCCATGCTTGATTCAAAAATTGTATGACTCATACAGCAATCGCTATCACTTGACTTTAAATATTTTTGCCTTTCCTTGCCTTTAAAGGAGTGCCCTTTGCCGTGCTGATGTTGCTACATGCCTTACTTCTTGCCTATCTCACACTGAGAATTTTTTCTAAGCTCTATACTAAACATTAAATTTGTTACAAAAAAAGAACTAAACAAAATGAACACAAAATGATCAGCTTTAAAAAAGGACTCGTAACTGGAAAAAACGAATGAAAAAAAAATGTTAACAACAAATACCTTTTCACACCCAACCTAGTTCTGCGGAATCAGAATCAATGTTGAGTTTAAGCAAGCGAATGAGCCAATTGGAGTAAAGTGCCATGCAGATTTAAATTTTTCCCACTTGTGATGAATGCAGCTATCGATTTTTTTTGCATGCTAGCATGCATAGTTAACATTTGTGTCAGTCAGCTGTTGGCTCTCACGCTGGCCAATAGAATCTTCCTGCCTATTTGTGGCAGCCAGCTATGGGCTCTCACTCTGGCCAGTAGAAAATGGCTGCAAACTACATGAAAACTACCGTAGAAGCATGAAAAAATCGATTATTTCCACTATCGATGGGAGTTGGGAAATGCAAAGTCAGTCTTGGCCTTTCCATTAACTTGGAGCATGTGCATGTAAATTTTGGTGCAAATCCGTCGAAAATTGCGGCCATGCATTCGTTACACACACACATATATCCTGCCTTTTATAGATAGAGATACAAATTAGATTAAAACTGTTCATGATTTCTGTTTGTGTTTCAAAAATTGGATATCTTAATGTTTTTTATTCTTTTCATGGTGTTTAAGTCTATTCATGATTTTAGAATGTTTTTTTTAGACCTTTTCCTTCAGTAGCAACAGTAGTTTTATTTACTTATTATGCACGAGTGTTTAATGGTTTAAACACAAGGCCTAAAACTTAAAGATTGCTAACTTTGATATCTGCAAATATTAGTCATTAGCATTTAATCCATATGCATGTAAGTATACTTGAAAAAGAAAAAAATAACACACATGGTTATTAGTAAGCTATTCTAGATAATATAAAATTTAAGAGTTTCTTTGATTCCTAGACAAATGTTTTTATTATACAGTCTGCCAGTAATTTTGCCATACCCTTTGAACCTCAGTGGTCAGTATACTGGTCACTCTTTGAAAGTGCATATACCATACTCATCAGAGGTTCAGGGTTCAAAGGGTTAATATCATCACTGACATTTATTTTCCTTTATTGATTTTCACTGTATTTCCATAGTAAAATTTTCAATGCATTTACATTATACATATAATTATCTTATTCTGTCTGTACTACTTGCCTTAATTCCTTTCCACTGATAATCTTTATTTCTTTTCCTAATTTTAAATGTATGACTGATGAAACTTTCTAAAACAAATTTCAAGTTGTTAATTGCAAAATTCCATGCTTAATCATCAAACGTTTTTCCTTATGACCAGAAATCTTTCATTTGTTAGTGCAGAAAATGACTAAAGCTAAACAAGAGAATGGTGAAGTAACAGTAAAGCTAGTGGGCATAAGTAAGAAAAACTGAAAATTCTTCTACAGATATCTGTTTCAAGTATAACCAGCACTAGAATACAACTCTGAAAATTGTTTCATTCCCCCCACTACCTTATCATCAGAATGTGTATCTGTGATACAGTACATGTAATAATTAGATTGAAGGGAACATTTTGACATAGCGGAAGCCATTGATTCTAAACATGGATAATCTTCTTAACTGATTATTTTTTATTAATATCAGTCAGTTCAAAACACTATTTAAAATTAATTAATAATTTAATTTTACATAAATTTATCACAATGAATTTAAAACCAATTTTTATATCTTTTGCTTAATGTTATCAGCCAATTATTTTTATCTCAAAGATCCTAAATTCATAATAATAAGCAATTTTCACTTTATTTGTAAATAGAAATTTTTATAGTAACTGTTATTTTAATAGCTCAATGAAAAAAATGTCCGTTTATTTTTAGCATTATCATCATTATCATCATCATTATTATATTTCAATTTCTGCTATGGTCACACTGCCTACCAAGTCTACAGGAAGACCTAAGGCAGGTAGTGGTCTGTTGTTATGGTTACATTTCCTGATTTGTTTTTCTAACTCCCATAACATCACTAGCATTACATGGACAAAGTTCTTCTTAATGTGTGCACTGTACTTATCAAGACAATTTTTTGTATTTCTCTTAAACTGGGATTTTCAATGTGTGTTTGTGTTCCTTTTTTTATCATTCCAAGTGCACTTACTATGACTGGTACTATTCTTGTTTTAAATTTTCACATTTTTCTATTTCAATTTCTTCAATATTTTTTCAAATTCCTTGGTTGCTATGTTACAGTCCACTGGGTAAGCCATATCAATTAGTAGGCAAGTTTTTTCTTTTTGGTTTTCGACAGTTACGTCCAGTCGATTTTCTTCAATCTTCAGGTTTGTAAAGATGTAATCCCATAGAATTGCGACGTCTTCTAGTTCTGTAACTGGTGCTGGGTAATGTTCATACCAGTGTTTGTTAACATCTTTTCCAAAGTGTTTGCACATTATCCAGTGTAAATATTATAATTATTATTAATAAAAAGTTTACTGATTTTTTCTTTTTTATTTTGGGAAAAGTATATTATTTAAAACATTTATAGAAACTAAAGACACCTATCAAAACTAAGCAGAGTATTAAGAAACAGCAATATTTTCATTAAAAATAAAGGAAATACTTTTGAACTGCTACATAATATCAATCCTTCTATAGGCAACAAATGCTGGATAATTTCCTCATAGATGAAGAGGATACTTGAAACAACAGTGATGTAGTTCTACAGACGGATGATGAAGATACCATGGATGGAACATGTAACTAGCAAGGAAGTTTTGAGAAATATAGAAACAAAAAGGACACTTGTAGAATCAGAAAAAATTTTGAAATTTCCGGGACACAAGGAAGGAGTGCTTGGAGAATTTGACAATCACAGGTTATATTGAAGGTTTATATAATCTGAATCATTTTTTCTTTTTTTTTAAAAAGAAAGCAATGTTATAGTGTTATCTAAAATCCTGGAGCTAAGAGACCTTAAAGATGATGTAGTATTATCTTAAAATTCATATTTTCTATTTAGAAATTTGTAAATTCCAATGATAATCTCATTGCATTTTACTATCACAGAAATCTCAGAGTAGGTTACACTATAAAATAAAAACGATTGTTTAAGCACAGCTGAAAAATCTCAAGATAAAGTTAAAAAGATAAGCAAAGTAGAAAATAGTTTGCAACAACTAGAAAGTAAAATGATTCTTACTTGAAAATTTTATCTATTCATTAGAAGAGTGTTGCGATCAAATATGGATTCGAATCCAACAGAATGAAAGGATAAGGAAAAAATAGAAAACGTTTATAAAAATGATATGTTTCTCTTTTATTAAAGCTTCATCAGAGAATGAAATATGGAGGACAAAAAGAAAATTCTGCTATTTTTAATTTTTATGTTGTTTGTTTTTTATTGGTTAGGCAGACCTCACATACATCTGTGTTGTCAAGCAGCATTCATGTGTATAATTTATTTTTGTATATGTATCATGATTCTAGTCTGTTTATGCAGGATTTGGATGATAATGTATATTCATTTGTTTGTGTGTGTATCTAGTAAGCATTTTTAAACACAAAAATTAAAAATAGAATTTAAAAAAAAAATGCTGACTAGATGCACATGTGCACACACAATCACACACATATGGATATACATTATCATCTGAATCTCACATAGACAAACTAGAATTATGATACACATACACACATGAATTATACACATGAACACTGCTTGACAAGACAGATGCATGTGCAATCTGCTTAACCAATAAAAAACGACACAAAGATTTTCCCAGTTTATCAATTCTTATTTCCTAAGTAGTTTAGCATCTTTTCCCACACCACTTTTTCCTATTATTTATAATTTTTTTTATTTTCCAGCACACCACACACATACACAATAGGCACACAACAGTTTTTATATATTAAATTTTCTCAAAAAATATCAGCCGGTAGGTATTTGTTCAGCTTAATTATTTGTTAAGGTAGTTGGTAGATGTTAAGCTTAATTATTGGAAGGACTTAACTGATCAGTGTTTGTGAGACCAACTCACTAACCATCAATTTCCTTTTTCCTTGTAGAAGTGTTTTTGTTTGGTACACATGCAAATTAAGACGCATGCAACTTCCAAATTTTATTATGGCATCTTCCATTCTCTGAGTTAAAATCACATTGTATATCAACATTAACTTTTATTGGATAATTTTTTTTTATTCTTAATTGCATTTCATGTTACATTTAAGTAAATATAGAATACAAAAGAAATAGAAGATGTTATAAATAAATAAAATAAGAAAATATTGTTCATTTATATCTGAACACTAATCTACATTATTTACATGTGTACTACTGTCCACATTTTTGTTATCATCATCATAACATTTCAGATGTTGAAAATTTTGGCCTTCTTCAGGTGTCTGTTTACCCAGATAGCATTCAAGGAATTTTGACCAGGACCCATTATATTTAATGTGTAGGAGTAGATTGTCTTCATTCTGTGGTCAGTGTTTGAGGATATCTTGTGCTATTTTTGGTACTACTCAGTTAACTCTGTTTCAATGTAGTCTAAGTCTTACTACTTTACTATACTGCCAAATTCACAAAATGCTCTGAATTCCAACAGACATCTGAAAAGGGCCATGAATGTTGTGATCATAGTAAAAAAGACAAGGACATTAATTAGACTGGGAATAATATAAATAATGATAACTTCTCATGCGAGAAATTCACATAGAAAGAATGAAATGTCTTTAGTTCTTGTCACTGTGTAACAACAAAGTGGCTCTTGAAAATGAAAAAGTGAACATCATTTGAATCATATCTTAAACAATTTTCTTTTGTGTGTGTGTGTGTGTGTGTGTGTGTGTGTGTGTGTGTTGATATATATATATATATATATATATATATATATATGACCAGACCAGTTTCAAGCATAATTTCCTTTTAATGTCACCCAGAAAAATAAAACAAAGCATGAAATACTTAGACATTTATGTAAAATTTTGTGGGAAATTGGTCATTTCTGAATTTTTAATGTTATAAACAAAACCACCTAGAGAAACTGAAAGTTATTTTCATGTTAAAATGCAATATATATTCATCTATAAAAAGTGCATGTAAAATTGCAACTCTATGAATATGTGTTTCAGTTTACTTAAGATTAATTTAAGTAATATGGCTGGATTACATTAAAAGATCACATATACAGATCAATATATGCACAGGTTCCATAATAATAAATGTATCAACAATACTCAAACCCCTTATTAATGCACTATTTATTTTCCTTGGTAATTAACACAGGTTTGTACTCTCATATGCATATGATGTATACAAATAGCAGATATTGTCCTGTGGCACTTTATTCAATGCCTTTTGCACCTGTTGACACAATACAGAAAGAGTAATTAATTGAATAAGTTAGGTATTGTTCAGTCATATCCCATACGTGTTCAATGAGGATAGGTCTGACAATTATGCCATCCAGAAAAGTTATTGAAAACCTTGTAGAGCATGTTTGTTGGCATCATGTGGACATGCATTATCTGGAATATATGGAACAGCATGTTACCTTCCTGTTATAAGAATTTTATTAGAACTTTTTGAACAATGTTCTGGATGTATATAGCACTGTTCAAACTTTCCTCTACAAACACCAAAGGCAAATGAAAGTTGTCACTTATGACACCCCGCACCATGATGCCAAGAGTGTGGCCTGTGTAACTTAGGTAAATACACTCTGGAAGGTGTTGCTTCACAAGTCTACATCACACGCACAACAAACCATCAGTTCTATGAAGGCAAAACCTGCTCTCATTAAAAACTACAGAGCACCATTTGATCTACCAAGGGACACTTTTATGACACCACTGGAGATATGCACAGCAGTAGTGTGGTGTGTGGAAGTATTGTTAGATGCTTGCATGCCTGTAGTCCTGTTGCAAGTAAATGTTTCCTAACAGTTCATGTAGATACTCCTGGAACCACACTTGCTCTGATCTGTGCTATGGATATTGTGCAGTCTGCCACTGCTGCCCTTACAATATGTTGATCTTAGAGGTCATCTGTATTACACAACTATACAAAACTTGGAATATAGGTGCAGGAATGCTTATTTGATCACTTGCCATCAACAAATGTGTCACACCCAACATGTGCAGTCTCTACAGTCAAATCATGCTGAAAACACCAATTCTCATGTGATCACTGAAACTAAGCAGTATCAAGCCTGGTCAGGACTTAGATGGGTAACCATTTGGGAACACTGGGTACTGTAAGCAACCTCTTGCAATTCAAAATATGTTTTAGTTTTAAATAATCCATAAAGGGCTGATAATCCCAAAAAAAATCAACCATCATGTGCAGTAATTATCTGAAATGACCATTCAGTCTCTTGAAGAACTTCAATATAACCCGTTTCAAATGACTGAAGTTGAACAAAAGTTCAAATGTGTACATCTCAATGGCATGATATCTTCTTACACTTTTTCGCTATTTCACTAGCCTGAACCTTATTGTGCCATGCGTCACTGCCTAAGTTTCTGACAGAGAGTGTTACTATGTCACAAGATGACTGAAAACTTTGAAAATTTTATCAGATTATTCACTACTCACAGGCATGCATATTTTCCCCAGATCAACCTCATCCTTCAAGGTGTTGGAATTTTATTTTCTATCAGTGTCAGTGTGTGTACACACACACACACACACACACACACACACACACACACACACACACACACACACACACACACACACATCAATGTTTTCACAGAAAAATTGGTATTAACCAACAAATTGTTTATATACATATGTGCAATAAATAATCTTCAGCTAATTATATATATCCTTATTAAAAATAATGAGAATAATTTCTTTTGGGGATGACTGGTTTTATTCAGCAGAAATTTTTATTTATAAGTAGAACCAAAAGATGTTAACAATAGAAGCACTTACATTATTTAGTTATGGTAAACATTTAATTTTAAACTGGTATTAATTTGAATTAATGAAATGTCAAGAAAAGTCAAAATGTTATTGTTTTTCAATTCAATTGAAGCTTCAGTTTTGTTTACTTTTGAGATTTAATAATTTACTTTTGTGCAGATATACTAGTATGGTGTCATCTTTATAATGAAGCTATTTACAGTGTTTGAATAAGAAGTTTAGAAATGACCAAATTCTAAAAAAGCATGCTTAAACATCACTGAGCAGAAAGGTTGAATTATTGTTTGTAAAAATTATTGAATGTGAAAAAACATTGTCTTATACTAAGTTGTCTTATTTTTCATAATATAGATTTTGTTTTTTGAAATAAATGTTTCTGATAATGAAAAACATGTCCAATTGTTTCTAAATTGCCTTACTATATGTAGGCAGTAGTATTGGCCCTTGGGTACTATGGAAAGTAAAGGCGTGACATGACATGGCCCTCATTGCTTACAACGTTCAGGATCATCAAAGACAATGTGAACTTGATGGGCATTATTTTGGGTACCTCTGAGATTAGTAACAGCCACATGTTCATCCAGTTCAACTTCTGGTCTTAGTCAATGTTCTCACCTGAAAAAAATCAGTGTATGCCAGACTCTTTGGGGTGCTTGAGCCTTTGCTTTTATCAGATTGTACAGTTCTCCTTGGTCTTGTTGGATATGAACTTCCCTTTTTTCATTGTTGACCTGGAACCTATTGTTCCCATGCACCATATATTTGATAGTGAACTCCACCACCTTGAGCTGCTCTCCTAGACTTGCTAAGGTTGTGGTCAAAGATGTCCAGAACCATTTAAAATCTTTCTTTCTCAGGGTCTTAGATGATACATCCCTACTAGTGGCCCTCAAATCATTCCTGAATTTGAATACAAAAGACATGACGATTTTAAAGATGTTGGCTGTTTGTGAGTTGTTGTGATTGGTGGTTAGTGCCATGAATCTGTGCATTTGAGAGAGAAATGAAAATTTTAAAACCTAGCACATATTATGCGATTTTGTTGGTTTATCTTCCATTTATAGCCCAATAAAATTGTGTTCTGAAATATCTTGTACATCTGTGTGTGTGTGTGTGTGTGTGTGTGTATATGTAATATATATATATATATGGTGGACATTGTATTTGATGTATGAGAGTCAAGCAGCTCAGTTCCTAGGAAAGAATCAACATCCTAGACACTAGCATATGTGATTTGATTATAGTGTTGAAGGCTTTGTGCAGAACCAACCACACTTTTTGAAGGGCCAAATACAGACATCTGGTGCACTACATGCCACAAGGACCCCAAATGACTCACTGCAGCTTTTGAATTCAGAGTAGCCCTTCTCCTAGACCAGTTGTCATCCAAAGCTATAGAACCCAGTCTGTCCTGCTATTTACCCATAGCTGTAGGGAGAAGAAAATTCTTAAACTATAATGTTGTATGAAAGAAATAGCAATATAATGCCAGTGTCCCTTCATCTGTATTTTGTCCCTGAGGATGATCAGAGAATTGCCAAAAGCACTAGAACCAATGAACAGTCTTTGCAGAGTCTTGAATAGATTATTCATTCCCTTGTATGAAAACAAGAGAAACAAGATTTTAAAAAATAACAAAATAATCCGTCTCTGTTGTATTTAATTATATAATGATAAAATGAAAAATTGCTGCCCAAATATATATTATTTGTGTGTGTGTGTGTGTGTGTGTGTGTGTGTGTGTGTGTGTGTGTGTGTGTCTGTGTTGATCCCTATCAAGTTTGACAAGAGCAGTAAAATTTTTATATGTTATAGGCAATTGATTTGCATATATATTCACTCCACCAATCTCTTTTCTGTCTGCTATTTTTATCAACCTGCAATGAGACAGAGTGTAACTTTCCAAAGCTCATTAGCACTAAGTGAATATGTAGCCTCAGCTGACTGCAAAGTATCCAGCCTTTTTGAATATCTTAAGAACATGATAAAATTTGGCAATCACTCAGAGGTACCCTTACTTATGTGTAAAGAGAAACTCTCCAGTCAGGTTACTCATTTGGCAGTAAAAGAGAATTTGTATTCATAATAACACCTTGTTTACAATTTGGAGTTAAAACAGCATATCATCCAGGTCTGTCCGAGTGATTTCTAACTTTTCCCAAAATTAAAATCATCATCTACAGGGAAGTTCAATTCTATAAATAAGATTAAATTTTAATGGAATCCAACAAAGCTTCTGATAGCAATCCCAGAATATGTTTTTACAAATTATTTTCAAAAGTGAAAGGGATACTGAGATAAGTATGTAAGGTCTCAAGAGGGTACTTGGGAAAAAAAATAAGATTTAATTTCTCCGAGTAGGGCCTTTTTCATTAACATTGATATCTGGAAACTTTCAAGAGAGGGCTTGTATAAAGAGGGTGATGTATTTGCACCTGACAAAGTTGTGCTTAATTTGAAGAATTTTCACATAGATTTCATATAATCTGTATATCTAAGAAAATTTAAATTTGATGACATCTAGAAGTAGGAGAAAATATTTAAATTATCATCAAAAACTGAGTGGGAAGATTACTGGTTGAATGATATAAGCAATCTGGAATCTTCTGCAAACAACAGACGTAGATTTTACGTTATGTTTCAATGCATTCTGGGAGGGTGAACAATGACAATAAACCAGTCCTATTATGTAAGCAGCCAATTTTTATATTTTATTACTACACTAGAATAACAAAGTAAACATTTTCATTTGTAAAGAAAGGAAAATAAAGATTTGTTTTGTCTGAATCTTGATAATGATAATCTTTAAAAAAAAAGAATAGTGAATTTAAAAAAATGAATATAAAGGCATTGTAGTAGTGAACAATTCTTTTATTATTAATAGAAGTTCAGTTAGTTCATATCTACGTCCATAGTGTACAGATATAGATATATATATATATATATATATATATATATATATATATATATATATATATATATAGTTGTATGCAAAAGTATTCAACCCCCTTTTTTACTTATTTTTATAAACTCTCCAATTAATCATTTCAAATTTAAGTGGATGAAATTAAACTACTCAATGTTAGTAAAATTTAAAATGTGAATTGATAATAAATAAGAGAGAATTAAAATTATTGTTTTATTTCCATAATTATCAGTACTTTATCATAAATAGCATTTTTATGAGTATTCAAGCCCCTCAATGAATATTTGGTTGAGAGTTGAGATTCTTTTGACAGTGATTACTGTCAACAGACAATTTCTGTAGCTTTCGATAAAGCTTCAGCATCTTTCAATTGTTTTTTTCAACCATTCATCTCTGCAGAATCATTCCAAATTGTTTGGTTTTGATGGCTTTCTGTTATAGACAACACTTTTCAATTCATATCAGAAATGTTCTGTTTTTATGTGGATTCACTTACTGAAAATGACATTCCATTCTTCTTTTATGTGCCATCTTCCTACAAAACTTCCTGTCTTTGTTGCTCTGAGTAACTTTTGACCATTTACCAACACTCTTTATCCCTATTCTGCCATCCCTTCATGCAAACTCATAAAGTAGGTTATTCGCTGTTTACTCCTGTTTCTCATGTCTTTACTGCAGTGTTAGATTTTCCAGGCTTACTTTCCATATTGTCTATCTTAGAAATTTTACCTGTCACTTTCTAATTTTAAGTTTAGATTTCCATGTATTTTCTATTTTCCTTAAGACTTCCTCATTTTCATTTGTGAATAGATGCCAAACATTTGTTATCAGAAAAAAGACTAGATATTACATAGCAGTTCAGCACACTTCTTTGTTTCTAATGATATTTTCCTATTTCTTAATACTTTGCTTTATTTCTGGAATGCTTCTTTTGCTATTCTGTATCACATTTTTCATCATTTCTTGCTACATTCAATAGTTGAATTTCTGTACCTGTTTGGTTTTGATGATCCCAATACACACTTCACATCTTACCCTAACCTTATTCTATTTAGATCACTGAAGATATTTTTCAAAGTACATTTTAGGTTTGGAAGATAAATTGCCTACCAAATCTAAGCTGGACAGCAGACTGTAAAGGATTTTTTTTCTTTGAAAGAATAAACTGATATTTTAGCAAATCCATATTTCCCTTGGCCCTAGTGAGTTTTTCTATGCTATTGATTGAGTAATTATTGTCTATGATTTATCAACCTTTTGCAGGTTATTTGAAGCCAGAAAATATTTTTAAATTGTAAGAATTTTCTTTTTTTTTTTAATAATAATGGTTTAGCAATACAAGTTTTACTAATTAATCCCTATCTGGAGAGACAAGGGGTGGATTCATACCTTTTCCAAACGTATTTGCACATAAGTGAATATAATGAGCTCAAAAGGAATTGAAACTCAGCTCTCTAATTCTTAATTCTGAGCCATTATCTATTACACCACTGTTATAACATGCTTCGTAGCACTTATAATATAAGTAATGCTTCAGCAACTTGTCGTGATGCCTGTATTACTTAGTCTGAAAACTGACTCCAAACAGCTTCTTTTTCCCCTACCTCTGACCTGGAGCTCTTTATTTATAGTTATGGACTAGTTCATATAGTCACCAGGGGTGTACTATTTACTCCACAACATCTCCTCTTTTGAGATTAATACTTTTATAAATATCTTACTTTTTATTAGTATTAGCATCTTCTCCTCCTCTTTCTGGAGAGTTCACCAACATACTTGACTTTGTAGCATTTCTGTCTCGGATCCACTTACAGTTCTTCCGTATGCTTTCTTTTTCTGAAACTTGTCCTTGTAGGTTCCATGACTTGTTGTGGTGCTGGCACATTGAAAACATCATATAGCATTTTTATCAGTTCTTCCAATATTTCAGTTCTTTCATCAATGAACCTTTTTTTCTAGCTGATTACGGTGCCTTTTATGTACAAATCATTTCCTTTTTACCATGTAAATCAACTTCCCAATTCTTGCTGATATTATGCTATCTTCCCACATGGTGTCTTTGCCATCTTTATATGCTCTAAAGAACACTTTATCACAGACCTTGAAACTTTTAGTGGTGTTTTTTTTTTATCTGTTCGTGTTTTTCAACTTGGTAGTAACTTGTTGAACACCGATTTTACTTTTCTAGAAAACGTTAATTACATCAGTGACGTGCCTGATGGTGTTTTGGGGTTAAGTGTTACACGGTAAATTGTCAGAAAATTTTGAAATGCTTCCTCATTTACTTTCTCAAGACTTTCTCCAACACTCTTTTGAATGTTCCCACAAACTGTTCCACTTGTTCGTTTGACCTTGGGGTGATATGGTGGGGTATACTATGCTCAATGGAGAACATCTTACAAAATTTTTTACCCATGGATTGCATTCTGTTATCAGAGACTCTGATATCTGGTATACCATATCTTGCATGTAAGAAATTCACTGTCACTGAAGATGTTGGATTTTTGTACTTATAAATTTGCAGCCATTTAGTGAAACTGTCAACTACCACAAGATAATGTGATCCATTCATAGGAAGTTCATGTGTGGAAGTTGTTCAACAACTGGAATTGATTATAAACTATAATTCTACTGAGGACAATGTTGAAATATACAGTATAAAAATGGAACGCAAAAAATGCAAATACTGTAAGTATGAGCATGAATTGACACTTTTGGAAAAAATTGCCATAACTGTGGAAGAAAAAATCATTTTCAGCCTGTATGCAAAGTTAAAAAGAAAATAGACAGTGTAGTAAAATTGGTAAAAGAGAAAATTGATAACATTTTTTTCAATACAAAGACCTAAAGAAAAGAATTCTTTTGAAAAAATTAAATTAAATGGCATGAGTTTTCCAATGCAAGTGAATATGGGGAGTCAATGTAATCCCAAGAAATTTCTGGGAACAAATTGGTAAAACGAAATTGAGAAAAAGTTATCTGAAATTGAGACAAAATAAATGGATCATTTATAAAAACTTTGGGCTATTTCAATAGAACTTTTGAAACCTGTGACCAATTTGAAATCATTCCTATTACAGTAGTGGAATGTAAAAAAATTCATGGACTACTAGGAATAGATGTTCTAAAAGTGGATATGTTGCAATTAATCAATACTGTAAAATCAGAAAAAGTAAAAATTGGAGTGTTAAGGGTGTATAAAGCAAGCATACAGTTAAATGAAAATAGTACCCCTTTCTATTTTGAATCCTGTAAATTATGTATTCACTTTCTACTATTTTTTACCAAGTTAAAGAAAATGGTAGAGGAAATTTTGAAGCATATTCCTCCAAGTGGCAGTAAATGGGCGTCTCTTAATGTTGTTTTGCAAAAATCAGATGGATAATATGTGGTGATTTTAAATTAAGCATAAATCATAAAATATGCTCAGATTTGTTTCCAATTCCCAATATTGTAACCACTATGCACAAATTATCAAACATTAAATTTTTTGAAAAAATTGATTTAAAATCTGCCTATAATCAAATAAAGATTGATGAGAAATTCAACAAAATTACCTCAACAAACACCTCCATAGGATTATTATGATGGATGAGAATGCCTTTTTGGAATGAAAACAAGTACCATTTTTCAGAGAGCAATGGAAAATGTGTTAACTGACAAAATTAGTAACATGATTATTTATCAAGATGATATTTACCTTGGAGCCTTGTTTAACACATGTTCTGTTTTTTTGTTTTTAGTAGTTAAAGACAAAAAACAAAACATGTGTTAAACAAGTTAAAAAGTGCTGGGATGACAATAAACACAGACAAATGTGAATTTTTTTGTGATACAATATCATATTTAGGGTATCAGATTTCAAAAGATGATATTTCACCAGATCTAAAGTTAATTAAGAAAATTTCAGCTTTATCTATTCCTACTAAAAGAATTAGAATACTTTTTAGGATTGGTGAATTTTTATAATAGATACCTACCAAAATACGATGACTTAATGGAGCTGTTTGTTGAACTGTGTGAAAAGAATAGTGAGTTCAAATGAACTCAAAGGCAAAACTTAGAGTTTGAGATTTTACCAATAATAGTGACCAGGACTGTATAAGTGCATAAGATTACAGCATTGCACATGTGTATGCATAGATTTTTATGTGTGTCTGTATATATTTCTGTATAAGTTAAACCAAGCATCACTACATGTCTGCATATTTATATATTTGGGCTCATGCCTTTCAAAGAATAATTCACAGATCATTATTTATATCAAGTGTGTGCAAAAATATCCATCATTTTTTATTTTAAAAAATATGGTTTTATATGTGTTCAGTTTTTCATTTTTAATGTGTGCTACAAACTTTTGGATACACCTAATATTAAGAAGGTTGATATTTTTATGTTGATTCATTACATTTTCTTTAGTGTGTGTGTATAAACCTCTTTGAATTTATTGTAAATAATTTAATTAACGAGTGTGGGGTTGATTATATGACATGACAATAACTTAAATCTGTCTGCCAGAAGTTTTATTTTTATATTTCCTGGAAATGCTTAGGTTCAGAAGTTCTGAGCTCAATGGCTGTGTCTAAACAGTTCAATTAACAAAAGAAATTTTAGAAATGTATCACTTTGAATTTCAATAAATTCAAATAAAAAAAAAAACAAAGTATACCAGTCATCTTGGTTATGACGTTGTCACTGGCATCCATAATTTTACAAGGTGAACAGAGAATAGAAGAGAAAATTCTCTTATAATCTCAATCTATGCTATAACAATACCTTAGTATTATTAGCTACATAGTGCTTTGCAGGTGGCACAGTATGTGATACAATTGCAGAAGTAATCTGTAACTGTAATAACCATAATCATGTAAATTTTGAAATACCAGAAAAGAAACAAAGGCAAAATGGTCAGTGAGAAGTTAGAAATATTAACTTTAATGCTAGTTCAACGCAGGAATGCTGCTACTGCTTGAGGGTTTCAGAACACAACATTTTTTACATGTGTAATATGAAGATAAACTAGGGATCAAGATGCCATGTGGAGAACTGAATTTGATCTATCTCTGTTGTCTTAATCCATCAATTATTATTGCTTTTTCCACCTGCATCAGATTGCAAACTAACATTACTTATTTCCCACTTATTTAGTGTGTGACATTCATTAGTTGGTGACTACAGAATTATGTTATCCCTCCATCTCTGTTTTGTTTTTTCTTTGTTTTTTTTCTAGGCACCATACCCTCAAGACACAATTTAGTGATCCCTGCACTTTTAATGTATCCAAATAGTTTCAAGCATTTGCAACAGATGTCATCAAAGAGTGAAGGCAAATTGGTTACACTCCAAAGAATGGCTATTTTTACTTTGTCTATCAGTTTGTGATCTGTGATAATATCATACTCAACCCGCAAATCAGTGACATCATAAAAATTTACACGTCTTTCTCTGATCTTTTCTTGAGCAAAGCTAGTCAACAAATGCTATTTCCAAACTGGGACAATTAATGAATTTATCATGTTGATGGTCATCCTTAACAATTGCAGGTCTCCTCTCAGAACTGGGATATCTGGAGAATCAAATTAGTTTATGTTATGTCTCCACTTTACAATATTGAGCAGGAAGAGGATCCATTAACTAATTTTATTATCTTTCAACAATTCACAAAAGAGAAAGTTTTATGACTTTCCACCACATACACACAGTTAAGCCAACATATCAGCATGCACTTGTTTTTTTTCCTGCTTGCTTCTTTCAGATTGATGCCACTGTGCTAAAATAATCCATAAACAACCTTCAAAAATAAAGATTGGTGGCATTTATGAAAACATAAAACCATTAAATGCATCTCAGGATAAAACTTATGTGCTTCTGACATGTGACAACAGATCTCTGCAGTATCAGCAAAGAGAAAAAAAAGCATGTAATCAACAGATACTACTACTACTACTACTACTACTACTACTAATTATTATTATTGTGAGAATAACTAGCAATAGACCAGGATTAATAACAATATTATTTATGATGACTGTCTAGTCATCAAACTTACTCACTTCATTAAATTATGATCTAATTTTTCAAAATCATCACGCTTTCTTGAATAATTTGTTTACTTGTATTGTCATAACAATAGCAATATTTAATTAATTTTGCAATTGTATTGGTTATATTTTCTGTATGAGTAATCTAGAATGTTATCTACATAATTAACTGTATTTTGCACATTAGAAAGAGTTCTGCTTTTTAAACCTTTAAAATAAAAAATATCAAATTACAACTCAAAGTAAAAATAAGCAAAAGAAACTGTTCTTACTTTTGGTTAATGAGATATTCAGTTATGATAACAAGAGGTATGTTTGTTGGTGTCAAGTAATGCTTCCTGTTACCATCACAACAGAATATCTCATTAGTAAATTGGGGAGATCAGGCTGTGTGACTGATAAGTATATATAATCACATTGTGTTTTATATTATAGAATAAATTGTAGTTTGTTACATCCAGTTTAAATATGGTAAACTATTGTTTCCTTCTCTGATTTTCACATCTTAATTTTACTCCAAATGAACATTTGAATAATTGCTTGTTCCATTTAGCTAAACTCACAGTTAATCTTATTAGAAGAAGACACATTAGGACTTCATAAGTTATGAGTATATTATCCAATTAGATTTCAGTTACAGTTTAAGGAATTGATGTATTTTATGTTAATAACACAGAAATATCACTTTCTTATTCATCTTCTTTATTTTCTTTGCTTTAAATCAGGTTCTTATTAAATTCTCTATAAGCATGATTACCCCGAAATATGATTGCTTACACAAAATATTTAAACATTTCTGAGCTTTTTAAAATTAAAAAAATATTTATTTATCATACCTATTTTTTTCATATATTGGTCCATTCCAATTGTATTTTTGTTGTTGTTTATGGAATTTAAAAGATTGTAGGTTTGGTGTATATTGTATTTTGGTGCATATTTATATGCATCATATTAATGGTCAAGCTCAAATCAGCCTTGCACAGAGTTGGAACAACCAAAGAAAAATTTCTATTTACTTTATTGTTGGAAAGTTCAAATATGGTTATAGTATTTCTGTTTTCTTTTTCTTGGTCCAGAAGTTAGGGTAAGTAAGAATAAGCATTGTTACAATGGTTAAGCTCTTGTACTGAGTTGGAACAGCCACAGAAAATTCTTGACTTATTTCATAGATAGAAGTTTTGGAAGCCACATTCAAACACCATGCATTGGGAAGAGAGAGTCAGTCACCAGTGAACCAGGGGAAACTAATATGCCCCAGTGGAACTGTCCATTTTCATGTACTGCTACATCTTGGAGCAAGGAGGAGAAAGAGAGTGAGGCAGAAAAACATTTGCCTTTTTATTTTTTTACCAGTGCTGCCTAACAGCATTTGATGAAGCCAAGTGGGGTAATCATATTTCTGGTACCTTTACTCTTGGCATCATCGGAAATCTTTTCCTTTTTCTTTTATTATTCATTATTGATTTTTTATTTTCCAAGATGTTTTATTACAATATTTTGATCCTTCTATTTGAGGAGTTCTAAACCCTCTCCTTCTAATGCTGTGATTTTTAGAGTGGCCCTCAAACAAATTTAACTATGAATTCTCATTTTCTATTAATGTATTCTGCTAGATAGCCTTTAGAATGTCAAAACTTCATTTTTTATTTAGATCTATCATTTCACTGAAAATATTTTTTCATTTGTTTTGATTTTAAAATCACTATTTTTTTTGTTTTCACTTGAAGTTATTTTATTGAATGATATCTATAGACATTTTCCTTATATAAGTCATATATAAAAATTAGAATCTAATGTTTTGGGAAAAAAGAAAAGTAGAAAGAAAATTGAGCTTTCTGAATTATTTTGAAAATTAATGGCAGTAATGGTTTTAGATAAATGACACAGATCTGCTCAGTAGCATTGTTGCTATAGCTGGAGGTCAAGAGGATAAATTTAGTCTTCTGTTTACTTCTCCATTTCAACAAAAAAATGGGGAAGGGGATGAAACCTCCCAGCTCTCTCCCTATAATGCTGCAATTTTTAGAGTGGCCCCCAAACAAATTTAACCATGAATTCCCATTTTCTATTAATGTATTCTACTAGATAGCTGTTGTTCTCTATAACAGACTTTAATAGTATCATACACATTACATTTCTTTTTGGACAAATTAGTTAATCTATATTTGTCCTTTGCAAAGATTGTTCACTATACCTTGAAAATTAATTCTCTTTAGGAGAAAAAGTCTTTAAAAAAAAAAAAAAAGTGACCAAAGTTTTTTGTGCAAACACATCTTATATTCAGTTAAAAGTCTTCACTCTAAAGTAGTAATTCTGAATGTGAGGTGTGCACACCACAAAAGGGGTGATTTGATTATTTGGCAGAAGAGGGTGTAATTTACAATTTTAGGGAGAAGTACAAAAAGCATTGTATGGTTGTGAACCGAGTTGTATTATGGCATAACTTATTAAGTCTAAAAATCTTCAAATGTATGCACGTATTTAATTATTTTTAGCCTGTCATGGTTGGACATGAAGTAACAAAGGTTAGGAACCATTGCTCTGAAGTGTTTGTAATTTCACCAGCTTACTTACAATGTCACAAAGTTCAGTCAGATCAGATAAACACCTACCACTTGTTGTCCCATGTGAATATGCAAGTTTTCTCTTTTCTCTTTTTTGTTTATTTATGCATAGTCATCTGATGAAAGACAGACACCAAATCTCAGTGACCTTCATAAAAAGTTTATATTCCCCACCCTATACCTTTCTTGTAAAAAAATAAAAAATAATGTGATGCAGTAGTTGTTAATTTTTAAAAAAGATTCTGGATTCTATATTTTTCATGTGATACTCTCAAAAATGGAATAAATTAAGCAATAAAATGTTTCTTCTTCTGTGCTGCTTCTTCATTGTGATATTTTATCTGGTAAGGTTGGAATATGGAAATAAGTAGAAATTCCAGTAAAAAGCATTTAAGGAGACCTAAAGGAGCATATTGATATACCTTTCATTGATACAGGTTTTTCCCATGAATTTCCAGAGACAAGGAAGCTTTATACTGTTGAAAGCTCTGGTGAAAATCTTTAAAGGCAATGTGTATATGATTATTGATTTCAATAGATTTTTCAGTTATCTGTTCCAAAGTGAGTACTTGTTCGGTGGTTTTTTCTTCTCTTGGTATACAGCTTGTAATTTAGGACATGATGAAACAATGAGAGTTTCCTTAAATGCTTAAAGCAGATTGCCACTAGCTAATATGAAGTTAAATAGATTCAACAAGGCATTTAACATTGACTCTTCTCCTGCCTTTATGTAATCAGAATAAATGTGTCTTGATCAGGACTCTTGCAATCTTTCAGATTTCGATAGCAAATTTTATTTCAATCCTCAAGAATTTCTTCCCTTGATGAATCATCATTAGGGGTTAAAATAGGATCATCAGGGTAAAGATCTTCATAAAACTTAGCCCAGCATTCAAGTATATCAGCTCTACTAGTCTTTGATATTACCATGCTGGTCTTTGATAACTAGGTTAATTTTTGGGTTCCACTTTAAGTTCCTTTAATGCAACATGATATTGCTTATGTGGTGGGTGCTGACTCAGCTTCTCAACATTTGCCTCAGTTTGCCTTAATTTGTCCATTTTTTTTTTACAAATTTTTAGGATTTTGATTTGGCAATTCTATATTGTATAGATGATGTTCCAATTTCTTTTCTAATTTTATGCTTGTTGGCTATAGCCTGTTTTGTTTGGTGTGACATTTGGTAGAGTTTAATCTTTAAAGGAAGATTTTTTTGCAAGTTTCACTAATTCCTGAACAGATGCTTTCATATAGATCACATTGCCAAAGTCTGAAAAATGTTTTTTTAATTATTTAAAACTCAGGGTCATTAAGTTTCTCAAGATCATACTTAGGAACAGAGCTTTGTTTCTTTGACCAAGAAAAACTCAACTGGGTTTTTATTCTTACCATCTGGTGATCAGATATGTCAGGGACATTCAGAATAATACTATCAAGAAGCTGCAGGTGAACTGAAGGTTTTCGTATGAGGATGATTTGGTCTATTTGGTTCTTCCATCAGATGAGGTTGGTTCAAGTATAAAGTTTTTTCTGAAACATTTTGGTTACTACATGATCAGTTTTTGTGAAAAACTTGGCAGGAATTTATCCTCATGAGTTTGCATTACCAAGAGTGTGCCTATGCAGGTGGGAAAGTGTTGTATAAGTTACCTTCATTACTGTTGAAGAAGAGGTGATCACTCAGAGGTATATCTTTAACTATAGATTGAATACTATAATATAGCTGTAAAATTTCTTCATCAGGATGTGCTATTGTAGGAAAGCAAGATTGGATGAAAACAAGTTTTGAGAATCTGTCAGAAATTGGCTCATAGACATCAATGAGAAGTACATTTATTAGATCAAGCTAGCTTGGACATTCATGAGTCTATAACAGCAACCAACATAGTCTTGCATCAAGGTCAGAAGATCATTAGGAAGGCATTCTGTGACATAACATAGCTGGTCGATGTAGGTGGTTGCTGGTTTACCAACCCAACTTGCTCCATGGCTAGGTGTCCAGAATAGTACATCATTTGCAAATTCTTGTTTTGCTCAGCAGCAGTGTCCTGTAAAGCGCATTCTGCGTTCATGTAAGATTGTAGAAATATCAAGGGTGGGTCCATAGTACTATGATTTAGTTGGATGTTGTCTCCAAGAGATGTTAAGTATAGTTGTAGGGTCCATCAAGCTGAGACTCAAGGGTTTTAGTTAATGTCCAGGCAGTGACACGATACATTAACACTGCCTCTAAAATGAGAAGTAAACAGGTTTTATTGACATGACCAACACTATTGAATCTAAAAATGTCATAGCTCAGGGAAAACAGCTTACGACCTGTGTCTTTTTCAGGTTTAGTTTTACATTCTTCTACTTTAGTTTCTGAGAATCCAGCAACATTCCACTTGACATCACTGAACTCATGAAGTATGGTTTCTAGGACAGGGACATGCAGATCACTTACTATTTGTGGGTTATAAGTGCAAATATTGAAATTCCTCTTTGATTTTCCCTTGATCACATGCAACACATCAGTTCGAGGCTACTGATGTCCATTGATTGCTCCTGTCACATTAATCTAGGGGATATTGATGTGTCCTTATGATCACTTGTTGAGGGTCCAGAGATGGCCACCTCTGGTCTGTGTTATGTTGATATGACATATTTCATGTTAGTTTTATCAACTATAGTCTTCTGTGATGGCTTAGAGCATATTGGAACAGGGTGTTTTCCTTCTTAATACCATCACTAGGGGATTGTCTTACAGGGCTAATGGGGTCTCACTAGCCAGGTTGGTTTGATTTTTTTTCTTTCAGAGATCTTTACTTAGATGGATTGCCTTCACTATAACTAAGCAGTCCCATCTTCCTTATTATTTTTTTTTTTGTTAAGACTGAACATCAGAGCGGACAGAATATTGTCAAATATAGCAAATAAAATATGTTTAAATAAAAATTAATCAATAAATAATATATATAAAACCATTTTAAACTATTGTTGTTAAAACTGTTTAAATGTTAAGCAATAGAAAACAAATAGTAAATTTTAAATGCACAAGAAACAAATGCCTCTGCTAATAATTACAAAAATAACATCCTCTTAAAAAAATAAAACATGAGAAAGGTCTAAAAAGAATGCTAATCTACAAAAATGATTTACCTCCAAAATCTCTCATATTTTTTATGAGTGGACCAGTCTATTTAAGTAGTTCTGGTATCTCCAATAAAAATCTTATAGCTTGTCGAAAAATATTAATTAAAAAATGTAAAAAGCAAGTTCTTACAATTTTTTTTTACTTACATGACAAACATAGCCCAAATTTGTGACTTGCCAAGAAAAAACAAGACTTTAAACATTTAATTAATAAAGGTTGAATTAAATGGCTATGAAGTCAAAATTTTCTATTAAATTGGCAAAAATCACAATAGCCACTAGCTGATTGATTGACAGTAACTTGATATTGTAAACAAATAAGAATCAAAATCTATTGTAGTCAGTTTCTTCTTGCTTGAAATAAAGTTCCTTAATTTGTTTCTTTCACCAAACAGTGTAGCATAAGTCAAACAATTCAACACATGTGTTTTCTGTTTGCTACCACAGTCACACTGCTCTACCACCTCATTAAGCACTTTTTATAGATTGAGTGACAAGTCGAATTTGCATAAAAAGAGTCTTTTGAAAGTATCTGACTTCAAGATCTATCTTTTCTTAAATATACTACTCGCAAAGCCACCATTTTCTTTTTGGGATAGTTTACACACAAGACACATCTAAATCCATTTTCTGACAGGAGGTAAGCTATTTTCTCTTGTGTTACATCTGTCAAAAAGAAAAATAATCATAACATCAAGACAATTCAATGAGAAATAGTTACTTTCTTTACTCAATTTAACTACACCAAAATAACGTATTTTCATAACATTGATAACTCTCCTTGGTCAGGCTTTTCATATTGATAGTATTTTTTTGCTGCCTTAAGTTGGCAGGATGTGACTCAAGGTTGGTTTAATGTGGGGAGGCCAAACATGTTCACCTGGGCAGGTCCAAAAATAGTCCACCCCCCACAACTGTCAGTTTCGCTGGCATCAATATTACTACCAATTCTCCCCTCTTTACTTAAATGCAGAAGGTACTGCCACAGGCAACTGTTTCCCGGGACTGAGCACCTCTCAATATTTTCAGTTGCATTCTGTCCAAAGACAGAGGCACAAATGAGAGAGGAAATGCAGTTTATCTGCCTGAAAGCAGATACTATACTTTGATCTCAGCTCAAAGGCCATGAAGCATTGGGCCTTTCGAGTTGATAGCTCTTAGAACAAGATGGTACCTTTTATAGGTATCACCTTGCTCTAGATTGAATGGTTTCCCTTTGTAAGTATGGTGGCCATAATAAAAATCAATATTCTATTTTTTGTAAACTAATTATTTTTAAATTGAACAATCATTACTTTTAAAATATTAATTCTAAAAAACATTCATGTTTCATTTATAAAGAATGCAAGAAAATTTTTAAAATCTAAAATAGCGGTGAAGCTACATTAACAAAAACCAAACAGTTGCATGTGGTGTCTCGGGAAAAAAATGATGTTTTTGAGGCAAAATTACATTTAAAGTCTTGTGTGCCAGTAAAACTTTAAAAACTAAGGCATTCATATTAAAAAATAATATGTTGAACTTGTCAGGTGTGGACTGGATAGAAATGTTTGATTTATGGAGTCAGCTTATAAATTTATTCTGTAAAAAAGTGAATTGCTCCTCTAAAACAAGCATGACTACTGAAAGTTTTTTAAAGTAGTTAAAAAAAGAATTTTCTTATAGTGTTTTTTGAAGGTCTTAGAAAATGTATTAAAGTGAAGACAGTTTTTCACTTAAAGAAAAATGTAGTTCCTGATTTTAAACCCAAACTTAGTGTGCCTTTTGAAGTTGTGGAACCCATTAACAAACAACTTGACAGATCAGAAACTCTAGGAGTTATTTCAGCTACAGATTATTACAGTGTATGAAAAAAAAAGAAAAATAATATTCATGTATGTGCAGATTTTTCTACAGGATTTAATGAGTGTCTACTACCTCACACATATCTGTTATCATCCCCAGACGAAATTTTTCCAAATGGTGGAAGATTATTTTTTAAAAATTGACCTGTCAGACACTTACTTACAAATTGAAATGGGTGAAAAATGTAGAAGATTGTTAACAATTAGTTTTAATAAGCTACTGTCAAAGTGGCTCCTAGCATTTTCTAGCAAGTAATGGATACAATGCTAGCTGGCCTAGATTTTGCTGTTGCATATTGGATGACATATTCATAAAAAAATGAAACTAGATGGCAGCATTCAGAACACATACAACAAGTATTCCAGAGAATAGAGGATTATGGATTCAAACTCAGTGAAGGGAAATGCCAATTTTTCAGGAACAATATAAAATACTTGGGACAAATAATTGATGCAAATAGGTGTAGACCAGGCCCATCAAGGATGAGTGCTATTAAAAATATGCCTGCCCCAACAAACATTGCTATTTACAATCATTTCTAGAACTCACAATTATTACAATCTTTATGTGCCAAACATGCATAAATTGAGAGCACATTTAAATAAATTATTGAAAAAAAATACAGTTTGGAATTGGTCCAATGAATGTAAAAAAATCTTTTGAAGATATAAAGAACATGTTAACATCAGAATTATTGTTGACGCATTTCAATCCTGATTTAGAAATAATTGTAGTAGTGCTAGCGATTATGACATTGAAGCAGTTATGTCATAAATTCAAGGATGGTAAAATAAAAGTAGTTGCCCATGCATCTATAATGCTCATAATGACTGAAAAAAAATTATAGTCAAATTGAAAAAAAAGCACTAGCTATTATTTTTGGAGTGAAAAAATTTCACAAAATATATATGGTAGGAAGTTTATTTTGCAGACCACCACCAGGTTTTCTTCAGTATTTACAAGGCAGGAAGGTAAAGTTGGGAAGATGGTGAAATAGTCAATTGCATTGGCAGGATGATTTATATGGTACAAGGTTGAAATTGATGACATAAAAGACATTAAAATCAAGATATGCTAAGGAAATAAAAATCCAACAAAGATTTACCTATGAAAGTGCTGTACAATACATTTGACTTACCAACTCCAATTATAACAACTTGAAACCACCATATTAGTAAAAGGAATCCAAGGGAAGTGTTGGAAATGAACCCCAAAAGAAAAAAAAAATACATACTCAAAAGAAAATGCAATTCTTAAAAAGGGAGATTTGTAGCAACATGACTGACCTTCTCTATACTAATAGTTGAACATAGACTCATCTATTTACTATGTGTAGAAAGTCTGCTCATAGGAACAGGAGTCACAAAGTTTGTTGCATGCATTACTGCACTGACTACATTATTTTCTATTATTGTAATATTAATCCATATCACTAAACAGTTTCTTCACTAATCTTTGTTCCAGTGTTTTCCTTGTAAACAGAACTATGAGCTTATATGAGCATTATAACAATTTTCCAGGATTTATCTTTTTTAAAAGTGAAAAAACCTCAATGTAATTCACCTCAATGCACAATTGAAAATCATTAAATTAAAAGGAGTGGTGCAACCACATGAAAAAAGATATTTCTCTAAAATTTGAATGGAGACTGTTTTTATAACTGAATCTCTGTTGAGTGATATGCATATAAGCCCTTCCATGGTTTCTGCTATCATCTCTAAACTTGATTTCCACAAAGTATGTGAAACCCAATCGTATCCTTGTAATAGTCATTAAGAAGTGTGCTCCCAAACTGGTTCCTGTTCTCTCTAAACTGTATAATAAAGTCCTTACTGTGCACTGCCTTCCTGCTTGCTGGAAGTCATCATCTCCTGTTCCAGTTTTTAAGAACTCTAGTGAACCGTCCAACCTATTCAACTATTAGCCTATTAGCCTTCTACCTCTTTCTGGGAAACTCCTAGAGGCCCCAATCAATGCTGAATTGGTTCATCATCTCTCATTGCAAGGCCTTTTCTCAGACAAGCAATATGGTTTTCATTTCTCCAGGTCAACTGCTGATATACTGATGACAATTGTGGTAAGTGTCTATCATGCTCTAGATAAAAACAGTGAAGCCTGGGCTGAAGCATTGGACATCTCTAAAGCCTTTGACAGGGTCTGGCATTCAGGTCTTCTCCACAAGCTGAAAATTTATGGTATCTCTGGGCACATTTTTGAGCTGATCCAGTCGTTCCAGTCAAATCGTGAAATGAAAGTTATCCTGAATGGCCACTCATCTAGATTTCTTTCGTACTTGTCCCCCAGGGCTCCATCCTTTGTTCTACACTGTTTTTAATGTTCATTAACAATCTTCCTGATGATATCAGCTCTCAACTTGGCATCTATGCTGACAACACTACCATTTACTCCTGTCTCGAAAGTAAAGCTGATCAGTCTGACAAGGTTAAAATAGCAGCTGATGTACAAAATAATCTCAAGACTGTCGTTAAGTGGGGAAAAACAATTTCAACACCTCCAAAACTAAACTGCTCTCCATTAATCATCTGAGAGACCCATCTCTGCCTTCCATCAGCATGACTGATGCTAACCTCCAGGAAAGTGACTTGTTGCACCTTCTCGGGCTAACATTCTCAACTTCATGAATTTAAGTGTACTACTATACTGGAAACTAGGTCTTATTTTACTGTTGAAAAGTAGATGTAACTAAATTTTATTCTAATAGTTTCTTTTCTCACACTTCTTCCAATTCCTTGCTTCCTTTCCACCTATGATCTTCAAATATTTAAATGCAACTTCTGTCTTTCTCAAACCTGTTCTTTTATTGTCCTTTCTTTTCACTAATATTTTATTTCCTTTCACTCTCAGTAACCCCTTGCTTGGGGTGAAATGATTTTAAAAAAAATGCATTTTGGAAGATTTTTGAAAATTGACATGCTTTACCCCCCCCCCCCCCCGCAAAAAATGACTGATATTTTATAGTTACAGTGTTTACATTACACAAAGTAAACAATGTTTTAATCCAAATATTTCCGATTCTACTTAAAATCTAGTAATCATATCGATATAAGATTTTTTCAGCTTTCGAATAGTGAAAATAAAAACGACCATAAAATAAAGGACAGTGTCTTTTTGTAGTTTCCAAAATAACAATTTTGGAAACCTCTTGAACGTACACAAACTCGTTTGGAAGAACTATATGACATATAAATTTATTTTTCAGGTATTTTTTTTTTAAGAATTGCTTTAATCTTTCCTAATTTTTATTATTTTATAACTTATCATTCCCTCTAATGTCTCTGATCACCATTTTATAGCCCAAGCCTTCTGCTCTGATTTTTATATAAATTTGTGAATATTCTTCTGAACAATTACAAACCTTTTTTTTCCTGGTGCTCACACTCCGAGAACACAGTTTTGCTAATATTGTGTATTGAATGATTTTTTTTCCTCTATGACTGTTACCTTTGTTTAAAACTTTGAGATTTTCTGAAAATCTTGATTACAAAACAAGTTCAGAACCATGCTGGCTGGATTTACCCAGAGTGGCACAGCTGAACATGCTTTTCTAATTACAAGGCCTGATTTTCTTTTTTAATCTTTACTTTTTCAAAATGGATGATGAAAAGTTGAGCTAGGTATTTAAAATATTGTCTGAAAACTTTGAGAAAGTGGGTGGGAGAAAATATTGACCAAAAAACAATCTATAGAAGTGATAACTATGGATTCTCCTTAGAATACCCCTCACCCTTGTTTGATCTATGTGACAGAAATTATGTGGGAGATCAAGTAAAAGATGATTGGTTTCTGGTTGAATTTCAAGAATTAAGGGATATTAAAAAAAATCTGTCTTCATGCTTGACAGAAAAAATAAACAAGATTGCCAAGTCGACAAGCGACAACTAAATAATTAAAACATGACATATCAAGTATGTGTGTCTAAACTCAGCAGGTTGTAAACGGCATCTTTTCATTTGTGGGACATTCTACTGCCCACAAAGAAAGACAGCATGGTCCTGATTACAAAAGACCTAGTAAACAAAGAAATCATTCCCAACTAGGGATGGGAACTGTCGGTTATTTTATGAAAAGATGTGAACATTTGCCATCTACCTCAGCTGTCTAAAAGGAGTCTGCAATGACATCACCTACAACATTTGACCAAAATATTCAACCAGACACTGGGGCACAACATTGGTCTCCCTCTTCACCTCTCCAAACTTTTCCATTGCCAAAAAGATTGTGCTACCAACGGAAAAATCTGAGGGAATGTGACAAGTTGTGCAAGGTTGCAGAATGGTCCAGAAATCAGCAGCTCAGTCAATTTTGGTGCTTGTGTTTAGGGACATTTAAAAAAAAAGTATTGAAAACTACTCTGGAAAAAACAGAAGGGTAATCCAGCAAGTCAACTGCTTCTTCTAGCATACCATCTTCCTTCTAGGCCATCATTACTACCAAACTCAACTATTGCTGCTACTACTACGACCACTTATACAGGATCGACACCTTCAAAACTCACTATCTATATATGCTCGCCCCCACCCATTTCTGACACACAAACCTCCCCTTCTTTATGTAAATTCTCTTTTTCCTTCTCTCTTTCCTTTCACATAAACTACCAAAAAATAGAAAATTGTAGAAAGCCAAAATACAACAGAGGGAGACACAATGAATGAGAAAGGGGTCCTTGACAATATTGGGGAAGCAAAATGTGGAGGACTATGAACTTTCATGACTCTCAACAATTGCTGACTGTCATCAAAATGTGTTCAGGTACACAGCAGATATGAGATAACAATGCCATTAAGGTGGCACCCCTTCTAACTGATTTCACCAGCGGAAAATGGAAAACACTCAAGCATTTTTGTTCAAGGAGGACCTCTGTGTACCCATCTTTCTATAGGGCTGTAAAGTTAACCTTACCAAAGGACATTGAGGAGTTGTCTCAAGATGGCACCATCAAAACTGAAATGGACCAAGAATCAAGAACAGGCCATTGGTTTTCTTATAACAGGGGATGTTTTTCCTAGTTGAGCAATGCCAGTAAACTAATCATGGATTTCTGTTTAGCTACTTTGACTGACCAAGGGTTGAGGTCAGCGTATAAGAGGTCTTGACTTGTTTGTGATCTTTAATACTCTGTTGTGGATTTTTGTTGAGACCCATCTTATTGCAAGTGGCAATGAAGATGTTCTCCTGAATAGATTTCATCACTTCTTAGCATATTTTAGTAGGGATTCAAGAGATGTTTCTTGAAAAGGTGTTTTAAAGATTTATGTGCTCAATGACAGCAGGAAATGGGATATGTTTTATTCAGCAAGTCAATGTTGTTATGATATTGTTGAGAGGGATAGTTTAAGTAGGTAATTGGAATGTCATCTTTAGTTCCAATTTTTACTGTGGTGAGTGTGAGGAGGAATGCTAACATACCTTTGGGTATAAGAATGTTTTGTGATTTTCGTGCCAAACTTGATTTGGTTGATAAATTTTGAAATGAACATTCAAAGAGGATAGAGTAAAATTGAACAGATGGCATTGATTCATATTCACTGTAGCATTCTAGCTGTTTCGATTGAGTAATGGATTTATTATCAAACACTTCACAGATTCTATTTTAAGCAAAATGTACTTTTCTTGTTGATATATTTTGCTTCTTTTAATTATTTTCTATAAATGATCATATTAGAAATTTATTTTTCTCATTTTTGGTCTAAAAGAGCTGAAATTAAAGCTAAAGCTCTTGTTTTATTTGGCTCGAACCCAAGCCTTTAATATTTTCTTTAGCATGAAACTTAATTGTTGTAGAAATTTTCTGATTTTTTCCACTTGACCATCAAAAAAAGTTGAATTTTACAGATAATTTCTATAATGAATTAATAACATAAACAAAGTAGAACAAATTTATAAAGTATTATTTTTATAACTGAACATATCAACAATAAAATTGTTGGGTCAGTTTTAACAGTTTTTCTTTTACTACAGAAGGCTGTTAGGAATTTATAAAAAAGGTAAAAATGCACAATAATGGCCCGTAAAATTTCAAATTAAAATGGGGTAAGTACATTTTATTGATTATTTTAATTATGGTAACAAAGATATTTTGAAATACTTTTCAGAATAAATATCCACAAATATATTCCCATTGATATGGAGTTCTGTATGTGCCTTTTTCTTTTGAAAACCTTTTTTAGATAGAGCTAGGAGTTCACAAAAATTAAATTTTCTTCATAATTATATCTAATTTTATATAAGTTATTATATTACATCCCGCTGTCACTTATTATTGTAATGCCCAAATGTAGTCGTTTTTCATCACTTTCTAGAGTTTCTTTGATTATGTCTTTGATAAGATTAGCAAAATGGCTGTGCATTTCTTTGAACTTATCTAAAAAAACACTGTTGATTCATTTCTCTTCATCTATTATTATATTTTTGATGCACAATCAAAGTTTCATTGATCTCTGCTACATTTCGTGGACTAACAATTTTTTCATGTTTTTTTCCTTGATATAATGGTAGCACAAATCCTAATGAAACCTGAACCAATCTACAAATGTATTATTTGAGTAATTGTAATCTGTTAATATCAGCCACTGGGTATATGTCTTGTACCATAAATGTATTAGTATTAAATTTTTCCTAATATCCATTTTAGAATTAAAAAAATAATGAATTTTTCCTTATTGATAGCATTTTCCTGCATGATTTCACAGAGCAGCATGAAATGAACTTAACATAACTTTTTATCATTTTTTATATGCATCCAGACACCACATTCACAAACTAAAATATTATTTGGCTACTAAATTAAAAAAGTTATCAAGTTCTCGCCGTCTTTTATCAGTTCCTTAAGTTCAACAAATTTTTATTTAGTATGAATTTTTTTGTGTTGTTTTTTCTCAACATTATGACAACACAAGCAGGGGGCCATTATTCTACATTCTTACCTAAAAATAATAAAAATAAATGATTTTCGAAAGAATGTTGCAAGTTATATACTTTAAATTTTTGTAGTATGTATTATAATCATACTATTCTCCTTTTTGTTTATTTATTACAATGCTTTAGTCATTTATCTTCCAGTGTTTGTTCAAAAGGCTGGAGGATACATAGCCAAAAACATTGTCAAAAAAAATTAAAGTTGATGAAAATAGACATACAATAATTCAAAGGTCCTTCAGTATCTGTCCATATACCGTAAACCGACATTCACCGGACAGTACCTCAGTTTCAACTCCCACCATCCATACAGCATAAAGAAAAGAGATCGTCCGCTGCTTACAACACTGAGCAAAAGTTATAAGTGGTGACCCAGAGACATTAGATAAAGAATTGGTCAGTATAAGTAGTACCCTACAATGTAACAACTACCCTGGGTACATGGAAGCAGCCCCCAAAAACTGGGATAGGCAGGTACAAGAGGACAACAACACTCAGAAAACAGTCTGCCTGCCTTATGTGAAGGGGTTATCAGAGAAAATACAAAGGATCTGCAGTCCATATAACATCAAGACAACCTTCAAAAGCTGGATGACACTTCGCAGATATCTCTCTCGAGTAAGACCCCCCATAGAGGAGTAAAGACTGTGTGTACACTATCCCATGCAGCTGCGGAAAGAAATATAAAGGGGAAACAAGCTGCCCACTTAAGGTAAGGCTTCAAGAACACCAGAAAGCTGTAACATGAGGGGAAGTGGAAAAATCAGGCGTGGCTGACCACATATGGAGAGAAAAAGGAGATCACCGCCCTCTGTGGGATCAGGTTGAGATCATAGACAGAGAACACCATTGGAAAATTCATAAACTTAAGGAATCAACACATATGCTAAGCCACAAAAATCTCCCGAGCTGACCAAGCATAGAAATGGATACAATATGGTTGCCAGTAATTAGGAGTGCCAGAAAAAAGCGATAACAACAACAAAAATTGCAATATGATCTCTGGTAAAAAAAACATGCAATGATAACAGCAAAAATTGCAAAATGAGCACTGATAAAAAAATGATTGCTGAAGATATCAAGTTTATAATATTCAGAAATTCATACACATATGTCCTCAAGAACACATAGCACAGTGGATAAAGGCGTTAATTAGATCCAGTGACAGGACCCAAAGAGTGTGAGTTCAATACCTGGTTAAGGCGGCGGAGAACTTGGAGAGGGGAATTAACAGGACATTAGACATGACACGTGGAACTAGAACAGTCTACCCCAGTTAGCGAAATAAAGGGTTCAGTTCAACATTCCAACCACCTGAAGAAGGCCGGAACGTACAACGGCTGGAACGTACAACGGCCGAAACGTTGTAAGAAATATGGCGACAAAGACGAGGACAATAGTCCAAATAATGTAAATAGTGTTCAAAGGTCCCATTTAACAAAATTCAGATACTCTAAACCAATTTAAGTTGTATGAAAAATAAAATTAATTTTTGCTTTGCTAGCATGATAACAGTGAAATAATTCCAGCTATGTGTAGACCAATGCAAAAAATTATTTGTTTTTGTTTCTTATATCCAAAATAAAACCAGTGAATTCCATTGTTTGTAATCTTGACAAAAGACTAAAGCTTAATTTCCATTTGTACTTACTTTTAATGTTTTTTTAACTTGAAATACATCTAAATTTGAGAAAATTGAAAGTAATGTCCTGTTAGTGTTAAATTCTTTAGGCCCTCTTTCATCATTATGCATCCCAGAAATGTCAACTATCTCTTCCTAGTTATGAGTTTCCTTGTCATTCTAATTTCCTTAATACTTCCTCATTGTTCATATGTTCTGTCCTTGTTATTCTTAGCATTGAACAAGTTAGTTGATGCAAAATATGCTTCAAAACAACAGGAACAAGTTTATTTTGTTTATATGAATGCAATGTCCTGAGAATGATATGAAGAAACACCATTTTCAAAACTAAATGTGATTCTTGTTTGTTTATAATCAAATAATGATCATTCTAAATCATGTTCAGTTTACTTCCTTTAAAAGTTTTAATAATGCAATATTTTAAAGATTGTTGCCTTGTGGTGAACTTTGTAGGAATGTAAGATTTTCAATGTTGCTCATTATAATTTCTCTCTTACACAGGAACTTAAACATTTCAAGAAAGAAAAGAATATGCTAAATCTCTAGCTCAGCCAAGCTGTAAGTAGGGAAATTAAGAATGAATTCAAATTATAGAGATTAGAGCTATGAGAATTTACAAAATCATTGTGTGTTGGAATCATAAAAGCTGTAAATTATTATTGGCATTTATCAAAAATATTTTCATTTCAAGAGTTTCTGTATGTTTTTGGAGCTTATATAATGCTCTACATATAGTAGTGTAGCAGTGAGGTGATACTTTGTAACAGACAAGGCTGTTGTCTTTCAAAAGAAATTAATTTCAAACTTGGAGGATTTTTATGCATATATTTTTATATAAAGAACAACATAGCTCATAAAAGAAGAGAAAATTATATTTACATGTATACAGATAGTTTCCCCCACCGACCAAAAAAAATGAAAAAAAACATTTATGTGACTAGCAATAGTGTGTGTGTGTGTGTGCGTGCGCCACATTGGCGTTTAAATTAAATAGTTTGGCCTCACCATGCAAGTAAGTCTTATCAGAAAGGAAAACTGGACATATCTACCATAACCTAAAGAAAAAAATAAAAATAAAAAAAAGGGAAAGACAGTGAATCCTTTACTTTATGCTGATTGCCATGCCATCTAGTGTGTATCCTGGCAGGCAAGGTGGAATAATCGCCTCGGTATTTTTCAATGATCAGAACTCTTCTGAAAATCTTGTTTTAATAGTTATCTACTTCTGGGATTTGTTCCAAGGCACAATTATTCTTCTATGTCCCTTCAGGATGTTGGTGATCATGGTTCTCCACAACTTCCTGTTCTTTCTAGCTCTCAATAAATTTTGTCTTTTTGTAATCTCTCCCAAACCCTGCTCTGCTATCCATTCACTCAAGTCCACCAAGTAGGTTGTGCATTGTTTTCCCCTGTCCCTCTTGCCTTCAATTTGTCCTGGGAGTATAAAATTTTCCAAGTCTTCTTTCCTCATTATGTGCCATGGAAATTTCAACTGTCTCTGTCTGATATTAAGTATAAGTGTCAGTTTCTCTAGAACATTGTTGCTCATATGTTCAGCTCATGATATTCTCAGCATCCTTCTGTAGAACATTTCTGTTGCTTCAAGTCTCTTATCTGTTAGGAGATTGTCCAGCATTGGCTACCAAATAGTAGGACTGATATTACATAACAGTTCAGTACTCTTTTCTTTGTTTTGAATGAAATTTTTAAAACCAGTTCTGGGCAGCATGATCAAGTATTGTTTCATTCTCTTCTACTCCCTCAAATTCTGTGATGAACTTTGGCAATTTTGAGGCCTAGTTTAAAATAATGTTTCAAAACTACAAGAATCTCAATGCTTGTATCAGCTATTATAACATATTAAACAAAATGTACAGCTGAATAATATATATATATATATATATATATATATATATATATATATATATATATATATAGCAGAGTTATAGGTCTTACATTATGTACATGAAATAAGAATTGTAGTAAAGGACTGTTAAAAATTGCTACCCTAATATTTTAAGCTTCTATCTTCAAAATAAAATTTCTGTAATATATAGTGATGTAATATATTGGCATCCTTCCAAGAAGGAACATGCTTTACATTTCAGTTTTGTATCTTGACAATGTAGAGAAATGGTAGTTTTCATGCAATTAATTATGAGAAATACTTCAAATTTCTAATTTCAGTTTTGTATTTTGTTTAAACTGAAAATAATAGGGAGAAGCTGACCTAGTAATTGTGGGAGCTAGTCATGCATGTCACAATTATTAATTGGTCTTAATGGACCTAGACACAGGCAAGAGAACAAAAAGTCTAATATGGAAGATAGATAGATATTCATAGGCAAATCAGAGATATGGTAAGAATTTACATTTAAACATCATAAGTTTATACTTTATTTAATAGTAAAGAAGCCCTAGTAGTAATTGCAGGTGCACGTTCCAGACATTCAGGTGTTTTTTATTTCCTCCATTGTTTGTATTTTACTCTACATAGATTTATTGATAGTTTTATGCATTGGTAGTTGGAAGTTGGTATATTCAGGACTTTAGCGGTAGTTTATGCTAGTTTTCTTCATGTTTACTTAATATTTTAATAATGTTAATCTATTTTTATTTAGCTTGTTTGATACGATGCTATTTAAAAAAAATAATTGCTCTTAAAACTTTCTCTCTAGTAGTTTTTAATACTAACTTTTGTCATCAGAACCAAACTACAAACTACTAGCTGATATGGCCTCAATGGATATTATATATATATATATATATATATATATATATATATATATATATTATATATATATATATATATATATTATATATATATATATATATATATTATATATATATATATATATATATATATATATATATATATATATATATATATATATGTGGCAATATTTATAAATTTGTCTGTATTTCTATTTAAAATAATTGAAATATTTATATTCTTATCTAGTAAAAGAGTTAGCCACAGACAAGACTTTAAAAGATATGTATTAATGTTTGGTCTTATGATATGTTTAAAAGTGTGTGTTTTATGTTTAATGCTATATTCACATTTACTTAGGAGTGCGTGTGTGATTTTTTTTTTACATCCACATATAATTTTTAGTTGTACAGCTATGCCAAATCTTTTATTTAAAGAAATTCCTCTTCCTTGTACAAGTGTCACTAACAGTCCCTAAAATAATATCCAGATATCTGATATATAGTAAAATCACAATACAAAGTTTGTATGAAACATATCCAGCCATTTTGAATATATTGAGAACTAGTTGAACAAACATGGGTTAATGTGGCATTCAAATAGGGAAGACATTACTGCACAGATGTAAACAGATAGACTGCTGTGGGTTTTCTCATTCAGCAGTGAGACACTATTGAGTGTGCTTGTCTACTATGTGACTTATATTTCCAATGACCAAACAAGAGTATTATTTGCATCTCCTTCAGGGATTTTTTTTGTTTTTGTTTTGGCAAAACATTGTATCACCTAAATCTCTCACACCTATAACCTCCAACTTTTCATAAAGATAAAAATCACTATACTTTGATTAATTAAAACTATTATTTTGATCATTGAGTGTTATAGGTATTATTATGGTCTTGACATTCCAGCAAAGTACCTTACGGCTTTTTTCGGGCATCAACTATATGTGAGATGCATTGATTATGGTGTTATTTCTGTCCCTATAATGTCAGTTTTTTTGTTTCTGCTAAACCAGAGTATATTGTTTCATTACCTGATCCAGAAATTGAATTCATGGCCACTAGATGGCAACAACACTTTACTAACCAATGTTTGGTCATGAGTTCAATCCCTGAATCAAGTAGGGAAAAGCTATACTCTGGTTTAGTAGGAGCAAATAAGAACCAACATTATAGGGACAACGATAATATAATGATCAAGATGTCCAAAACATAGCCAAAAATAATTGACAACTGAAGATGGTCATAGAGTAGTTGGCTGAAACATGTCTATAATAATATGTATAACAAAAACAATAGTTTAAATAAGTCAAAGTATATTGATAATTTCTCATTTAAAAAGTCAAACAAAAATGATAAAAATCAAGGAATTGTTGTGAACAAATTTAGGGTGAATATGACAAGGCAACTGATGGCAATCCTGAAAGAGGAATTTGATAACTGGTTTGAAAAGTAGAAGAGATGTCAGGATAGTTGTATTGGGTCTGAAAGGGTATACTTTGAAAGAGACTCATGTGCCATTGCCTCAGGTTGGCTTTTTTATTTTAATTAAATGGCTGGATATTTTCCAATCAAACGTATAAATTAGAGAAATTGCTTTTAAACTTTACTATAATATAAACATAATTTTATGAGTTAATTTTGCTTTTTATATAATTGTACATAATGTATCGTGATAAATAATAGCAGTACATTTTATGCTTATTCACATGAGGTCTATCTAGCTCAGATTAATTACAAAGCCATATGAACCATTCATTGAGAATTGAACTCACTACTAATAACTTGTCAAACTAGCTCACTAACCATAGCATTATAATAATTGTTCTTCAGGGTGGATCTAAGTGTGTATAGGTTTACATGTCTATGTCTATGTCAGTATATTGCTAAAGTAGGCAGAGTTTTGCTGCAAACTCCTCCTCTTAGTGTCACATTAGTTTGTCGTGGTCAAAACATTGTTTTTCTCTTTTTAAGTTTATATTCCTATGTGCCTCACTGATTTTTCAACTGTCAATTTGTTCTTCCTGTTTTTCTTACTTTCCTCTTCTATCTATTTAATTATCTCTATTATCCTCTCTCTGTCTTCCTATGATATCTATTTATTTATTTATCTAGTTAATTACCTCAAGCTTTCCATACTTATGTACTTGTTCTTCTATCTATTTCTCTAGCTTCTCATATCTGAGGATGGGTCAAGAAGTATACAACCTGAAACACTTACCTGAATTTTGGTCTGAAATTTTCACTGTATAATGTTCAGTGTGTTGGATTAATAAAGAAGTATTGGGTACAATGATTAAGAATGAGATTATATTGAAAAAATATTATATAAAATAAATGTCTTTTTCATTGTTAGGTTGATTGTTGTATGTATTGAAATGTTTGAATTTAATCCCTATTGCATTGTTTACATAGGTGGTCCTGTGTTAGGTTAATGTGAACTTGCTAAAAATCCATGTCTGTCAATATTTATTCACCTACCTCCTTACACACACATTTATTTCCATTTAAACTTGTCACTACTGCTCCTTTCATCTGCTTCAAAATACATACTCACATACATTTTATAGAAATACATTTTTCTTCTCTCTTTATTCCACCATAATTAAACAGTTTCACCATTTAACACCCACCTCACACTGCTGTCTTTTCAGAGATACATGCATACACATGCTCACTCATATAAAATTCCTGTAGAGACTCCTCCCTTGGACTCTGTTGAGTAACTTTCTGTTTTCACAGTTACCTTTATTTTTCTTCTTTTTATATACTAATAAATACTTATATACTATAAACTGCTGGAAACTTTTTTTCTTTTTCTGAATGCTTTACTATTTCTTTCAAATGAAACTAAATATAGTTTTCTTGTCCAGCTTATCATAGGTCAGTGTATCTACCTTTCTCACAATTCTCAGGTGTGAATCAATCACAGAAAGCATCTAAAGCAGATTTAGAGTTCTAACAGTACTTTTCTATTAAGAAGAAAAAATGGAAGAATTACTTAAAGATGGAATTGGTTTTGAAAATGGTAGTGTTTCTGCTGTTAATCTTGTAAAAGTTGGCAATCATTTTGGATATGTAAGTGAAAATTTTATTTATTTTTTTGGAAATTAAGAACTCCTTTTTATTTTAAATTGTTAATTTTATTATAAGAATGTTTAAAAAAAATTAAATCCTTCAAAACTCAGACAAAGTATATTTTACTTCACATACTTTGATTTAATTTTCAACTTTTAGAATTAATTTTATGGTGCAAATTTATTCCTCAAAAAGCAACTAATTTATATTCCTAGAAATATACTTAAATAAAAAACATATTTTTCAAATCCCTATTGTACAATAAATGTTAGATTCTCACACACCTTTTACTGAAATAAAACAATACAAATAAATATTAAAAACAAATGTATATTAAAATCTAGTTTTAAACAAAGGGTTTAGCATTTTATCTTCAGGTTTATGCAAAATAATAAAAGACCAGTTTTGTTTGCAAATCATCCATTGTTTATTAATTTAAATAATTTTTTATCCTTAAGAAATGTCATAGTCATAATATCTGTTAATTCATGACATTTGCCAAATATAATCAATACTTATCAAATATAAATTTATAGTCAATAGTACATAATTATTGATTATAAATTTCTAGTTAGTACTTAATTAATACTTAGTTAAATATGATAAATTCAAAATGTTGTAATTAATACTTACTAAATTATATTCTGACTATAAATATTTTGTTTTGTGTATAATGCAAATAAAATGAATCAATTTTTGTAAAAGCAAAAATACTTATGTCACTGTCTTGATCTCTTATTGTGAGGTTAATTTAGGAAATCTTGAATAAAAAAAAAAATTGAAGTTATTTGACATATTATCTCCACTAACAGTAATAAATTACTTGTTTATATGTAATTTTCATAAATGTTTATATGGTCTTTTTTTAATATACATATTTTATAGAATTTCACATCTTTATACTGTTGTCATTTATGATTCTATTCATATAGTCAGTAAGGGGCAATGCGAAAATGATCAGTTGATCATCTTAAAACCAAATATTATTAAAACTATCTAATTATTTTTACTTTTACTAATTTTTGTGTTTTATAAATTTTCAAATATTAAGATGTAGCAGTTTAAACTATATTCTGTTTCCATTTTTTTTCATTTGATGTATCAATATTTTGAGCTTCTTTTTTTTCTTTTGTAAACTCCATTGAATCTGCCAAAATAAGTGCTAAGATGCAGTTAATCCTATATTATTTTTGACTCTCACTTTTTTCTTTTTAATTTTTTCTAGCAAGTATACAGAGGTTGACATAGCAAGTATCTTGTTTGCCACTAGTTAAACATATCATAACCTTATTCTGCCAAGTAATACTTGTATCACTGTCAACAACTTTCTTTCTTTCAATGCATTTCTGAAGTAAAATCCTTAATTATGCATATTCTTTCAGAAATTTTTGCATTAGTTTTGCACAACTGATAATACTTTTCTACCTGATTTTCAATGCATACCTTACAGACAGAATACCAAAATGTCCTGAAACAAATCTTAGGTAAAAATTCAGTGCATAATCAAATTCTTTCCCTGTTGCTTGAAATATTTAGTTTTTTTTTTTCATGTTAAAGCTAAGCAGAAGAGTGGTAGAGTAGAGATAAAGTCATAGGGAAAAAAAAAAAAAATCTTGCCTATGTATATCAGATTCAAATTTTTGTTGTTTAATTATTTTTCCTGCTGTCAAAATGTTCTAAATCACTATGCAATCATAAGTGTATAAGAAAGATTTGAAGTATTTCTTTAATAAATCTTACCTTTGATATCACATGTTATATAAACAGCTACTTATATATACTTGATATATGCAAGACAAATGAACAAATATATTAACTACAACTTATATTGTTTTTAAAAACAGTGCTCAATATTGGAGATAGAGCCACTATCGAGTCGAGTTACATAACCATTCGATCATCAGGCAGCAAAGAAGGTTTTTATGCTTGATGATGAAATGGTCATGAAACTGACAGTTGCGACAGGAATTTTAAGTGATTTTAATTGTCTGTCTCTACTTTACATACACACATATATAAGTAGTGTTGATTGCTTTATAATGCATAAAACATGTTATGTTTTGGATTTTCCTGATTCATATGTGATGCAATTCTACTTAAATTTACAAGCATCTCAGTACACACCTAAATTATGGCTGACCAAAAATGACAAAAACTTGATATTACCAAAAATGGCAAAAATATATTCTCAACAATAAAATGCCATCATATGACTTTTCAGCAATGATAAGCTCTTTTCTTTTTATTTTTAGAATATAGCTTTTTATTATTACATTTCTTTTTACTAACAATTATTTTCATCTTTGATGTTTTAACTAATACATCATAAAACTAATGAAGAATTATTTACATTATTTACATTGTTCAGACTGTTGTCCTCATCTTTATTGCCATATTCATGACGTTTTGGCCATCGTATTCTCTGGTATTCTTCAGGTGATTGGAAGTTTGAACTGAACTCTTTATTTCATCCACATGGTGTAGATTGTTCTAGTTTCACATGCCATGTCTCTTCTTGATGTCTCAGTTATCTCCCTTTAACTCAACTCTCCACGTTTTTGTTCACCACTGTAGTAGCCAGGTACTGAATTCACAACTCTTTGGGTCTAGTCACTAGATCCAACCAATGCTTTTATCGACTGGGCCATGTGTCCTCAGTGATAATGTTTGCTTCTGAGCTTTTTCAAAGAACAGGTCACTACCCCTTAAAATGCTTAAGCCAGTTGTAGGGCAGTATTGCCAGGTATTGTTTTATTTTCTTCCATTCCTGAATTCTGCAAGTAGATTTGAGGTCCAGTTTAAAATAGTGTTTCCAAATTGCCAAAATTTCAATACTTGTATTCATCGTTATAACATTTGAAACAGTAGAGCTGAATAGTATTGATAATTATATATATATATATATATATATTACAATGAATCATTCATACAAAAAGTAAATTAGTAAAGTTAATGACATAAAATGGTGAAATCCCTTCGTTAACAAAATTTTAAAGCATTAACCTACTAATCACTCGATGAATGTTATGATCCTTGTATTTTTAAATTATAAGCTGTATAAGGTCTTTCTTAAATATGCAAGTACTTTCAACTGTACATTAAGTCATCTTCAGGCATGGAAATTATTTTGTTTTTTGTAAAATTGAGGTAGCATCCGAGACGAAAAACTATAATGCAAATTGAAATATGTTTTTTTGAAATGTGTTATTGATAACGGATACAAACTTTTGGAGTGTGCAGTTGCAACGCTAAGGTTTAAAAAATAAGGATCATAACATTCATTGAGTGATTGGTATGTTAATGCATCTTTAAAATTTTGTTAGTGAAGGGATTTCGCCATTTTATATCATTAACTTTACTAATTTACTTTTTGCATGAATGATTCATTGTAATGTAAATTGAACTGCACCACATATATATATATATATATATATATATATATATATATATATATATATATATATATATAAGTGGAGTTATATATGGTTTTTAAATTTATATATGAAATAAGTTTGGGAAGAAAGATCAATAAAAAGAGAAAATATTTTTGATATACTCTAATAAAATTCTTGACACTAAGACCTAAGTGAGTGATAGCACTGTTTCTGGAAATTCAAATACTGTTATAAAACATGCACATATATTGTTTTGTCATTGTCACTTAATTATTTGTGGCATCTATAAGACAGAAATTAATTTGGTTAAAGAAGAATATAAAATACTGAATATAGTGACGAATTCAAATCATAGAAGCAGTGAAGAATGTGTTTGACTATGTCAAATATGCTCAGGTATACCTCAGTTTTGTTTCTGGCCTCCACATAAGAAATATAAATGAAAAGATATTTTTGTATGCCATGACTCAGTCATAGATGTAAGTGAACCTAAAAGTAAGTTTTCATTTTTCTATATTCTTGTGTATCATGCGAACTTTGAAGACCTAATTTTGAAGTTAATTTGACTACAGAAAAAGGATATATAGTTTGGTCAATGGTGTAGCCAGGGCCAGCAGTACATATGCTAATTTTATATCTTGTATATTATATGACCCCCCCCCTAAAATTAGCTTCAAAATTAGGTCTTCAAAAGTCGCATGATATGCAAGTATATACAATAAATAAAATAAAATAGTGGATACATGATTTAATGGTTAGAATGATTGCATTACAATCATGAAACCCTGGGGTTTGAACCTCACCATGTTCAATTTGTCAAGGACTTCTTGATGCTATCAGTTTAGTGAAATGACCCTAGCATAAGGCATCACTGGTAAGTGCTTGAAAACCATATCACAGGTTAACCCAAACCTTTTGAATGAAATTGGGTGGATGAAATTGTTTAGAAGCCATCCATGGTTGTGCTAGTTTGAAGTCACTAGTCATCATCACTGCGGGCTTGAGCATACTAGACTTTTTCAACCACTGACCATGTCAGGTTAACTGCTCAGCATAGTTACCATGTCAGCATAGTTGTAGTATAAACCACATGATGTTGTCTTTGTGTTTATTAAAGAAACACAAATGTGTTTGACCTGGTGTCTGCATCAGAGATTAGCTTAACACCAAAGCAGATGGGTATAATCAGAAAACAAGTAGCCACTATCATCATCATTATAATCATAATATTTTTATTTTTTTTGTTTTTACTTGCTTTCCTTTTCTTCATACCTTCCAAATTTTCACCTTCACATTATTTTCCCACAACTCATTCTCTTCCCTCTTGCTTTTCCCAGTGTCTTCTTGTTTAATATTATTGTTATGTATGATACTACACTGTAATCCTAGGTAAAAAAGCATAGTTGCCATGCATACAAGTAAATAAAATAATAATATGGATTAGATAGAATTTACATGACTTCTTAGGAAAGATTCCAGTATCTTTCCCAAGAAGTCATGGCAATTCAAAAAAAAAAATGAATCTGTACAGATTTTTACCATTGGCTTTCCATCAAGTTAATGTATGCAAGCAAATAAATTTTTTAGGTAGATCCAACAAAAGAATCTATGGTCTTATCTAAATGGTAAATTACTGACTATAAAAAAATGAAATTATTACACTATTGTCTACAATGAAATTATGAATATTTTATGAAAATTAACTTTTATCCAAAGAATAGACTTTTGAAAACCTTTATTTAATGTAAATTATATTTCAGAAAAGTCTGATTAAATTAAATCAACATATACTTTGTCTCATCATTTAGTGATCTGGATTTTTTTTTTCAATTTGAGCAACTAAAACAGTAATATGACTGCAATATTTATATCTTTATGTATTTTATGCTATAATTTTCAGTAAATGACTCTTTTTTTATTACTATTTATTCACTGTTTGTTAAGTTATCACTTTTATTGTATCTTGTGTAAGTAATATATATATATATATATATATATATATATATATATATATATATATATATATATAAAGCCAGAAAAACACGGTAAAAGAAAAATTATAATACTTACAGGAGATAAGAGTGATTATTTATTTATGTTGTATGAATGTGATAACAGTGTCAACTGGGATGCTATTGAAGACATACTTGTGCTTTTGTTATCACCCATAAACAAATAAAAATGTACACACCCAACACAAATATATATGTATGTATGGGTTACAAGATTTATAATCATTAGAGTGAAACAGGTGTAAGCAATAAGAAAAAAAGTTAAAAGATCTTTACAAAAAAAACTTTGTCATCACATTACTTATTAAAATGAATCAAGATGGTATCATCTTTGTATAGAACAAATACTAAAATGAAAAACATCATGGATCATCTTATGCAACATTAGCTTGGGATAGAATAACATAAGTGATATTTTTGTCAAATGTTTCTATTTTCAATACAGTCATGAGTTGATTTTATTTTAGCAAAAAATAATTTAAATTAGTGAGTTTTTCATAGAAATTTTCTACTGATTATCAAATATAATATTTGCAATTTTTGCATTGAAAATTTAACTGAATATTGATAAAAAATTTGAACTGCATTCTGTAATGGAGTTAAATACAATTATTATATTTGATGAAATTAATTCAAATGAAAAAAGGATTTCTTTTTCTTTTCAGTGGTTCAAATTTCTTAGATGAAACATTGTCAGTGCCCTTCATTTTTTACTAGTTTTTCTTTTCATCTCATTTTTGTTGTGTTTAGTCATGAATATAATAATGTTAAGTTATTCAAATCAGATAAAGTTGTGTCATTATTAATAATTTTTTACTAGTTTTTCATTTGTCTTAATTTTGTTACTTTTTTTAATTTTATGCACAGATTTTTTTTATATTCTTAAACCATAGAACATAAAATTACCTGATTGTTTTCTAAAAGGAAAAAATGATATGAAGGTAAAACTAGTAAAAAAAATTAACATTTTTCGTTTGGTACTGAATGATTAACACTAAGATACTTCCTTGGTTATCATTATGATGTGTGCTCAGGAAACCTTTTATTTTTCAATCTAAAAGAATTTAATGTTTTTATTTATTTATATTTTTTACAGATATAAAGTGCATATGTTGATAATTCTTCAGAATTTTGGATATTTTTCTGGAAAAACAACATTTTGTTATGGAAATGGCAACAAAACTACCTTTAAGAGCCAAGACATGAGCAAAATCAATGTCTTATACAATAGCTGCCCACAAAAGATCTGTAATATTTATTGCTTAACAGGATCTTTACTGAGGAATTCTATATTAGGCCAAACAGTAGGAATGTGCCCATTGATAGATTATGTCCTGGGGATATCCAATCAGAAGAGTACTTAAAATTGCCTTGAGATAGACCCCTGTTAAAAAAAGAAAGAGAAGTGGGCCCAAAACCATCTGGTAGAGGACAGTGATAATAGAATTGACAAAAATGAGATATGTTTTATAAGATTTTATAATTTTATATATTTTATATCATTTTTTTTAAATATTTACTGGGAAAATATGTTTTATGGCAACATGGTTTCCAAAAGTATAGGTTAATGAAATTTTTTGTGAACCTCCTCTCCTTTTCCAAATATCTAGATTAAATAAGATCCATGAGTGCATTTTGATTTTAATTAAGGTATAATTTAATACTCTCTTTTTGGGACTCCATTTTGGCGTTCTGCAAGAATCTGTGACCACAGAACTGTTTTTGAGCTAGTTTATAGACTTCTCCAGGTTTCCTTTAATTTGTTTTGCTGTAAAACTATGGTAAACAAAAATATTAGATCATTAGTAACAAACTATAGAAATCAAGAATATAGGTGTGATCTTTGTTTCTGAGTCATTAACAGAAAGTGGTGACAATACACTAATCAGACTAATTCATAGTAATGTGTTTAAAAAAGATGATTTTATATTTTATATTGAGTATTGCATTCTGTTATAGTCTTACTGCTAATAGTCTTATAGCCCACTGACGCAGTATGGTCAGGATATTCTTTGTGTTTGTAGGTATTGAGTATGATTTTTTTTTAATTTAATGTTAAGTAAAATATGATGAGAATCTGCATTTACAAATTTAGAGGTAAAAAAATAAAATTAAACAAATGTACATTAACTTTGACCTTGTTCATGGAATTTAAAGTGAAAGTAAATTTTCAGAAAGATTTTTTATTAGATTAGATTTGACAGGGTGACTAATATATGAAACAAGATGTTTTTAAACATTTACTGACCTACATGAAAATTATGTTTCATTTATATTTAATCTTCACTAACCATTATAATAGACAAGTTTGTCTAATTAAATAGGGACAGTAAAGAACATATTTATTTTTATGTTTATTTAAAAAAAAGAATATAAACTTTTGTGGCTCCCAATTATTAAATATAACATATTATCCATGAAGTTGTTTAATTTGAATATTTAATTTCTAATTCTGATTTTTCTTTCCAAATTAAAACAAATTTGCTGTTGATATTCTAGTCTTCTAAGTTTATTGAAGGAGGGGAAACTGCCTTCATATCTTATGTTCAGGATGTAAACTTTTATGGTTCTACACAATTTTGTTGTTCTAAATATTGTCAGTTTATTCGCTGTTTTCTTCTGCTTCTTTTGCCCTCAGTATACCCCATGAGTATTAAGTTCTCTAAGTCTTCTTTCTCCATTACATATGCTAGAAATTTCAGCTGTTTTTTTCTGATTATTAGCTGCAGTTTCTATGTAGTTCCTATTCTTAAAACTTTGTAGTTACTCATATGCTCTGTCCTTGTTATTCCCAGTATTTATTAGTAGAATCACATCTGTTACTTCCTTGCGAAGAAATTTTTCATGGTTGATTGCCATACTGATTAGCTATTAAATAACAACCCTACACACCTTTCTTTGTTTCTAAGGGTATTTTCTGTGTCTTTGATACTTTGCTCACTTTCTAAAAGACATTTTTGGTATGTCTATACACCATTGGATTTCTGTATTGCATTTATCATTTACACAGTTAAATTTCCACATTTACTTGATTTTGAAATTCCCAATATGTAACTCACAACTTGAGCTGTCACTTTTACTGACAACTATGCATTCTGTCATCTTACAGTTAATGGTTAATCCTTTCTTCTTGCTTTCCTCAACTACTTTGTCTAATATTTCAGTTTTTATTCTGGTCCACTATCAACTCAGTCTTCTGCATAGTGTATGTTGTTAAATTTATGTCTGCTGAAAATATATCCTGGTAGATTTTCTAGTTCACTTAGAAGCATTTTGCTGTACAGGTTAAATAAATCCAGTGAGAAAACATCTTTTTTTTATATACTTCTTTTTTTTATATACTTCTCTTTCTATTTTTGTGTACCCATTAAACTCATTCTCTATCCACATACAACCTGTTTGTCCCCATAGAGGTTATGGATTATTTGAATATCTTTTCTATATAAATTTCCTAAAATTTCAAAGAGTTTTTTGTATTGTACTTTATCAAATGCCTTTGTGTCATTTGCCTTCATATGAATGAATGCTAAAATGTTCTCAACTAAACTCATTCCCCTAAATCTGATTAAACATAAAAATTTTTTAAAATCCCTCAGCATAAGAACTTTTCAGCACCCCATCATGCAGACACAAAAGATGCCCACTATTTTTTTCTGTAATGCTCTTTGTTACCTTGTGACCCAATGAATATTATATGAGATATTTTAAAAAGAATGAAATATCACAATTCATGTTGTTTGGCAGATGAACCAATCAGGACATAATTGGCATTGAAATCAGTTTAAGAATGTAAGCACAATACCTAAACAAAGTTTATATATACTTCTAAAAATTACCAATACTAATAACTGGAATTATTTTTTGATTTAATTTATGCAAAACTTTTCTTACTGCACCTGAACTCTTTTTTTTCTGCACATTTCAAGAATCTATGATATTCTTCCTTCTTTCTTTCTTTCTTGTCTATATGCATTAGCTTTTATTATATCTTCTACTGTCTAATCTATTAAATGTCAGAATACTTTTATATTCAAAGCCTTATTTAATATTTAAATGATGAGAAATGACTGTCAAATCCTGAGGGTCATGTAGTTCAATGATGTCTCTCTACTGAAGGTTGAGGTTTATTGGCAAATTTCACTAAATGAAGTTTCAAACAAATTTACAATATAAAAAATAAAATAAAATTTAAAACTTAGGATGTTAATTTCTTTCTTTCCAATTAACTAAACCATTAAAATAAAGACTGCTAATATTTGTAAATAGGAATTTGAATTGAGTAAAAAAAAGGATGTATTGCTTAAATAATAGATAAGAACCAGCTAAACCACATAGATAAAATGTGATTTGCAATATAAACACTTTAAATTTATCAAACCTTTCTTCTTTTTTATGTTATATTTCACTAGTGGACCGAGTGTGTATGTGCATAAATACAGATACATTCTGGAAATAATGCACCACTTCAATGAAATTATGGCAACAATTATACATATGTACTGTATAATTATATATATAATAGTGTACCCATGCTGTCAAAAATGATGGCAATTGTTAGAAAATTTTAATAGTAAGATGTTATGAAACAAAAGTCTTGAACCAATGTATTGAGATTCAATAAAACAGAGATGGAGTATTCACAACTAAAATAGAGGCCAATGAACCATTTAATTAATCTGTTCCTTTTATATTTTTTATACATTCAATAGTATCTATGATTCATTGATTATTTCTGGTATTATATAAATCACTTTTTGCTCAATATTTTTTTCATGTTAAAAATTTTATATGTTTAATATAACATTGAAATGGAAATATCTCTTGGAAGAAAAAGATTAGAAATAGAATGACAAAAACAGTGACAATAAAGTCTAAGTTGAAGCATGATGATCACTTAATAGACAAAGGTATCTGAGTGCCACATATGAAAGGCTTGAAGAAATAAGACTGCAATCTAAGAAATGTAGGAGTAAAGGAACTGATGGTTCATTTTGCTTTGGAATAATTTTGTCTAAATGCAAATAAATATTTTATTTGTATAGATTATTAAAATGACTAAGGGAAGTAATCGCTCATAAATTTACTAACTTAAGTTGATTTACCTCTCTTCCCACTATAGATGGGACAAGAAATATATAAATAAATACACATTGATAATTATTATATGGTTTGATACTGTATAACCCCACCATATAACACATATCATTGTATAACTTCTATGTGCCTTGTCCCTTTAGGATGTTGGTGTTCATAGCTCTTCACAACCTAATTTAACAAAGAATATTTAAAGAAAAAAAAATGAAGCACTAATTAAAATTCATACTCATAACTTCTTGTATTTAAAACATTGTGATGTGATTGGAAAATAAGGTGCATGTGTTGAAATGTCGAAGAAGCAGAGTGAGGTATGATAGGTTGGGAAAAATCCAAGTTGAAATAAGAAGGTTGTCATTTTTTTCTTCTCTTGTTTGCTGCTGGGTTGGATTGATAAGGTTCCTCATCTAAGTCCAGCTAAGTAAATCTTTTATGTTCTATTCTGTTTGTAAACACCTACTATACTTATGGTTTCTGGAAGCAGAGAATTAGTTTTTCATTTTTACCATTTTACATTATAAAAAATTATTATAATTTGTACTCCTATTTTAATCAGTTTTCATTATATAGATTGCCTTCTGGTGTCATCAAGAGACTAAATGCACTGTCAAACAGGAGGTGTTAGTGTGGTACTAATAGCCTCTAGCACAAGTCTACACAAACCCAACTATTTGAGCATAAGACAAAATGCTAATTTTTAGAGTATGCATTCTGTCTGGAAATACAGTAAAACTTACATTTGTTAATGACTACAGAATTTCTTTGTGTTCTACGAGCCAATATAAAAGCTCCTGTCTGCTTTACTAGGCAATATCTTTTAATAATGTTTTTAAGTAATAATTTGAATTTAAATAATTTGAATTATGCTTTTAAAATAAACTCTGTAAATAATACTCAAGTCTCTATATATGCTTGGCTAACTTTTCAGATTCATAAAGTACATTTAATTGTTCACCTTACTGATTTTCTATAGCAACACCAGTCTATGAATGGTTGATAGAGAACAGAGAAAGAACATAATGTATATACATGTATAAGAAGAAAGTAGCAATGGTATGTGACTGAATTAAAGTAAAAAATAGAATAAAGAAGAATCTCTTGATCCAGCTATGAAAATGGAACCTTCATTGAGTTAATCCCTGCAATTTAGCTGAGTCAGGAATTCCATTAGAATTGATCCAAATTCATTAAAAAAATGAATACTATGTTCTTGTCAGACAGTAGAGGGTGTGATAGACATAGGTTGTTTCGTCAGTTTTAAGGTAGCAACACCTCTAAATATAGAAACATTAATAAACACAAATATGGATTTATAGAACAAACAGTGACAACTATTTATTAGGTAGAATACTGACGCCATGGAAAAGAAAAAGGATGAGTCTCTGTCAGAGCAGTTAGTTCATTGTGGGAATGACAAGCACCCGTGATAAATCATCCGTGTAAGCTTTTCAGGGGTGTATTTGCTTTAGTATGTGAAGCTCATGAACTAACACTCTGATGATTGATAATTGGATTTATTTATAAATAAATTCAATTATCAATCAGCAGTGTTAGTTCTTGTGTCAAATTTCTTGTCCAGGAGTAGTGAGTGGAATTTTATGAAGCAGATGTGTTGTTGATGTGGTTGCTTCTCCTCTGTTGCTATACTGCTATTTTTTAAAATGCTGATTCTCTTCTGCTTATATCAGTAAAGATAGACTCAACTTGAACACAATTTTAGATTCTCTATCTTCCATTTGATTGGCCAACATTAAATCCTTAATTCTGATTTGCTGGTTTTGTTATTTTACTGAAACTACGTCCTCTAAAGTAATGCTTTAATGTTAGCTGTATCCATCTGTGTGCAGGAAAATATCTTTGAGATTTTTGGAGATGCAACAAGACACATACATACAAGTTACATTTATGTGGTTGGCTTATTGTTGTAATGTCTTTTAGTCTGTGATGTAGAAGTTCTTCCTCTATAATGAGTGACAATTGACTTAGTAGTTGTAGCTTGACTCTATGCACAATAGGGCAAGTCCATTTTGCCTATGTTACTACACCTCCCAGAAACGAAGATGTTTTATGCCTTTTGTTGATCTTTGATTTTTCTGAACAATAGTACAAGAGCTTATTTCACTCTCTTGAGGTGTGTACCTGGTTCTAGGTTTGGACTCACCTTCATTCTGATCTTCCAACTGTATATTGGATTCATGCAAATTATCCTCCATAGTTTCTTTGCTACTGTGTTTGATTTCTCCATCAGAAACACTCATGCTTTCCTTCCTTTCAGGTTCCACCTGCTTTTCCATCTTGACTTCTTCATCATCAATTCTAGGTTTTATTTGATCAGAATAAACCAATAAATTCTGTTTACTTGTTGCTATTATAGCCATATTATGTCCCTTTTATGCAATAAAGTTAGCTTTTACAGGACTTGATTCTCTGTCTTTTTTTAATTACATTTTTTTTCATTTATTGAATAGGACATTGTTATAGGTGATCTAATTGGTCTTCCCATCAATGCAGAGAATACTTTGCATTCTACCTGCATGTGGAATAGTTCTATAACTCAGTAATAGTCTCAGTAGATATAGTGTCTCTAGATGGGGAAAATGCCTTCAATCAAATTTTCACTGACTGCAATTCCATTCAATTACAGGTGGTATAGTGGTGTTTTATAAAGAAGGCATCCAATTTGTTTTAACCATGAACAAAAAGTTTCTTCACAAAATTCTGGTGCATTGTCAGAAACTAACATTTTTGACACCCCATTTCTGGAAAATATTACTTGTAATATTCACTTTACTGTGACTGCCTTCCTCTCCTGAACTCTAACCACTTCAGGCAATGAGTCAACCAAAATTAAAAATAGTCCTATGCATGATCCATATGGGGCCCATGGCTCTTTTTCTTTTGGTCATGAATGTATCATGGTTTGGCAAAAGTTATTTTATTTCCATACATTTTGGGCATTTTTGTACATATTTTTTACATTACACAAATACCTAGGCCACCACACATACCCAGGCCACCACACTTCTAATTTTAATTGACTCTGTGTTGCTGTTATTCCACAAGCAACATCATCATGTACACTTTTTATTACGTCTTTTCTTAATTCCTCTGGTGGTACTAAAACACCTCCATTGCATATAAGGCCCTTCTCTATAGTTAACCTGTACCATATTTCTTTATGGAGTCTCTCTGCCCTAGAACAATCACTCCATTTGTTTCTTTTTATTCTACATGCAATCTTGCTTAATACGAGATACTGTAAGATTTCAAATGCAAGATAATCTAAGGGTAATATGTCTGTTTCAATATTAAGAATAGTGAATGAATCTGAGCATCTTTTGTAATCCCCACATATCATTAAATCTGCATCTGGTTTTCAACAATGGTTGAGGCCCAATGAGAACATGCTCTAAATTTCCTTGCTCTTTTTCTTTTTTTTTTTGACTTTTTTCACATTTCACTACCATGATCGGAATAATTTCTAAGTGTGTATCAGTCTTAAAAGTTCCTTCAAAACAACCTAACTTTTGAAGAAAGTGCTATCAAACTGTCTTAGTTTAAGCCAACTTTTCTTTAATTTGGATTTGCCCACTCATTCCAGAAATTTTGGGGGATTAGGGTGACATGACTCTCAGTATCTACTTGCATAGGAAAAGTTATACTATTCAATTTAATTTTTTTCTCTGTCACTTTTCTCTTTGTATCACAAATACAACTGTATTTTCCCTGATCAAATTTTCTACCCTTTCTATTTTCCTTTTATGCTTGCACACAGACTGGAAATGTTTTTCTTTTCACAATTCCAGCATAAAGCTGGACATTTTTTCTTGTTCTGTTCATGCTTTTTATCACAATATTTGCATCGCACAAGGAAAATCGACATGCTGTATGCTTTGACATTGTTCATTTTCAATTAACTTTAATTATTGCATTTAATTGTTGCATAATTCAGTCAGTTGTAACTGTTCTAAAATGCTGTGTTTGTACAAAGCATCACATACACCTTCAATTAATCTCAACTGTATCAACTCATCTTCAATGGTCATTTCTCTAGTGCCAAGGTTTTTCAAACTCACAGAATCTGGAAAACTCTTGTAGCTTGTGTACATACTGTATTATTGTTTCATTCATTTTTTGTTTGCTCATGAGAAATTTTGTCTTTTCAGCAATAACCAACTTCTTTTTTTTTAGCTGCAAATTTCTCTTTATAATGTCCGAAATTTGTGAAAAAATCACAGGGCTACAGGCTGTACAATATCAAAATGGTTTTAAAAATATAACCCCATCTTCTAATTGATGGTTTTAGTTTTAAATCTGCCAATACAAAACCTTTAGCAATGTGCAACAGCTATGAAAATCTAACTTCATAATGTTAAGCATTCAAATAGGATATATTTTACTTATACTTTTTAATGCTGTTATTGTCAAATACATAAATTATATTATCATATAGTAATTATATTACTCAAACTTGCTAGAGCTACCAATTTAAATGACAGTTACTGTAACAGCATTAAGGGAGTCACATCAGAAAATACATTTTTTCTGGGTTAATCTGGTTGTCTAATGAGTAGTTTATTATTTATTGAAAAATATATTTATTTAAGATCTGAAAATAAAAGCAGATGTGCAACAAGTAATAATAATAAAGATAGGAAGATATATTCTGTGACTAGATTGTGATCTGGCCTATTTTATAAAAATTAAATTTATGTTCTGTGCTTAATCATATTTATCAATTATTTATTTGTATTCTTTTGTAGTATAGTGAGGGATGTATGAAGGAGTGCTGAAAAGTTTTTGGTTTGAACCACTTCCTAATATGTGACCAGACATTAAAATTTACTTTTTTAAGAGTTTGTTGGTCAGGCGTTAAACTATTCAGCACTCACTAATTTTCTACATACAACATGTGAAAGCATGTGTGATACCCTTCTCTTGTCAGCCACCAACCAGAGTAGGTAACACAGTTTCGGTGGCTAAGGCGATACTGCCACCCCTGGTGCCACCAGCAGCTCTTGCCACCAACAGGGTATTGTTTTTTGTGTAAAGGTGTCATTCTTTTGAAAAATTTTTATAACTGAGAGTCAGATTTTAAGTCTTGTATTAAAAGCATTTGCTTTTGATTGTTAACCAATACACAATGTGCTCGTAGCGACCAAATCGATGCCTGTTGAGCTGTGGTCTGAAGACAATAGGTAGCACATGACATGTCCACTCCTTTTCCATCCAGTCAGATCACATTGATTTGTAGCATTTTTTCTCTTGATCGTGTGCCTTTCTCCCTGTTCTCCTCCCATGGAACCATTAATTCTACTAAGAGGATTCACGTCTTTGAATCAGACTATGCTACAATGTCATGGCATCTGTCTGAATGATGTGCACTGGAAATTGCAGAGGTGTTCTAAGATCAACTAACACCCTCCAAACATGAGCTCCACTCAGTAGCATAGTGTCGGGAGTTATTTGGGTTTTCTGCACAGAGCATTCACCTTCCTTGTGAAAACGGATCTTAGGTTCTCTGGCTATTACAGGCTGCTTCACACTGTGTACAAAGTCCATGACCACTTCCAGCACTTTGTTATGATGCCATGTGTACACCAGTACTGCAGTGATTGTGGGCATGCAGAGAGCATGTGACGTAAAGTGCCTCGATCACTTTGACATAATGTGCATACATCAGTGTCAGTGTACCCCCGCAACTTGAGGTTGGTTGCTTTTGGTAGGAAATTATAGGTAAATCGCAGGAGAAATGATATTGCCAATGACTTCATTGCATTCAGAGTATTCCATGATAGCTTCATTGAATCAATATCACTACATGTAGTCCAAGCACATTGTTTGGACTGAGAAACAGCAGTAGCTATTTGCTGGTCTTCCTTGAAATTCCTAATTTTTTTCAATCATGATGTCTTGTTTTCCCTTTGGACCCTGTTTAGAGAAAAACTGGTTGCTTGTAATGCTCAGGCCAGCTTGATTGGTTTGGGTCAGCCCCATAATCTCCTTGGTTTGCAGGCTGGATTCTGCTTCTTAGGTGGCTTCTACTGCTGACCATTTGGTGCCAGTTTTGGTATCTGGGTGTAACCTATAGATGAACTCATCGGCCGAGTCCCTCATCATTATGTGAAGGCGTACCATCCCGACCTAGAACTCCTCCACCAGTGAGGAGATGGGAAGTTGCAGGTTTCTGGCATTGGTATAGAGTCCCACTGTGGAGAAGCAGGGGGGGGGACTCCAAGCCACTTGTGCAGGTACTTGTTGATACACTGTTGTGTCTGCTGAATGTGAAAGAGAGTAATCTTATACACTTGCAATGGCCACAGAAACCGGAGCAGCAAACCATGTTGGTAGCACCAAGCCTTCAATTTGCCAGGGAAATGGTTTCTGTCAATGGATTCAAGTCCATCTAGTGCCACTTTCTGCATCTCTTTACCTTAGTGCCAATTAGTGGAATTTCATACAGCCGTCCAACGCTATTTACTGCCTTCTCTTTGACTGTTGTGATCATGATGCAAAAGTGAATCTTCCTGACAGAGCTTCTGAATAATGATAAACTCTGGCTTTTCTTGGTTTTACGTGAAGAGCTTATGGTAGCACCGCAGGATGAAAATGGTGATGTCATCCATGAACGCTCAGGAAGGAGGAAGGACCATTTGTCCCTTAGTGATCACTCCCTTTGCTGTGTCCACTACAACCTGTAATATGAGTTTCATGGACAAAATGAAAAGAAATAGTGAAATCACACACTCCACCATGATGAGGGCTTTTGCTACTTGTTGGTGTAGTTACAAATGGTGAACTGCATAAACGCTGCTCTGAAATATTTCATTATAATTTCCCAAATTTTACTAGGGAAATTGAAAAATCAAGGGACATTCATAAGAAACTGATCCATACGCATTTGCAAAATCGAGCCAAATTATATAAAGCTCAGTTTCAGATCATGTATGAATGCTTTAGACAGTTGGGAAAGCCAGGTATCCCATCCTTCTGGCCAGCTGTGTTTATGTAATGGTTACCTAGCAGGAAGTCCGTCATACGACAGGCAAGGACACCAAAAAATATTTTCCCCTCTACATTCAAGAAGGAGATGGGATGGAAATTTGTAATGCCTTTTGCATTCTTTTCCTTAGGTATCCAAATGCCATCCATCAGGCACCATTCTTGTAGTACAATACATTGTTTTCATACCCACTGGAGGAGGATGGTGAGTTGCTTGAGGACATTTGGACAATTCTTATATAACTTGTGGGATATTCCATTTATTCCAGATGCACTACCAGCACAGGATTTGCAGATAAATTCACAAATTTTCCTCAGGTTTAGTTCACTGTCATTAAACATGACCTCTGGATCTTCGGGCCTAGAAGGTCATTCATAGGAAGGATTGGAACAATTTTCCAAGCATCAGAATACATCATCCTCAGGTGGTTCTAGAGTTCTTCCTGTTGTACATCAAGTTTGCTACTCTTAGTCTTGGTGAACAGCTTTTTAGCAAAAGCATAAGGATTATTGTAAAATGATCTCTGAGACTATCACTTTTTCTTCCGACATTTTCTTTGGTTCTTAGCTCTAGAGATCACTAAAATTCATTTTTTAATTTCCTTAAGCAGGTCTTTAAGGCCTGCCCTCTCATGAATTGGAGCTTCACAACTCTCTGCTCTACTCTTAGTTTACCCTTCTGAATCTGTCATTTATTTGGTCGCTTCTCTTCTTTCCTATCCCCTCTTGCAGTTGCCACACCAAACCATTCAAGACCAATCTTGTGCACAACTATGCAGAAAGATCTAATCTACTGGCTAATTAGGTCCTTTAAATGGTTGGTAAGTATTAATGAGAGTTCCTGATTGAGATTTGACCAAGTAGCTCTCAGATTGCCTTTGGGCCACTGGATTCTTGGCATACTTGGAATTTCTCCAGGGTACTGATGCTCAGTAATGGGATCCTGAACACTGTGGGTGTGTAATCCAGATTCATAATCCCATCATTTGACTTACATTCTCCAATAGTATTATCATTTGAATCAATCAGATGGTTGATGTATTCTCCCTCCTTGCTACAGACACCCACAGGGCATTTTTCATTTGTTGCGCTAGTCATATTTGCTTTAGTATTCCTGTCTTTCCAGGATGCCACCCCAACATTCTGGTGTGGGGGAGTCACTTTGTCTTTCTGAAGAGTCATCTTACTTTCCAGAGAGTCTTGTTGTTCAATTTTCTAGATACAGCATGTGAAAGCACATGTGATAACCTGCCCTCATCAGCCACCAACCAGGGGAGGTAACACCAGCAGCTTTTGCCACTGGACAGAGTATTATTTTTGTGTAGAGGTGTCAGTTTCTTGCAATTCTTTTACAACTGCAAGTCAGATTTTCAACATTGTGTTAAATGCATTTACTTTTAATTGTTAACAAATCACAACGCAATCCTAGTAACCCTTATCAATAATGTAGAATGGAAAGTAAACAGATGTGTTTCATGTCAGAACTAGCATTGTTGCAAGCATGGTTTAATATATGTATGTTGTTCTTCACAAACAATATGAAAAGCTATAGTAGTTTTTATTTTTCTGCTATGAAGTTAGTCATATGAAGTTGGCTTATCTTCTTATATTTGAAGACCATCATTTTTCAGTTATGCATACATGCATAAAATGGTTTTAGTTGGAACCTATTTAAGTGAAGCTCTTTAGTTGAGGCTACTTACAGGTACATTTCTGCTGGATAACAATAGTTATATGCAGGAAAAAGTTGAGCTGATCTAGATTTTAGAAAGTTTCTAACTCCTGACAATGACCTCTTATCTGTGAATCTCTATTTACAAGGAATTCTTCTTGATACTAAGTAGGTTATATGTGTATAAGTTTAATTAAAAAATCAGAAATGTCTCTCTCTCTCTCTCTCTCTATTCTGTTAACATCTTGTATACATCTGGAATGTTATCAGCCTTAACTGGTCATATCAGCTTCAGTTACTTTCCCATTGCTGTAATATAGGTTTCTTTTCTATAAATATTTTTATGGTCATTGTTCTGATGAGCTTTCCTCTTTGGTATTTTGGCTTCATGTATTTAAGTGCAATACTAGATTGGTAGATAAGTTTCATAATTTCACTGATGAAATTGCTACTTTTAATTGTAAGTTGTATTCTAATAGTTTCTTTTCTCACATGTTTTGCCTGTAGAATTATCTTCTCTGTTCCTGCTTTCCTGTCAACTATGATCTTTAAAAATTTAAATATAATGTCAATCATTCTATTCTGTCTCCTTGAATCCTATTCTATTAATGTCTTCTTGGTTTCACTCTCAGTAAACCCTTGCATTCCAGTGGCTTTTAACACTTTACTTTGGGTGAAATGATTAAAAAAAATACAAACTTAATACTACTCACAAATATAACTACTGTTATTTGTCAGCAAAATTCCTTGTTTGTTTTTCCTTGAACTTTGGTTCTTGATCATTGGAGGAATGGTTATCTTCTATGTATCATGTCCTTTCAGAACATGGGCAATTATGGCACTCCACAACTTCCTATCCTTTGTAGCTCTTAGTAAGGTTTGTCCTCTCTCACTCCCTATTTGGCCATCCATTTACACAAGCTTATTAAGTAGGTTACTTGCTGTTTTCCTTGTCCCTCTTTTCAATGTCTAGTAAGTGTCAAATTCTCCAAGCCCTCTTTCCTCATTATGTGTCATAGAAATTTCAAATATCTCTTCTAAATACTAAGTATAAGCATACTTTTTGTCCCCATTATTCTTAAAACTTCCTCATTACTCACATGTTCATTCCATGTTATTCTTAGCATTCTTCTGTAGACCCACATCTCTGTTGCCTCAAGTCTTTTTCATTTGTGGGGAGATTGTCCAGCATTCAATTCTATATAAGAAGACTGATATTATATAACAGTTCAGCACTCTTTTAATTTTACTCTTGAAATTTTACTGTTTTTTAATTCTTTGCTTAGCTTTCTTTTGCTATTCCAATGTCCAAAAATATTCTTTTATATTTTATGCTATAAAATAAATTAATTACATCTGATAAAAAAATGAGACCAATTTTTTCCATACATAAAAAAATTATATATTCACTCCTGGACTGTCAAATTAACATCAATTGAATCAAAGGTGTGTGGCTTCAAGTCTTTCTTTGAATGTTTGGTCTTTTTCTTACAAGGGTGTGAGGGATTCTCTTTTTATCCTTGTAGGTTGGGCATTTATATAACTTCCTGTCATCCAATTGTCTTGTGTGTATATCCTTAGTTCAGCTGGGTTTACTATTTACTTATAAGTTGGTGCACTCAGCAACATCCTTCAAGGCCCGATTCTACACTTGGTGACCTTAAGGTTGCTTTTTAGGCAAAATCTCATGTTCCCCCAGTCTTTTGATTTTCTGAGGTAACACCAAGTATAAAACAAAACTTAATTTGCTGTTTCTTCAGGTGAACCCAGTACCATTTGGAATCACCACAGGTCAATTCTTCTTAGATTAAAGTTCCTGATGGACATTGAGATTGATTCAAAACTCTTCTATTTCTTGACATGAATCATATATTACAGAATATCTTCTATGATTTTTTTGTTCTTTTTCCAAGTAAAATTTAATAAGATTATTTCAGTTTGTCTTATTAAGGAGATGCAATTTCTTGAAAAGTTACCATGCAAGAATATTAAATTTTAAATTTTTTTATTTTTTTATTTGTCTGATCAATTGAAAAAGTTTATCAAAAAAGCATTTTGTACATTGAATGCGAACATTGTTTTGAACATAATTATTTTTCTAAAAAACAAAAAAGATCTTTATTTACCTTCAAAAGTTACCAATTATTTCCTAGTTGAGCAGATTTGATTTTTATTTTTTCAAAAAAAAAAAATTCAGCTATATCTATCTATCTATCTATCTATCTATCTATCTATCTATCTATCTATCTATCTATCTATCTATCTATCTATCCTCATATGGGGAATAGCCTATTTCAGCAGATGAAGATATAGGTCATCTGTCTTAACAACCTCATTGTGGACTGAGTTTGTGTCGGAAATAGAAATTTAACACTGAAAGCTATAAATTTCAATGTTTCAGTTAGATGAAAGGCACAAGGAAGTTTATAAAATTAAACCCGAATATTAACCTTATGACATTAATTTGGGGTTATATGAAGAATAAAATATTAATTTAAAACTAAAAGAGGAATTACATACCAATGGATTTGTTACCTTTAATATATATATATATAGATAGATAGATAGATATTGAAATGGATAAATTTTGTATTAGTTTTTTGACTGTTTTGTTTTTTTATAGCTTTCAGTGTTAAATTTCTATTTCTGACACGAACTGAGTCCACAATGAGGTTAATAAGACAGATAACCTATATTTTCGTCTGCCGAAATAGGCTATTCGCCATATGAGGTGATTTTGGATTTTACTATTTATTAATTATTTATATATATATATATATATATATATATATATATAATCTCCTTTGATGGGTATTATAGATTTGAAGTTTTTTTTTAAGCTAACTGATGCCAAGAAGAGTTGCATTTAGAATCTTTCTTTTTTTATGTGTTTACTCACAAGACTCAGTAAACTTGCATTGAGTTGGACCTTTAATATTCTGTCAGTAAATGATTTATGTAAATTTTCACTTTTAATAATTTTGTGGGTAAGTAAAAATAAAATTTAAAAAATGACTCAAAAAAAATTCTATAAATAGGTAAATTGTTTTTTCTGTCAATGAACTTATATATATATATATATATATATATATATATATATATATATATATATATATATATATATATATATATATAAAGGGGATTGATATTTGGACATAAAAAAATTAAAGAATTTTTGGCTTGTTTCATTACAAAATTCTCTGGTTCCACCCTATGACATCATTGTAATCTGATATATGCGCATTTCTATTTGACGTCACCTGTCTCTTTATTCCTTTCATCTACCAAGCCTTTGTTAGAGAGGCACTATTTTAGCTTTCAAATTAATTTATTCACAAGATTACCTGTACTTAAATATTTCTGTCTTTTTCTTTGTAACTAATTTTTTGCAAATGCATTGGTCATATTTTCTACTTGTGTAATCTAGGATTTTTATGCGTACAATTAATTCACTTGTTGCATGTAAGAAAGAAAGAAGGAAGGAATCCATCTTTTGAATTCTTTCAAGACAAAGAAAACTAGCACAAAACAAAAGAAATAAAAAGCAATATATTAGAAGCCTAATCTCCCCTATTTTCTATTGAGATACACCTTTGTAACACAAGAAATCTTTGCTTATTGACATTATATAATGCCGCCTTGTTACCTCAATGGAACATCTTATTACTAAGAAGGTGTGATCAAGTTGCTTGACTGATAAATATATAAAGTCATATTGTTTTCTGTTAAAGAATAGATGTTTGTTATATGCCTGCTCTGATCTACACCCTTATTGTAACAAAAAGCGAGTGTCATTTAACATTTGTTTGCTGTGAATCAGTAATTTAGTGATTTTATAGTGAGAATCTGAAAAAAGAAACAAAATTTCTAAATTCAGTAAATTCTGATGGTATTTTGATAAGTATATGTGAACCCATTTATGTACACATGCACAGGTATATGAATGCAGATTCACTAATACAGTCACATTATCTGTTAGTCACAGATAAACATCATATTTCGGCAGGTGTGTTAGTCATGAGTTCAGCTTCCTGTAGACTGGTTTTACATGGGCGTAAAAATTTGGTTTCAATTCTTTAATTTGATGTCAGCTTTTTATAGCCTCCTCTTCAAAACTGACAATATAAAACTTTTTAAAAAAATCTACATGAACATAAAAAGTTTCTATACTCACAGATTTTATTTTTTGAGAAGGAAATATAAAATTTGAAAAGATATACTTTGAAGCATTGACTATTTTAAATACAGTTTTCTTTACGTTTGAATCAATTCAAGATTGAAGAAACTACATTTGTGTGCATTTTCATGTGTGTACGTTTTTTGCTTAGTTGATGATTCATTATTTTACATAAGTAGAAAAATTATTAATACAATTTTTGATAAATGATAATTAGCCATTTACATAGAGGTAACATTCAGCATACATTTACCGAATATGTTACTGCTGGTTGAAATTTATAAAATCCTCAATTTTCAAGAAATTAAACCTCTTAAGTCTACTGACTGTAATCAATTTTTCTAGTATCAATGGGATTTTCCTTCCAAATCTTTTGTTTAAGGTAGTGTGAAAAGTCAACATCTTGATTATATCATTATTTTCCCATCTAGTTATATGCACTTCCCATTTTTGTTGTTGCTGTTGGAAGTTTCCAATTAATGTGGTTTTTGTTATTTGGTTAATCTCTTTGTGATTTGTAGCACCAGTCTATAGGTTCTGATGAAGGATTGTCTTCCTACTAATAAAAAAGAGTAATAATAAATTATTACTATTTAAAAAAAAGGAATGGAAAAGGAATACCAATTTTGAAAATATGTGATGAAAGCAGACTTGACCACCAATCAGAAAATATTTGGAATGGGCAAGCACATTAAATATATCTGAGTGAAAATTCTTCAATAGGAAATGTATATAAAGCAACATGTTTTTGGCATTCAGAGATAGTAAATTTATACAAGGCTTCTGATGAAAACAGTTTATTGTTATATGAACCATCTTGCTTTGAGAGCAACCATTTATAATTGAGAGAATGCTTTTTTTTTCAATGAGGATTTACTGCAATCTGAGAGCAATAAAACTCTAAACACAACACCTGGCAATGAGGAAACAATGCCAGTTTGGAAGTTTGACGATTAAGTTGATTACAACAAAGATTCAAACGCAATAATGTATTTGAGTTAAGTGTTCATTTTGTAGATATTTGATAAAGTCTATATATCCAAGAAGATTTGATGTGAATTCCAATATTTCCCTTGGAAATGAATCAAAATTAATTTTGCCTAAAAGTTCAAAGAAATAAACCATTAGAATAAGAGAAGATTTTAGTTTAAAAATTAGGTTTTCAAATTTCTATATTAGATTATTTTATACTTTAAGACACTCCTTTTGATACAAAGTTATTTGAAAAAAATGGTAATTGTTCAAAATGTAATATTCTCATTTGCACAAATGAACTGCAATAAATTTGATTGAAAATAACATTTTGTATTTTCTTTACGTTCCCTTAAAATAAAATTTAAAGAACATAGGAACAGGGAAAAACTTTAAAATCTGGTATGGTTTATTATATGTCAAAGTAGGGGATTCATCAACATGTGTGGAATAATGTAAAAAAAAAAAGTAAAAATAAGGTAGTTGATGGAATCATCATTCAACAATGCTCAAAGCATTCCAGCATCTGCAGGCCAACCATAAAGATCAATAACAAGCAATAGTTACTGATCTCAAAATAACAAATTTGAGGCTAAAAAAATAACCTTAGTTTTCACACCAAATAAGATTGCTGGTTAAAGATGATCACTAATTCAACATATGGGTTAAGAGAGGATAATTCAAAGAGCCTGAAGACAGATGCCCTGGATGGGATGAATATGCAAAGGGAAGTGCATACCTCTCGGACAAGGCTTGATGGTTTAAAACAGAAGATATCTCCTTAAGGCTGGCTGAGAGTATAGGCACGGAAATATTGTGATAATAAACAACAAAATGAAAAAATCAGTTTGAATAAACAAGTATACAGGGATAGCATTTCTCAAGCTCAAACACTTGCATCGGCACACAAAAAATTGTACTCCTTTTAAAAACTGTAGTACAATTTGTTAAACAGAAAGAGACAGTTTAATTTTATCTATATGTGTTGTTGTTATTATTATGAAGCATAATATAATTTTATAATTATGTTAATCCAATCTTCCAAGTGTAAAGAGCTTGCCTTAAAAATAAGCATTCAGAATATTAGTTTTTCTTGGATTAAACATTGTCCATTGTTTTAAGTAGAAAATTTGTAACTATATCAGCCACCAAGTAGACCTTAAGTACATTATAATCTGATAATAAAACCATTCAATTAGAATATCTATATTTTTACTGTATATAAGATACACTCATTTTCCTAAAGATACAAAAAATATTCCCTAGATTTTATACTTGAAGTATTTGAAAGGCTAATGTTCACTCAGATGCTATTGACTAGCAGTACTTATCCAAAATCCATAATGCTCTCCTGCGAGACTCTACCTTTACAAAAGTCAGATCAGACCAAAAAATGGAGTATTGCTGTCATAGCTAGGCTGGAACTGCCCAATTTTCACTTTCCAAGTTTAACATAGTTCAAAAGTATTTAACCCCTACAGTCCTTTTCCCCACATATACAACATTGCAAGCTTATCATTATTCCATCACTATTTCCATGGAAAACATTCAGTTCATAAGTTTACAGCTAAGATCTACTATGCCATGTACACAGTTGAATCATTCTCATTCCATTTGTAAAAAGGAAATTTTACTCAGATAGCTTCTTCCTGAGAACTACTGCTTTGTGGAATAGACTCCTGAGGGACTGTCCCTGAGCAATAGAATCTTAATCTCTTCAAGTCAATAATTATTTATCCTATATATTCTCATAATCTCTATTTACTTTCTCCCCTCACTTCTATACAAAAACCTCACTCAGTAAATCTCTCTCTGATTCTTAGGCCTTATATTTGGTGAACATTTATTTAAAAAAAGATTTATTCATTATTACTATCATTGTACACATTTTTACTTTTGCTTACGATATCTTCATATTTTAAGAACATTAAATGTTTGCTTGTAAAGAAACTAAATTTTTTTCTTACCATTCTCTACTGAGGTGGAGATTATATGCCAACAATTAAATATTAGCAAAAGCAAATATTTATGGGTATATATTTTGTATAAGGATGACACACATTTATTTTCCTTTGATGTTGAAATGTGTGACAGAACATTTTCTAGTATGATGCCTCTATAGCAGAATCCCAAGTCACATTCCTTACATTGCAATCACAGTTTTCTTCCATTCTTCCCCCATTCTGAACAGTTATTTAGAAACTCTAATCTTGTATGTTTATTTGTTTCTGAGATACAACTTAAACAATACATGTTACCACAACCAATTTAAGAGAATATTGTACCTTGCAGTGCCAAATTACATCAAAATTAGACAAGGGGTTCTTGAGCTTGGGCCAATTTCTGTTTTTACAGTATTTCTAATAGGAAATTCAGTATTTGTTTTTGATACAAATTCTTATTTAAATCATTTACATCTTTATTGACATATTCATGATGTTTCGGCCATTGTATGCTTTAGACTTATTCAGATGATTGGAATTTTGAACTGAAGCTTTTATTTCATCCACCGGGATAGATTGTTCTAGTTCCATGTGCCATTGGTTGGATCCAGTGATTTGACCCAGAGAGTTGTGAGTTCAATACCTGAACAAAAACTTGGAGAGTTGAGTTAAAGGGAGATAACTGAGACATCCAGAAGAGGCATGACACATGGAACTAGAACAATCTACCCCAGTGGATGAAATAAAGGGTTCAATTTAAAATTCCAATCACCTGAAGAAGGTCAAAGCATATAACAGTCAAAACATTGTGAATATGGCAATAAAGATGAGGACAATAGTCCAAACAATGTAAATAATTACTCAAAAATATAGACAGATACACATTCTTATATCAATCTGCATATACAAACACTTACATATTATATTCCAACTACTATATGTGTGAAAAATAATAAAATTCATAATGTATTATAAAAACATTAACACGGTGATAATGCCACTAAGATACAAATGGCTACAGGAAGTGAAAGAATGAAAAGACTTTAGAAGGAACCAGAAACCCAATTCTAAACAAGGGATAACCTCTAGTCATGTTCAAAAGCCTAGGGAGGAGTGTAAGCTGGGTGATAAGTGAACCTATTGAGTTAAAGAAAAATATATTTATACAAATTCACTACACTGCATGAGAACATTTTTCTTATAAATAAATATCTTGGATGTTTGGCAATTAATTGATAGATGAAGAGGCTATGTGGATGTGTTATTGTAAAATGTAATCTATATGGCTAGAAAATTGTATCACATGACTTGATGATAAATAAATAAATAGATGCATACTGGTTTGTCATCATTATGTATTTTGAAATTAATGTGAGGAAGTAACAAGTATGTATAATATAATTATTATTTTTAAAAAGTTACCTAAAAAAATGAAACTAAGTGCACAAAAAGGAGGCATCCATACTTTATTTCAAAATATATGAATCTCTCTAAGCAGAAGATTGTTTTTGTTTTTGGAATGATCTTCACTTTGGAAAATTATAATATGGTAAATACTAAAATTAGTATAAATTGTCACCCCAGAGCTATTATTACTTAAATGAAAAGACCTTTAGTGTGATATCAGTTTGCAGTTTGATTCTAAAAAATGTAAGCATTTTCCTGCAGGGCAATGTATGCATTGAAAGGATATTTCAAATTAAAACTAGGTTATAGTCCTGGAACAGTGATAGGCTTATGTCATTTTGGTAGTAATAATTTATTGTTTAGACTGTTGTTTGGTAATTTAACATCTATCATTGAATTTCTAGTTGAATTTCATTAAGAAAATATATGAATTATTAAAACTATTAGATTTATTCCAATGATATATTAATAGTTTTAATATATTGAAAGTTTTGTCTTTTTTCTGTTTTATGTATCAGGGACTCCATTTTTTCACCAATTCTGAAAACCTTTCCATTTGTTAATTTCTTATTGTGCTTGATCCAAGTAATATTGTATAATGTGAGTTATAATAACTTTTACAATAACTTGTATTACAAAGAAAAATTAAAATATGTGTAATTAATAATAAAATTGATAATATTGTTACCTCATCATTTTGTATCATGAACTGCTTTTAAAAGGATTACAGAGGGGTTATGGGTGGGTCTAGTTGTACTTAAAACTTACATATATGACTGAAATTCTTTCTCAATTCATCCTCTGTCTAAAATTCTTCATTTTGGATTTAAAGTGCCTACCATTTACTTATCACTGTTTTGTAGTTTTATAACTTTTTCAAAGTGTCCTATTTGCAATATGATATGTATGTATATCAATGTCTATTGCTGAAGGATGAAAAAAGCATTTATACAGCAAATATTTCTCATCATAATCTCCTTCTTGGTCAATACACTTAAACCCAATGCTTTTTCATTAGTCACATATATACATTGAACATTATACAGCAACATTTCAGATCAAAATTCAGCTGATAACTGTATGTGACTAAACAAATTATTGTAGAAAGAGAATTGCTTTATAATAGCAATGAAACCAATATAATCTATTTGTAACCAAAATATTAACGGTAACTCTGGAAAATATTTCTCTTTTGAATGTTAAGATAATCTTTGTTGGGTGTTTGTGGTAAATACTTGTACTTTAATATTTTTATAGGCTTTCTTTTCTTCCATATTGTGAGTGTAAATAAAGTAAGAAAAAACAATTGAGGTATTGACTACATTTATATAAGTCTTAGGTCACTTACCTATACTATTTTTACTAAAGACACTTGAATTATATTTTTTAATCATAACTAATCATTCAAAGGACTTGTAGGTAGTGTAACAGTTATTAGCATGGAAAGTAGAAGTGTTGAGCAAGTTCAAATTCCATCCTAGTCTGTTGCATTCACTTTCGCACAAATGCTCTTGAAAAAGGCATGAATCCATTTCTTCTTTCCCCAGTTATGGGTTAAATTGCAGAGTAGACTTGGCTATCTAACTTTGGGTAGCAACCAGCTTAAGCGAAGGAAAACTGAATTCCAAACCATGGAGAAGATAAGAGAGAACTATTCCACTATCTTTCCAAGAAAGTATGGTAATTCACAGATAATAAAAAAGAAGGGATCTGTAGAAATCCATGCTTGCCTACACCCTGAAAGGACATGGCATAAAAAATACAATATAAAAATATAGATAAATACCAACAAATACCAAGTTTGAAAAGAAAATATTTGTAAATTTTTCTTTATATCAGTATGTTATTCATAGATTGTTATGGTCCAATATCCTCGTTCCACTGTTATGGTCCAAGATTAGGACCAAGGAAGAACAACACGAACACAAGAGTAGAAATAACAAAGATATATTAAACAGAATAATAATACAAGATGTTGAAGGTGTTAGTATGACTGTCAGTCTGGTTTGGAGTGAACTACTATTGGCTCGACTTGATTCCGTCTCGACTCGTTCCTACGTCTCTCTCTTGAGAGGCGCAGTCTTTATAGTGTCAGGAAGAGTTCATTGTGTCATTATAGGTAAGATCCCATAACACCCCCCACCCAAAGCTTTTGCCTCGCAGGGGTCTTTAATATTTTTTCCTCTTAGGATTAATTATAAAAGGCTCTGTAAATTTTCTTTTTCTGCTCGATTTTCACAGTTCTGACATTGCTTGAGGCCTTTGCATATCGAATGTGTCGAATATTGTGTCCATCACTTCTTCCTCTTCCTGAGGTGGACTGTTAGAATCCTCTAACAGCCTCTTTCTGATTTGATTTAAGTGCCTTTTATGTGAGAACTTCGGACCCTGAATTATGTAAACAACGTTCCTGATTCGTTTCTCTATTGTACCTTGCTCCCAGTAGCATGTATTGTTTTTGTACATTTTGAAAAAAACTTTCTCCCCTGGGTTAAATTTTCTTTTTGGTATGAACGACGTTGGTGATTGCTTTGTCTGTTTTGGTAGTAATTTGTCGAATACCGATATAATTTTTCGGGCGAACATCACTTCTGCGGGTGATAATGTCGATGGTGTCGTATTGTTCGGTGTAATTCTATATACTAGCAAGAATTGTTGTAAAGCCTTTTCTGTAGGTATGTCATAAGCTTTCCTTAGTGCTCTTTTTAAGGTATCTACAAACCTCTCCGCTTGCCCGTTTGATCTTGGGTGATATGGCGGGGATTTGATGTGTTTCACCTAAAAAGTATCACAAAATTCTTGAAAATCTGCAGATGTAAATTGTGTCCCATTATTGGTGACGAGACAATCAACCACTTTGAAATGAGCAAACAGCTCGTAAAGGCAATTTATTGTAGTCTCAGAAGTAGGTTTTTTTTACAACGAAATACTTCTGGCCATTTGCTGTAACTGTCTACTACAATCAAATAGTAAAAACCATCTAATGAACCTGCGAAATCTACATGGATTCTTGACCATGGTCAATCTGTCTCCGGCCATGCCTTATGGATGATCGGCGGTGCTTTGGCTGCTAAAGAACAACCCTTGCATTTGTCCACCATATGTGTAATATCTTGATCCATGTTTTGCCAATATACGTACTTCGCATTAAGGATTTCATTCTGTTCTTTCCTGGGTGGCCCATATGAAAATCCTTGAGGATTCGCCTTTGTAGCGTTTTCGGGATTACTACCCTTCATTATATAGTAGAACATTATCACATAACGAAAAACTGTCTGATATATGTTTATTTTTTCCTACAATTTTTGTTTTCGTTTCCTTTATAAATTTGTCATTCACTGCTTTGTTTCTTATTTCCTGTAATGTGATGGGGAGGTTTCGAATTGTACTACATAATGATGTTCTAATATCTTCCTCATGTCGTAGAGCTGCAATTACAGAATCTTCTAATGGCTCCGTTTTCTTTGGTATTAGTCTCGAAAGACCATCTGCATGCCCGATTTTGTTTGATGGAAGATACTCCAATTTAAAGTTATAGTTCAATAAAATTGTACCCCATTTTAGCAATCTATTAGCAGTGTAGATAGGTAGACCTTTCTTGGATCCAAATATTGTCAATAACGGCTTGTGGTCCGTCTGTAAGGTGAAAAATCTACCGTAAATATATCTGTGGAATCTCATAACCGCAAAAATAATCCCCAGCGATTCTTTTTCGATTTGCGAGTAATTTTGTTCGGCTGGTAGAAACATCCTTGACGCATGCGCGATGGGTTTTAGTGTCCCATCCGGCATTTTATGAAGTATACATGCCCCAACACCATAGGCACTCGCGACTATTATTTCCAATTTTTTTTAATGCGCTAAAAATAAATCTGCTGTTAGAGTCTTAAATGATTTTGTCGAAAGTTTTCTGACATTCATATGACCATTCCCAAACTTTTTCCTTCTTCAACAGTTCATTTAGAGGTGCACGTAATTTGTTAGGAATAAATTCTTGGTAATAATTTACTATGCCCAAGAAGCTTTGTAATTCAGTTACATTTTTTGGAGCTGGCATTTTTTTTATTGCCGTGGCTCTTTCTGGGTCTGGTCTTCTTCCTTCTTTGTCAATAATATGGTCCAGATATTTTATCTCCTTCATAGGAAGTCACATTTATTTTCCGTTACCTTAAAACCGTAGTTTTGTATCTGACTGAAAACCTCTTGAACGTGTTCCCAGTGTTGTTCAATACTTTTGCTATTTATCAGGATGTCATCAAGGTATGTGATCGTGAAATCCAGTCCACCTAGCATAGTATCCATTATTTGCTGAAATATCGCCGGCGTGACCTTGATCCCGAATGTTTAATCTCTGGAACTTATATAACCTTTTATGTGTGTTTATGCACAACAACCTCGAGCTTTCCTCATCTACTGGTACTTGTAGGTATACTTCGCTCAAGTCTATCTTTGAGAAAAATTTTCCCCCGTTCAATTTTGTGAAAACTTCCTCTGGTCTAGGGAGAGGATAGTGATAATCCTTAATTGCTGCATTCAATCCCGTTGAGAAATCAGCGCATACTCATATCTCACCCGATTTCTTTTTCACGCAAACTGTCAGTGCGGCCCATTGACTATATTCCACCTTTGTCAATATACTGGTTTTCACAAGTTTATCCAACTCTTGCTCTATTTTTTCTAGCGATGCGAAAGGTACAATTTCTTTTCTTCTTGAAAATCAGTTGTACATTTTCTTTCAGTTCGATTTTTGCCGTCATTTTTTTACACCTCCCAAGGCCGGCTAAAAATACTTTGGGGAAACTCTGCTTTAATTTCTCCTTCAATTTATCTGCCTCGGACGATAAACTTTTCACTTTTTGGCAGAATGTATTTATCGGTAAATCCCAGAGGTAAAATTTCTGCATCCAATCATTCCAAATAAATTTTCTGTATTTTTTAGAACATACATTTTTAATTTTTTGGTTATTCCGTTGAATGTCACCTTTGTGATAACTTCTCCCTCAAATTTGATTTTTCTTCCTGTTACCGACCTGGCTATTTTATCTGTTCTCAACATGGTCAGTTTGTTTAATTTCTTCCACGTCTGTAAGTTAATAATGGTTAAATCTGATCCGGAATCCAATTATAGTCTGATTTTTTTGTTTAACATTTCTACTTGTACATATTTTTGTATATTTATCCCATCCGCTTGGTCAGTTCTAGTGACTCTTACTCGGCTTCTGTTTTCTTTCCTAGTTCTACAATGAGAACTTTTATGTCCCACTTTATTGCACGACAAACAAGTCTTATAGCAGTATGGACAATCTTTGTACCAATGCAAAGTCCCACAGCGATAGCATGGACTGGGTGGTAGTTTTTTCTGATATTTCATTTGACTTTTTGTAGTAGAACAATTTGTTTGGCTTGTTTTTGAGGAGGGACAAAAACGTGTTTGTTATTGTACTTTTCGTATGTGTGCAACACCAGACTCTTCTATATCTTTTGAGTCCTTTTTTACACTTATACATCTCTGACAATCCTCTGCCAATTTTTGTAGCATCAATTCTGGTTCACTCTCAAGTTTTGTTAGAATTTGCCATCTGATCTCCGCATCTTTAGTTGAAACCAGGCCTTGGACGAATATCAGTTCAGATAACTTAAAGTCATCACAGTGTTTGTTTACTATGGAAGCGAATGTTATATAGTCTTCGCTATCCTTTTTTGTTAAATTTAAACATTTCCACTTTTTGTGGAATAGTGAAGTATTCGGACTAAATAATTCCATTAAAAGTTTCACGGCTTCCTTGAGAGTCAACTCATTCGTTTTCCTCGGAAGGATGTAGTCTATGAATTTAGTGTATTCGCTTGACCCTAGTTTCCTCAGTAGTAGACGTATTTTTTTCGTGTCTAACCAATTTCCACAATCAAACTCATATGAATCTTCATATCTTCTGAAGTAAACTGCGAAGGTTTTGTCTTCGTCTGGTGCATAAGTGAAGTCTTTGATAGAACTCCATATAGCATTTTGTGAGAATGCCGCTGCATTTCTGGAATTTTGCCCTTTATTTGTTATTGCCCGTAATAGTAATTCTTGTAGTTCAAGATGCTTTTTTTCGTTTTTCTGTTGCTGCTCGAATTGCATTTTCATTAGTTCCAATATGGTTGCCTTGAAGTCGTCCATGTTTACACCGTAATTTTGTGTAACTATTTTTCTTTAGTGTAGGCTTCAAGTCTTTGTAGCCTGTTGTTTTGTAACCTTAGTACGAAAAAAATTTTCCTGCATAGAATTCGTGTCTTTGTTACCACTCTTAAGGTTGGTGTGCAAAATAAAATTCTTTTTTTTTTCTTTTTTTTCTTGCGTAGAACTTGTTTTCTTTTCTCAATACCTGCGTCACCTCTGAAAAAAAAAAAAAAAACTCTTTTGCTATCGGTCATCCATGACCGATAGCAAAAAGGTTTGGGGGGGGGGGTAGATTCTCCGCGTAGAGCTTGTTTCTTCAATATCCTAGAATCTCCGTGTAGAATTTGTTTCTTCAATATATTCCGCGGAGAACTTTGTTTCTTCAGTATCCTCGTCGCCACTGTTATGGTCCAATATCCTCGTTCCACTGTTATGGTCCAAGGTTAGGACCAAGGAAGAACAACATGAACACAAGAGTAGAAATAACAAAGATATATTAAACAGAATAATAATACAAGATGTTGAAGGTGTTAGTATGACTGTCAGTCTGGTTTGGAGTGAACTACTATTGGCTCGACTTGATTCCGTCTCTCTTGAGAGGCGCAGTCTTTATAGTGTCAGGAAGAGTTCATTGTGTCATTATAGGTAAGATCCCATAACATAGATAAACATAAAATATATTTATCTTTGTGTATATATTATTTATGTTAGGAAAGAAAACATCAGGTTTTCTTTCACGCACAATGTATTATATTAAGTATTTGTGTTTCATATTCTATACCCATTTTTTAGCTTTGAATATACCTGCTTCATAAGGTCAAGATACAAATTTAATTTGTTGACAGTCTTGACCAAGTTAACACAAAGAAGTGTCTAGATAAGTATGTCATATATACATATATTATATTTGGTTGTTATTTAGAGTCAAGTGTATGCAGTTGAAGTGAGATTTGTCTCTGAAAAGGTATATGACTATAGGCAGATACCTTTCTCCTTTTCTTCAGGCTAAATTAAATTCCTGGCTCTAGCAATTTTTTATTGCTGTAGTAAGTTGTAAATATATTTTTGATTGACTAGGATTATAAAGTTTATCACAAAGTTGTATAAATATAAGTGTAGTGTGTGAGGATTGAACACATTACTAATAGTTTGCAAAACCAACTATCTAACCACTACTCTATGATGCTAGTTCAGAAAGGCATCTTGTTTCAACTTTGAAAAAGTAATACAGAAAAGCACTTTAATATTTAATTAAAGCACTTTAATCAACTTATTTGAGATATTATGGAGAAAATATTATCCACTGACAATTACTTCTGATGTTATATTAGTTCAAGATGTCAAAGGTAGTTGTTGGTGATATAGCAGAAGTTGAACCTTGCTACCATAAAATCTATAATTTTTTTATGCCTTGTTACATATAGCAACAGTGTGGTAGTAAGGTAAAATCTTATTTGACATGAAATTAAGTATGAAGCAATAGTCTGTAAATGAATTCCACCAGCTGACAAAAAACTGCACTCACTGACATATATAATTGCTTGCTAAATGTTTACAGAAACCAGACAGTGAATAAGAGCACAGTTAAGCAATGAGTAATGTGTTACAGCAGCGATAATGGCAATAAGTGTGAAATAGTGAGTCACCTGAGCTGATGCAGATTTTTGCCAACATGGCACATAGGCTCTTGGTCATTTCTGGCAATAAGGCATTACCAGTAGTGATGACTATATGGAAAAATAGTGTTTCTAACAAAAAAATTGTTCTGTCCAATGGTGTTATTTTTCTCTCACTATCTCTTGCAGTTACCACAGAACAGGGCCAGCGCATCTTACCCTCAAATCCCCCAGCACATTTTGCCATTTTTAAAAAATTATTTTTAAACTGATGTTACATTGTCAATTAATAACATTGTGTATCTGCATGGCCGGTGTGGTGCATACACTATGCAGGACCTCCCCTCCCCCTGACAAGGTTGGAACCCCCAAAAGGGCTAGTTTTAGCAGCATTTTTTTTGCTTTTTTGTATTTTTAACTTTTTCCTACCTAAGTTATATTGTCAATCATCAACTATAATAATTGACAGGGCCGGTGCTTACTACTCTGAACCTCTCAACTCTCTGGGAGCTCAGTTGTGTTTATTTTATTAAATTGTAATTTTCTTTCTGAACAGTTCTTTTAAATCAATTAAGAGAGCAATGTATCTCGGTAAAATCATTTTTTATTCCAAGATTATTCACTAAGGAGGTTCTCTGATTTTATTTTTTTTTTACTAATAGTAATGCTAACAAGATGTCCACTGCCAGTGATTAAAATAAAATTTCTAGTTCTAATTTTTTTACATTTCTAGAAAGATAAAAACGAGAAAATGATCACTTAAAAAATGAAAATGTTTCAACACATGAAAATTTTTTTCAAAAAACTGAAATACTGTTTTTAAAACAAATTTTTAAGACAATTTAAGACAATCTCGTTTGTGTTGTGTTGGAATCTTTGTAAAAATAATTTTTCAGCTGAGATGCATCAGTGATTAATCTTTATGGAAATGTAAAAATTTGCAACTTAAACATTTTTTTCTAGTAAAATTTAATCATGAAGGTATTGGTGGTAATTACAAAAAGAATAACATTTTCTCAGATAAAAAACCTATTCATTATAAAAGTAAATAATTAATATATTAATTAATTATGTACTGAAATTTTCATTTAAATTGGATAATTCTCTGAATTTTGGTAATTTAAAAAAAGCACGGTCTTCCCACCCATTTTCCTCCAAGGGTCTGTGGCCTCAAGGTTGGGAAACCTTGAAATCGCACTGTGGTAGAGAGCCGGGGGGCATCTCAAAGTGTCGGGGATGGGGAGGACGAGACCAGCCCAGCCACAGAAATAAATATTATAAGATATTACCATCAGAGCAACTTATTATTTATATATTAAATTCATCATATATGTCCACATGAGATATCAAGTTCCCTCAAATTTCTAGCATCCTTTTCAAGTGCCTTGCAAACCTCAGCAACTTGCTACATTGTATGATCACAACCCTTCCTCAGATTTCCAACTTATTCAACCTGTGTTTTTAGCACCTTTCTAAATGCACCTACTACCATGGGGGCATAATACTGTCATATCTTTCTTAGCTCTCAAGTGATGGTAGGTCTCCTCATTATTCTCAGAAATTATTTTTTATTTACATTTTATTTAAATTCAAACCCAACACTTTCGTTGGTATTCCAGTGAATTTTAGTAATGAGTTATCTGGATTCTTTTCATTCTTGTATGGATTTCCAATTCTTCAAATTTCTTTGCAAGGTCCTTTAGAACTGTTCCAAGCATTGCCATAAACAGTATTTTTAAAAATGTGTGGTTTCATGAACAAAACACCCCTTGCTAAAAGAGATAAAATGGTAACATTACAATTAATAATGGAACTAATGAAAACTTCATCCTGCATCATTCATTGCATGATTTACTAATGGTTACAACCTCAACACCAAAACCAGCTTTGGATAAAAGAAATATGCTACTGGTACTCTTCCTCCAAATAATGAGAATGGATGCTGTCAGCAGATAATTCCAAATGATGGTCCATCTCAAATAACACTTGTTAATAATCAAAGGAAAGAAAAAGAAAGCAAGTAACATGGACTAGAGAGGATTATAAAGAAGTTGTGCAAGTCATGATGCTTTACAAAACTAACTTGTTTTTACCAAGAACATATTTTAAGAAATGAAGGAGATTCAAATTATCGTTTCTGTCTACATGCTGAAGAAATTATTGATCATATATTATCTGGCTGCTCTATGAATGAATTTAAATATAGACATGATAAGGTAGGGCAATATCTTCATTGGAAAATATACCACCTTATAATCAACTTTATACAGGTAAGAGCTAGAACTATTAGCAGTTCTAGGTAAAAGTGTTAATTTACTCTGGGACCTCACAATCCACACTATACGATCAAATAGGCCAGATATTGTTATAGAAGACTTTGTGCTGTCTTATTAATATGATCAGTCTAATAAAAATATTTCAGCAAAGAAATTTGATGAATTCTTCAAATATAAGAATGTAGAAATTACAAGAATGTAGCATTTAAAATAATTACCATTATTCTAGTAGTGCTACAAATGATTATGGAGAATACTGGTGGAAACATTCAGGAAATCCATCATTATTTGAAATACAAAAGATTGTGTTAATGAGTACTGCTTACATATTTAGAAAAGTTTTTCAATTCAATATGCTCAATAAGTTCCTAAGAAAAACCTTCATTCATATTAAGTTCAATTGAAAGTGAAATGATTTTATCAAACAACAAACAAAAAAAATAAATTACATCAAGAATAACAATATAAAATCTGTTAATCCAATAAATGTGATACATGATATACATATGATAGCCATGTTGTAATACTTGTATCAATTCCTAACAATTTCCTTTCTTCCTGATTTTCAATGCACAAGATACAAATTGAGTGCTGAAACTTCTTCACATAATTTTTTAAGAAAAACTCCAAAATTATGTGATAAATTATCAAATTCATTTTTTAAGTACTAATATTACTCTTGTGTTTTTCTTCATTCATTGCCCTGTGGCCAACTTTCATCTTAAACTAAAATTATCACTCACTAAGTACGGACTATGACAAATTCTTCTGCGAGGCTTGGCAGACTAAATGTACTCTTTCTAATTTCAAGGCACACTTCTAGTGAATATATTTTGTTTTCTAGTAGAACATTGATAAGTATTGAATTATCAACATTATGAATGATTGATGGCTATATTATTATGCTAAAGTGTGCATTTTGATATCACAGCCCAAACTATAGAAACTCTGAGTGGCTCAAGGCATTCTTACTCTAAAGAATAATGAAATTGAATAAAGTCATATCTGCTGCAACAGATTCCTAGAGAGGCTCAGCTATACAAGTCAGTTAACACACTACCAGGTACTTTAGAGGCAGTTCAGAACCTAATTGAGTTCCATAACTAGTTGTATAGTGTCCCTCCCCACAGACTGAGATAATAACCATCATACTTCTCAAAAATCTTGATTCTTCAAACTTGTGCAGTGGAATTCACCTAGATGTCAAGCAGCTTCTTCCATCTGCTATCAACATAACTATCTTAATTAGGATAGGCAAAAACAGGAGACCATGTTCATTCCCAGGATCTCTATAATTCCAACAGATTTGCCCTTTGAATTCAAGTGTCTTTAAATCCCAGTGATGCTCAACTTTGTTCTTGTGCCTTGTTGATGCTGGTACCCAGTGGGAGAAATATTAATGTTGTGTACCCAAAAACCTTGTCAACCTAATTTGTTTTACTCTCAGCATCAGATTATTTTTCTCTGTCAGAGTGACTTTTTTATTTATAAATATTTTTTCATTTATGTTTTGTGAGTAGAACTGTGTTAAATAATACATTATTCTGTTTATATTTGAAGTTATTTTTCTCAAGGCAGTGTTGAATGTCTTCAATAGTATTGTATACATATGTTGCTATACTAAATGTACTATAGAAATTTTAGCATCTGCTTACATTTTCTGATTTTTTAAATATTTGCTGTGTTACTCTATATGTAATCATTGAGTGAATACAATTTTGGATATATTTGTTTAATAAATCCTATCCATGATATCAAAGGTTACATAAATAATTGGTTCTTATTATAAAATGGTATATATTTATTGGTTGCAAAAATAAGTCTCTATTTCTGAAAGGGATATATTTATATATGAAGTGGTGCTAAAAAGTTCTTGTCCCAAAATCTGACCTAATGACTAAACATGAGATGTTTCTTTTAAGGGCTTCTTGGTCAGGCTGAAAACATTTCAACACTCTCTCATATACATGCATTAGACACGTGAACACTGCTTGAAATGGCTTTATGTCATTGACTAATCTGCTGAAAGACAAATTCATTATGTTTCTAAAAATACCAAAAGATATACTATAAATAAAATCAGCAATGAAACTAAGACATTATTAGAAAAAGATTTTAATTGCATTTATGAACAAGATATATTATAGACACTAGTGTCTCAAGAAAAAAATTTATTTTGATGAATAATGAATTTTTATAAGAATTGTTTACATTTTTTAAAAATATTTTCATTAGAATAATTTACAAAGTTTTAATTTTTTTTTAATTCTGTATTAATTTATACTGCTTAGGTGATATTGTTATTAAATAAAAACTAGATTTACCAAACATAAATGTAAAAGCTTAGTACAATTCAATAGCTCTTCATTTTTTAAAAATATTATGAATTTTGTGTGTGTATAAATGCACCGATTTTTGTAAATATGGACATCGCTACATGACATTATCAAAAAATAAGAGTTGTAACTATAGTAAATTTAAAGATAAAGTATATAAAAAATTCAATAAAACATTGGATTACTTAGAATATTTTACTAAATTTTTAAGATTACTGTTAAGTTAAAAAAATTATATAAAAAAGGTGCTCACATTATATTCATCAAGTAATTGTTGCAGGTTGTCCCCCCCCTTGCTCCCACATAGAAATTGTTAAAATTCATTTTAAACATTAGGTATTGCTTTTCTTTGGAGCTACCTATAGTTACTATTATAATCTATCTCTATCATTATTTGGGTTGATTTTAAATGGAATCCAGATAAAGAAAATGTTTGTATTAGGTGGAAAAAGTTTCAATTAACATTGATAACCTATAAAAAGTTGAATGTATTTTTTCAGTTGTGAGATTAACTATAAACTACTAAAGCTGGTAATGGGTAGACAGTCATAGCTAGTACTTTGTAGATTTTGAATTGAGTTTATTTTTCTTTCTATTATTGTTTATTTGCTTAAAGGATTTAGTTAATTCAATTGTGAAAATTTTGAATTGAAAATTTTTCATTTGTATGTTTTTATATTTTCTGGGACCTTTACTCAAATTAGACTATGCACACATACACACACAATTACATCCTCACTCTCACATATGCATACATGTGTACCTTTTATCTTGCCTATAGGTTTATACATAAACATACACTAAAGCTCTGTTTCAGTTTTTCAGAAATTGGACAAAATCATTGCATGTTGTTTCTCTACTTCAGCATGCATTGATGTGCACAAAACTGGGAAAGACTGTTTACATTCACAAGGGAATCAAAGGTGAAAACATTGCAACTGAGGAATAAAAATGCAAGACCTGTTTCTATTATGTTGGTTATTTATTCACAGATACACTTAGCACAGTCTAGAGTGTGAGTAGATAAAGTGACACGTGGAATAAATTTTAAACTTCTCTCTTCTGTGACCAAATCTTCCATTTGGCCAGCAAGAACTTTATATCTTTCTTGCTTTAACCATTTCTCTCTTGCTGACTCACCAACCACCTGACTGATCATCTCTACTTCACAATATGTGGCTTTCTGACACTGCCATTCATATAACTGACAGCCTGGCATCAAAAGGTGGAGCTTGAAAATTGACAATTCTAACTGTAACTCTGCTTATATAAGCTTGTAACCAACACTTCCTAACTTCTGGCCAAGTGGCACTTGATTCTGAAAGTTTTATTTATCTATTTATTTTAACTTCCTTTGGCTTACTTGTAGACTTGAAGATATTATTTCTAGAGTTTACTATCTGGTCCAGATAAAATTGTTTACAATCCACTTTGTGAGTGTACTAATCATGGCCGGATCCCTTTGTGTCACATATAAAAGGCAACAAGGTTTTAGTCAGAGGACTCACAATGATGTCATTGTGTTTGAAAAACATTTTTCTTTCTTTTACCAGAGTTATATGCAAACAGTTTGTCTATATTGTCCTGGAATTGTTGGGTTGTTTCTGGTCATAAAACCTGCCTGGAAACCTTTTGATAAGTATAAAAGTCTCTTTTCTTTAGGCTTATCTCATGAATAGTATCTCCCCATTGAACTACAATGATAAGGTCATGAGCAAACCCTGATGCCTGTGGCAAAAACTAATAAAACTAAACACTTTCTGGATACACCCATCATGCAAAAGTTTATGAGTTCACACATCAAAAATATTCTCATGATAGGCAAATAAATACAATTCGTACATTTGCAATGTCTTATTAATAACCCTGTACCATGAACATACTGCTATCTGATATTAGAATGAATGTGAAATTAATTACATTCAGAAGTAAATTTTGTAATAATAAAAGCATTTAATACAATCTCAAAAACCATAGATTCATTTTACCAAAGGTTTTTTTGTTTGTTTTTTTTTAATCCTGTTCAATATTTTCTGGGATTTTTCCCTATTTCTTTTCAATTGAGGCTACAAAACTTGAAATCATAAGAAACTGGTCATATTAGACTTTTCATTTAGAAATGCTGAACTTAGTTTTTGTTTACAAATTTTATATTACATTCAAAAATACTGATTTGGGGAAGTGGGTCATGACATTTCAGCACCTTTTTGAAATATGGTAATTTTGTAAGTGTAGCTTAGATGTGGCACAAGGCCGAAAGTATGGGGCACCCAGTGAGGATCGAACTCGCTATTCAGTCATAATTGATCTAGTGAGACAAGCTTGCTAACAATTGCACCATGCTGAAGTGCCCAACCTCCTTGAAATATGTACTGAGACAACAATCCTTCATTAATAAAAGTTTGATTAAAGTTCACAAACAAGGAACGCAGTATTCTTAATTTCTTACCTAACCATTTTTGTTTCTGTACAAGTGAATGTCATTCAACAGTTAATGCATTCAAGAATTGTCTTGAAGCTTTTGATCAAGCACTATTGTCTATTCATTTAGCCATTTTTAAATTTCAAGCTTTTCATGGCTGGGTACAAAGCCATAATTATAGATGCTTTTTTATCTGTTTTTTTTTTTTTTTTTATAACATTCACATTATGACATTTATATTTTATACTAATATATGTTGGTAAATCAATATGCCTATAACCTGATGATAAAGAAAGCATTTATTTTACATACTAAATACTTATATTTCATCACAATCTTTCTTAAGTTTGTTCCTTAATGAAATTTCTGGATATGGCCCGTGGTGCCAAATTAGATTTAGCCCAATGAATATCTATTCATGCATTGTTGTGTACATTGTCATTAAATAATTCAAATAATAATAAATGTCTCTTGCTTAATTTACTCTCCACCCACGTTTTTTTAACACTTTCCTTGACAATTATCTTCAAATTTGATTTCTTTCTTTCTTTTTTTAACAACATTCTAAATTCTCTTTTACTTATCATAATCACTTAACATCAGTTACTGAATAGGAATGAATTCAGCAATATTTAAACATGTATACATATATATTTCTTTTCTCAAATATAAAAACTATTAACAAACACATTTTTAAAAAGATCCTGTGAAATCATTTTTAGACAAAGGATGAAAGCAGTTCTGAAAAACATGTTTCTCCATAATCAATATTTGAAATATATTTTTCATCATACTTTTTTACATTTTTTTATTTACAATATTTGCAATCGGACTAATGTCCTCAGTTTTATTATTATAACAAAATTTTAGATGTTGTGCCTGCCATGCTTCTTTAGATGTCTGCTGATTCAGTTAACCATCAGGGAATTTTGAATTGAACACTTTATTTAATTCATGAGAATAGATTGTTCTCATTCTCCTGTCAATATCTAAGGATATCTTGTTCTTTTTAGTACTGCTTCTTTTGTTTCTAGTGAAACTCTGCCTAGTGATTTAACTCACAGTACACTCTCAGACACGGTGGGAACAGGAGCAATAATAGAACTTATTTTCCTTTGCACCAGATGCAAGCCACTCTGACTCGCTTACTTCTATGTAATTGTTCACCACACTCCTCCCTGATCTCCTGATCACAAAAAGTACAGTTGGGAGGAGGTCTCTTTTGCCAGGTACTTCTCCGAAGTGGAACAACACAAGCTCTGTCCTCAGATGAACTGCCACCAGGGGAGCCAGCAGGCTGTACTGCATTAGTACTTTGGCTGCTGATAGTTGGAGAGTCATCATGTGAGGTTGTTTTGCCTTCAAAGGATTCATTATCAGGTTCTCCTAGTGGTGTCAATCACAAATTTACTCGCTGCTCACTCTTTTCAAAATCACTGTCATGTCTAGATGTTGGGACTAATCCCATGAAGGGATGTAGGTCCTACGTGTGACATGGAACTCCATCTGATTGTTAACTGTTAACCTGAATCATATGTCCTATTCTAAACTTAGTCATGCACCTTCCGTGAGGAGTTTTTACCCAAATGACATCTCCTACTTCATATGCTCCTTGAGTACCCTGAGGTTCAGCAGGGGACATAGCATCGACACCCCATATTTGGGTATGGTACCTAAGAAGCATATCAGCCGGTTCTGTAGTAGGTAAGTGGTTATCTTTAGGCGTGACACTATACCAGCAGACCATCACCAGTATAGAGCACTGCTTTCTAGCGACAATGGTTTTGATGGTTCAGTGACTTATTTCTCTTATGTCATTCCCAGTGGGTGCATGGGCACATCAGAACTGCAGACGTACACCCCAATTACTCAAAAAGTTCTTGAAATGCTTGCACATCAATACTGTGTCATTGTTGGTCAATAACTCAAGTGGCAGACCCCATTCATAAAAAATTGACTCCAACTGGCAAACTATACTGGTAGAATCTTGTCAACGTAGTGGTTGCCATATTGCAATCAATGATTGTCAGAAAATGCCTACTACCATAGTGGATGATGTCCACTGCTAACTTGCTCCAGTTGTCCCTCGTGTCCAGCTTTCCTTTTTTGTCACTGCACTGGTGCTGGGTCAATGGATTGACAAGCCTCACATTCCTTGACAACCGATCTTGTAACTTGAGAAAATTAATCTGGCATTTAAATTTGTAGAATGCTAACATATTTTTTGATGATGGCTTAAGAAAAAAATAACAAAAAACAGACAAACCAAAAAGTATTTTTAGAACAAATCAGTCAAAATAAATATGTTAGATCAAATACAGAGAAGTTATCATTATTTACATTCAGACTAATGTCCTCATTTATTTTGAAAAACATTATTAAAATAATTCCTGCAACAGAAAGTCATGATGAGAAGTAATGACAAGAGTGGCACACCACACAAGAAACACAGATCAAGAATCAAAGTATTTATTGCAAAAACTTGTTATGGATTATCCTGGGTCTATAAAATGTACTAAAAATCAGAAAGTTTGGGCCAATAACAAGATTGATGAAATAGGAAAAAGATGATTACATTCATGCACATTGTAAAAAATCAAAAGTTGTCCATTACAAATAACACAACATAAATCAAATTAACCTTGAGGGGTAGAAACACTCTTTTAAAGAAAAACAACATTACCCAGGCTGAAGTAAAGTTTGTTATGAAAATAAGTAAGTTCCCTAACACATGTAAACAAATACATTAACATTCAATATTCTTCATTTACCTAAAGAGGGTAAATGCCCCAAAAGTTCCAAAGATAGAAAAGGGAATAAGAGAAACATTACTTCACTTTTAAAGGGGCCTTCCTGTCTGCTGTATTTGAATGAAACATTTCTTAGACCTTGATATTTAATAGCAGGATGTGGCTGTGAATTTGTTGTCTCTGGAATCACTGATAATAATTTGGATTTGAATTCAGAGTATTCACTCTTCTTGCAGGGCCAGGAATAACAATGTGTTCTGAACGTAGAAATTTTTGACTTTTTGATAAGTTTTTCAATTTCTTAACTAGACACTGTAGGGTCCTTTACAGAAAGTGATTGGCTGGTGGTGATTTCAGATTTAACCAAGATATTCCCAGAAGGACTAGGTGTTGATTAGCTGAGAAATCTGTGATGTCATTAATCCTCAGGCTGCCAGGATGAGTTACATAGGTATACTGCCAAAACATCAAAGGGGTCAAGTGTCTGCTAGCAGATAGGCCAAGAAAAGTGTGACATCAGTAAAATTTCTTCAATAGAAGCTATGAGTCATCTTTTTCAAACCCACAAAATTCCACTATGCTTATACAATTTGAAATTGATAAAAATTATTTTTTATACATCATTACTGTTATCATAACATTTTGACTATTATTATGCCCTCTGACCTTCTTAATGTGTCTGTCAATCCAGGTAACCTTCATCAAATTTTGAACTAAACAGAGATAAATTGTTCTCATTCCACTGTCCATGTCTAGGCATATCTCATTTTGTTTCTTTTAGTACTGTTCAGTTATTACAAGCTCTGCTTTCAATGTGTTTTGAGTCTGTACTACCTAGCCCAGAGATTGAACTCGCCAAATTCACAAATTACTGCTTGATACCTCTAGACTGTGGGACAATCCTGAACTTAGAATTTGGAGCTTCTTTCTTTCTCTTTCTTTCTTGATACTTGTAAATTCTTGTCATTCTTATATAATCTTGTCATTTAATGTCTGTTTATATTTGATGTCATTTATATTTTTATATGCATTATAATTCATAAATTATTTGCCTTTTATGAAAATTTATTATAGCATCATATAATATTAAAAAAAGGTTTTCAGAGCTAAAAATAAAATAACTAAAAGTGATTCAGTCAATAAGAACAAATGATTATCCTAGTACAATTTTGATATGTATGAGGTGTGTGAAGACAGCATGATTGAAGGACTGAGGGCAAAAGCATTTCTTTTCAACTTTGGCTTGAACTGCCTGTGCATAGCTACTCTATGGATTTTTCATTGATTGTTGGCAGTTCTGGATGACACAAGGGTTCTACTACACCATTCCCTTTGATAGAGATGGTAGTAGTGAGCTATAGCCACAGCACATTCAGGCATGGACCAAGAGTGGCTATTTGGCTTTTGTTGATACATTTTGTGGGTGGGAAAAACTTTTCATGCCAAAGATAAATGATGGCAGCTGTTCTGGGAGTTCTATTTTTGAAGAAAGCTAAGAGAGATACTTCTGCAATGCAAGTCCTGAAGCTGTCCCAATCAGCTTTGATGTGCTCAGTAGATTGTCCAATGAAATGGTACATTTGAAGATGCCTTTGATTTGGCATCAACCTTAGTATAGATCAATGAGTGGTCTGAAGTGCCACAGAGAGGTAATACTTCAGTGGAGCATTGGCCAGGTAAGGAAGAGGTCTAAAAGGTTACCATGATTCCCAGCTATATGGAGAACATGAGTATGCTGAGCCACAGTCAGGGTCAGCTCGTAAGCAAAGGAGAAGTCACGACAGTATTTCCCTTCCTCATTGATTATGTTTGAGTGGACTTATAGGATATAAAATCCTATATGTTACAACCAATAGGTGAAACACAAATAAGTAAGAAACGCCCACACATAAATAGGTTCAGAATCACTAAAACAAAAACTTTTGTGCAAATCAGTGAAAAGAAAATAGGACCAAAAATTAAACAAGTGGTTTCTGGAATTTGATTGGACATTACAGCCGTGTGCTATGCTCTTCTGACTGCGCCTCTGTTTGAATGCCAAATGCTATTTCGCATAAACAGGAAAGTTTTCATTTGGAGCCAATCACACGAACAGGATCACTATATATACACACCGATTTCGAAGTCAATAAAAACACAGACAGCAAAAACCCAGTCAGCAGGTGGATACTGATCGCCCGTTGATGACTGGCGGTTGAATCTGTAAACACCTGACCAAAATTCTCTCGTTATCATGACAACACCTCAGTCAGTGATGACTACACATCATTCAAAGGAATATTCACACAAAGAAATATTCATAGCCATGGAAAAATGTAAGTCTGATCATCTATCTGTATGTCCATTTCCTTTTGGAACCACCATAATTAGATTTCACGTATTAGCACTCATACGCACAACATTTCTGCCAATGTGCTTTACCACACACTCTGTTAAAATGTGCTTCAGACATACACACTTTATATTGACTAACGCATATGATTTTACAAACTACCCTTTAGCAAATGGAAAATTTTGTCAAATTTTTAAACTCTTATTTTTTACAACCAAAACAAACATAATATGTACCCTGTAAAAACAAATCTTAATATGTACATAAATATATGATTATTTCAATTTGGTTTTTCTTTTGGCCTATATAAAAAATCATTTCTTTGCGTTATGTTGTATTTGTAGGCATGACACTGGGATTTTTAATTTTTCACTTTTATCTGGGTAGACTGACCCTACAGACTAAACATTCCTTGTGGAGAATATTGATACAAACAAGATTTTATATACAACAAATACCAAACATGTATTCACTATTATGTGAGATAATAGTATTCAGGTCTGTCAGCTACTTGCACTATTATAAATGTATACAGGTTGATAGACAAAGGGATGAAATCATTCTTAGCCAAGGACCAACATTTGTGCTACCTAGCTCCAAGTCCTGATTAAAAAGCAGTACATTCCCATTGGACATAAAGGGATAGTCAGGATTAAACACTGATGCCTAAAGTATTTCAAAGAGAAGTGCTAAAGGAGATAGACTATGTTTGCCCTGAGCCCCCGCATCCACATAGAAAGGCCTTGTGCCATATCCAACTCTCTTGGGAAGGCAATTAACGGCTATTAAATCACAGTTTCAGATCTTATCAAAGATCAATTTTGAAATAAAAGAAGTAAATTATTTAAAGTTCCACTTGTGGAGTATGTTCACCAAGATTAACAATTAGACAACCAACCATATCATATGACTGCAATTACTTAATTCTGAGAAAAAATAAGACCTATGACAGAATGCAACATGTGAAGCCAAAAACAAGTTTACAAACTCACAGACAAGCATACAATATAAGAATTTCCTTAGTTAGAATAAAGTTTAAGAAACCTTCACTAAATTTGTTAGTTCTTTGAAGGAAGGTTTTTTTAGAAAGGGAAATGATTTATTGTCAAGGTAGAATAAATGTAAAGGACAAGCAGAAATATTTTGATTGAATCATTTTTTTCTATAAATATATGTTACTTTTAAAAAGTAAGTAGCTTTATTAGAGGCTAGTGGGATTTTTTTCACGCAAGAAAAAGAATTTGCATTAAATCTCATTATCACTTCATAAGCTGAGACACAAAGCATATAGATTCAGTGAGCACTGATAAAATATATATTTTAGATATTTGCTCGTCTTTCTACTGGTATATGGCACAAGGCCTTTTCTTTTAAAGAATGAGAACCCATACACCTTTCTGAGCAAGTGGCAAAAATTGCTTCTTTGTGCCATCAAATGTAAGATTTAGTGTGCACTACCTCATTTTGTACAATGAGGAAAAACTTTGGAGACTGAACACCAGGAACCAGGCTTAAAATGATAGTTTAAGGCAAGATTAACATACGTCCCAGTTTGACGGGCATGACCTAGTGATATATTCTAGCTTTTTCTTGTGTGTAAGCCCTGAAGCAAGGCAAGGGGGTTTTAAGAGTAAACGAAAAATACTTTTGTTGTATTTTGCTAGAAAGAGACTGGAGACTTTTAAACTACACTGTAGAGATTTCCCGTTGAAAACTCGGGTTATTGGATTTTCTTTGCAAACTTCAAGCATTTATCATTTTTCTTGCAATAGGATAGGTATCGGAAATTGTTTTTAAACGTTTGATTAATCTTCTTGCTTCACACCTCATCATGCATTATAGAATATTCGCCTCCTCACATTTTTTGAAGTTTCAGTTAATAAAAAATTTTTTTTAACTACCTGGTGTCAAGTTTTTAATTATCACCAAGTTTGTTGTTTTCCTTTTACATCTATTTCGTCCATGATTTGTCGATTTTTCATTAAAATTTACAAGTTAATAAAACCTTTATTTTATTCATTATCTTGTAAACAAAACTGGTTTTAAAATAAATGTAATTATGATTGACAAGTCGACTTTTTTTTTCTTAATATAGGAGTGAAAATGAAAAGAGGTGGGCACTTAACTTTTCTCGGTTTCGGGTTACCCCCACCTCCTGCTAGAAAAACAATGTTGCGTGGAGATTTGGGAGTGTACTCTGCGTCAAATGAAAATGTTATATTTTTCTTCTCCGATCCACTGTGTCACGCGTAGGGACGTACGTTTGTAGGTGGGTGTAAAAAGCCTTTCAGAATTTACGTAATGATAGAAAAAGACAGACTTTCTCTGTAGAAATAATACTTTCAACGGGTCAGCGCACATTTTCTTTCTTTCGACTTGTTACACCCTTTTTTTAGTGTTATATTTATATGCCAAGAATAAGATATTTTTAAATCAGTTTCACTCTTTCAGTGATATCGAAGATTGGCTTTACTGATAGATCTCCTTCTTAAAATTTAGGAACACACATCTCGCACGGTCACTTAATTTTTAACTCCGAGAAAAACTTTTGGTAAAAATATCGATTCTTAAATTAAAACGGCCTGTGCGAAAAAAACAAAACTGGTGAATATTAGTAGTAAATTTAAATTACAGCACAACAATTTGCTTGGCAACTAAGTACTGAAATTTGAAAAAAGAAAAAAAAAGGAGTTTTAAAAGTTTAACATTTTTTCTGTTGTTCTTAGTATCAACTTTATAAAAAAAAAAAGAATAGTTTTGAAAAAAAAAGTTTTGACTTCTAAGCCAGAGTGTAAGCAGAAGCTCATTCCAGGTGGGGCAATTTGGATTGCATTTCTTCATTCTTCGTTAAACATGCCATGTGCAAATATGACGTACCTCTGTGTTGAGCCAGAGGTGAGTATTTATATCTTAATTTATATTTTTTTACGACTGAAATTAATTATTAAACAAAAAAATGAAATGATAAACAACGGATTTTCTTTGTATTTGTAATAATCTTTGAGTGAAAATTGAAAAATAATATTGATCGTGTCTTTTACTAGTTACCGTGACGTTCTGTGTAGTGTTGACAAATCCCTTTTTAAATTTTAAAAAGTGTTACGGCACTTTGAAGTTTTGATTTTTGTTTTAATTGAAAGACTAAAAAAAATCTAATTGTAAAATATAAAAAACAATTCTTACATAGTTGTAGATTGTTTTTTATGTTTGTAAAATATTGTTTATATTTTTAAAAAGAAAATTCACAACTCGTTCGTTGTTTCCCACGTGATTAGTTATATTTTTAAACTTGACTCATAATTTCGATAGAGAATAAAAATAATTTTCCTCATTGTTTATTTACGACTTAAAAATCCAAGCTGTAAAGGACAGCAATATTTTAAGTTTTTATCTTTTTGATAACAATTTATTTTTGTGAATTAAAAATAATTTAATTTAAATAAATTAACAAAAAATATTTGCGTTTTACGGTTTTACTTTTTTTTAAAGTAAATAACAAAATGTTAAACAACAATTGACAATACATCATTCAATAGATGTTTAAGTGTTTTTTGTGGTTCTATTTAAAAACTTACTGTAAATTACATTTTTTAAGAGATAGTGAATCAGTAGGTGTTACTGTTTTTAGTGTTATATTTTTATTTTTTAGTGTTATTCAATTTAACTAATTTCAGCGTAGCTTGGACAAAAAAGCATGAGGAACCCAGTGAGGATCAAACTCATTTCACTAGTTAGTTGTAATGGTCAACATTGTTAATAATACTTTTTAACTTTTAAAAAAATCGACAATTTGGAGTTCCTATTTTTTGCTTACATTCTCTGTTCCGAATAAGTAGGATTCGAACTCTTCTTAAATTTAAGAATCTGTAAAAAAATAAAAAAAATGTATGTTTGTTTTTACAATAACAGATGTTTTTTTTAGAATTATTGTTTACAACTATATATTCACTCAAAGTCGTCTAGAATTTCAATTTCACCTTCCTTTCGAATCTGACTTTAATTTACCAATTTATTCTCAGAAATCGTAGCGATAAGTTCTAATTTACCTTTTCTTCTTTTTTTTCTTACTGATCTTGTTGCAAAAACAATCGGACAATGCAGAAAAAAAAAATCTGACAGTGAACAAATCACTTGTTGAAATTAAAGTTATAATTTACGGCGCCATCCATTCAAATAATAATTACTGAAAATTTTTGTTTTTCTCTAATAATTTGTCATTTAGTAGTAGTTGTATTAATGCTGGGGGATTATTTTTTTAGTTGCTCGGGGAAAAGACTGTCTGTTCTATAACCACCTGCTGCTCGGCTTTAAAAGGAGTTTCACGATTCAATTCAGCTGTACTGACTAAAAAACATTTAAAACACTGTTTTTAAATTTTAAAAAAATATATTTTTAACAAAACTAGAAAAATAACAAAAACTTAATTTTCAAAAATTTGGTTTTTAAATGAAAACCAGAACCTAAGTAAGAATAACATTTTAAAAAAATACTTCCTTTTTTTTTCTTTTTTTTTATTACACAGACACAACAATCTATTAATTTAAAAACAAATTAGAATATACAATTTTTTTTTTTTAAATAGAATAGAATGTGTAATTTCAAACATAGTTTTTTTTTTTGTTTTAACATTATCAAGCAGTAGCACATATAAAGAAGCTTATACGAAAATAATTGTTTAACACTTTTTTGAAAAAGTGCTGGCGAAAATAAAGTATTTCATTCAAGGGAAGGTTTTTTTTAAATTTAAAATGTATTTTTTGAATATTTAAAAAAATTTTTTAATTCTTTCTAGCACATCCGAAATTTTAGTTAAAAATCTTTTTTTTTAATCGATCATGTCAGCCGTTTTTGACAACTTTGTAAACAAAAGTGAAATTCTCCTCTTAAAAATCTTGTAAAATTCAATTATACTTTTTTCAAGTTATTTTAGGAAAATTAGAAATTTAAAGTAATGTAATTGGAAACAAACATTACTCAATATTTTAGCAGAAAAAATTTAGCTGGAAATAAGAGAAGCATGTCTAACCATGGTGATTGGTTTTGGAGGTGTGAATTGTTGACGTTTTTCACACTGTATCGACAAACAGGGCAATTTATCAGATGGAAAGACAGAAGTGACAGTATTTTTGAATTTTAAGTGAACCAGCTTATTTAACTATAAAGTAATTCTTAAAAATTAAATACTTTCAAAAGTCTAATATTTTATTGATTTAGGTACTTTTTAACGAAAATATGTCCAAAGTCTGCACTGTTTCTGTCGCTAAAATTGAATCTAAAAAAGAAAAAAATTAATAATTGCAATGTGTCTCTCACTTAAAAAGGCAAAAAAAAAATGAAAAAATATTTAGTGAAATATGTTAACAAAACAAAACAAAAAAAACAACACATGCACACAAAAAAAAAAAACAACAAAAAAACTAAAGGAAATTAAAAATTTTGAAAATGCGACGATGGTCAGTCAGAATTTGATACGTGCTAGCCAGAACAAAAATCAATGCAATTTATGAGGCCAGATCCTTGCTATCAGAAGAAACAACTCTTAAAACACGGAACACTATTTCTGAATTGTCTCTGTAGTTTAGTTGGAAACGTTTTTAATACATTTTTTGGGCAGGTTAAAAAATTATTTTAGAAACGCTTCGCAGATTGTAATAAGCTTTCAAATTTAAGATCTGTAAAAGTAATTCTTTTAATAAGAGCATTTCCAGAGCGACACATATTCAAACTTAATTTTAAAATATTTAACAACTTTATCACATTTTGTATTTCAAATTGAAAAAAAGAAAACAATTCTTGTAAAAATTCATTTTTCATCAAAAAAATATCTTGACTTCAAACAATAATGTCCTTTATTATTCAGAAAAGCCATTTAAAGCTTTTTTAATTAAATAATGTCTTAGTTTTATTAGGTTTTATTCAGTGATAAAGTTTGGGTAGAAACACCCCTTGATTTACAAAAAAAATCTGTGATTTATATTCTTCAAAGTCTTCTGCATTTAATTAAAAAAATTACAAAAATACACATATTCGAGTTTTCATAAAATTAAGGGGTGGAGTAAAAAAAAATATTTTTACCATGACTTTCTAAAAAACAAATATTCCGAAAATAGTTTAACTCATTTTTAGTAAGTTCTGAAAGTTTCATTAAAATCTGACAATTATTTGATTTTTACAAGAATTTCCAAATTAATGAGTTTTTCAACTAAAAAAACACTAAAAATCTAATGCTAAATATTACGTGACCGCTGATGTAAAAAAAAAAAGAAAAAAAGAAAAAGAAAAAAAGATTTTTAAACAAAATTTCAAATGTGCTAGAAAGGGATAAAAAATTTTTAAAGAATAATTAAAAAATACTTTGGTCTTTCCTCTTATCAATAGCATAAACTTTTTCATAATAAAACTTTATTTTTAAGTTTTGGGGCCTTTTTTTCATCATGCTATTAAATTTTTAAAAACTATCACATCTCTTTCAGTTTAAGCTCTAATTTTTATTAAAAACTCTGTAGTGGACCTTCTGGAAGGGGTGCGACAACAAACAACAAAATTAAAATTTAATACAAAATTTATTTAGAATACAGACCAGAGTCCTTGTGAGTTAAAATAGCATGTAATTTCACAGTTCACATGTCCAGTGAAAGTATTGAAAAGTTGCTGATTAAGTCCAATGATGAATCTTCCATGGTATTTTAACCAAAGTGTACAGATTAAGTTATTTGAAGTCTGGACAATATAGCTAAAGAGAAGAAAGTTCTGTTTAAATGTCTGGTGCTGGCATTGCATAGATGATGTGCAAATCTAATGTCCGGTGCTGGTGTTGTGTATTGCGTAGCTGCTGGTCAAATCCAATGGTAAACGATCCGTAGTATTTTAACCGAAGTGTATGGAATAGGTTGTTTGAGTCTGGATGATATGCATATAGCAATTTCTTAAACCAGGTGAGTTAGGTTGACAGGATAGCTGGGACCATGGTGTAGCTGAGAGTTCAGGGCTGTTGTAAGCAGGTTCATTAATACTGATCAACCAAGTGAGTTAGGTTGAGATAGAGATTATGACTGAGTAGTTAGTTCAATCCTCACTGGGTACCCCTTACTTTTGGCTTTGTGCCACATCTAAGCTACACTTGGAAAATCACTACTCAATGAAAGCACTCACCTTAGTAAATAATAGTACTCAGTAGGCAACCATGACTAATGCAAATTTCTTTAATATTCATAAACTGGGTATTGTTATGAAGTTATGATTGTTCTTAGGAAGTGGTTTCCTGTGTCTTCTCCAGAGTTCTGAATTTACAATTCAAACCTCTTATTATATACTTCTTAACTAGTTGCCAACCAAGGCTAGAGAGCCTAATTTGCCTTGCTATTTAGCTCATAACTGGATGTAGAAGAGGAGATACATTCTTGCCTTTCCTAAGAAGTGTATAAGGGCAAAGTGAACTTGACTCACTGATTTCATTTTCTGGTGTTAAGCATTAGACCAACTCCATATGGCTTTGCTTGGTATAAGGTCATAAATAAAAGTACATGACAAGTGATGAGGATCAGACTACACATGCCTTAGCCATTGCCCTGTAGCAGATATGTTTCCTATATTATGTCCAGAATCACTTAAGGTTTGATAATAATGACCTTTAAAAGTTTTAGTGTTAATTTTTATACTAAAAGTTATGTAGCAGTTAGATTTTTTTAACACAGCGAATATGTACTCTCAACATTACAATTGACATATTCCATATTTTTCTTTGTTAAACAGCTAGTAGTAACATAAAAATAATAATTGCTGATAAAAATAGACTTGAATATTTATTTTTCTAATTGCTATATTCAATGCACTATTTAGTTTGTTCATTATGAAAGCTTTTTTTAATTTCAGTTTTGAAGGCTTTACTGATCAGTGTAAAATATAGTAACTTGATTTTTTTTTTTTTTTTTTGCCAGCATTTCTTCAGGAGTTTCAACCATGTTGGGACTGATGCAGAATATTACATTTTATTTCACTCATGTTTCCAAATTGGACATTTTTTTCTTTTTACAAAAAGAAAGGCTTTTCAATTCTTGGAATTAATTAGGTGTTATTCTCAAGAAGTTTTTGTTTGCTTTTATTAGCACCTATGCCAACCACTTCATGATAAGTAGAAGACTTGGTTAGTAAAGATACCTGGAATTCTGTTTCAAGTCTTGTATTACTTAATGCCACATATTCTCATTTTAATACTTTTTCTACTAATTGCAATACATTCTTGTTCATATTTTATGAGGTTCTTAAATTATAGAATTAACATTATTCATTTTATAAAATCTGAGAAAACATCTGAAATGTTTTAATGATGTATTTTTTATAAAAAAAAAACATTTGGCACTCCTCTTTAAACTTAAGGGGAGAATTGAATTGCCTTGATCAATGAAAATATGAACAACTTGACTTCTATTTTGGGACCTCTTTCATAATCCTCAGCAAATTATAAACTGTTTGCATAAAGATGAGATTCTATGGAGGATGAGGCAGAACAGACTATTTCCAATTAAATTTCTACTGTTAAAGAGTTGTTATTAATCTCATTCTCGTGCAAGCAGCCTGAATCTATCTTTCTCTCACTAGTCTTCTTTGAATTACTGTATTTTTTCAGTCAAGACAGATTAATAATTCTCAACACTGGGAAAATATTTTTTAGTCTACAGCAGTTAGTTATTTTCAGTATTAGCAAATTGAATATTATTTATATTATTATTTATTATTATATCATTTATTTTGGATATTACCACTTGGAACTGATTAACAAAGGTATCTTGCAAGATCTTTTTGTCATGAAGTAACACAATATCTTACCAGAACTTTTTCTTACAGCAGCTAAGATATTTCACAGATATAATGCCATACATTGACATTTGTAGGATATAGTAACTCCAAGGAGGAAAAGCGGTAGCTTACACTTAAAAAAAAAAAACCCGCAATGTTTAATGGTTTTTGATAATTGACTTCATTGCTTACTGTAAATTTTATTTTGAATTATGACTTGATTATTTAGAGGCATTTTCCTTGTGATGGATTTTTTTCCCTGTTTGAGTTTAAAACTTGTTAAAGAAACACTGTCAAGTGTCATATGTGGAAATTTTTCCTGCAGTAGGTTTCCATTTCTTTTTTGTGGTAGACTGATTGCCAACTAAGGCTATAGGACTTAGTCAGTCCTGCTATTCACCCCATAGCTGAGGGGGAGGGGATTCATACCTGTGTATTTTGTGTTCAAAAGTTCTCAGTATCATTTTTTGTTAATTTAGGGAATTGGATATGTAACAGAAAACCCTTATTATATTTCTTATTTTAATAATGAAAAAACAACTGAAAAACTTTGCATATATTGATAGTTAAAATGGAATTTTGGATAGTTTTTGCATTATCATTTTTCTAGCAATTAACCACCAGAGAGATTACAGCTTACTTACATATAAACCTGTATTTAATTATTTCATGCTTGGATTTTGGAGTAAATTGTTTTATGTGCAAATGTTTTTGATTCTTATTCATATTTCAATGTTCGTAATCCATTAATGCTCATTGTTCCATTTTTGGTTTAAGTGTGTGCGTGGGGGTGGGGTCATTAAAGGGTTATAGGCAGAAACTTATAATTAATACCAGATTTTTGTTTTTATAATTAATACTGGATTTTATAGTGAGCATTAATTGTATGCTATACATATTCAATTAATAAATAACTTGAATAAAGTTTTAAGGAGTTAAATTAAATTTTAAACCTGCTTAACAATCACCAATGATGGTCTAGTTTATTTACTTGGAGCTTTTTTCTTGTGAACTTCTGATTTGACATTTTGGATATTTAAGAATATATTTTTGATAGGCATTAATATGCTAATATAAAAATGATTAAAATTCTCATTTTTGTGTTGTTTTTAATCTGATGTTAATTGTATAATTTCTGTATATACTTAAAAAACAATCTTTGTTATTGGATTTTCTTAAAATGTACATTTCATGATTACTTAATAAAAATGTTTCAGAATTACCCAAAGACAATAATGACTTTTCAAACATTAAAATATCTTTTCAGATTTTCTACATTAGTTGAATTTTTAATAAAACTTTTAACTGATTTAATATTTACTGTTTCCAATACTTATTTTAGGATTTCATAAAATTAAATAAAGGGGTTTGATTGGCTTCTTATTTCGCCAAATGTTTTTTATTTATTTTATTTTATTTTTTTTTACTAAATACTCTTTCATAAATTAATTAATTCATAAATGAGTAAGCCTCAAAAATTTTACTGGAATTACATTAGTAACAGATTTTTTGATAATTTTGAAAAAATCTATTTATGCTCAATTTTTTTTGCTGGAAATTTTCATCCCTTTTATACAGTTTAAACAACTTTTCAAAAATACTTCTGATTCAGCATCATGGACACACTTATTTTTATCACTGTAATGTAACTTTTGTTGTAAATGTTTTTTTTGTTTTTTTTTGTTTTTTTTTTTGAGTTAATTAAAGAAATCAAATGTAATTAGTCAAACTTGTAAATTAGTGTTTCAATATTTATATGATTCAAGATTATACATTTAAAGAAAATTTGAGAACTGCAAGGTTGGGTCTTTTTAACTTGTTGAACTCTGAGACCTAACCACTGGCCAAAAACATTTCCCTGGATAGTTTAGATAAATTACCCTATTTCAGAATTGACTATGTAAGTAAACAGAACAAATCAGCAGTAAAGAGAAACAAATGGCTCGTAGAAAGTTGCTCCTATGAACAGCTTTATTCTACTTATATGTTAGGTTATATAATTTGCTTTAGTGATTAAACACAACAATGTAGTACAAGTAAACTGGTACTACAGGTTGAACAGGTTAATTTGAAAATCAGATTCTCACTCACACACACAAACACAACCAAAGAAAAGAAAAACACAAAGAAAATACCTTTTTATTATTTTATGTTAATGATATTAAAATTTGTCTTCTTATGGACTTAATAATTTAACTTGATAACAGAGCTTAAGATTAAAAACTGTGAGGTATAAAATATACTCTTAGTACTGGCTTGAGGTTCTTTATCATGTATTTATTCAAAGTAATACTTAAAATTTTACATTTTTTACTATGACTTATACCATGAGTATCCTTTATTCTAAAGTTTATAATGTTTATTTAAGGAGAGTGAATGTAAATGAAACTTTGAGGGTATATGTAACAGGGTCGCAATGAACAGCATAGGCTACATAAAAGCTAGGTTTTTACCACATTTTGTAGATCTATAATAAAAGTCCAATTTTGCATATGTACACTGTAAATTGAAATGCCACTTCAAAGCCAATTCACTGGTTTCCACTTTAAGTTGTTTTTTCTCAAAAAGGAAATTTCCAGAAATTAAATTCAGATTCACTAAAATCAATCCAACCACAGTGGAAAAATAAATTTTCACAAAAGATACTTTAGTTTTATGTTTATACAATTTCTATAACATATCTTGTTTATATTCTAAATAATATAACTACTTCTTTTACTGACAAAAACTTACTATTAATTTTATATAATTATTTAAAACAGCTAGTGGCTCAGTTATTTTTAAATACTTGTGAACTTACCTCATGTTTAGTGTGAAAATCCTCGCAAGATTTCTCCTATAAAAAAAAACATGATTTATAGTATTTTTTTGTAAAAATTAACATTTCAATGTGTTTAGAAAAATTAGTCCAATTCCAGATTTAATATTTTTCATTAGATCCTCTTGACAATGAATAATTAAACAATAAAATATTTCATATTCTTCTTTGCTATTTTCATATTGTGAAATATTATCAAAATCTAAAATTTTGTTTTTTTGGTAGATAGATTAAAATAGATTGTTGGTCATAAAGTAATGTCTGTATTAATGTAATTTTAAAAGTATCAGTTAATGGTCTATAGCTAAAAGAAAGTGTCTAAAAGCCCAGGGGAATAATTTGTGGAGTACAGTCTTTTTTCCTGCCTCACTGGACAAGTATACAAAGCAAAGGGCTGGCATAAAATTTTTGTTTTTGAAAAGAGAAAATATTGCAAACATTCATTTTAGGTTAGGGAATATTTAAGGAAAGACTACATGATGAAAGCACTGTAAGGAAATGTGTGTGATCTATTGTTAATGACAATCTTATAGGGAAAGGAATAACTGAGTTTAGTGATAGACTCCACAGTGAAGTCATACTGTTAGATTATTGCCATTGGCATCACTATCAATTCTGACCCTTGTGTAAGTACATTATAAAAACTTGTAAAGCTTCTTCAGGCTCAGTCACATTTAAAGATGAGTGATGTGCTCTTGTAATATGATAATAGCACAGCAGTTTAAAGGCTAGATAAGCAATTACAGTGTATGGCTGGACATTCTTGCCTGATCCACCCAACATTCCTGATCTGGCATCTTTAGATTATCTTCTATTTTGGCTCAAGAAAGCGGCACCTAGGACAGCGGTTTTTCAATAATGATGAAGTGAAATAAGCAACTTTCATATGGCTAAGAAATCACCCAGATAATCTTCTATGACATAATTCAAAGAAAACTAGATGCAATTACTTTTGGTATAATTTGTATGTTGCTATTAAGTCTGTTGTAATCAAAGGGCAGGCATATCTTTTTCACAAATCCTTGTACTTGAAAATAAATCTTAATATTATATAAAAAGCTATGTCAATATATTTCGTAAACTAGCTGAGTTACTATGCAGTTGACTGTGTTATTTGTTGAATAAAAAATTTTCTGCCATAAATAAGAAAATCATTAATATTTTATATTAAAAAAATATTTATAATAAGCCATTAAGATTAATAAAATATCCAACTTCAATTCCTTAAGTAGAGCACTAAAATTAACTAATATCAATAAAATGAATTAAAATATCACTACTTTTTAATTAAAATGCAGAGTTTACTATAAATTAAATAGAAGCTTACTGTCAATGGCCAATGAAGACCAGAGAGTAGATTGGTCAAAATATGATTAAAAATAGATAGGTATATTTTATTCTGTATTTTAAATTGTATATATATAAAAAAGTTGTTGTTTGTGGATTGTTTACAGGTTTCAAGAATGCTCATGTTCTCAAAAATAAGGTTGCCATGTCTGAATATTTAAAAATAAATGTCCCCAAAGACTTCTGGCTTCTATTTGACATGCACAGTTTGGTGCTAAACTTGAAGCAGCCATAATAATGAATGTGTGTAACAGCATATATATACACATCATGATTTTGAGACCTAAATTAACATGTCCAAGAAAAAATCCATGTTATAGCAACCCTATTCAAAAAGAAAGTTTCTATATAATTGATATGTGGTAAAGAGTTCTTGTTAACAGTAAAATTGCTGCTATTGCAATTATTTTTGCGAGTTTATATAGTATTTTCTTTTTGTAGTTATTTTATGTACTAATGACAATTTATTCCTTGTATTTCCCCAAACTTCATAGAAAAGAGTGTTGCACTTACCAGTTTATTAGTCAAGTAATTGTCCATTGTCTTTCTTGGTTTAGAGAAAATTCTTTCCATTATGTTAAAAAAGAAAAAAAAAACATGTTAAAAGTAAACTTTTCTAGGATAACACAGAATAGGTTAAGATGCTAAAACATGGCTCCTTTTGGGGAAATGGATCTTGATTTTTTTTTTCTGAATTAAGTATAGAGAGCCTGTTTTATGACCTGTAGATTTAAAAAAAAAAATAATTGTGTTGAATACTAATAATTTACTTATCAAATATTTTTTCATATGTAAATGTTTCTACCAGAAAATGAAATGATATAGAATAAAGATATTTTGATTATCAGACAAAGGGAACTTTATTTTAATATTTGAATTGTATTATTTCCATTATAAATCAATCTTTTGCAAAATCATTTTATCATACCTAAAATATAAGACTGGAAATGAGCAAGTTAAATTTCAATATTTTAGGCATACGTGAAATGAGATGGATAAACAACAGAGATTTTGTCAGTGATAAATGTAGGATTATATGTGCAGGTAGTGAGAAAAATGAAAGAAGTAGATTGATACTAAACCAAAATATGAAGACATGTGCTCTGGAATACTATCAATTATCTGAAAGAATTCTTGCAGTTAAACTGAAAGAAAAGACTTTCACCATATTCATCATAGTGGTGTATGCACTGACAGCACAAAGAACAGAAGAAGAAATTGAGAAGTTCTACTTTATACTAGGCAGTGCCAACGCTCAATGCAAATTGCAAGAAATTATAATTGTCATGGGAGACATGAATGCCAAATTAGGCAATGAGAGTGATTGTGAAAAAGTTGGCAAATTTAGACTAGGGACCTGTAATCCATGTGGAGAAAAATGGATCCAACGGTGCATGGCAAATGACCAGGTAATAACCAACACCTGATTTCAAGAATACCCAAGATGGACATGGAGAAGCCAAAAAACAAAAACAAATTGACTACATAACTATCAACAACAGATTCAGGAATGCAAAACTTATCCAAGTGCTGACTGTGGAAGCCATCACCTCCCAGTGATATTTAAACTAAAAAGTGAAACTAGCGAAATTAAAGAGGACTAAGGCAGCACCCAAATTACAATACGGCAGACTCTTGAACAACCTGAAACTGAAGGAGAAATATATGGGCAGTGTGAAAAGCCGATACAAATGACAAAATGAAAAAGGACTCAAAGTGGGACACATTAAAAGAACTTTTAAGAACATCATCAATTTAGATCACCCCAGATGAAAATAAACAAAGAAAGAAATGAATGGATGACATGAAATCCTCGACATGACACTGGAACAGAATATAGGACACTACACAAAGAAATATGGAAGAAATGCAGGCAGGCTAAACAAAAGATGTGGAGAAATAGAAGGAATGAATATCACAGATAAAGTGGATATGCATAAAAAATAAGAACACGATAAAAGGCAGGGTTATCCACAGGATACATAAAATTCGAGGACAGAATGATGATATTAGAAAAAGAAAAAATATTACAGAGATGGAACAAATATATTGGAGAGCTCTTCCATAATGAAAGAACAACTGGCAATACACAGAATTATCAACTAACTGGAAATATTAAAATCTGAAGTGGAATCTGCACTGGCCAAATTGCACAGAAACAAAGTGGCAGGGACAGACAGAAGATGCTGGTGGCCTTAGACAAGATTACAGAAATAATAAATGAAATCTACAACAGCGTTGATATACTAGAAAACCTAAGTAGATTTATTTCATAACACCGCTGAAGAAGCCAGTTTCAAACAAATATGAACTCCATCAGAAAATCAGTCTAATGAGCCATATAACAAAATTTATCTTCCAAATTCTGATGAATAGAGCATGCAGCAAAATCAGGCTGGAAATAGCACAAGAACAGTGTGGCCTTGTCAAAGACACTGGAACAAGGAACATGATATTTATGCTTAGAATGCTATCAGAAAGAGCAATGCAAATGCAGAAGAATGTGTACCTATGTTTTATAGATTATGCAAAGGTATTTGATAAAGTATGCCACAAAGGTCTGTTAGAACTTCTCAGCAACCTTGACATATTTGGGAAGGATATTAGAATAACCAAGAACCTATACTGGCAGCAAATGGCCTGCATACAGATAGGAATTTAGTTCAGCTGATATACAAGAATAGAAAAGGGTGTAAGACAAGGATGTGTCTTCTCACCAAACTTATTCAACCTATAGAATGAGGCAATTCTGAGAGAATTAGAAGTCCTATCAGATTCATTATTGGCAGCCACAATCTTAACAACATAACATATGCAGATGACACAATGTTGATAGCAGATAAAGAAAACTACGAAAGCTCCTACAGAAGGTAGTGAAGGAAAGCAAGAAGAAAGGATTAAACATAAACTGCAAGAAGACAGAATGCATGGTCTTCTTGCATGGTTTATCAAACAAATGCAAACATTTAAATATCTGGGAAGTATTCTAACAGAGGATGGAAAGTGTGACACTGAAATCTAGAGGTACGTAGCCAAAGATGAATTCCAAAAGGTAAGCAGAGTATTAAGAAATAGTAAAACTTCATTAGAAACAAATAAGAGTACTAAACTGTTGTGATATCTATCCTTCTATATGGATGAAGAAGAGATTTGAATCAACAGAATTGTGGTTCTACAGAAGGATGCTAAGGATACCATGGACCGAATATGTGAGCAATGACAAGGTTTTAGAGAAAAAGGAGACTTGTATTTAAGATCAGGAAGAAACAGTTGAAATTTCTGGGGCACATAATGAGGAAGGAGGTCTTGGAAAATCTGATAGTCACAGGACAGATTGAAGGCAAGTGGAACAGAGGAAAACAGCACATAGTATACTTGATGTGCTTGAGTAAATGGATGGAACAGGGTTTCGGAGAAATAACAAAAAGACAAAATTTATTAAGAGCCTATGAAGGACAGGAAATTGTGGAGAGCCACGATTGTCTACATCCTGAGGCCACATGGTACATAAAATAGATTAAATACTTCTGTGAAAATGTATTTCATATTTATACCGTTATGTGTCATTAATGTATATATGTGAGAGACCATAATTAAATTTTCATGATTAGAAAATTAAAATTCTTTTCTTTAAATGATTTCTTTTATTAAGAGATTATCCAATGTTTTAAATAATTTCAAATATTCTTTAGTAAGATTCTACAGTCATGTGACTAAATTACAGAAGTTTTAGCACATGGTATTAATTTTATGATATAAAAGCTGTTGTCATTGATTTGGTCTGTTGATATTCTGTCATTCTGAAAGCAGTAAAAAGAGTGTACAGCAAACACAAAATGGACTCTATTGTGTTTGTTTTTCATAGAAGGTAGGCAAACCTACTGGTATTCTAATTACTATTACTGCTACTGAGGATGCCTGTTTCATTGCCATATTCTTTTAAAATTATTAATAAATAGTTTGTTCAACATGAATTTTGTCTTTGTGTGTGTGTGTGTGTATATATAATATATATATATATATATAATTTGACCATACATAAGTCAAAAATGGTTGCTGTTTTTCACATTTCACCATACCACTGGGAGGAAAAAATTTAAAGGCCAAGAGACTGGAATTATCACTGTGCAACAACCCTTTCACTTGAATTTATGTCTAGGTTGCTGTGTAAATCTATTTGGCATACATATAGACTATACCTATTGACAGTTTTTGTTTTTAGTTGTGGTGGGGTCCTTTAAGTTAGTTGGTTCACAAGTGTTTTATGCTAATGCATTTATGTGAATTTTAACTCGATTTTGGGTAACCGTGACTGGTTTCCAGATTGGAAAAAGTCATAAATAAAACGAAACAATTTCCTTTTTTTTCTTCATTTTTTTTAATTTTTTTTTTTTTATGATTTACAATATGTACAGTGGAAAGTGAAATGGTATGAAGCACTGGAAATGTGTTCAATGAATGGTTTATGTTGTAACAAGTAGTACACTAAAAATTAGTTCATATTATTTTTGCAGAAGGGAGGGGCAAATAATTTTCAGGTGGTGAGATTAGTACAGACATCTTTGGAACAATGGTCAACTAAGATGCCTTTTGGTTATCCAAAGATAAAGCTTGAACTTAAAACACCTGATTAATGAATTCTTGTTTTAACTTGTACACTTTAGCCACTAAGCAAAAAGCCTGCTCAATAACTGAGAAAATTATACACTTGGTTGCCAATTAAGTCATTGTAAATGCAAAGATTTAAAGTACTGGCCTTTAACAGCAGGTAAGTTCTCCCCACTTGGAAGATTAACTAAATACCCTATATACTTATGTATAAGCCTACTTCATGTATAGTGTGACCCCCCCCCCATTTTTTTGTGTGAAAAATTTGATTTTTTTTCATATAGCTTGTGTATAATGTGACCTCAGCTTCTGAGTAATACTATTAGGCCTGCTGTGTTCAAATATTGCAGTACCAAGCATCATCCAGGAGATATAGCAAATAAATGGTCTTCAGTCTTTTCTCTTATTTTGTTTTTTTTTTTTTTTGTAAAAAGCATATAATAAACAAATATAAATAAACAGATGAAGACAGAATAAACGACACAACTGAAACTTATCTGGTAGAGATATGTATCAGACAAAAGGGGTGCTGTTGGAAAAAGCAGTACCTCAGTGATGTAAACATGTGAACAAAGATGAATGTAAATTTGAGAAAGGAAGAAAAACATTGTTAATTCTTCATTCATATAAGGTATTTGTAGATTTTAAATGGCACACATAGTGAATGACATTTTGCTGTTCATGTAGCAACAGAAAGGAAGAATCTAGGCTACAATGGGCAGGCTAAATGAGTTTACCTGTACCATTAAGATTAGCTAAAGTTACTGTGAGAATGTAGGCCTATGGTCACTGAAAATGCATGAATATTAACCCCTTCGGAAAAAAAATTACCTATGTATAGTGTGACCACTATTTTTTTGCATAAAAATCTGATCTTAAAAACTTGTACTATACTTGTGTTGCTACTTTCTCATTTTTCTCTTTATTCAATCAAGCTAGGTGTAATAAATATTTGTACGGTAGTGTAAATGGGTAGTATTTTCATTCTTGACAGACAAAATCTTACAAAATACGATTTTCCGGAAATTTTTATCAAAGTCTTCTGTATAACTGCAATAATGAAATTTAGTTTTACCCTTAATATTTTTTATTTATGTAGATCAATGTGAAATGATATTGAAACTTTTGCTTTGTTTGATAAATTGCTAATAGATTGTTTAATTTTTGCACCTCCCAAAAAATTGATCTTTTACTTTGTTTTAGTCTCATATTTATTTATTTACTTTCTTTTTCTTGCAGACATCCTTTGTAAAAAGTCATCGACGCACACCAAGTGACATTGAATTTAAAGAATTGATGCGAAGAGATGCACTGGCTGGAATGCATAAAGAGTTGCAAAAGTTAGTCAAAACTGCAGAACCAAAGAGTCAAGAAGTAATTTCTTTTCTTTTTTCTCTCTACCTCTCACTTTCTCTTTATATTTTTTGTAATGTATTCTATATATATATATTTTGTTTTTTGTTAAATGTTTAATTGAACTCGTCTATCTTATGCTTTGCTCATTTCAAAGTCTAATCCTGTTTCTTTTATGATCTGTTATTAAGATTTTTTCGTTGTTGAAAGATTATCATGATGACCTTTCTAGAGACATGATGTCTTGATATTTTTACACCAGTAATTTTGAGAAACATTTTATTATATTTTAATCTTTTATTTGCTGTATATCTTCAGGACCTTGGTGATCATGGCTCTCAACAACTTCCTATCCTTTGTAGCTCTTTGCAATATTTTTCTTTTTTTTTATTATTATCCTTCTCAGTCTCTGTTCTACTATTCATTTACACAAGCTAAGTAGGTCACTCACTGTTTCCCTCTTGACTTCAATATGTCCTGAGTGTGTCAAATTCTCCCAGTCCTCTTCCTTCATTATGTTTCCCTAAAATTTCAGCTCTTTCTTTCTGATTCTAAGTATAAATGTTCTTTTGTCCCCATTTTTTTAAAAAACTTCTTAGCTCACATGTTTCATCCATGCTATTTTCAGTACCCTTCTATAATACAATATCTCTGTTATCTCAAGTCTCCTCTTCATCCATGAAGAAATTGTCCAGCATTCACTGCCATATGAGAAAATTGATATTACCTAGCAGTGCAACACTCTTTTCTTTGTTTCTAACAAGATTTTCCTGTTTCTTAATATTTTGTTTAGTTTTTGGAAGGCATATTTCTCTATTCCAAAGCATCTTCAGATTTTGGTTTCACATTTTCTATTTTTGTTTCCCAAAGTTAAATTTTGGTACTTTCTTGATTTTTGACATCACCAATTTGTAGCTTGCATCTTGGGCTGCTTCTCTGGCTGATAGCCATATAGTCTTTTTACAATTGATAGTCCTTTCTTCCCACTTTCCTTTACTATATTGTTTAGAAGTTGCTGCATTGCACTTACCTTTCTCTGTCTTTACTCAACACTGTATCATTTGTGTATCTTATGTTATTAAGATTATCCTAACTAATAATCAATACCAGTAGAATTTCTAGTTCTCTTAAGATTGACTTGTGTAAAGGTTAAACAAATTTGATGAGAAGATGAATCCTTGTCTTATGCACCTTTCTGTTTTTGTGTACTTAATTCATTTTCTATCTGTATGCAGGTGGTTTGCCCTTACTATGTAAATAATAATTCTGGATTATTCTAATATCTTTCTCAAATAAATCAAGTTTTCCCAGCAGTTCAAATAGATTTCATATAATATCATACCTTATCAAATGCTTTTATGTACTTTATGAAATAGAGGTATACATCCTTCTGGATTTGTATTGCTTTCTCTGATATCATTCTGATCATAAATATTACATTTCTTTTTTCCAGTGTCTTTAACAAAATCATAGTTCTTGTCCTATTTCTGGTTTAATTTTGTTCTTCTCTCTATTCATTAGAACTCAAATGATAAACTTAATTATGTGGCTCATTAAGCTAATTGTCTAAAGGGGCTTGCGTTCTTTTGTACCAGACTTCTTATGCAGTTTTATTAGGTATAGGTATCTACTTGGGTATTTTGGTATTTCACCAATGTTGCCTGTTTCATTTATTATTTCTATAATCTTATTGCTGCCAAAATCAACAATGTTAGCATATGGTGGCAAATGCCAAAATTTATCATTTTGAATTTGGCCCAACTCAGTAAAACCTTTGTAACTCAGGCCAGTCAAAAGCCCACCACAAAATTTTGTATTTGTTGTCAAATTTTTAAAAAAAATTATACTTTTTGAGAAATTAATGGTCAAAGGTTAAGGTCAAATTTTCTTATTTAACCTTTAAACAAAAAAATAAATAGATCACCTTTTAGATCTAACCAAGTACTTTAAAATGGTTTATAATTTAGCATTGTAGGTAAGAAAAACAAAAAACATCTGAGATATTGATATTTAAAATTTGTGATTATTTTTCAAAATTCATGTTTTTGGCAAAGATCAAAGGGTCATATCTCTGGAACCCTTTGGCCTAGAGATATAAAATAGGCACCATTCAATTTGTAGCATGAACCTTTACAAGTGTACCAAATTTTAAAATAATTTGTCTGTGATAGTCATATCTTTGTTTATTTGACATGGAATGACTTCACTTCTTTTTGAATTCACTGATGTCACTAGATCTTCTCTTAAGGTGCTCCACTTTGAATTCCCAATGTTGCCAAAGTTATTATATTTGCTTTCAATTCTGTAAGTATACATCTCTTTGCAAGTTTGACCATTTAGGAGTCTTCTGTAGTGTAGTTTAGGCATTGTTTTGGTTTTCTTTAATTTCCATAATTTTATTCTGACTTTCTAGAAGGTGGCTGTATACACAGCCAGGTCTCAGATAGGTTTTACAGCTTGAAACTGAATATAAACTTTTTTTCTTGAAGTGTTTTGAACAATAATAAAAACACACACACACACACACACACACACACACACACACACACAAACACAAACACACGGTGCGATGGATAAATTGTCATCTAAATTATGCAAAAATGGAAATATCACTGACATCTCATTTTAACAGATATATTTACCAAAATTACACAAAAATATCTTGAAATACTAAACAGTAAATTTATTCAATAAAATCCCCATTGGCTCCAACCACAGACTCCAGAAAACTTTGTAATCTCCTGCAACTCTTCTGGATGGTCTCCTTGTTTAAGATGGTGACTGCTGCCATAATTCTTGCCTTCAGTTCATCTTTGGTGTTACAAGGAGTTTCGTTGGTCTCTTGCTCAACTGCATCCCACACGTAATAATGAAGGGGTTTTAGTCTGGGGAGTTAGATGGCCAGTGGTGATGTTGTCATAGAAATTGTCTGACAGCCCTGACTGGGTTCTCTTGCTTGTGTAACATGGTTCAGAGTCCTGTTGTCAGACATAGCATCTTCCAGCAGCCACCCTCTTGACCCAGGGCAGCACTACCTCCTCAAGGCACTTGATGTAGCCCTCTGTGTTGAGTCTGATTCAAGAGTTCTTTTCATATCAGAATGATCACTGAGTCTTCCTAGTTGTTATACCTTCATAATCACCATTAGACTCATCCAACTCTTTCTGAATCCTCTATATTGCTCTCAGATTGACACCCAAACACTCTGAAATGTTCATATTGGAGCTTCCATCATAAATGCCAAGCAGTATAGCATGCCGTTTCCAAATTTCTGGTGGAGTAAATTGCATCATAGTGCTCTTTTTCTCAAAGACTGTGCCCAACTGACCATACTATATTGTGCAACTGATAAAATAAAAAACAAACAATACACACACATGTAAAATTAAAAATATGAAATGATGACAATTTACCCATTGTACCATGTATGTGTGTGTGTGTATATATATATATATATATATATATATATATATATAAAACTGTTTAAATGATTACTATTTTATGCTGTCTAAAGTGTTTGGTTTGTTTACTTTTATTTTTAACAGATGAATTACCATTTGAAACATGGCTGTATTCTGATCTGAATTAACATTATACTTTGTTTTTTGTTTTCTTTTTGGCAATTATATATATATATATATATATATATATATATATATATATATATATATATGTACACACACAAGAAAATTATGAACTGCACTTTGTGGTCCGTATATTTAAGTAGGAAAGTTGTAAATGCTCATCTAAGAAACTAAAGAGTAATTTCTTAAGCTATTTTGCTTGAAAATCTAATAGCTTTCATGCTGAATCTTTTTTAGAACAATTGGTTTTGTAACTTATTAATTTCTACTACTGTTGTTAGGCTTTTAACTACATTTTAATGTTAGCTTACATCTGAAAAAATTCATGACTTTTATTATATTCTTGTTGAAATGACTTAGCAAGTAAAATAGGCTGTTATTCCTGACAAACTGAAGTCATCAATATCTGTCCGGTCATCTCGGATTGCTAAATATGAACTGCTGTCTTTGTTTCTCTGATATTTCTTATATTTCAATTGTTAATTCCTCGCTGCTTTGTATATTTAACATACACATGCTGCTCAAAACATGTGATTATGTCTTTTTAAGATTTTAATCTTTTTCTGTCTGAATTCCTACGATGAGTAGTTATCATTATTTACGTGTAGACTATTGTCCTCATCTTTGTTGTTGTTATCAGAATTCTTCAGTCATTGTGACCTATGTTGACTTGGGTAACCTAAGGGAATTTCAAACTGAACCCTTTATTTAATCTACAGGTTTAGATTTTTCTCATCTGTTTCCAATACATACTTCTGAATATTGTCCTGATGTTGTATGAACCACAGATCTTCTGAATCTTTTCCAATAAGCCCTTGATGCAAGGCAAACAAATTGGCAATTTTATGGTCCTCCTTGACCCTTCTTTTTCAACCTGCAAATATTGATATGTTTGCAGTGTAGTTGTTATTCTAAATGGTATGCTTGATGATGATCATTTCCTGTTGGTACGTGTTTGGGTCACCACTTATGACTTTTGCATGGTGTTGTAGGGATCACCCACTCAAAATATCCTGGTAACAATCCTGGTGAATGAGTACAATTATATGAACAAAATCTGGAAAGTTAGCTTCAATTGATTCCTACTATTGTATGTGTGATTAAAAATTTTCATATTCATAGATTAACATGAATCTTTATATAAAACTATTTTAATCTTGAATGTATTTGCATCTGTTATTTCATATGAAATTTAATATTAACAATTTTCACTTTGCCTTATAAATTGTTGGAATTTTTAGTATTTTCTTTCTCCAACACTTGACATACTGAACTAATTTCTAACAATCTCTAACATTGCTATATTTACATTATGTAATAATAATGTTGTATTGATATAATTCAAAGAGAAACAGAATGCTGGCCTCTCATCTGTTTACTTCTTTTTTTTCTCTTTTATTTATTTTGTATAGTTTTTAATTATTGTTTGTTTTAATGTTTTGTTTTATTTGGTTTTCTTGTTCTTCAAATAGCAAACATATTTATTTACAATAGCAAATTTTAATTCTACTTGAACTATTTTCTTTTTATCCTCAATGACAAATATTTTCCCTTTGCTGAGCACTATTCTGTCATAACAATTGATGATGCTGTTGAGATATGTGTGATTCATAATTAATGGGTCAGTGGTGTGTTATTGAATTGTTGTTCCATGACTTCTCTTGGTCTGGTAAAATGGATAATTGGGCATGTTTCTGGGACCAGTGGTATTGGAAAATCTGGGTTATATTTATCTAATGGATTAGAATTGATCCATGATGAATATGAAGTGATCTTCAGGTTAAATTTGTGCTCAGTTTACATTGCAATAAATCACTATGTCATCCTGCACACTGATAAATTAAACTCGCATGTCTTTTATATCATTTAAATGGTTCATGTTGACTACAGATGGTAGACCTTTACTTTATATGTTGCCTTTTCTTTTTTCTTGACTTGGATTTTGTTGTTTACAATGTTTTTTATTTGCAGTGTTCAAATATTATCATATTCTCAAGTTTCTTGTCCTGATGTTCCAGGCATTTGCAATAATTCAAATCAATTTTAATAGATATTTAAGTTTGGAGAAGCTTTTTGTTTTAATTAAGATGAAAATCTTGTTTAGTATAGAATGACTGTCATTTTGGAGTCCAGGTGTGATAAAACTACATCCATTTTTTTTTTTTTTTTTTTTTTTTTTTTAGTGTAAATAACATTTGACATTTATCACATTCACACTGGTTTTATTTTCCTACTGTGAAATAACTATTTACTTATGTGTATGCCTATATATTGGTGCATTTTGGGTTGGTAGCAGATATAGTTGTGCATTTCTTCTTTCCGCCAATGGTTGGTTATTGAGCTAAAATTCTGACTTTCAAAGTAGACATCTTCTCACTGTTTAGAAGATTAATGTAAAATAATTTTTCCATGCCTCCCTTCCATCTACAATTTATTTTTTGCCAGATTAATTTAAATCTAAAAAATTAGTCCTCCTATATGACAGTTAATGTTTGACAATCTCCTCACAGATGAAGAAGAGATTTGGGACAACAGAAATATGGTTCTAGGGAAGGATGCTAAGAATACCATAGACTGAACATGTGAGCAATGACAAAGTTTTAAGGAAAATGAAAAAAAGACGCATATACTTTGGATCTGAAAGAGATATTGAAATTTCTAGTGGACTAATGAGTAAAGAGGGCTTGGAGAATTTGACACTCACAGGACAAATTGAAGGCAAAAGGGATAGTGGAAAGCTGCAAACTTGAGTAAATTTTTACAGAACAGGAATTATGAAATAGCTATAAGACAAACTTTACTAAGATTTACAAAGTTGTAGAGAGCTATAATCTTCAAAGTCCTGAAGGACCATACCACATAGAAGAATAAGAATGTTCTTACATGTATAACACTTAGAAAGTTATACATAAATTTAAATACATTTTATCTTTTAATACACACACAACTTATACATTTCAACTCTATTGAAACATTCCAAATCACCCTTCTCAACTGATGGTATATAAGAATACTCACCAACTTTTCCCCCTAAAAACTGGCTCAAAAACATCTCCCAGCTCTTACATGCAAAATTGAGGTTTCTGATAGGTTAATGCTTACTTACCATAGATAACCAGTACTTTTAATTATACTGTAATATTAAATGCAACAGTTTATTCTCTCACACTTCTCGCTTGTGGATCTCTTCCAGTTTCTTGCTTTCCAGCTGACTTTGGTCTTCAAAAAATTTATATGCAATGTCAGTCATAGTCTTCTGTCTATTCTTTTATTAGTCTCACTCCTTAAGGTTTTTTTTCTCAGATTCTTTCACACTCTGTAACCCCTTGTGTCTTAGTAGCTTTATTGCCTTGTTTAGGGTGAAATGATAAAAAAAAAAAGAAAGGTTAAGTAAAGAAGTTTTATATACCTGTATCATAGCTGAAATATGGTGGGAGATTCTTGTATACTATCCAATATTTCATAGCTGACATATGGTGACTTGACATTAGGAGTTCAATCCTTTCTGGTACAGTGTTGCCTATGTTTAGCCGATGAATACATGTCAGGAAATTTTCACATCCTAACTGGTAATTGCTGTGCTAAATGATTTCAATTCTTTTCTTAATTATAGAATTAAAAAAGAAAAGCATAGAAGTTAATATTAAGATTTCATAAGTTATTTTTAAGCATTTTGCTGAGGAATGTTGAGCTTCGTAATGCATAGTTGTTTATGGGAAGGGATATTTACTAAATTGGTCTTGCACAATGCCAAATAGAGAGAAATGAGAGAGTAGGAAGATTATCCTTTGCCAATCTTTAATGTAAAAGAAAACTACTATCACCATATTTTTTATGAAAGTGAATGCAACAGACGACCAGAATTTGAACTTGGCTTGCCAATTTCACTTTTTGTGTTGATATCCTTTACACTACCTGTTTTATAGGTAACCATAAACAATTGATATACTTTAAAACCAAATCAAATATATTAGGTACTCAAATAATCTTACTTAGATCAACATATTGTTCCTAATGATTTTTTTATGTATAATATGCACACAAATGTTTATATGTATATATAAGTAATACATACATTAGCTAACATTAAATGAAATTTTTAAAAATCTGATAAAATTTTGAAAAAAATATTTACTCAATATTATCATTGTATTTTTGATAAATGGAAATTGTTTAATTTTTAGTAACAAAGTTTATACTGTTGAACCAATAGCATAAATATTTAAAGAATTTCTTTATTTTTTTCTTGATAGAACATTGGAAACAAAGGAAAATATTTCTTGAATATATCTAGAAAAAGGTAAAAATCTAAAAACTGCAAGTACCACTGAAAATGAAGTTGTATTTTTTGTGCAAAATAACATCTTTCTTCTCATTACATTTCTAGCTTGCAACTCTGTCAACTTTGTAGTATTCATGAAAATTAATGACTTGCATTATAAAGGAATAAACATTCAAGTTAACAGCTGAGATAAACTGGTTTTATGTGTCTTGAATTTCCCTTGAATTCAAATATCTAACCTTGGATATAGGAATTTGCATTCGAATCTTGTTTCATAGAAAGGAAAAAAGCTAATTTATTGCCTGTACATGAATGTGTTGTAGAAGTTTAACATTTGTACTAAAAAACTTGATGTGATTGTCATTACTACTAAGTCATGAAATTAAATGTTAGACATACTGAACGATTCATGGTTACCATATACAGAAGTGACTGAATTATGTCTTTGAGTATATTTTTTTATTTATTTAGATAGGTTAAATGATAATTTTCTAACAATAAAATATACTAAAGAAAATACATGCATGAAGAAATGCAGCTTTTTTAAAACTTTGTCAACTGGTAAATAAATAAAGAAAACTTGAATAAAATGCTTATTGAAGTCAGGGTTGTCAAATTGGGATACATTTGAAAACTTTACTAAATTTTGCACTTCTTGTTAGTAGGTCAAGTTAGCCCAGCTTTAAGAGCAGTAACAAAAATTTAAAATGATGTAGTGATGGGCTTTGAAAAGTAGATCAGTCTGTTTATGATAATTTACTTTCTAAGGTTTCCTTCTATCTTCTGTGTCCCTTCAAGATATAGGTGATCATGGCTCTTCACAAATTCCTGTCCCTTGTAGCTCTTAATAAATTTTGTCTTTTTGTTATTTCTCCTAATCCTTGTTCAATCATCCATTTACTGAAGCTAAGTAGGTTATATGTTGTTTCTTCTGCCCCTCTTACTTTCAATCTGTCTTGTGAGTATCAGATTTTCCAAGCCCTCTTTCCTCATTACGTGCCCTAGAAATTTCAACTGTCTCTTCCTTGTTTCCTTCTGCAGAACCACATTTCTGTTGCTTCAAGTTTCTTCATCTTTAAGGAGATTGTCCAGCACTCACTGTCATGTAGGAGGACTGATATCACATAATGTTTCAGTACTTTTTACTTTGTTTCTAATGAAATTTTTCTGTTTCTTAATACTCTGCTTAGCTTTTGGAATGCATCTTTGGCTATCCCAATGCACATTCAGATTTCAGTTTCACTCTGTTAAAACACTTCTCAGATGTTAAAATTTTTGTGCCTGTTTGATTTTGATCTCCAATTTGTAATTTGCATGTTGGGCTCTTCCTTTTATTAACAATCATGCATTCTATCTTCTTGCAATTGATGTTCTTTCTTTTTCACTTTCCTTCACTACTTTCTTGTAGTTTCATTTCTGTGTCTGTTATCAACCGTGTGTCATCTGCATCTTAGAATCACCTCATTATATAGGTTGAATGTCCAGCAAGAAGACGCATCCTTGTCACCCTTTCTTCATTTTTTTTAAGGTTTAAAATACTAAAAGCCTGAAAAATATGCTTTTAGACAATCAATATCTGATTTATAAAGAGTTATAAGCAATTGTTAATATTTTAATGCTCATTCATATCATTATGCTATTTAAAAATATTAATAAATTCTTCTGCTACACTTCGTTATTGGTCAGTTGTTTTTTTTTTTACTATCGTTATTTATAGGATTTTGTTAACTGCTATAATTAATGTTCTCCAGTATTATTATTTTTTCTTTCTTTTTTAAATAGTTACAAATCTGAAACCAAGATATCATCCCTTGGTCTTACATGTATGATTTATTCACATAAAATGCATGTTGAACATTTATTACTATTCAGTCTTTAATCTACCTATTTTGGCTTGTTTTTAATGGAGTTTATTTATATGCTTTCCTCCTCCGCTTTTGTTAATATGAAAATTATTTCCAAAGAATGAGAAAAGAGGAACAGTGTATTACTTAATAAAGTTATTTATAATAGTAATGTGCCAGATGTTGTCAGCATGAAGGAATCGATATTTGTCCTTGTCTTTCTAATGGGCAATTTCATCTTGACAAGAGAATCTAATCTCAAATTATATTTGCATTGTTAAATTATATTTCTATATAAAATGTGTTTTGTTTTATAAAGATTGTAAATATAAATTCTGTAAAAAATACTCATAATTTGGATTTTATTTGTATCTCATCATGAAACCAGATTGTTTTTACAAGCAGTACCAACTAAATCCTATTTTCAGTATTTTTAATTGATTTTCATTCTGAAGCCTTATAAAAGCCAACTTTATTTAAAAAAAATGTTTCTGAAGATTTGTTGTTTGGCTTTTATCTCCTCTCAAACTTTGCCATTGACTAGCATAAAATATTGTTGAGAATGCTGCTTTGCTTTTGGAGAAGTCCAAGTGGTCATTTTCATTTCATATGCTCCTTCATGATGACTCTAAGATCCTCAGTTGGATTGAAGTTGCATACATTTTCTGGCCACTGCATCCATCTTTAAAATAAAAATAAGCTCTTCTAGTCTGCATGCAATTCTAAACTTGATATTGTAAACAATTTCTTTACCAATTAATCCATCATCATATTCTGCCATTTGTAGACTATATTTTTGTTTAAGCATAATGCTCATTGATGACACCAGGAAAATCTGAGAAGATAGTATGCATGATTGTCAGTTCTATAAGGTTCTATCAAGAGTAATATACAATCTGCTTTTGGGCCAAAACATTTAATATCAAAACAATTGGTTTTTATTATGAAATACTTTCATTTACTTTTTCATTAGAAAATTTTATGTTTTGGAATTAGAGAGATTTCAGTTAAAGAATTCCAAAGATTTGTTTGTTGAACAAGAAATATATCAAGGCTTTGAAAGTTAAATCTAAATTTTAAAATCATTATAATCAGTCTTCATTTTCATATTGTGGAGAAATTGATGGTTCAGGCAGGGGAAGGAGTAATGTACTTACCTGGGTTGTTGTTGACTAAAAGCATGATCCCTGAAGTGGTTATAAAGGAAATATTTTTTCACAACTTAAGGTAAGTACTTTTGCTCCTTTCCTTGGCCTGCATCATGCCTGGACCTTTTTTGGGGAGAGTTGAGATTTTCTCAACATTTTTCAAAAAACAAGTAGCAAAAAACATTTCCTTTATGAACACTTCAGGGATCACATGGTAACAAGTCATGAAATCCTGTAACTACAAAAAAATTAGTAAAAAGGTAACAGCTTTTAGTCAACAAGAACCAACAACCCAGGTAAGTACATTACTCTTTCCCCTGCCTGAACCATAAGTTTCTCCACACCTTCTTGAGAACCAAAAGAAAAAAATTAAAAATTACAATATTATTAAGAATTATTTTGTTTATATATTTTTTTCTTTTGCTTCTCAGGAAGGTGTGGAGAAATTGACAGTTCAGGTGTGGGAAGGAGTAATGTACTTACCTGGGTTGTTGGTTCATGTTGACTAAAAGCTGTTACCTTTTTACTAATTTTTTTTTATAGCTACAGGGTCTCGTGATTTGTTACCACGTGATCCCTGAAGTGATTATAAAGGAAATGTTTCTTCCTCCTTTTTTTTTTTTCTCTTGTAACTCAATGCAAGTTATCAGACAATTAAGCTACATCATGGAAGGAAATATTTTTTCGCAACTTCAGGTAAGTACTTTTGCTCCTTTCCTTGGCCTGCACCGTCTCTGGACATTTTTTTGGGGTGTAGGGGTCAGATTTTCTTGACAATATTTTCTTACAATGATTACTTCCTTTAATCTTCAAAACTTTTTTCTTATATTGATTTTTTTTTTTTTTTTTTTTTTTTTAATACTTTCATTTATTGTGTTGTTGGGAGATCATTTACTGTAAACAATTCATTAAGCAAATAGTATAAGCTATTTTTTCTTTACTGATTACTGGAACTTTCACATTTGCAAATATACCAGAAAAACAGCAATTTTTTGATATTTTCTGAAAATTTCTCCCCTGTCCTTTTTACATTTTTTTACATTTTTTTTTTTTTTTTTTTTTTTTTTTTTTTTCATTAACTAAAACTACATTTACGATGTATTTCCTTTGCTCCTTTTCATTGAGTTGATCTTAGGACAAAATCTTTTCACTGATGACTGGTCAAAAGGAGTATTGGGCAATTGTTTTATTTTTGAAATGATAGAAATTGCTATTAGCTATCTAGAGTATTTTATAATCTTATAAGCATTAAATATTTTGGTGCTTACTCAACAAGACAAGACCAGTTTTAGTATAATTAATAAATGACAATAAATGACACTAGAAGAAAAATAACAAGACTCCTTTTGTTTTCATTGTTTGATGCTTAAGGAATACTGGCTTGTTTCCTAGTGATCAATTTTGGACAGATTTGTAACCTTGAAAAATTTTTTTTTTTTTTTACATTGCAGATAATCCATGATTTTGTTGTGAAATCATTTTCCTAATTGATTACAGTATTCAGTCATAAAAACAATTTCCATTTCAACAGAGAGGATTAAGAAAAACATTAAATGTTATTGGAACATTATAGTCTCTGTTTGGCACAGTTCAGAACTTCTTAAAATGCATTCATCACATGTTAATGAAATTTTAATATTTTGGGTAAAAAAAAGTAGATCTTGTATATTATCAAATTCAGTAGGCTCTGTATAATTTAAGAATATATTAGGGTGTTCAGTAAATAATTGCATATTCCACAATTATGCATTATGAGTCAACCGATCAGGCAGAACCAAGGTTGGAATGGTAAGAAACTCTGTCTAATATTAGTTTATTGTCTCTTATCCAATAGTTTGTAATACATTTCTGAGTTTAACAGGTGAAAAATTACAAAGATGGAATTTGGTTTCCTCACTAGCATTTGCTTGAGAACTGAATACTAAGTGCCACCATCTACAGCAGTCTTTTAACCAGGAATGCCAAACTTTCATTTTTGCATTGCATTATTACAAGTAATGAAAAATGGCTTATATATGTTAACAGAAACCAAAAGAACATTGATTATCACAAAAGAAGAAACCAGTGTTAACACCAAAACCACAACCACAACCCCATCCACAGAAGTCTTTGCTTTGTTTCTAATATGAAAGGTGTTGTCCATTATGAGCTTTTTTTTTTTTCCTACTGATGATCATCTAATAGAAGCTATTCAAGGTAGAGGATTACGTTATGGTGTTGTATGAGTGTAAGAGAAAGCAGGAAGTACAGCTTATGAGGTTATGTAAGAAAGATAATGATTGACCCTAAACTTGAAGAGGTTAAGATTGTAGTGATCAGGAAAACATCCTGCTGGGAGTTAGTTCCACAGAGTAGCAGTTCTTGGGGTGTGGGGAGGTGTCCAAGTGGAAATTAGTTCTTACTAATGGAATACAATGGGAATGAGGATGATTGCAGGTCCCAAGTGCAGTTTAGGGCTGGTGGAACTAAGGAATATAGCCCGTCAGAACATTTACCATGGAAACTGCGATAGAGTAGTGAGAGGTTTGTGATGTTTGTCTGTGGAAAAGAGGTTATAGGGTGGAAAATAATTTATCACTCACAAGGCCATGTAGATGCTTTTGAACTCCCAAGACAGACAAGTGAAAACTGGGCAACTCCAGTCCAGAAAATTTGGCAACAATACTCCATTTTTGGTCTGATCTTACTCTTGTAAAGATAGCGTATAGTACCATACTCACCAGATTTAACAACCGCATATTTTCATTTATTTCAATCTCTAAAACATTTCATAAGTGGCTGAACATTGAGAAAACAAAGAAAAAGTTAAACAGTTTTCCAAATATTTTTTGGGGAAAAATCCAGTTTTCTTTAAACATGGAATTAAATACTGAATGATACAGGAAATTGTGGAATTGAATATCAAGTGAGACAGCAAATTCTGGTGAGAGGAAAATGAAACCATAATCATGGTTACATTTTAGGACAGGATGTGCAAGTGGCATGCTCAAATTCTGACTGGAAATTTTTTTTTTTTTTTTTGTACTATTGCTATTGGGAAAGGCATGACTCCATTTTTCTACAGGGGTAGATAAAACAGTAGGACAGACTGGGCTCTTTAGTCTTGGTTGGCAACCAATCTAGGACAGCTCTCAATTCAAAACCGCTGAATGTAACTGGGAACCGTTGTACAATTTTTCCAAGAACAATCCTATCAATACACAAATATAATAATAATAATAATAATAATAATAAAGTTTCAGAGAGCCATCCATGATTGCCACATGCACAGGAGAAATTAAAAAAGAAAAAAAAACATTAGTGTAAACTGCATTTGAGTTTGATATATAAATAAAGTTTCTGATTTTCTTTATGCTTGGTTTCCCCACTATTTTATCACTTACCTAGAGTAATCTTCTGCACTAAGAAACTAAATATTTTGAGTAGTAGTAGAGATGAAAAATGTAAGTACTTAATTTTGTGAAACTTTTTAATACTCTCACTGTGACATTGTTGCCTGGCTGTGCTGGCCTGTTTTGCCTCATTTACTACTAAAACCTTGCTGTCAAGCTTGGCTCCCTCTGCCGATTAGAGTTGCTTTGTGAATTTGTGGATGTACAGGTAGTGTATTGAATAGCAGCTTGGAAGGAGAAATTAGAGAACTGAGTTCGAACTTAAGTTGGAGTCATTACATTCACACACATACAAATACCCTTGGGATAGGTATACAATCCATCTACTCCCCCTACCTATGGGTTAAATAGGACTTTTATCCGCGAAAAAGTTTTTCTCTAAATATTGTTAATATAATTTTCACTTTCAAAAAGAATTGTTACAATCCAAAATGTTTTGGCTTTAAAATAACCCACAAAGGGTTGATAAGCCATAAAAAACAAATTATTCATTCATTCATGAATTTGTGGCATAGTAGTTGTGAATTCAATCTCTGGAGTGGATAGTACATACTCCATAGAAACAGGGCTAGTGATAACTGAGCAGTAAAAAAAAAGTCCCCAGGCAGGGACAGTTGAATGAGAACAGTCTACCCCTGTAGATTAAATAAAGGGTTCAATTCAAAATTCCTTGAATGTTACCCAGATTAACAGACACTTGAAGAAGGCTACAGAGCATAACAGCCAAATTGTTGAGATAATAACAACAAAGATGAGGACATTCATCTATCAATCATCTCAGAATCCTCTTTTTAACATTTTCCCTGTTGCATTGTTTGCTGGGTGAACTGGCATGTTTTTGGGAAAAATTAGAAATGACCATTTACTACTGAAAATAAATGGCTATAAAGATGCTGATGGTGATTTCTCACAGGTATTGCCATTTGAGTTTCTATCAAATACTCTGCAGTACAGACTATGCTAAATACACATCCCCCAGCACACAATGTAATAAAAATATATTGTAAAACATTTTGTATTGTACACTACTATATGTCTACACTGGTTTGGAAATAGCACTAATCACAAGATAGTTTATAACACAAATTTTAGAGACTGACATTTCATTGTCACTTGAAAACATAGGTAATGTAAGTTTTGTAAAGATGTAGGAGTCCAATCACAGCAGCTAAACTATTAATCTGAAATTTGCTTTACTAAATTTTAGCATTCAGTCTATATATTATGCATTTGAAATTGGGGACAAAAGAGATTATTATGGGAGAGGAATTAATGCATGTTTTACTAACAAAATAGGGCTATGGCATGTATAATTGCAAAATAAACCTTATCTTTTCAGAAATGCCATTTAGAAATGGACCAATTTGAGCAGCTATTTAGCCGATATTTGCAAGAAACAGGGCCATCTGTAAACTGGGATAAAATCAAACCCATTCCAGATGATTTGGTAAGTGTCTTTAATTTCTCTTATCACAAACATTTACATTTAAGTGCAACGTTTTTGTTTTTTTTATTTGTTTTATACAGAAATTATTGTTTCAGTATATTTTTAACCTTGACTTATACATTCATGAAATCATTAGAATTCAGATATTTCTCAGCTACTTGTTGTATTTAGAAATTGTTTTAAACTCTGAAATGAGAGAATGCCCAAAAGTTCTTGGTATGACCAATAAGAGATTAAAAACTGATGTTTGGGTATTTGGTCAGATTTTATGAATTTGGTTGGGCTGGTAACCTTTCAGGGTTCATAATTGTAGTATAAACCACAAGTGGGTTCTGCGAATGTTAAAGAAACACAAACGCCTGAGCATCTGGGCATGTTTGGAAGTGAGAAGCTTTGCTGAAGATGAGAAATCACACTGGTTTACAAGGTACTTTCAAGTTGAAACAGCTCTGATGATAATAACTTTTCAGCATCTCCTTGTATAAGGTGTATCAATAAGTCCATAGCCAAAGCTTTATCTAAAATTTTCACTGGTAAATTTATGATTAATAGAGACAAGTGCATTAATAAGGAAGGAGATTGTTGTGTTAAAATAAGTCTTTTTTTTGTTGTCATAATTAAGCTACAGATCATTAAATCTACATATGTAGCTATTTACTAAACTTAATTTAGGTTGGTGCAAGGTCACATTGCTGAAGCATCCAACTTTGAAATTGTGTATATCCTTTTTCTTCACATTGCTTGTTTATGTTGTCTTAAAATCAGTGATACCTTAACATGAATATTATCAGTCTGTTCTGTATTTGCTGCTGGTTATATTTTATCTCTGACTAGCAGCCATACTCAGCTGGTTGATCAGAAAAAGCGTTCAATTAGAATGGAGCAAATACAACATTAGATGTAACAGTCTATCTTCTTCAGTTACTTTAAAATACTTTCATTAAAAAAAAATTTTGAATTAATGTGGTTACTGATATAAAAGTAGTCTGTATTTATTCAATTGAAGTTAGCCTTGGACATGAAGGGGTAAAACAGGCAACATGAAGACCCACTTCAGACCACAATTATTTTGGAGTTTTTGAAATTCAGTTTGTCAGTGTGCTACCAGGGATGTAAAAGAGGATACATTTATAAAGCAGTTGTTAACTTTGGTGAAAATTGATTGAAAGATCAATGAAAAATAAGAAAGAAACCAGTAAAAATCGCCATTTTTTGCTGTATCGGTGGACTCAATTATCAAGTTAAATGACTGTTAAACAATCAACTTATTGTTGACTACAATTGAGGAGGTTTTTAGTTTAAAATTTGTGTTGAAATTGATTTTTTGTTTATTGGGTTTTTTTGCAGTGGCATAGAAATAAAAATGAGGTATCGTTGAGTTCTTCATGATGTAAGTAACCTACATACTGACTTTGAATGAAATCAGAGGAAAAAAAGTTGAATTTATCAAATTTTGATTGGCCTTATCCATTATTGAGTTTTTTTTTTTTAAATTGAGTTTTTTTTTTTAAATTGAGTTTTTTTTTGTTTTTTTTTTTACACTAAGAACCTATCTCTTACATTGTACAATGTATATGCCAAGTTTGGTCAAAATCAGTTGGATGGATCTCAATTGAACGGTATCACACACACACACACACACACACACACATCCTCTGCTATATATATATATATATATATATATATATATATATTGTACAAAATGAATCATTCTCTAAATACAGTACATGTAAACATTTGCAATAATTTTCCAGGTCATTCATTGCACAGATGTGATTTTAACAAACTTTGAAGAATACAAGCTGTTACATTTTAGATACAGATAAAAATTCATTAATGACTTCATGATTCTGGAAAAATCTTTTTTAAATTATTTCTAATGGGGAAATTTATTTTAATTTTTTATTTTATATATTTATGGTAGACTCTCTTGATGATTTCACAACAGGAGGATGGAAAATTCATTTTTTATTTTACTCCACATTCTAATGTTTGTGTCTTCTGTGAGACACTGCTTTTGCAAACCACACAAAATCTTGAACAGACAGTATTCTTTTGAATTTGCCTTAGATTACTTATGTACTCAGTCTTTGTGTGAATGTGGCTCCAAATGCCACTTTGGCATGTTTTTCTCCACATACTATGGTCAGCAGCATACTCCTCAATCTTCATTATCTTTCAATTTATCTTTGTATCTAAGTAGTCTACCTACATTATACACCCCTTCCTGGAGTTGGTCATAAATGAGAATTTTTGGTAGTCTTTCATCATTTATCCTAACTTCATGGTCAGCACATCTTAACTGAGACTGCATCAAGAAGGCCTCTATGTTATTTATATTACATTTATCAAACAACATTGTCTTTTCATGTGAAACCACAGATATTTCTAAGACATCACTGATGGAAAGTATCTAGTTGTATGATATATTCTTTCTATATTGTGTCCAATTCCAGCTCCTACAGCAATGTTAAAATGACAACTACTCTATCTGCTCTTATTCCAAAGGCATCACTAGCCTTGGGGATCCTATTTAATATTTCATCATGTAAAGAAGCATTAAAGTTGATATTGTTCCCTCCATATAGGAAAGATTTTACAAACTTTAAAGTCATGTTGTCTGCAAAAATTTGATGTGATTGGGCCTAGGTAATATTATGCTTCTCCTTTGGATTGGTGAAGGGTTTTTGGCGTTTATATAAGCTTCTTTTTTTTTCTTTTTTTCTTTTTTTCACACTTATTGTTAGATCAAATGCTTTTGTTGCAGAGAAAACCTGTTTATAACTTCTTATGCTTCTTGCCAGCCACCAGAGACACATCATCTGCAAACAAGAAGTCTAAAAGCATTTTTGTCCTGATAAGAGTGTTTGCCTTAAATCTTTGGTGATTAAATTGATTTTTATTTAGTTATTTACTTATTTGAACAATTTTTGATAAAGCCCCCAGAATTTAACATCGTGTAAGCTATGTTTGTAGATTGGTCTATTTCTACTATCAGTGGTTATTGTAGATTCAATTTAGAAAACTACAGATTTTTTAAAATTGATGTTGAAATAAGTTATATGTTTTTATATAAAGTACTCAAAGAAAGCATTGGTATTGCAAATGAAATTGATTTTTTTTGCATTTTTTTTTTATCAGCAGAGCTTATCTGTATATACTGACTTGATGTCAAGTTACCCATTAGCAGTATTACCCTAAAAAAAATGTCATGTGTACCATTTTATAGAATTTTTATTTTTATTAAACAATTCTATTAAAATGTTCAAACTTGAAGAGTAAAGCAATTTCCAGTTCAGTTTGTAACTTAATAATAATAGATTGAGGTCTGCATTTGTGCTCACCCCAATATTAATGATTTGATTTTTGTATGTTTGTGGGTTAGTTACAAATGTTTAAAAAAAAAAATGTCAACATTCCAAAAGAAAAAGAAATGAAAAAGTTCATAATTTCTGCATAGAATAATGATACATTTATTTTGTTAAAAAAAATAAAAAATGACATATTTTCATATGAAATAAATTCTTTTTGCAAAATTATCATTTATCAGTCATGTTGTAGAGTCACTCTACAGCTGAGCACCTGACCAATTCCCACCATATATCTTGATTGAAAACTGGAAAAGTATTCATGTTTTGGACAGGTAGATCTTGCAGGGACCATCCTTCACTAATCAAAGTGCTGACAATGTTCTCCAGTTTGAAGACTCACTTTGATCAAAGACATATGGCTATTGATTCCATTGATACAGCACCACTGGCTGCATCCAGTTTTTCCCCATTGTGCTAGATGGCTGTTGACCCTACAAGATAATTTTTTCCATCTTTTCACAGATGGTGATTTTTCACACTAGTAGGTTTCTAGCCACACTTCCCCACCAGAAAAGCTTGGAGGGGGAACCAGTTTAATTGCTGATGACCTAACCATGCTGCAGGTTGTATTGGGTTACATAATACAAGTGCTATTAGGTTGGTGCAAAAATAATGTTGTTTTTTGACATGATCTTGAACGTCAAAAAACAACATTATTTTTGCACCAACCTAATAGCACTTGTAAAGTAGCCAGACATAAATAAATGCCATTAATTTACAAAAATCTCATCAATGCACAAATATCATTCTTTTTTTTATCTTTGCTACACTTTATTTAAAAAAACAAAACAAAAAAATTTTTTTTTCCAAATTGTAAGCAAATGTGTTCAAAAGACTACTACTGATTAGGGATCAGTAGAAGTATGAGTAAAGCTAATTTCATGTGTAGTTGGAGGTTGGCTAATTACAGAGTAGTCTCCCGTTATTTAATTGCAAATAATTACAATATGAATTCCATAAATAGGAAGTAACAGCCAATTTTAGCAGCCTTTGAGTATTCTTAAAATGGAACTATTATAATGTTTTTGATTTTGAGTTTATGGTAACAAGTCTCAACAATTTATCTTGTGATAATTTAAGAGAATTGAAGATAGCTATTCTCTACCAATATACCATTTTTATGGGTTTTTTTTTATAGTTGAATTGATATCTGCCTTGAAAGTGAATTCACAAAGCAGTGTTTACTAACAATGATAAAATCTAAGTACTTAATAACCATTTGTATTACTACTTTTGTCACAAATCCTACCTCAGACTTCCACCATTGACCTCTTAATCTGTCACAGAGAAACAGCACAAAATGAATTAGGATAGAAAAGTTGTGGCTCAACAAACCTGTTCTATGTAGATGATTCAGTTCTTACCTGAACTGTCTAAAATACTTGATGTGAAGCTTGAGAAATACATTTATCATGATCAAATGTCTTTTTGGTTGCTTTGGATCATGTCAAAGGTCATTATTCAAATTTCAAAGCTTCTATATTTGTCACTGAATGTTGAATTTATGACCTGCATCTGCTATTCCATGACCATTATCATCACATAGCAAACTTCTATGTAAACATAACAGGATGTCATCTTTGATGGTGAACATCTCTGTTGTAATGCCCGTATAGCCACTCTGATGATGGCTCATGTGAGCAGAAAACTTGGATTGAGGAACAGCATCATAAAAAAAAAAAAATCCAAGTGTTGGACAGTTTTTGTCTTTATTTACTTCCGAAACTAAAGTCATTATACAAAGCTTAGAACAGCTCATGATCAAACATAATAGACATTCGTTGTCTGTTATATTTAACAATATATGTTTGAATATTGCTACCTCAATACAATATATATATATATATATATATATATATATATATATATATATATATATATATATACATGAATCATTCATGCAAAAAAACAGATAGTGAAGTTAATAATATAAATAGCAAGAATACATCTTTGCAAACAAATTTATTAAGATACAATAACTCACGAACCTGTAGGTGAATGTTATGATCCCAGTTTTTAATAAATTCCAGTTGCCTAAGGTCTTTTTATACAAGTACTTTCATCTGTTCATGCAGACATCATCAGGTATGGAAATAGATTTGTTTTTTACATCCAGGTAATAATGGGACAATGAAAGATTAGATGTGATCCAAAATGTTTTTTTTAGAAATGTGTTATTGTTAACGGTAAGAAATTTTGGAGCGTGCGGTCGCAACGCTGAGGTTGAATTTTCTTTTAAAATTTAAGAGTGTGCGTTTTTGTACTAATATGGTAATAGGATAATTCTTTTGTAGTAGTAGGTTATAATGTGGCCAATTACTCATTTCCAAGCACACCTGCCTGCTACAACAGCTAGCCAATTCCTGTTGCAGATGCCTGTTCAGGCACATTTTGTTTCTTCCCCCACTCATGTTGAAAAAGAAAAATGATGTACACCCACACTTGTGGTTTATACTGCAATTATACTGAACAGACTTTAGTCACAGTTTATGAAAGAGAGCATATCATCTGATATGATTAACACTTTTAACAAGGCCGGTATGCTTAAATACTCAGTCACAATGATTTATGACTTCATGCTGGCACAACCACTGACAGCCTCCAAACAATTCTCTCTACCCAATTTTACTTACAAGGCTTGGGTTAACTCAGGTTTTACAGGTTCTTTCCAAATGTGCCACATGCTGTGATTACTCGCCTCTCTGGGCTGCTGAAATTAAGGAGTGACCTTCCTGACAAGCCAACTTTGGGTTTTATGGTCAAAAAGCAAATGTTATAACCACAGTGGTACATCAATATCTATATAGTCACTAACTACCATTTATTTTTATTACATTGATTTTTCAACATAATTTCTCCGATGAGCTGCTTTCGCTGGTTCCTAGGCCTCATGAATTGAAACGTCCTACGAGGCTGGCATCCTGTTCCCACCCGTTCACCATTGAAACTGTTAGATTTAGATGCCTCTTCTACTCCAATAGCTTCATGTCTCGCACATCTCGCCTGTGGAACTCCCTTATTCCTGTTTCCCTGACAAATACAATCTCCAACTATTTAAGTGTAACGTCAATCGACATCTCCAGTTGCCTTGATCTATCCACTTCCCTTCTCCACATCCTTTCATCTTTCATTCCTATCTGCTCTCGCTCCAAATCTTCTGTAACCCCCTTGCCTTGATCGATCCACTATCTTTCTCCACATCCTCTCCTTTACCACTCCTATCTGCTCTCCCTCCAAACCTGTAACCCCTTGTGTGCTAGTGGCTTCCAGCCTTGCTTGGGGTGATAAGCTTTAAAAAAAAAAGTGTTTGAAATATGAAGGTGGATCAATAAATTTGTTATTAACTGAATTTTGATCTGAAATTTTACTGTATCTTCAATCTATATTAGTAACGAAGAAGATCATTGAAAATTATTTGTGTGCAATAACATTTTTTTCCAATCATTAGGCTATAGTCTTATTAATTTATTTATGTACACGAACTTGAACTGCAGTTACTTTTTTATTACTATTTAGAATTTCTTATGCTTAAATTACTATTTTTGTTTCAGTTCTGCATCTATTCTTGAGGTTTGAAAATCTTTCTTTGTTGTGACTTACATCTGTAGATAGATAAAAGTCTATAAGAATATCCTAGTTTACACATGCTGTCAATAACAATTTAAGTCCATACTATTAGTAGATTTTTACACATGGGACTTTAATTAAATTGTCAGTACAAGTAAGATAACTTGGAAAAAGTTATTTGGTCATTTATATAGTAAGGTGTTAATGATATGGAGAAGAACTTCCATAGATTCTATGCCTTTTCTGTAATTGTGTGTATCATGATGGGTGTTTAATATCTCTAGATTAAAAAAGTATGTGCACACACCTGCACATTTCTTAAATTTGTTTTCTTATTTTAATTTATTCTATTTTGTTGTATTTTGTTGCACTTTTTTTCCCTCATACCTGATTTTCTAAAGTATTTATTTTTGGATGTGTAAGTATGTTTTGGCTTGTAGCCACCTTTTGCTGGTATAAATAGTCACTGACCAAAATTAAGACTGAATGGTGAATTATTTGTTTGTATATTTTCCTAAATATCTTGTATATTTTTCACCCCCAAAAGTTGAAATACTAGTCATTGGAGGGGAAAAGTTTGTTCTAACTTAGCACACATATAAGGAGAGGGAGAGGGAAGAGATATTTGGAACTAGTAAAAAAAAAAAAGAAGAAAAAAAAAAGTGGTACTTAGGGCAGTTAATGATTTGCTTGATTTTTAATATATCACAATTTATACGAAGTTAAAAACATAATAGAATATAATCTACTAGCTGTCCCCTATTATACTCTTGCCATAATACATGTACTTGAGTCAATTCTATATGTCAAACCCTGTTGCTTCCTTTCTGATTTTATTTACCTTCATTCTTATTACTATTATATGTTGGCGATGGGTGAAGAGAGGAAAAAAGTAAATGGAAACAGGAAAAATTCTCATTTGATTAATCATAGTTAAAGAACTATCTAGTTCACAATCATCCCTGGTCTTTTGAACAGGAGTAGAGGTTTCTCCCTTAATTTAAGATTAGGTTTCTGGTTACTTCTAAATTCTGCTTCAACTTCTAATGACTCTGTGTAAACTCTGAAATTTATGTTATTTTTTTTTTCTATTTCTTTTCCTCAATAGGAGTAGATAGGCTCACCTATCATCCAATTCACAATCCTCCCTGGTCTTTTAACAGGAGTAGAGGTTTAGGATTGGGTTTCCAGTTCCTTCTAAAGTCTTTTCCTTCACTTTCATTTCCAGTAGCCCCTTGCGTCTTAGTGGCATTATTGTCTTGCTTGGAGTGTATAGATTAAAAAAATAAATGTATGTTACTACTGACATATAAAAAAAAAATACACAAAACCTTTTGTATACCACAGACCAATTGTAATGTTGAAGAAAGTTTATCAATTTAAAAACAGTGAAGTATTAGTATGTTTAACATATGAATCACCTATCCACTGATCCGTTTAATCTATTTTAAGGCTTGCCCCAATACAGAAGAATGGCCTGTGGGTAGCAAGAAAATTAAAGATCTTATCTCTCATTCAGTAGCACTTTGCAAATGTGTTATTCTGTTCTACTTTTATTTTTTATTTTTATAAACAAAGAAATATTCAAACTGTAGGAAAGATTCAGAGATTGGTAAACACCAATGGAAAAATATACTTGAATATGTTCTCTTATTCCATCTTTGGGAATTTTTGACATTATATTAAAAATTACTACATATTCCAATATAGAAATTGATTTCTTAAACATAAAAACTTTCTTTACATATGATTTGTATCTGTTCATTTCAACCCACATACACTTGATAATCTGATGGAAGTAGCACTGTCTTATTTTGCAGAGTTGATGTATTTGATTTATATAGGCCTAAAGCTTAATTAACAACACAGAATTTTATGGATCATCTTGTATGCTAGCACATTTAGTGCTGAAGAAAATAAGATAATGTTCATTTGCAATAAAATTAATAATGTTAATTTAGAATTTGTATAGGTTTTACAGTAATTGGTTACTGGAAAATTATTAAAAAAATAAGATCTTGTTTTAACTTAGTTATTTCTATATATTCAAGTTTGTTCTTTTTTCTTTTTTTTTCAAGTGATTTTTAAGAAATGCACAAAGATTAAAAGAACAATGTTTGAGATAATTCTAACAGGTCAACATGAATAAAGAATGTGACCAAGATATCATAGAAGATATTAAATGATAAAAATGGTGGTGGGCAAGTCATGTAGCAAAAAAACAAAATAAATTAAAAGGTAAGAGATACAATAAAAATGTTAGATTGGTCCCCAACACGTAGCAAACAATAAAACAAAAAAAAAGTAAGAAAAAAAACAGGCAGCCGATGGGGAGATGAGATGGAGGGGTTTATGGTAAGACCAGGAAGAGAATAGTACAATCACAGTTGTCATGGACTAGTTTAAGAAAGGAATTTTTTTTTTTTTTTACAGCAGAAACAATGTAAGTGCTGATGACAATCTATTCAAGTTGCATGAAAATAAATGACTAATTTCTTAGTAAAAAAATTTATCTTACTCTTAATTTTGGACTAATTTTCTTAAACATTTTGTTACTATTTTTCTTATTTTATTACATTTTAAGTTGTATTAAACATGACAGTCTTTCCAGAAGCTCGTCATATATGAAGGATACCTTAACTAATTTGGCCATAGAAGCCTAAAGATTAGATCCCCACAAAGCATGTGAACTTGATGGTATCTTTGTAATAGTCCTTAAAAGATGTGCTCTCGAACTAACTCCTGCTCTCTCTAAAATGTATAATAAATATCTTGCTGCCTCTTGCTTTCCTGCTTATTGGAAATCTTCCTTTTTTTATTCCAGTATTTAAGAACTCTGGTCTGACCCTTGTAACTATTGACCTTCTACCTCTTTTTGCCAAACTAGTAGAGGCCTTAATCAACTCTGAATTGGTTAAGGATCTCACATTGCAGGGCCTTTTTCAGACAAGCAATATGGCTTTTGCTTCTCTGTCAACTGCTAATATACAGGTGACTATTGCTAAAAGAGTCTATCAAGCTCTAGATAACAATGGTGAAACTTGAGCTGTTGCTTTGGACATCTTGAAAGTGTTTGACAGGGTTTAGCATACCAGTCTTCTTCATAAACTGAAATGCTATGGTATTTCCGGATGAATTTTTGAACTGGTTCAATTTTTTTTATCAAATTGTGAAATGAAAGTTGTCCTGAGAAGCCACTTTCTAGATTTTTTTGTACTAGTGTAAGTGTCACCCAGAACTCTATCCTTGGACCTGCTTTGGTCTTAATTTTCATCAATGACTATCCTGACTTGATAATTATGCTGATAAAACCATCATTTACTTTTGTCTCAATAATAAGTCTGATCAGTTTGATACGGTCAAATTGGCAGCTGATCTTAAAAATGACCTACAGTCTGTTAACTGGGGCAAGAAATGGCTTGTTAATTTTAATGCCTCCAAAATGAAATTTCTCTCTATCAATCACCTGAAAGACACCTTTTGTTCACCTATCACCATAGCTGATATCAACCACCATGAGAGTGACTCATTGTGCTTTCCTAGGCTTATATTCTCAGTTGACATTCAGTGGAAAGATTAAACTGAATCCATTGCTAGGTCTGCTACTAAGAAAGTTGATTCACTGTGTTGTGCAAGACAATTTTTCTTTCAACAGTCTATCTAGCATATTTATAAGTCTACCATTTGTCCATGCTTTGAATATTGCTGCCACATATGGTCCAATGTTCCTGCGGTATATTTAGAGATTCTTGATAAAAAGCCAAAGAAAATTATTATTGGTCCTGACCTGGCATTTTAACTTAAGTCACTTTCCACCACTGTAATGTAAGCCCAAATCTATAGTACTATTGCTTCTCTTCATCTCTACTTATTCATACCATATTTGTTTACTACTATTGAATCTGGAATAATTGTTTCTCCTTCCCTGCTTATTAATTGAAAAAATCCAACTCCTCTGATTATTTATTTTAATTCAAATAAAACAAATTCTATACAAATCTTACTACTTCCTCAGATCTCACCACCATGGCTTATTGATTTTTTTTTTTTTAAATTCCAACCTCCACCTTTATTCAAAATCCATGAAAGTAATTAATAACAATAAGCTTAAGTTATTTGACAAGTATATGTATTTCCTTTTATTCATTTTTAACCAGTTTTCTTGCTGTTACTTTTTTTCATAACATTCCATAAAGGATATAAATTAACTGGAATTTACTTTACTATGATTTCATGTTACTTTAGCATTTAAAAGGTTTTTGACCAAAATTTAATTCTCTCTCTCTCTCTCTCTCTATCATATCATATCATATCATATCATATCATATCACATCACATCTTTTGGTTCTTCTCATTCTTATTTTTTTTATTTTCATCCACCATCATATTTCCTCTCTTATTAAAATATACATTTGGTGCAATGGATATAAGTTTGGAGGTACCCATGCTTTTACAGTTATCAGTCCAGATAATTTAAACTTAGAGTTTCTATCCTAATCTCATTTAAGCATGGAGTTTCACTCCTTTATTCTCACAAAATTATATTACTGGAAGTAAGATTGATTTTGTTCCCTAAATCTATACCTCTAGAATGTAAATATTTATTCTCAGAATTTGCACAGTTCCTAGTGGAACACCTTGTTTACCTATTTTAGTATTTGTTCTCAACCAGCTTGCTGCATTTGATTAATAGTAGTAATAATAATAATTCTGAATGAGAGATGTTTTCTCTATTCCTGTAGATTTTTGATATTAATTAAGCTTAGCTTAATTTGGTATATGGCCACAATAGTAAAACATCTGCTGAGGATGGAGCTTACAATATCATTGTCTGTGAGCAGAGTTTGCTAAGTTTAATTCTATGGCAGGTGCCTTATTCTAATGAAAGGCTCCAGAAAAATAAATGATAAATATTAGGGTAAGAATATATAAATAAAGAGAAGTGACTGCATTAAAAAGTAAAGCCACAATGAGTGCAGTCAAATGTGACAAGCATTAGCAGCACTCATCAGCATGCAGGTTAGTTTTAAAGTTCTGCACTTTGAATTGTCTCATAGAGCAATAGCCTAATGGATTCAAGTATTGGTTCATGAATTTTGACATAGTAATTACAAGTTCAATCTCTGGCATGACTAGTGTGTACTTGGACTTGGTGTAAATGGAGTGAGCAGCACTAAACAAAAACTAGACAAGATATCCCTGAACACAGGCAGTGGAATAAGAACAATCTACTGCCATAAATTAAATAAAGGATTCAGTTTGAAATTCCCTGAAGGTTACTCAGATCTAGAAGCACCTAATGAAGTCTGGAGGGCACAACTGCCAAAATGTGATAAGAAGAAAGATGGTGGTAATAGTCTATGTGTAAATAATAACTCTTCATCCCAGAAATTCAGACAGAAATTAAAAATATATAGTTGATTTCATTTATAATTTACTTGGAATAATCATTCTTTTTTTTGTTTATTCACATTTTTTATCATTGCTTCTTATGCAAATTAAAATAAGAGGAGAGATTTATTCAATTCACAAAAAAAAGAGGTTTTTAATTTATTCTTTGAGCAGTAGATGGAGTTTAGAAAAAAAAATTGTCCAGTCACTTCTTTTCTCAATTTGAACAGAAATTGTTCCTCTGTTTTTTTTTTCTTTCTTTCTCTCTCTCTCTCTCTTACATTGCTTCTTTTGTTTTCTTCTTCCTATTCTATTTTATACTCTTATACCACTATATATTTCTTCTTTTTTATTCTTTATTTTTTGTTCTTTCTTTTCTTTTTCTTCATTGTCCTCTCTCTCTCTCTCACTCACACATTTACCTTTTCATCCTTTTTCTTTCAAAAGTTTTTATTCCACACTTTCTATCTCTTGTTTATATTTCAGAATCTCTTTTTACAACACATACTTAATACTATTTCCTATTATGCATTAATATAATATTTACTAAGCTCATACTAGTTCATCATATATACAAATGTGATGAAATGATAAGTAGGGAAATTATGTTGCTTTTTCTAATAGCATCAACTCTCCTGTGGATTGAGAATAAACTACTTGCTCAGTTGTTACAGCAGCTGTCATATATAATTGGATATATGAGTTCATGTCTTGCTTGGAGTTTATTCTTCTTCACAGTCCTTATTGTTTATTGATGGCCATAGAAAAATGGTCTGAGTTGTGCGGAAAAGCAACTAAAATTAGGATGAAAAAATACTAGTAAAGAAATTAATAATTGTTGACAATACTTTATCTAGTAAAAAAATTCAAGATAATGTTATAACCATGAATATTGTTAAACAAGGAATAAAATTTGATAAAAATGACTTGGTTAATTTTTGCGAATGTCAATGGAAAATGGTTTAATTCATGTTTAATATTTGGAATGGAGAGCAGGTTATAAAATCAAAATGGCAAACCCTTTTTATTTACTCTTTTTAATGTTCTTCTGTGAAGGAGAATCAATGTTTATAAAACATATAGGGCTCAAACAATAGAACCAAGCAAACATTTGTGATATTTGAGCACTTTGATTTATTTTCATCTTCATCATGGAACTGTATTATGTAATGTTATTTGTATTTAAGAGAAAGATTAAAACAAAACTAATGTAGAAAACTCAGTCTGCAGTAAAGAGCCAAAATTCCTGAAAAGAGCATAATTTTTGCATTTATCCCTTTAAAAATTTTGTGAGGATTTTTCCAGTATCAAAAAGGTATTCACCCTTGCTTCAAAAAACACAGAAATAGATTTAGATCATGATTTTCCAGTAAATATATGTTGAAAATTGATATTTGATGCTTGGCACATGGTGTCAAAATTGGGTAATGATCAATTTAACTTATGAAATGGACTAATATTTTAAATATCTTCTTGAAAACAATTATCTTACATTTTTACAGATTTTTTTTATATTTGGGAACTTACACTAAAATGGAGAAAAGATTTTGTCTCTGCCATTTTTTGTTAGTGTTATTTGAAGTTGTGGGTGGGGATCAGAAACAAAAAAGCAGACAAAATATTGTTAATTTGACTGAATTTTGTCATGTAGGACCCCAAAATCCACTTGATATGTCATTTTTTGAAAAATAGTGTCAAGTTAAACCTGTCTGTCACTTATAAAATTCATTTCAACACCATTCTAATGATTTTCATAGCAAAATGAGGCAGAAAAAGCAACTGTTGAGAACTGATCATCTCAAAGTAAATGATTAAACATATGCAAGTTTTGATTAACTCCAGTCATAACTTGACAAATACTTGGAGTTAGGACAAAGTTCTTTGACCACATCTGAAATCATGAGACTACATTCAGACTAGATATACCACATGCTATTTGGGAAATGTTCCAAAAATGCTGACTATCATAAATAAAAATAATTGATTAAACAAAGTATGAAATCTTTTATTCATTGCAGATCAAATCTTATGCAGATATCCAGCAAGCCAAACTCGTTAACATTAAAGAGATGCTGAATCAATTGGTGGTAGTCAAGCTGAATGGTGGTCTGGGGACAAGCATGGGCTGTCGGGGTCCCAAAAGTGCCATCTCTGTCCGGAATGATCTCACTTTTCTTGACCTTACTGTCCAACAGATTGAGGTAGGTGTACACTCTTCTTGAAAGAAATAAACATTTAAGTTTAAGAAAATAAAATCATGATTTTTTACTTTTCAGGCAGACCTTGTATTAATGTCTTCTAATGTTACAAAAAGGTCACAATGAGACCCAATATCCATTTCTTTTGTTTACGCAAAGACTGATTTGATTAGATAAAAAACAACTTAAGAACTTGTAAATGAAAATCAGAATGCGATTTACTCAATCCAGAAAAACATACCCTCATGATAGGCCAATGCACATTACCAGTTATTAAAAGTTGATTGGAGATTGCAGACCAGGAATTACCAGAACACATATGCAAATTTTGAAGTTAACCTTTTCTAATGCATTCTGGCAGATGTTGAGAAATTTTTAGAATTCTCTTTTGTACTTCCAATAAGATCTAAAAGTTAATATGTAAGAAAGTTTAATTATGAAGTGGACACAAGAGACAGCTTCCTCCTCCATACAGAGCAGAGTTAGATTTAGCCCGTGTCTTGCAAAATTATAGATATATAATAAGTGCTTGATATAATTTTTATTAAACAATGTTTAAATGTCATTTCTAATTTATATTTTAGTATCTGAATAAAACATATGGAGCTGATGTACCTTTAGTCTTAATGAATTCTTTCAACACAGATGAAGACACAAAAAAAATTTTGTGTAAATATGCTCAAGTGAAAGTAAGAATTTTCACTTTTAACCAGAGCAGGTAGGTTTTTTTCTCTATTTTGATCTGTCTCTATCTCTTCTTTTTTTCTTTCTTTTTTCTTGTTTTTTCCTTTTCTTTTTCCTTCTTTCTCATTTTCTTCTTTTTTTCCTTTTTCTTTTCCCTTTTTCTTTTCTTTCTTTCTTTCTTCCTTTCTTTCTTTCTCTCTTTCTTTCTTCCTTTCTCTCTTTCTTTCTTCCTTTCTTTCTTTCTCTCTTTCTTCCTTCTTTCCTTTCTCCTTTCCTTATTCTTTTCTTTCTTATTTCTTTATTCTTTTTTCTTTCTCCTTTCTTTTCTTCTTTCTTTCTTTCTTTCCTTTTTTTTTTTAATTTTATTTACTATTTAACTTTAACGTATTATGAGTGGATGCTGAAAAATTTGTAGCCTGACCAACTTCCCAAAATCGGTATCTTAATAATCAAGTGGGAAGTGAACTTTTTATTACACTCTTTTGTATTAGTAATAAGGATTTCCCTATCATAAATATATACTGTGGTAGACCAATATATTTGTAGTTTGATACATAGTAGGTACCTCCACTAATTCAGTATATGTAAGGTTTAAAATGAATTTTTCAAAATGAAAAAGCTTTTTTGAAGCTTTCATTTTAGCTTTAATTGAAAGTTAAAGAATTTAAAATTTTATTATTTCCAGTAAGCAAAACAATCTGTGGTGTATTTCGAACAGAAATTATATTGATTAGAATCATTTTTTTTCTTCTTTTCAATAAAATCGATAAAAATCAGCCATTTTGACACATTTGTAAATAAGTTAATTCTTGGTTTTAAAAATTTTGCAAAAATAAAATATATATTTTTGAAATTTTATTTGAGGAAAATTAGCAAAGTTAAATTAATCTGATTTGAAATAAATATTACTTATAGCATAAAATGTTGTATACAAGCATTTCTTAACTATGGGGTCTTGTTTTTCTGACGTTTTAATGAATTTATTGACAGCTGAATGGCTGCCAAACATGTTCATAGTTAAGTATGGTGGAGCAGACAATAAAGTTCATATGCATTTTTTTTCCCCCGTAAGGTTGTCCCAACTCTTAAAACATGTGAGCTTTTTAATATTAATTTTATAGGTTTGTACATCCATACTTAGAAATTCTGCATTTATATCACATACAAAAACAAATTGAAATTCTTTTTAAAAATATTTGGGGTTATCAGATTGTAATAAACTTTACAATATATGGTTAGTAAATATAGTTTTACTTATTTCCTAAGAGTTATCACATGGAAACTGAATTTTAAAAAATTTAAAAACTTTATAAATTATTCAATTTAAAATTGTAAAAAATGAAAACTAATCTTGTAAAAATTCATTTTTCATCAAAAAAATTTTTTTCTTCAGACAATATTGTCTTTAATATATATTATTCAGAAAAGCAATTCAAAACTTCTCTCATTAAATAATGTCTTAGTTTTATTGCATTTTTTATTTTTTTGATTCAGAACAAATTTTTTGTAGGTCTGATTTTACAAAAAAAGAATTGATTATTCACCATTTGTATTAAATGTATAGACAAGGAAATTTATATTAGAACTCACACACACAACTGTGTAAAATTAATGTTTCATTACTCTCTATATCATTATGCTATGGGTGTATGTATTTTATTTTAAACAAATATGGATATAGGTGGTGCCCAGCTAATGTAAAAATGAAGTCATATTAACCAAGTTTATGTTTTATGCATCAGTGAACCACAATTGTATACAGACTGAACAAAACACTTTAATATTCTGAAACTCTCCATATCTTTTATGATAATGTTGAATTTATTAATGTTCTATTCAAAATAATTTAAAGAAAAATGTTATTTCTCAAATTCACTTCTCCAAAATGTTCAAATGGGCAAATGAGTAACTATCACAAAAGTGGAAAAGTAGGTAAAGTTGGATGTAAAGTATTTTGATCAACAATAACTATAATGAAAAAATGCTTTGACAGATAACTTTAAGTTATAACATGCAAGACTATATGATCTTTATTTTATGTTATGACTTTGAGGATCACAAATACAATTCAAGACCATGAATAAATGAAATTACATCTGACAGCAAGATGGATGATCAAATTTCAACTCTAAAATTTTAGTATTTTGAATAGACAAACATTTATTTAGAAAATACAAGCGTTATAAAAATAACTTCAAAGTGCAGCACATTTCAGCTTATACTCTTTTCACCCAGAGTTTAACCGTCATGACGCTTATGTCCGTTTCAATTTCATTCAAATTTTGTATGTATGTAAGCATGTATATTTTAATTCAATGACAAACCTAAAAATATAAAAACTTTAAAAACAATTTCCAAACTGTTCATTGGTATCTTATAATTAACTGATTTTTTAGAGCTTAAAAAAATGAACTGTTCTTTTCTTCTTTTTTTTCTGAGAATTTAATTGTATGATTTCTTCCTCTCATTTCATTTAGCCATTTTTACCTGAACTCACTTTTTGTGTCCATTAATTTAAAAAAGAAAATTTAACATAAATTCATTTTATCATTAGCAATAAGCTTAGAATTTACTTTGTGGTCATCTCTATGCTGTCATGTTCTAGGTACCAATAAATAGATATGAATAGAGTGATATCTATAGATAGTAACAGAACAAAATAATTATAAGATACTAAAGCTTTCTCACTGTCTGTAAGAGAAAGAAAAGTTGATTATTTTTTTTTATTTCACAGCCATACACTTATCTAGGTTATAACCAAACTGATGCTAGATAAAGCCATCTCCTTAGTTCAGGAATGCATAAAAATAACCACAAATGAACTAAAGCATTGCTGAAAATCACTATTTCCAAATTAAAAGTGTCAGTACAGTTTTAAAAACTGGAAACTACAAGGCAATGTAAATTTTGTTCAAAATATAGGTGGTAAAAAAATCTAAACCTTACAGCTATTGTAGTTTCACTAATGTATCTTCAGGTAGCAATAGGTATGAATTTTTTTTTTTTTGTTTCAACACATGAATATATAATATTGGTAAGGAAAAACATTGTATAGTATAACAATACCAAAAAACTATAAGATAATGCCTTCTAGCCTGGTCTAAAATTTGTTAGGAGGTATTTTTTTATATAGTTACATGCTGTCAGCACACTGGATCTCCCATTCAACAACATACCATACTTTGAGTAGTCACTATTGCCAACTTCTCATCCTGGCACTATTAGCAAACTTTGCTTCTCAGGCCAAAAGTGTAGGTTTTTTTTTTTTTATAATATCCCATTTAACAGTAACACTTTTGTCCTTTTCTTCTCTTATTTCCTACACTTAGCTAACAAGGCATGTGCTATATTTATATTTTGCCAAATTCAAAGATGTTTTATGATTATAAAATCTGAATGTTCATTTCTTTGAACTGGTATATACTTTCTCAGGTTGGTTATCAAACTTTACAATAGCATACTTCTGCCTGAAGATCTGTTGGCAAAATCCAGGTGGCAATAAAGTTTAGACTTTTACACCACCTATATTTTAAACATATATATGCACAAGTATAGGATTGGTATAGACAGAATAAAATTCCAATAAACAAAAACACTATTCTTAAAAAAGTGCTCAATACAGAGCAAATAGTATTTATTAAAAAATTATAACATAAATATGTTATAACATCACTACAAAAATAGTCATTTTGTTTCAACACTTCTGGTGTCTTATCAAGTGATGGTGTTGATTGTGAAATAAAGATTTTTTTAAATTCAAAACCAAATCAAACATCCTTAATGCATAACCTATGATGATCAATCAGAATACAAGTATATGAAAATACAAAAACATGACTGTATATTCTAAATACAAACCATTAGTTGATTAAAGTTAATGCTAGATCAAACCAAAAATCAATATGAAATAATTAACCTTTAATTTATGATAAAATTAAAAATCAGAAATTTCAAATTAAATCAAGCATTAAGTTTAAAATATTATAAAGTTATTCAAAAATGGAATGGAGGAAAAGAAAAATATAAATATATATATGTATTATCATTATTGTTATTAAAGGCCAATGTATCTGATAAAATCAACGCTGATGTGAAAAGTATACACGAACGCTACAGATTTCAAGCAACAGGACATCAGCCGGTGGCACAACAAACACATTCTCATCTTAAAACACAGACATGTGAATAAAACTAAACATATATGCATGCAAATATAAGAATGACACGGGGAATAGAAGACTAAAACGATGAAAAGAAAAACAAAAAGGGGAGGGAAAAAATTCAAAATTTAAAGATAAAAAGAAAAAGAACAAATAGATAAAAATGTAAAAAGGAAATTCCAACCAAAATAAGCATGTACAAATAAAAACAAAATACAAGCAATCATACATCTGTTCCCATATGCAAATAAGCAAACTTGCCAAGATTTAAGCACACATATAAACGTTAAACACAAACTACCCATCAAAAATTACATACAAGAACAAACATATAGATAAAATAGGTGTGGGGAGGTGCTTATTTGTATATGGGAACAGATGTATGATTGCTTGTATTTTGTTTTTATTTGTACTTGCTTATTTTGGTTGGAATTTCCTTTTTACATTTTTATCTGTTCTTTTTATTTTTATATTTTGAATTTTTTTCCCCCTTTTTTGTTTTTCATTTTTCTTTTCCTCGTTTTCTTCTATTCCCTATATTATTCTTATATTTGCATGCATATATGTTTAGTTTTATTCACGTGTCTGTGTTTTAGGGTGAGAATGTTTGTCATGTCATCAGCTGACGTCCTGTTGATTGAGATCTGTAGCATTCATGTATACTTTTCACATCAGCATTGATTTTACCAGATATATTGGCCTTGAAATAGGATTTTAGGATGAGAATATGTTTGTCATGTCATCAGCTGACGTCCTGTTGAGATCTGTAGCATTCATGTATACTTTTCACATCAGCATTGATTTTACCAGATATATTGGCCTTGAAATAAGAATATATATATATATATATATATATATATATATATATATATTTCTTTTCCTCTATTCCATTTTTGAATAAGTTTATAATATTTTAATTACACGTGTGTGTGTGTGTGTGCACACAGTTGAGAATATGACAAGTACATAAAGTTCTAAAATTCAAAATGTAATGTTCAAATTGGTGTATTTGATATTTTGTTTTCTTCATCTAATCCAGTAAATGGTTTGTTAACATTTTCCCTTGAGCTTGTCTGAACTTGTTACATGGAAATTTTCTTTATTTAGTATAATTTTATGGAATTTGAAAATAAAAATGTCTTTACATCTATACTTAGATAGTAACATACTTTGCTTCTATGTTTGAAGGAAATGTCTTTATCAATAAAGTATCAAAATAATTCTGAGAAAGAAATATTTGAATTCAGTCAATATTATCAAGTAAGGTTGAATTTTGTTAATAATTCTACGTTTATTCATATTATCTTAAAAATGCATTAACAGAAAATGACTCTTGTTCTTTTGTTATAAATTTTAAATTAAAAAAACAGATGAACATGAAAGAAAAGTTCAATAACATGAACGATATGAACATTTTTATCAATTGGCGAACAATTTCAGAATAGACTGGCCAGGGACAGAGGAAAACAGTGCATAACCTACCTAATGATTAGGAAAGATAACAAAAAAAACTTTATTAAGAGCTACAAAGGACAGGAAATTGTGGCATCATAATCGCACATGTCCTGAAGGGACATGGCACATAAAATAATATATAGTACTAGATTCATGGGTACTGTAGGGGATGTTGGTGCAGAAAATAGAATTAGAAAGCCAAGTTCAAATTCTGGGCTCATCTGTTGCATTCACTTTAGACAAATTTCTTTGGGAAAGGCATAAATCCATCTCTTTATTCCCTCCCCAACTCATTGTTTTCCTGTGATTAAATATAGCAAAAAATGGCACATAATTGTGCTTATGTTTGTAAAAATCCAGTGCACCAAATAGAAACAATGAAATTCAGATAATTGCTGTGACTTATTGATCCACTCTTCTCTTCAACTTTCATAATTAGAAATTGTTTGTATTTTAATGTTTTTTTCATATAAAATCTTTTATCTGCTTTTATGTTCTATATATTTTCTTTTTTGGTCAGGTTTCCACGAATCTTGCATGAGTCTTTACTTCCAATGCCCAAAAGTAATTTAGATAATTCTAACAGGTTTGTAAAAAGTTATTTGAATGATTTTCTCTGTTATTTTACAATTATTTTACAAATTATTTCAATGAATTTTCTATTGTTTTACAAATAAATCTTTAGCAAATTGTCTTATAAAAAGGAACAATAAAAAAAAAATACAAGATACTAAAAAATTCTAAATTAATAGGTTTGTTACAATTTTAGTATTGTCATTCAATAAGACTGGCAAGTTTGTAACTAAGTAATGGTTATTAGGGAATAAAATTACTCTTTTTCTGCTTATTTGCTTTTCTTTTTTTCATATCATTTTAATCATTTTATTCTCTTATCATGACTCCGTTTATCATAACTTTTGTTTCCTTTGCAGCTGGTATCCACCTGGCCATGGTGATGTGTATGCAAGTTTTTATAATGCTGGTCTCTTGCAAGAGTTCCTCAATGATGGCCGAAAATATATGTTTTTATCTAATATTGATAATCTAGGGGCAACTGTTGATTTACGTATCCTTTTGAAAATGGGTTTAAACATACTCCTGACTTGAAAGTGAGATGTTTTTCTTAAACATAAACATCTGAACATAAACTGGTTGATATTTGCTAATTTTTACTGTGAGTAATTCTCCAAATATCTGAAATACCACAAATACATTTGGGCATTTCATGGTGTGATTCCATCTGATAAAAGCATTCTTAGTAGCCAGGTAAATCACATGATTATCATTGTTATATATATATATATATAAAACTTTCTACTTTAAACATTATTTTGTGGATACCCATGTTTGAATTGATAGCTTGTTTGTTTTTTGTTTTTTTAAACAGTGTGAATTATATCTACCAGTCTGCACATTTGAGAGACTTGATAAAGAAAATGTGTTCTCTGGTAGAATCCTGTCAGAGAATACAATCTCTTTATTAAGTTATTGAACTCACAACTATTATGCCACAAATTCACAACCCAATGCTTTAATTAGTGGAAGGAACCAATCTTGACAGCATGGTTTCAGTAGCAGAGGAGGCAATAAGGTCATTAGGTTTAAGGCTCTAAGTACCAGCTTCAGGATTGTCCCACAGGAAAATAGTTAAGAAGATTATTTATTAAATTTAGTAGCATCATAGTTGTGAGTTCAATTCTTAGGTTAGGTAGTACACATTCACTCAGTGGAAACAAGACTAGTAATAACTGAGCAGTTAAAAAAAACAGAAAGAGGGAAGATGTCCCTAGACATGGCAGTATAATGTGGATTAAATAAAGGGTTCACTTTGAAATTCCCTGAAGAAAGATGAAGAAATTGACAATGGTCATTAATTAATGCAATTCTTATTACTGACCAACTATGGCTGTTAAAAGTATAATTTATGTTCCTTTGTGATTGACTTAACTAGAAAAAAATCGATATAACCAAAGTGATATGATAAGCATTTTTGTAATGGAAATAATTCATTCAAAAGCATTAAAAAATGGTTGTTTAAAGTTCTTATAACGAATTAAGTTCATGAAAGTATATTTCTCAAACTTGGTAGTCGATAGGTTTGCCTATCATCTGGTTGACACTCCTCCCTGGTCTTTTAAACAGGAGTAGAAGTTTATTTATTGTTCTCTGTTTAGGATTGGGTTTCCAGTTCCTTCTAAAGTCTGCTTCAGCTCTGTACTCCAAATGTCTCTGCCTGAACTTGGAAATTTTATTCAGTATTTATTTCATTTTATTTTTTTCTTTCCTTCACCAATAGGAGTAGATAGATTTGCTTATCGTCCAGTTTCCACTCCTCCTTGGTCTTTTAAACAGTAGAGGTTTATCCCTTCTTTTCTGTTCTATATTCCTAATGCTTGTCCTTTCCTACACTAATATAATTCCACACAGTAACCCTCTACCTTGAGTGACTCTTGGGCCTTGTATTTGGTGAATATTAGTAAAAATAATAAAAATAAGAATTTGTTCTTTATTTTCATTGTGGTTATAGCACAAATATTTATATTAATTATGTGACAGTGATAAGAATGGTACAATAAAATCCTTTTTCTAGTTTGCTACCATGAAAAGTTCTCTTCAGCATATTTTGATTGATATTTTGAAAAATGACCAAAAGAATGCAACAATAAATTTAATTTTAACAAACTGTATTTTTAATTTTATTTTCACCAATAAATCTTTTTTTTTTATTATTTTTTTTTTTACAAAAATCAAGTTTATTGATTACTAGCAATAATTTTCAGTAATTGGATAATTTTAGAAATAACATTTAAAACTGTGTTATAGCTACCTTAACAGTTGCACAGATATATTAAATTTTCTTTTAAACACATCTAATGGCCCAGTACCTGAATTTTTGATGGAAGTTACTGATAAAACTCGGGGAGATATTAAGGTTTGCATCTTTTTTTTCTGTTTTTTATTTATTATAACTGTAAAAATAATGTTCTCTTGTTTATATGACTATCCCCAAGATATATTAGCTCAAATTTCAAAAACCATTAAAAAAATCTTTGAAGTATTCTATTAAAAATTGGTGAATTTCTCTTATTGTTAAACAAACTTACTTATGTAATGAGAATTTTAATATTTCATATCTAAGTTTTGAAATAAAGTATTTTACTATTCCAAACATCTGAAAAAGACTAAAATTTTTCTTTTGTGGTATGTATAATGACCAATGCTTTGTTTAGACCTTTAAAATTAAGTTACAATTCTGAAGAATGTATTGCTTAAAAATGTAATAGAAAATGAAGTTTCTAATCTCAAAAATGTTTATATATTCTAAGTTGTTAATTATTTTATTTTTTTTGACAAGTGTTGTTTTTTAATTTTAATTGCTTTTAATTCAAACCATCAGTCTATTGGAAATGAATAACTTTTTGCAAGACTGAAATTTGCATTCATTGGCTTTGTGAAACCTGGTCAATTATATTGGCTGCTTTGATGATTGAGCTGTGAGATTTCTCTGTCTGGCAGTAGATAAAATCTATCTTCATAGACTTGCTCATCATTTTTTCCTGGGTCACTTGTCATCATATCAATTATTTTGTTTTTGAGTACTAATAATAGTAGTAGTAGTAGTATCATGATTTTAAATTTTTTGCATGAGATGAAGTATTGTCAGTCATTATTAATTTTTGACTAGTATTTCTTTATTTTAAGTTTTGACTAGTATTTTCTTTATCTTAAAGTTGTTTTTAAATTGTTTTCAATTATTCAGACCATCAGTCTATGGACATGAGTAAACAGTACAGATTGGAAATAAAGAGTAATGTTGGTAATGTTTCATCTAATAAAATCTTTATAGCCTATGAATATTTTGAATTCTTTTCTTCAGTTTAAAAGAAATTTATAAAAAGTAACTTTGTTTCCTAGTCCCTTTTTAGAAAAAATATCTCATAAAATGTTTATGGTGTATAAGAATGATCTATTTTTCAGAAATAATGCTTCAAGATGAGAGACATTGAAAAACCATTTCAAATATTTCATCTTAGTGTGTTTTTTCATTGATATACAGGGTGGAACTCTTGTTGAATATGAAGGAAAACCAAGACTGCTTGAAATTGCTCAGGTACCAAAAGAACAGGTAAGATAAGAATTATAACTATCCAGTCTTAGATTTGTAAGCATAGCTTACCTTTTTCTAGTGACCATTTCTGCAATTTCAAATTCTTTGCAAAACAAGATTTAATCTTCTAATCTGACATTGAACATCATTTCAGTAAAATAGTTTGATGTACTTATGTGCCTAGTTATTAAGGTTAGACTGGATTACCAGAAGACCAAATGGTTACAGATAAAGATTGTGTTGCATCAATTTACTAAGTAGAGAGGGCTTACTTTTCTAGAAAATTGACATGTTAAAGCTTGGCTGACTATTGATACAGGTAGCAGGGTTTGTACAGGTCTTTGGAAACCTTGAAAAACAGCAATAGATCAAAAGCAACTTAAAAAGTCTGGGAATTTTTTAAATTGGGCTGCTCACACATCCTTTTTTTCAATTCATAGAAGTCAAAACGGCAAATACTTTTTTATTTGTTAAAATTCTCTTTTAAGAGAAATGTTTTTTAGTCAGTAATATTTGGCAATTATTGCAAATGGCGACTTCCTTGATTAGAATAAGTTCATGATCTTGTAGTTACTTCTCTATTTTCTCGACTATGTGACAAGAAAGAAAGAATATAAAAACGTATCTTCTCCTAATTGCTACTCTCACTCAACAAGAAAAGAGGAAAGGCAAGATAAAAGGCATCAGAGACAAGTAAACATCTCCATCAAAGATAAATTAATTCACACTCATTGAATTTGTAGTTGAAAGGAAAAGAAATTATTTTACAGTAATAAAATACATTTTAGTAGAAACTCAAAAAATTTATCACTGTTTTTTTTTTTAAATTTGAACAATTGAAATTTTATTCACATGTCAATTTCAAAAGTACAAAGTTCTTTTGATCTCCAGTCAGCAGTGGCTGAGTTGATGCTGAAAAAATAAAGATACTTTATGTGTGCATCCCCGTGTCAGTGTGTATCTATGTGTAAACTAAGTTTGTCTAAATTGTTGCTAAAAGTAACAAGTTTGGAATCAAATTTGATTCAAAGAAAATGTAGCTGGGAAAGATGATAGAATAGAAAATGTCTTTGATGTGTCTTAGGATAGAAAATGCGTCTTTGAAAAAATAAGAAGAATGTTATTTGTAAAGTTTGCAGGCTAATAATGACCTGCATCTGTAGCTTTTGTTGTAAGTGTAAAAAAATGAAGTATTAAAACTTATTTGGTTTTTATTGCTTGGCTTTATATTAAAAGTTCAATCTGGCAACCCTTGTCTCCTTACTTTTGTATTTCTGCCATAGATGGCTAGAAAATGTACAAATATGTGAGTGACTCCTAGACATTTGGTCAGATGTCATCAAATTTGTGAATAAAATAACAGGAAAATGTCTCCAGACCAATTCCTTCTCTGCAGTGCTGTCAAATGTGAATGAAGTTTTATTTCCAGTGAAAGTGCAGATTTTTGTGTCCATTTCAAAAGACATTGAAGTGTTTCTGATAAAATATCAGAGCAATAAACCATTGCTTCCTTTCCTTGCAGATGATCTTTTTAGCATGATTATAAAAACTGTTAAGACTTGTAAAGGAAGAGCACACTAAAAAGATAATTACATTTTTCAAACTGAATGAATTTGTAAGAATTTTGTCAAATCCAAACATGGGGCTATGCAAAATTTATCCCAAAAAGTAAATGTGTCAACAAAAGATCTGTTTGCATGCAGAATTGCAACAAAGACAGCGTTCATTGCCATCATTTAGAAACTTCTGGCAAAGTCTTCCCTTAGATACCATCTTGTAAGATCAGTTCCATGCCTGAATCTACTCCAATTTCAATAAAAAAAAAATATATATATATATGTGTGTGTGTGTTTGTGTGTGGTTCCCAAACTCTCTCTGTTACAAACCATATACAACCAATATGTTGAGGCTGGTAAGAAGAAAATATAGGAAGAAGCAGCTGGACAAAAATGGAAATCTATGCTTATAGAAATTAAAGAACTGAAGACCAAAAACCACAAGCTTGAAAGTTGCACACTAGATTTGCTCAAGTCAGCTGACAGCTATGTGGAGAAATCTGAAAGTCCATTGCCATGCAAAGATCTGCAAAAGAGAAGTATGTAGAGATATCAAAATTAGAAGAGAATTCTAAACTAGATGAACTGAAAAAAATGATAATATTGTGTTCTGTGCCATGAAAGCCATTAGTAATATTGGTAGTTAAAATTGTAGTCTTTTTGTGAAAATTTCTATTTGTTCTGTTCATTAAAACCATTATGCTTAAATTCACAGGAAATGTGCAGCAATCAAGAATTTTTGGGACATTCACAAACCATGAGTAATCTAGATAGCTGAAATGTGTAGTAATAAGAATTAAAGTGTGTAATTCAAAATTTTTTTAAAAATTCAAAAAGTGCATTAGAACTCCAAACTGTATAGAATGCTACACAAAATGTGTAACCTAACCAGGTCTGCATTCAGTTGTGTTTTAGCCTTCAACACTTGGATTTCTTCACTGCTTTTAACCGATCCATGTGACATGAATTATTGGAACCAGATGGAGCTTTTCTTGGAACATCTGTCAAACTATTAAGAGATAAATCACAAAGTTTGTGTTTTTGAAATTGATGGCCATTCACTTTGTGTGTGCACATACCAGTTTCAGTCCTTGAAAAATCCTTGATTTATTTTTTACACAGATATATACAACTATCTCAGAATGCTCACCTTGTATGTTTTTTTTGTTTTTTTTTAATAATGGTCACCCAATCCAAGGCCCAAGAGCCACTCAAGATAGAGGGCGACTGTATGGTGTATGTTGTAAGGCAAGAAGTTCAGTTTATAAGATTATGTAGAAAAGATAATGTTTAACAGACACAGAAAGGAAACTACAGGGACTCCTGCAGAAGCTACTAAGAAAACAATGTCTAATTGTCAACAAAAGGAACAGCCCAAGATGTGAACTATGAATTGAAGATGTCAAAATCAAGCCCGTATGAATATTTGAATATCGGGTTAAGTATTTTAGCAGAGGACGGGAAATGCTATGCCAAAATCCGAAGGTGCATTGGAATCGGGAAATATGCCTTCGAAAAAAGCTAAACAAAGTATTAAGAAACAGGAAAGTTTTATTAGAAGCAAAGAAAATAGTGCGGAACTGTTTCGTAATATTGTTTTCCTATATGACAGTGAATGTTGAACAATCTCCTCACAGATGAAGAAAACATTTGAGGTAGCAGAAATGCTGAGAATATCATGGATTGAACATTTAAACGATGGTGAAGTTTTAAGGAAAAATGGAAGTAAAAAGATCACTTATACATAGAATCAAAAAGAAGTAATTGAAACTTCTTGGGCACATAATGAGAAAAGAAGGCTTGGAGAATTTCACACTTACAGGACATAATGAAGGCAAGGGGCACAGTAACGCAGCAAATAACCTACCTTGTAAGTTTGTGTAAATTGTCGGCAGGACAGGCATTAGGCGGAATAGCAAAAAGTCAAACCTTACTAAGAGCTACAAAGGATAGAGAGTTGTGGAGAGCCATGATTGCCTATCATAGCTCTGAAGGGACAGCACATAGAAGAAGTATTTTGATGAAGTTTATGTAATGGTATCTTTCAATGATCTTAGCTCTTCTGAAAGATCTCAAGTGCTGGTGGTCAAGACCTCCTCTACTATACATTTTAAACTGATGGTCAGCTATTTCTGGGCTCAATTTCAAAGGATAAGTCACTACTCTTGAAATGCTTCAATCAGTTTCCTTTCCTTTCACTTGCTGAATTCTGCAATCATTTTTGAGGCCCAATTCAAAATAATGTCTGAAAATTTCCAGAATCTCCATATTTGTATTTGCCATTACAATATTTGTTTTTCTTTACTTGATCATATTTTTCATTACAAGAGCCTTCGCAGATCTGGGGTTAAGGGTTGTTACAAAAACAAATATGAAAGAAGAGAAAATTTGATGTAATGTTTAATCTTGGAAAGAGAATTTACCAGCCATACAGGAAAAAGAACACCTTAGTTTATATAAAAACAGCTTCACTTTGTCATGCCACTTTTAAACAAATTCCAGTATCCATTTGTAACAGGTTGCCGGTTAATTCAATAGAAATGTTTTTACCAAGGCCAAACTAGATTATTAAGTGAGATTAAGTTGGTTATTCAGCTAACTAGAAATTGATAAAGGAAAATTATTTATCCCCTCCCCCCAGATACACACACTACTTTAACAAGGAGCTGAATACTCAAGTGGAGAAGAAATTTCTGGAATTAATAGAGAAACATTTTCTTGTAACCAACAAGCTACTCAAATTGTTCAATAGAAATATGTTAAATCTGAATTACTGCTGCAGTAGTATACAAATATGGGTGTGGAAAGTTAAATCAGCAAGCTGGGTTCAAATTATAGCCTAGTCTGTTGCATTCACTTTTAAACTATTGCCCTTGGTAAAGGTAGGAATCCATCTCTTCTCAACTAGGTATAGGTTAAATAGTAGCATAGACTGGGGTCTCTGGTCTTTGATGGCAACCAATCTAAGAAAAGGAAAACTCTGAATTCCAAACTGTGGAGAGGGCATTGGAAAATGACTCCACTATCTTTCCCAATAATATATGCCAATTCATAGATAATAAAGAAAAATCTTTGAAAAGTCATAATTGCTTACATCCTGAAGGGACACTTTATTGAGAGAGAGGAAAAAATATTAAAAACTAGGTGCTGCTTGCTAATGGCACCAATCTTTCTCACTTTTCAATTGCAGGAACAGAAGTAACTGTTCCTTAGGAGGAAATTCTTTGAGCCCCATATACCAAGCAAGTGTGGGCAGAAGAGATGAACTAGATGTGCATTACATTGGAGCAACTCTGGGGCTGTGGAAACAAATATCCAAGAATCATAAAAATAAGCACCTCTTATACTATTTATCTCCAAGTTTATGATTGGTTAAATCTGGATAATAATTTACAAGAGACCTTTCAATGTCTTCAGAAGCTGAGAAGTTTGAACAAGGAATAGTTATACAATACCTGATGATCATGCTTAACATGAAACTTCAAGTAGCATTTTTAACTCCTATTTTAGTTTGTGCATTTTACTAAAATTTTATATATTAGTGTCAGAAATAGTCATTCAATGTGTACATGAAATAAGTTTTAGAGTAAAGGTCTGAAAAAATACTTTTTGATACACCCTAATATTTGCATCAATATCACTTCATCCTCAATATGATTTTTATTTCTTCACTCATTGTGGGTGACCAATAATCCCTGTTTTCTCCATTTTGACTTTTCACTTTAATTTTATTTTTCCCCTTAATAACTTCTCTCTCACTCTCACACACACACACACACACACACACACACACACAAGTTGTAATAATATTGCATTTTGGTTTTTATGTAAAATTATATGAAGGGATGTGAAAGGTTTTTGGCTCAACTCGCTTCCCAAAATCTAAACAAATGACCAAACAAAATTGTTTTGTTTCTTTTAAGAGAATCTTGGTTGGGTCAAGAACCTTTTAATGCTCCCTCATACATTATATATATAATATATATAATTTCCTGCTTAGTAGCTAATGTGGCTATGTATTTCTCAGTGATTGGTGTTTAAGCCTGGATAAAATGCTGATTTTAAAGGCAGGCAGATATTCCCCCACTTACAGATTAGCATAACACAATATTTCTTCTTATGTGTCTCTCTACCATACTAAGCTTTTAGAAATATAATTTTGTGTATATTCTGGAAATTAAATATTAAAACTGCATCTAGATGTAGAAAATTATAATTACTCTTCACCTAAAAAACAAAACAAAACTACTATTCCTTTATTCTTGAATGCCCTAAATCTCAGCACTTCATACTAGACTGTATGGGGTAGCATGCTAGTGTCAAATAATTGAGGTTTTGTTTTCCAATTGATCCTTCATTCTGTTATCTTCATGTGATATATTTTAAGGTCTTCTTGTCAAATAAAAATATTTTCCTGTGTATGAAAATAAAATCATATACTTTTATATGGAATTATTTTTAAATGTCCCTTGTTTTTCTATTCAGGTTGATGAGTTCAAAAGTGTCAGCAAATTCAAGTAAGTTTAATATGTCACTTTACTTTTTATTAATATAAAAACAAATTGTTTGTTGTTTTTTTTTGTTAACTAGTCTGGGTTTTCCTCAGATCATAAAAATTTTTCTGGAGAGTGTATTATTACACCAACTACATATAATGCATTATGTTTGCGAAGGGCATTTACTGAAGTACTCTCTGTCATATCCATGTACATGAATGGAACTGTTTGATGGACCATGATCTGTTTAACAAATGAGAACATTTTAAAACTCACAAGTTGACATGCAACATAAAAAGTTAAATTTACTTCCTCGTTATGGAGAAACTTTTGCTCACTATCACTTTTACAGTTTTTTTTATTTTGATATTTTGCAGGCCAATTTCTTTTATCTGACATAAAATTAAACTAATGGAGTTTCCTCCCAAACTACTTTATCCCAAAATTTTATACTTAATTTATTAGCCAATGAATGGATACAGTTGAAAACAATACAATAAGATGGAAGGAAACTAGTAAAAAAAAACAACAAAACAAGTATTCTGTTGCTTTCTCTCAGGACCTCAAAACACCTTCAGTTTCAGTTATCCTCATTGATGCTGTTGTTTATGGTACTTTTATTTGAAATACTCCCATGTAATGACATTTGGGGGTGAAAGAAATTGATGATATTTTAATATTAAATTAAATATTACCTCAAAATACAAAAATGTAAATGTCAGTTTACTATGGTTCTTTTTTCTCAAATATTCACCTGGTGGGAGCAAACCAGAGCTATAGACAAAAATCATCAGTTTTTACCCCACATGGCATTAGACTAGTTTAGTACCAATTTTATGTTTTTCAATAAATCACAAGAAACTGAATTTAGATATAATGAAAATATATATCTACCTGTCTTACTAGAAAATGGTGGGGGTGGGTGTAGTGATTCTTTTTTTTTTTTTAAATTGTTGAAGAAATTAATTGGTTTTATCTATTTACACTTAAAGTATGAAGAGTTTACTATTTTGTATTTGGGAAGGAAATGGTTTAAGTACATTGCTAGTGTGGAATTATCTGTTCTTCATATACTTGTTGAGAAAGTATACAAAGCAGGTTGTGCATGATTGATAGACTATCTTTTTTTTTTATAGTGTTATTAAATATTGTCCAGTGGTAAAAATAGATGTGTATACAAGTTGTAAACTTTGATATTCAAAAAATACAATGGTACTATCTGTTAACAATAGGAAACAGTAAGATGAAATAGATAATAAAATTTCCAATAAAGGATTTATTTTACCTTACATACATGGTTAGAATGCTCATCTGGAGAGTTCAGTTTATTCATAATATATTTGAATGTTCATTAGTGAGAATGAAATCTTAAAATGTCTGTATAAGTTGTATGATTGTATAATGAATGATAACAGACAGGATGTGGTAATGTAATATATTCATGTGGTTATGAAGTTGGAAATCAGTAAGAGTTGTTTTTATGTATTGAGTTACTGAGGAACTCAGTAACGATCATTCTATGAGTTCAATTTAATTGAGGGGATTGCTGTGCTTCATGTATGTATGTTTTTCCATTTCTCACTAGAATTACTGGTTTTAATGATGTTTCTGTTTATAAAGTTTTACATAAGCTCCAGAAAAAAGGGTTAAAATCTGGGTCTTCATTTTGATTGGTTGCAAAATGTTTTATGATTCTGACACCAAATTTTTTAACTGTTGAAAAGTGCACTCTGAATCCCTATCATTTAATGCAATTCAAATCTCTGAAGAGTGAACATTGCCACTAAAAAGATAAATAAAAGTAAAATTTTCACAACCTGTCAGTCATCTAGCAATTAAAACTACTTGCAAATTATTACACATGTACAGATTGCTCCAAAAGTAATAACTCCTATTTTATTTTGGTCCACATTAAAAGCAAATGTTCAACCTGTGCATGGCAGCACAGGTTGAACATTCCTGTCAGTAACCTATGTTTATTTTGCCTTCCAGATAGTAGAGTGACAGTCTGAGAAAATTATATCTGACATGAAAGTATGTATGAAACAGAAGTGTGTCAATGAATTCCTCCATGCAGAAAATGTTGTACCCATTCATATTCATTCATGGAGACTGAATAATGAATGGGAGTACCGTTGGGTGATGCATTTCAGCAATGGCAATAATGCTATGTTTGACAAGAAACTTTTGGGGTATTTTTGAACAGCTCTTGTTCATTGCTAGGGAAAATGCATCGCTAATATTGTTGACTATGGAAAAAAAATAGTGATTTCTTTTCTTTTTTTTTTTATCTGAAAATTTCCTCTATCACATGGTGTTATGTTATTGTGCTTCCTGTATCTGCAGTTTCTATAGAAATAAATAGAAGGCAGGACTTTTGTTTATAATGTAAAAAGATGTTTTATATTTGACTTGTGACATAATGACAAAATTTGAAGAGGTGTGTGGTAACCTACTCATGTGAAGCAAGTAGGACCAAGGAGGCTTGACAGTAGTCAATGAATAGTTAAATGTAGAAATGCTTAGTTTTATGGGGGAATATGAGATGGGGCTTGATTGCATTTAGTGATTATTGGAATTAAATGTGGAAAAACAAATAATTAAGAAAGTTAATTTCAAGAGATCAGACAGTTTAATCTTTCAAAATTTTTGCAATCAAAATTGAAAACAATGGCAAGATCAGAAAAAGAAACAATAGCTTGTAAGAGTTTCATAAAAATAAATTTGAGAAAAATTAAAAAGATAAATGTTTGAAAAAGATGATGTTGAAAATGTAAACATGGAAAGGATACAGAATATTAAGAACATTGGCTAAAGGCATGAAAACAACCAACCTACCATCTTTTAATAAAGATCACAAAGAGAAACCTGTCATCTGGGGGACATGTATGAAAATTGGTTCCTCAATTTAGTGATGCATATGGAGCTACATCTTGGTGATCAGTATTGGAGCTATATTGAATGGACCTGATGGCTGGACTGGAATTCAGGTCCTTTGTGGATATAGTCAATTAACATGACTGACAAAACAACAGAATGGAGCTTGTGTAATGTTTTGGGATAATAGACTGTAAAATTATAGATCTCTTCAAAGTTGATGATGGTACTTAGATAAGTACAAGAATTACTAGAATTATTAAACAAGTTTGTTTTTGTTTTTTAGTAGTGTTGTGTAACATCCAAGAAGCTTTATAATGTTAATCAAATATATGTTACTATATATATATATATATATATATATATATATATATATATAATGCTATAGAATCTTTTGGATTTATTTATAAATAAAAATTCATGTTGCACTTAATTTGTTTGCATCCTATCACAACCTTGGGATCAACATAAAATACCTGATACTCTCAAAATAAGTTATCATTATTTTAAATGATGGAGCTATTCTAAACTACAACTCGCATAATGTATTGATTATATAAATATACCCTGAAAATATTGCTAGCAACATTTGGTTAAGACTAATTTTGTGAAAATATTGGCTTACATAATAAAATCTAACTGTGTGTATATATATGTATACACACACTAAGTAGAAGGGTATTAATGCATATGGTTTATATATATATATATATATATATATATATATATATATATATATATATATATATATATATATGATAGAAATTCTATCATTTATATATCGTTGCTTGAACCGGCTTCTAATGCTCAAGTTTGAGTGGCTTGGTGATAGTAGTTGTGGCTCCTGGAGCACCATCCCATGGTTAGAGAGAATCTCAGTAGAGTTCCACCACGGAATTTTGTGAGCGAGTGGCACTATATTGAGTCTGATTTGCTATCTCTTCGTCACCGAGGCCCATTGGAACAGTTGGTATGATGTTTGCTTGACAACCTAATTGTCAGGGTTTCAATTCTTGGTAGTGTATGCGCACTGCTGATGAGTCCCAAATATAGGACGAAACGGCCGTCCAGTGCTTTCTGCATTCTGTCGGGTTTCAGACTCGATGAATTACTTATATATGTGTGTGTGTGTGCTTGTGTGTTAAAAAGTTCTCCGTTTGATCTACTTTGCAAGATCTTCCCAATTGATAATAATTTTTTAAAATTTCTTCTTGGTCTGATTGAGAATTTCCCCATGCCCCTTCATATATACATACATACATACATACATACATACATATAATGGCCAGTTACTCTTATTTTTTAGCACAAACATCTGCTAGGGTGACTAGCCAGTCTGTGTGACAGTTTGTGTTTTCCCCCCCCCCCCTGTGATTTATACTGCAACTATGCTGAGTGGACCTTAGCTACAGTTTCTGTGAGAGAGTGCATTATCTGTCATGATCAACAATCAGAACAAGGCCAGTGCACTCAAACCCTTGGTGATGGTGACTTGTGACTTTGTACTAGAACAATCATCAACAGCCTTCAAACAGTTCTGTCTACCGAATTTCACTCACAATTCTTGGATTAGTCTGCAGTACGATTTTCAGGCGCTTTCCAAAGGTGCTACTCACTGGGATCACCTCCTCCAGACTGATAACATCAAGAAGTCACCTTCCTTACAAATTGACCGTGATGAGATTCAAACTCTGCTCTCATGGTCAGAAAGTGAACATTGTAAGGACTTTGGTATGCGCTTATATATAATTGGTTTGGGTTATCTTTGCTGTACAAAAGAATATACTTTGTTTTCAAATTGTTTTTTTTTTTTTGTTGGACACCATTTGTATGGATTATTTTTGTTTTGTGTCTCTTTATTTCTGTACTTTATCATTGAAATTGGTAATGTCACAGTTACACAAGGCTATGTTGCATAAGAACAGATTGAGTAAACATTTGAAAATATCTAATTCTTAAAATTAGCACTTGCATTTTATATATATATATAAAAATAAGTTTACCCTTTTGTCTTTTATTTATTTTTATGTTTACTGGAAATTCTGTAGTTAGTGATAATTAAGCAGTTCTTTTACCTATTCTGTTTCCTGCCCTTTTCACTGACAAGATTAACTTACAAGCTGAAGTTCTTGCGGGGGGGGGGGGGGCATGCTCATATTATGATACTTAATTCTATGTAATTCTGTTTGTCATTGAAGTGACTCAAAAGGCAAATGCCATTCTCAAAAGTTTGTGAATTCTTAGGAAGATTATTTATATATAATTTTACTAATGTTTCTGTGGTCTTTTTCTTTTTAATCACATGTACTGTCTGCAGGATTGTATTTTGTATCCACCTATATAAAATTGAATAACTGTATCATTTAACTATAATTGAACTTATATCCTTTGATGTACAATGTTTACTTGTCAGTCTTTTTTTTTCTCTTGTTTTGTTGACCAACATGTATTTACTCTAGAGTGAAATCTAGTGGTTATCTGTTCTAGCAGAGACCTTACACAATGGCAGTTTGTGTTGCCATACAAATTTGAAACCTTTGATAAATTTATCCACTTGAAACAACAAAAGAAAGTGACGCACATCAAAAGCTTACTAAAGATTCTCATTTAAAAACAATATACAAATGTTTTTGTATGTTGCAGAAGGTCTGTTTATTTGTTGTACAGAAAATTAAAGAATTTTGAGGTTAAAATATGGTGTTTGGGAGGAGTTCATAAAAGTTATGTGAAGAATTAGAGCAGGAATCTGATAGATTTTTTTTATCCTTCCAAAGTTTTCTTTGATTTGTGCTTTTCATGCAGATGACAAGAATACCTTTGTTACTTAGATTCTCTGTAGAAGAATTTATATTATCAAAGAATTTCTTTATGATAATATAAATTTAATACATTTTTCATATGCATAAACATTGAAGTAGAAAACATTTGTAGTAATGAGAGCATTTACCTACAAATGTGAAAATTTGTATACACATTTTATATACATTTATGAATTGCTGTGAATATAATTGAATAATATAAAGTATAAAATTTTTGCTCTGGGAGGGTCTTTCTGTAAGCATTACCCCTCCATTGCACCCAGAGGAGTAGTTTTAATCCTTGATCCCTGAAATATTCTTATGGAAAGTGCCAAATACCTCTATTTATTGATCTGAGGACTATAATAATCATAGTATGATAGCTTTCTACAGCAACTATTTTATGTGATCTCAGTACAACTGTCATAAGCCAGGAATCAACATAAAACAGTTATTGAAGACAATGATCTCAATATAACTGTCATAGGTCAGAAATCAACATAAAATAGGTACTAAAAAAAGACATGGTATTTGAACATATCTGATACCTAAGCAATTATGGCTGCCATTATAAATTAGAATACACATTCTTCTTTTTGACTTAGTTTGATCATTTCTGAGAAATTATCATTTTATTGAACATTTATTTTATGGTTCTGTTGATGTTCTTTTATTTCTTAATTTAAGCCTTATTTTATAATTTATTGATTAATATTTTAAAAAATTATTTTGAAAAGGATTTTTAATACCAACAACTTGTGGATTAACATGGAGGCTATGAAAAGAGTGGTGAAAGAAAAACAACTTCATATGGAAATCATTGTTAATAACAAAGTAAGATTTTATCTTTACCTTTGATACTTTCTTACAATCTCTACTTCATCATTAATTCTGTTTAATTCAATTATTATTCAATAATTTTATCATGTCAAATTATTGTTCAACCTTGTTACATTCCTTTTTTCTTTGTAGATCCTAGAAAATGGTGTGAATGTAATCCAACTGGAAACAGCTTCTGGTGCAGCAATAAAATGTTTTGAAGGTGCCATGGGTAAGTGGAGATTACAATTCATTTTATCTGATTTTAGTACCTCAACATGGTTTATAAGATGACATGTATTATTTAAATATATTCTTGAAAAGTTGTTGGCCTAATCGATTTTCAAATTCTGACTAAGCATCAGATTTTATTTTTAGAATCCCTTCTTAGTTAGACCCAGAAATTTTTAGTGCCACCTCACACACACACACACACACACACACACACACACTATAGTGCTTTATTGCATGCTTGAAAGGAATGTAAGTGAATGCTCTATCTATTGCAAATTTCTTCTTCTCTCCCTACTCCAGTTTATGTAGAGTGGAGATCAGCTCACGTTCACTGAATCTACACTTGAGGCTTAGAGCCTCACTTGAGAGCTTGGTGACCCAATATGGTTAAGGCAACTGCTAAACTGTAGGATTTTTATTAAAGTAGCCTTTCATTACCTGGAATATCTTGCAAGGTTTGAAAGACTGATTGCTCATAGATGGGATTCAGGCAGCAGGGACTAATCTCCAACCTAACTTATTGGATTCAAGCCTTTCTAAAGTTCAGTATGTAATATGAACTACCTGAACTAGAATCTGAACTTGATTTGTTGATTCCATTTTCCATGCTGATAACCACTATGTCAGCATGCACCTCTATATATGATATTTCATTTATATAAAATCATAGATCCTCATTAGTAAAATGCAGTGTTTATCTGTATGTGTATTTTTTGCATGTAACATTATTCAGAGTGCCCAGATACTAGGCAGAGCATACAGTTACTTTGATCTTAAGCAGAAATGCTAATTCATGTATAAATAAATGCTAGCATTACTTTAATGTCTTCGGTATTTTCACACAATAAATTATAATGGGTAATACATGCACGCGCGCACACACACACACACACACACACACACGGAGTAACCAATAAAATTTAAAATAAAATTAAATGTACACTTATCTGTCTACTCTAACTTTTGTAGAGATTACATCCACTTTTCAGGGGTTTTGATAATAAAATTGAATTTATTTACAGAAATCATTAATACTGTTTATTTAAAAAAATAGAGCATTTACTTAAATTGTATCTATTAAGATAACGTATAATCAGAAAATGTTAAAAAATTGTTGGCCTTAATCCATTTTAATATATATATATATATATATATATATATATATATATATATATATATATGAGTGATGAAAAGTTGTTGTCCTTGCCAAAAATCACTTTAAAAAATCTGAGGTTGGTTCTTTTGATCAGATTTTGGGAAGTGGCTTGGATCAAGGATTTTTCAGCACCCCATAATGTGTAGTATATATTTACTAAGCTAGATTTTGCATTAGACAGAGCCAAAGGAAATGCAGAAGATTGTGTAACATCAGACTTTCCAAGTGGGTAGGACTTACCTACCTTGAAAATAAGTATTCAAAATCCTTGCTTTTGTGTTCAAACACAAACCACTGAATTATCTTAAACAGACCCTAAACATAGCATGGGCCCTTATATTTATATCTACTTGTAACAACTTGTTATGATATTCTAAGTAGCAGTTGAGGGCAGTCAGTATTGATTCTACATTTCAAGTACCATTGCCACTACCTTATGTAGCAAGCCTATACCTAATATCTACCTACTTATACACATATGCTAATTAGTGGTAACACTAACCAATAACTACTACACTCCTATCTATATTTAATAACTTTATATCTGCATCTAATCTTAAATACAACTCTAAGAATTTCATCGAGTTATTTGTGCCTGCCACTTACTAATAATGAACTAAGAGTAATTCTTTTGTTTTTGCTTTGACCTTGGGAGTTGTGATCTTTCAAATTAACTGTTATAATGAAAACTTCCTTTTAATTAGAGTGCATATATTGTCAAGCCAGTATTATAACTGGAATATAGATTTTATCAATGCTGAATGTGTGATCCTCATAGCCAAGTGCAAATATCATTGACAATCTTCAATTTGTTTGTAATTGCAAATTTCCACAGATGTTTGAATATAAACGTCAGTGCAGCTGTTATGGAAATATTCTTTTGGCAGCTGTAGGAGTTTTATTTATTTTTTTCTATTGCTGGTCATTAAGCAAATTAGTTTTTCATTTCTTTCTTTTTTACCCAGCATGTAGATTATGAATTTGTATGCTTACATGTCAAAACAAGTAAGTTGTACTGAAACAACTTCAATTTCTGTAATTTCTATTACTTAGTTAAAATTGTTTTTATAATAAATTAGTTTTTCTATTTAAATTTTGTTTTTTACTTTGTTAATAAAGAAAATAGAATATAATATTGGAAACTTGTTGACCAGTACATTTTAAAACTATACTGTTATTCTGCTTGTTTGTATGCATAACCATTCTTTTGTGCCATGTTCTTTCATGGTGTGTGGACAACCATAGCTCTCCACAACTTCCTGTGTTTTGTTGCTCTAAGTAACTTTTGCCTCTTTACCATCCCTCTTTGCCCTGATTTTTTTACAATCATTACACTTTGTAAATAGGACTAGGCTCATTAACCATTGCTTAACAAAAACATAGAAATGTCTGTTTCCAGAGTGTCTCTGTGATTTTTTTTATCTCTTGATATCTCCTATTTCTTTTTAGCCTAATATATTTATTTTTGTTCTTTTTGTTTATTAATTTTATATGTGTAAAATCTCTTCACCTCCCCATCTATGGGTTAAATAGCAGGGTAGACTGGGCTCTCTATCCTTGTGTGACAGCTACTCTAAGGGAAGTACAACTTTGAATTCAAAACCATGGAGAAGGAAACATGGAAATAATTCTACTATATTTCCCGAAGAATGCATTTCATTTCACTGATTATAACAGTAGCAGAATCTATAGTGAGCCTTGATTGCCAACATCCACAGCATTAAAAAAATTGTATATACACATAATAGCACTATTCTGTTAGTAACTGGAGAAACACACACATAACACTCTCTCTCATTTTTTAAGTTTTTTTTTAACCATTTCACCCTAAGCAAGGCGGTAATGCTACTGTTATGCAGAGGATTATAGGGAGTGAAAGTGAAAGAGAAGACTGAGTATAGAGAGGATTGAAGAAAGAACCAAAGATGAGCAGGGTTCAAGAAGATGATTAATGATGGTGATTGACATTGCATATAAATTTTTGAAGAGTGTAGTTATCAGGGAAGCAAGGAGACAGTAGAGAATTCCACAGGTTGGAAGTACAAGAAAAGAAACTGTTGGAGTAGTATTGGTGGTTGCATTTAGCTATTTCAAAATTAAAAGGGTTGGACCGAGATGCCAATCGAGTAGCATACCTAAATTCATGTAGTCAGGACACCAGAGAAATAAGCTCATTAGAGCAGTTGCTATGAAAATATTTGTAGGAAAGCCACACCATATCATTGAGAAAGTGACTGAAGTCTATATGCCTGGTCAAGATCAATTAAATTACAGATCCTTTGGATTTTGTCAAGAATCACTAGATGTACTGCAAGAGCAGCAGACTGGATATGGCAACAGTATTCAATGCATGGATGCAATGCATAGTAGATTATTTGTAGATGTGCAAGATGGATTTTGGCAAGAAAAGAAATTTCTGGCATGACACAGTGACCAAACTTTTCTTGAGGTGAATGCAGCCATTTATTCAATGTAGTTACTCCACTTCATGTCAGTGGAGCCAAGAAGGCATAGTGTGATGCTCTCCTGGAGTCTATGAGAGCAATATATATATATATATATATATATATATATATATATATATATATATATATATATATATATACAGGGTGTCTCAAAAAAATGTACTCACACTTTAACTGTCTCTAACATGCTTTTTTTTATCTTTTTTTTTTTTGGTCTTCAATTTGAACATTTGCGAACATGATTCTTCAATTACATTTTTCTTCTGTATTCGAAGCTATTCCATTTCACTCTATGTTCATAAATAAAGGTTGGGGTAGCCAGAACGCATCTCTGTGGCCGAGCCACTCCTATTAGTCCAAGTCCATACCACCTCTTGAGGGTGTTCATTCTTGAACTTATCAACAAGATCAGACTTGTCGATAAAATCCCAAAATGGTTTCACGTCCCAGTTGTTCGTACCAGAATTTAACGTTATATGATCTATGTCTATTGGAAGGCATTCCAATCCCCTGCTAAAACTAACTGATGAGATGTCGTCAAAAATGGCTTGTTCTGCCAAAATAAATCAGGCCACTCAGAATGATCATTGGGTGCATAAACCCCAATGAGATGAAGAGCCTTATCCTTTATGGTAATCTCCAGCACACAAAGCCTGTCCACTGGATCTGTGAAGACAAGAGCACACACCGCATTCAATGATTCCTACACACAACATGCATTCACCCCAAGACGCTGAAGGTCACAACAGAGCCTTGCCCTGTGAGACTCTGACCTCTGGCCCCAGGCATTCATGCTAGCTAACCAGAGTGCCATTCTCAAACTGATTAGGGTTGCTCTTCTGCATTGCACATAGCTGGGGTGAGGACACCAACAGCCTCTCCCATAGAACCTATTCCTATCTTAGTCCCGATGGTGCCATCAGGAGACAGGCTACTGATGTTGTAGGGAAACAAGAATGAAACAAAAATGGTTAAGACATAAAAAGAAAAATTACACACAGTAAGACAGACATGAAAGAAAGACGTTTAAAAACAAAAAACGCATGTCTTTTTTTAATAACAATACAACAGTAAAAAATAAAACAAAATGCTACAAAAAGAAATATGTAAAAATAACAAGTCTTACAAATACAAGATGGCTGACATTACACAAAAACTTGCCAAAATAAAATGGCTGACCAAAACAAACATAACACAAAAAACAAGTTTTACTGAAAGAGACTAAAAATAAAATTTAGAAAAACAAACAGATTAGACACAATAAACACAGTTAAATTAGAAAAAATAAAAAACACAGAAGATTTAACAAATAGGAAATATATTAAAAAATAACTTTAAAGTAAGAGAAAATCAAAAACCTAATAATAAAAGAATAGGTGCCAAAAAATAACATAAAACTGGGGGAGGGGGAAAAACTGAAAAAGAAAAAAATCAAACTTTAGTGAAAAACAGTCAGTAAAAAACATAAAAGGTAAATTAAATGAACTTAACATAAACAAAGTGTAGTAAAACTCAAAAAACCGGTTCATGGAGAGTGGCAAGAACTTACCTGGCATCAATCACCTGTCATAATCGGTCTGTAAAAAACGAATTCTCACCACAAAGGTATCATAGAAAGGAGCTCATCCAAACAATTACCATGAAAGTATTTATAGAAAGGACACAGAGAGGCAACCTTATGGCAATGGGAAAGTGAATGAGGCCAAGCCGCCAGATCAGAACCAATAATATTGCAGATTCTTCTTTGGATTTTATCAAGGAGTTCATGGTAAATAGCAGGGGCACCGGACCATATGTGGCAGCAATATTCTAAACCTGGAAGAATGGTAGGCTTATAGATATGTAAAATAGATTCTGGAGAGAAAAATTGTCTCACACAACATGGTGAATCAACTCTCTTAGCAGCTGACTTGGCAATGGATTCAGTATAGTCTTTCAACTTCATGTCAGCTGAGAATGTTAGCCCAAGAAGGCACAAGTCACTTTCCTGGAGATTAGCATCAATCCTGCTGATGGAAGGCAAAGAGGGGTCTCTTAGATGATTAATGGAGATAAGTTTAATTTTGGAGGCATTAAAATTGATAAGCCATCTTTTGCCTCAGATAACAACGGTCTTGAGGTTGTTTTGGACATTGGCTGCCATTTTCACCTTGTTGAACTGATCAGTCTATCGAGGCAGGAGTAAATGGATATGTCATCAGCATAGATACCAAGTTGGGAGCTGATGTCATCAGGAAGATCATTAATGAAAATTAAAAATGGTAGGACCAAGGATGGAGCCCTAGGGTACACCCGCATTAATATTGAAAGGATCTAGATGAGTGGCTTTTCAGGATAACCTTCATTTCATGATTTGATAGGAAAGACTGGATGAGTTCAAAAATGTGTCCGGAGACAATGTAACTTTTCAGCTTGTGGAAATGTTTTCAAGATGTCCAATGCTACAGCCCGGGCTTCACCATTTTTATCTAAAGCATGAGACTCTTTCTGCAATTATCATCAGTACATTAGCAGTTGACCTGGAGAAATGAAAGCCATATTGCTTGTCTGAAAGGCCCTGGGATAAGAAATAATGGACCAATTTGGCATTGATTAGGGCCTCTTGGAGTTTCCCCAAAAGAGGTAGAGGGCTAATAGGCTGATAGTTGTAAGGGTCGGATAGTTCACCAGAGTTCTTAAAAACTGGAATAACAGATGGTGACTTCCAGCAGACAAGAAAGCAGGAGGCAGTGAGGCATTTATTATACAGTTTAGAGAGAACAGGAGCCAGTTCAGGTATTTATTAAGCATAGCTTAGATGTGGCACAAGACCAAAAGTAACTAGCATCCAGTGAAGAACAAACTCACTACTTGGTTGTAATTGATCTAGTGAGACAAGCTTGCTAACCATTACACAATGTTGAAGTATCTCTCTCCCTCTATCTATTTATGTCTCTGCAGACAGACTGTTTCATTGTATCACAGCTCATCAGTATGTCTAGACATCCGACTGCTTCAAGCCAGGATCAAAAGTTGAAATAAAAATGTCGGTTTAATAAAATAAAAAATCCATATCCTTTCTTTACAAATTGCTTTGTTTATGTCAAGATACAAAGGATATGCTTATTTCAAGAGTCAGAGAAAAAATCTGTGTTTAAAGGCACTATTCAACTTTGCTTGGTCATTGAAACACTGTAGCAGAGAGATCAAAGCATATCAAATCTAATAATGGTTTTCTCTTGAGAAACACAAGTTTGAATCTTCGAGAGTATTTATTTTTCTCTAAGATTTCTCAAATATTCAAGCCAGTAGACAAAAATAAAAAAATATATACTGTTTCATAAATAAATGGAGTGTCTACTTAAATACAAGTATCCACTAAACATAATATTTAAGTAATAAAAATCTCTCAGATTAATAAATTAAAAAAATCCATCCTTTTCTTTATATATATATATATATATATATATATATATATATATATACATACACACACACAGTGTGAGGAAGCAGCTCCCAAAGTTTGTAAACGTATTTTTGATACACCCTGTATGAGTGAGTGTGTGTATATATATATATATATATATATATATATATATATATATATATATATATATATAAAGTTTGTCACTTAGCTGATTGGTGTTACCTTCAGCATCCCAACTCTAGTGTTTTGTAGTCACTCTCCAGCAGTCCATTGGTACAAGGTTTTTTTGGGGTTTTTTTCCTTTCATAGTGTCTGTGTGTATTCGCATATGTACATGTAGAATGTTGTGTTTATTTCTCCTTTACATTGTTTTTCTTGTCACTTTATTCTCTCTCCCTATTGGTTTTATACTTTTTCTCTTTCTTTCTTCACTTCCTTTCACTTTCATTTATAGCAATTTTGACATCTAGTTTTTCAGTCATTCACTGTTCTTGTTAATTCTTGAGCATTCTATAAAATTAGAGCAATGATTATATCTTAGATGTCAACAGCTGTGGGCCCAGCATTTTAGCATAATTTGCTTTAAAAGTATAACAGTAAAAAAATTCATGCATACAATTGATAATACAAAGTAGAATGAGATAATGAGACTTGATTCAAGAAGAAAACCTAATAAAAATTACTTTTGATAATACTAGTCCAACTGCAACTAATACACTTCAAATAAAACCCAAACCTTCAAACACAAAGATGCTAGATGTGATTGTATCAAATATAAAATAATTGTTGACAGTTAAAACAATACAATAGTATATGAAGGTTTGATTTCTGCTAAAGAGCGCGTTTTCTTAAGATTTCTTGAAAACACCAGCTGATAGATGTAATATTCACTGTTTAAAGTAAAAATTAAACTGGAACATCTATTTCAAATATGAGTATCCACTAAAATAACATTTAAAGTAATCAAAATGTTGGATTAAAAATAAATCCATTAATTCTTGAGAAAATGATATTTAACTGTGTATGATATTTTGCTATGCTGGTTTGCAAATTTCACTCTTATCTAGTTTATTTTTAAGGCAGGAACTGAAGGCAGACTTCAAACTTAATAAGAGCGATCATATATTTCTATGTCTAATACCAGAGTATGTTGAAAAAGTGAAAAGGTGAAGGTTCTTGATTTAATTAACCTATTAATGCCTACTGTAAAATCCAGTTTTATAAAAATTAAAATAGGTTTCTGAAAAAAAAAAAATCTGATCTTATAGGTTTAAAAAAAAAAATACATCCAGTATTAATTATAGGCAGTGGTGGGATTCAGTAGTTTCACACAGATTTGTATGAACCTGTTTTTGGAATTTTATGAGCTCAGCAAACCTATTGCTAACTGCAACCCAAGCAAACAAACTGCTAATTTTAGATTGTCTACAAATTGTAGTCACATAATCAGTTGGTTATGTAAATTCAGGTGACCGCATAAAGGTTAATATAAATTTCATGAATATCTGTCTATATTTCTGAGATGAGGTATTATGTACATTATTTACATTATTCGAACTATTGTCCTCATCTTTGTCGCCATATTTATTACAACGTTTCGGCTGTTATATGCTCCGGCCTTCTTCAGGTGGTTGGAATGTTGAACTGAATCCTTTATTTCACTCACTGGGGTAGACTGTTCTAGTTCCATGGATGTCAGTTATCAGTTATCTCCTGTTAATTTTCCCTCTGAAAGTTCTCCACTGCCTTAACCGGGTATTGAACTCACACTCTTTGGGTCTTGTCACTGGATCTAACCAATGCCTTTATCCACTGTGCCATGTGTCCTTATCTGTGTATGAATTTCTGGGTATTATAATCCTAATGACTTCAGCAACCATTTTTACCAATGCTCATATTGCAATTTTTTTGCTGTTATCATCGCAGTTTTTACCAGAGCTCATATTGCAATTTTGTTATTATTATCGCTTTTCTCTGGCACTCCTTATTACTGATTCCCATATTGTATTCATTTCTATGCTTGGTCATCTCAGGAGATTTTTGTGGCCTAGCGTATGTGCTGATTCCTTAAGTTTACAAATTTTCCAATGGTGTTCCTTGTCTATGATCTCAACCTGATCCCACAGAGGGCAGTGATCTCCCTTCTCTCTCCATATGTGGTCAGCCATGCCTGATTTTTCCACTTCTCCTTGTGTTACAGCTTTCTGGTGTTCTTGAAGCCTCACCTTAAGGGGGCAGCCTGTCTGTCCTTTATATTTCTTTCCACAGCTGCACGGGATAGTGTACACACAGTCTTTAGTCATGTTCTCCTTTATGGGGGGGGGGATCTTACTCGGGAGAGATATCTGCGAAGTGTCGTCAAGCTTTTGAAGGTTGTCCTGATGTTATATGGACCGCAGATCCTTTGTATTTTTTCTGATAACCCCTTCACATAAGGCAGGCAGACTGTTTTCTGAGTGTTGTTGTCTTCATCCTCCTCTTCTTGTACCCACCTATCCCAGTTTTTGGGGGATGCTGTCATGTACCCAGGGTAGTTGTTACATTGTAGGGTACTACTTATACTGACCAATTCTTTATCTAATGTCTCTGGGTTGCCACTTATGACTTTTGCTCAGTGTTGTAAGCAGCGGACGATCCCTTTCTCTACGCTGTATGGATGGTGGGAGTTGAAATTGAGGTGCTGTCCGGTGAACGTCGGCTTACGGTATACAGATGTCTTGAACCCATGCTCTGTTCGAGATATTAGAACATCCAGGAATGGGAGTGTGTTGTTACTCTCTTTCTCCATTGTGAACTGTATCAAAGGTCTTATTGAGTTCACATGGTCCAGTAGAACCTGAACATCTTCCTGGTGTGGCCAAAGTATGAAGGTATCATCTACGTACCTTGACCATATAGCTGGCTTTAGAGATGTAGATTCTAATGCCGTTTCCTCAACATATTCCATGTATATATTCGCCATTGCTGGTGATAATGGTGAGCCCATTGCTAAGCCCTCATCCTGTCGATATGTGTGATCCCATTCCGAAGTGTGTTGTTTGTGTACAGAAAGTCAACATCTCCATCAGATTATCTATTCGAATACATGAACTGCTGAACTTGCAACTATGGCAACTTCATAATTCCATCTTTCAAGAATTTTTTTTCTGAGCAATGGTTCTTGTGGTTTTTCAGGGAATTTTTTGTTTTCATTAAAATATTTTTTCTAAAGACAAGAACAAATGGTAATTTGATTCTGCAATATTTGGTGAATATGACAGATGATTGAAAAATTCAGACAAGTTATGACAATATTTACCTGATCACCAAAGAAACATGCAGTCTAGCATTATCCTGATTGAATATTATGCTCTTTGTTTAAGTTAATTCTGGGTGGTTTTAATTAATTACTGCCTTCATGTGATATAACTGGATGCAGTAGATCTTTTAATCTCATTTGTTTTTCCAAAAGGAAATCATAGTAAAGAAGTACCTTCCAATTACACTGTGTATAAAGCATCACCTTGTTTGGGTGAAGATTGGCTTTATATGTGCTTAGTGGTTATTTATTTGTCTTGGAATCTCTTGGATTCCACATTGTGGCAAAATATCCACTTTTCATTACCTCTAAGTAGGAAATCACAGACAGAAATTCATAGTTTAAGAGTTTTTTTTTTTTTTTTGTGGAAATCACACATCATAACTAATTTGGTGTAAATGATTTTGAACATTTGATTTGGATATTTTGAGAATGTTGTCGATCTTCTGCATTCTATAACATTAATTATTTTCAAGTTAATGTCTTAATTTGATTTCTATCCACCTCAACTTGTCTACCCAACCACGGAGCATTATGAATCTTTGCAAACCATTTTTGATATGTTCAGTCATTCAATGTACCTTCTCTATAAACTGTTCAAATCTTTTTTTTTATGTTTCCATTACACTTATTTTCTTAAAATAAAAAAAGTATGTGCCAAAAATGTTTTTCTTCCATCCTTTTTTAAAATCAATAAATAAAAAAAAGTAAATTTTAATAATAATAATTTTAATATTATAATGACAGCTGTAACAATACAATAAAAAGCAATCTATGTGAATGAAAGTAAAAACTAAAACTTAGTTAAAATTAAGTGTTATTAGTGTCCAGAATAATTGTTTATGCTAACCATTGTTTTACTCTTTTGTCCTAAATATAAGTGCCATCTTAAATATTTGTATTGGTGGGAAGTAAGGAACATGTGATTCCCTGAACAAAATATGTTATAAAGAAAATTATTTGAAAAGTAAGTCTGTTGTACCAAATCAGCACCAGGCTGTCGGGAAGGGGAATTAAAGGAAATAATTTATTTATATCAGCATTTGTATTTGATATGCAACAGTATCTTCAGTTGTATCAATATTCAAATTTTATTGAGTTAATGACTAAACTAGTAAATATGTTATCTATATGGAAATCAATAGGATTAAGGGAAATTGAATTTTGCTTTGAATAATTGAATCTCACCAAATATGTTATTTACTGAGTTTGTTTACATATTTGTCTTTGTCTACATATTGTAGAGAGATTTAGGAAATTTCTTGTTACAGATAGATCTCCAGCCTTTTCTAATGACATCTTTCCCCATTTTCTTTTAAAATTCATGTTTTTTTTTTTTTTTTCTTTTGCAGGTATCAATGTGCCCAGGAAGAGATTTTTACCTGTAAAGACAACGTCTGATCTTCTGCTAGTAATGAGCAACTTATACAGTATGAGGACTGGGGCCCTGGAGATGAGCAAATTACGTTCATTCCCATCTGTTCCTTTGGTGAAGTTGGGAGCAAACTTCCAAACTGTAAGTAGCCTAGTCTGAAATAACTTTGACTAATGATTCCGTAAGATGTTTAGGAGATGCTTAGGAGAAAGAAGTGGAAAACCTAGTACCTCATTGCTATTGTCCCACCTTAGTGACCTATGGCATTTGATTTAAAGAGTGGGGTTAGGAGTGTGTACACAAACTCCACCCTGAAACTTCTCTAGTGCAAAGCTTGCTGTAGGAGGTCTTGAGACATTCATAAAAAAATCTTTTTTTTTTCTTTCTTTTTAAAAAATTAAAGCAATGAATACAATTAACTCTAAAGGATTTCTTTTATGGTAGAATGTAAAGTATTAGCAAGAAAGCTAAAAGTGGTCAAACATTGGAATACAGTGTAACCGGGATATAAGAGACCCGGATATAAGATAAACCCGGATATAAGAGAGATTTTATCTGGTCCCAAATTAGAGCCATACTTACCTAAACAAAATATACCAAACCCGGATATAAGAGAAACCCGGATATAAGTGACCTCTTCTCCGGTCCCGACAACTCTCTTATATCCGGGTTACATTGGTTGTTAATTCCTGACATTGGGCAGTTGTATTGTTGATGTTACTGCTGTAAAACTGAATTGTTCAATTATTTGTTTTTGACCCAAATATATTAATTGTTGTGTTTTTAACATTACATTAGAAGTCAACATTTAAAATTTTAAAACAGACATTAGGAAACTTCATCTTTCACTTGATAAATTTACTAGTCAAACAATTTTTATAAATATTTGAGACATTGATTAAAAACTATCAGTAATCATGAAATTAAGTTCTTATATCAAGTTCTAATATTATTTTTCAAATCTGAATGAATTTATCTTCATGTCATAGTAATTCCTACTTTGAACAATACTTTATAACATGGATTAAAAGGTATTTTATAAGAAAATTGTTCTTTTAAGATAAAGGGCGCTGATTTAGATTTCATTGATACAATTAAGACCGTGCAGGGAACTGATTTATATATTTTGCTTATCTGATTCCATGACTAAATTTCAATCCATAGTTCCTAACAATTGTGTGAATGAATTAACAGGTAATGGCAATGTTGCTGTAGGAATTAAACCATAATTAACTATCAATCAGGGTGAAAAGAAAGTGTAGCAATATGAGTCAGCTGAGATCTTGTTAAAGTGAAAATGGCAGGACCTATTGCAAAAATGGATACAGAACATTTACTTCCAACTGATGGTTATCAGTAAGTGAAGTCAACTTCAAAGTATAGAGCAAGAGTTTCAGACAGAAAGTCACAAAATGAAGATAACTGACTTTTTTTAGATGAAGATGACAAAACAAAGAAAATTGTAATCTATAAAACTGACCATCCTACGGAAAGGCAAACAGAAGGGACAAAGCAGGCATTGGAGAACAACAGGGTAGACAGCTGCTGGACTATGCGCCATCTCTATTTTGCTTTCTTATAGCAGTAGGTTACAACCCCAAAATAAAATCTGGTTTACTGCTAGAAATTGTTTTTTTTTTCCTCTTGTGGGTAACGATCTGGCTTAAGGGTAATTTTTAAACCACAAGCGCTTGATTGGAATAAACTGCACCCTGTCAATGAACCTGGTGTCTCGTCTGAGCTGCAACGTAACAAAAGTCTATGGAACATTTGTTGTCAGTTTCATCAAGATGATGAGTAGAAATAGTTCAGATATGTATCATGCATCCTAAAATGAATTTATCAACACGCAACATATAAGTTTTAAATGTTAAAAATAAGGATAAAGTGTATGCTAAAGATACATAAGGAATTTTTTAATAGTAAAATTAACACAATACAAGGCTTAAGAGCCACTCAAGTTAGAGGGTTATTGTTAAAAAGGTTATGAGGAATAAACTCTGATATGAATTAATGATGAGGTAGTAAGAAGTGAAGGTTATAAGGATGATAGGTAATGATTCACCCTTGACTTAAAGAGATTAAGATTGTAGTATATATAATAACAACATTGTAAGGATAAGCTTGTGACATTGTATCTGTGGGAAACAGGTTGCAGAGTGGAAAATAAGATTATGTAAAAAATTTTGAACTCTCTCAAGGCTGAAAAGTGATAATTGAACAGCTAGTAGTTGATGTAAGACCTGTTTGTCTCTGGTTAACACTTGTTGATAACATGAGTTCCAAAGGGAAATGGTTCCTGATGATTAAATGTATTTTGATCATGTGTGCATTTGATTGTGCAGTTACTGTCTGTTCTGCTTATTTGTCACTTTTAGCTTCTTCTTCATTCTGTAATGATGATTTTCTAAGTGTAGGTTAGATGTGACACAAAGCCTAAAGTATGGGGCACCCAATAAGGATTGAATTCACTACTCCGTCATAATTGCTCCAGCAAGACAAGCTTGCTAACCATTACACCATGTTGAGGTGCCCGTCATCTTTATGTAATGATTAGCAAGATGCTCTTGCAGACTATTAGTAATGAATGATCCTCACTAGGTGTCCCATGCTTTTGGCCTTGTACCAAAACTAAGCTTCACTTAGGAAATAACTACTTAACTGTTTCTATTTTATTAGAAAAAATTGAGTCAGATCAGAAATGAGCCTCATAAAACTTAAATTCACTTTGGCAGGATTTGTTCCAGTTGTGAGGAGTGTTAATATTAATTTAACTAATCTATAATGATTGAACCTGAGGACACTTTAATATCTATCAATTTATTTGAAGTATTTTTTACCCAATATATTCTTAAAATTGCTTTCTTAAGATAGGGTTGCAAGACTGAGCTACTTTTGAAAGCCAGGCTACTAAAGTTTGCATTTTGATGCTTTTTAAAATAAACTGGGATAATTTGGGTTGTTCATGAGAAGTCAAATCAAAATGCTAGGTTCCAAAATATAATCCAATTCTTTACTTGTAGCCCAATCTGACAACCCTGTCTTTAAGGCATTTGTAAAAATGTTTTGAGTTAAAAAGTTCAAATAAATGTTAGCAATGTAAATGTTTTGTCAACATTATAACCTTTGTTTCAGGTAAAAGAATTTTTATCACGTTTTGCCAGCATTCCTGACATGATTGAATTGGATCATCTTACTGTATCAGGAGATGTCACATTTGGAAAATCTGTTTCACTCAAGGTAAAGTTTGGTTACTGCAACAGCTGTATTATAAAAGTTTTCATCTAATAAAGATTGTTTTAAGTGTTGATAGATCAGTTTTATCATTATTTCAATACTGATCATCTGTTTCTATCAATAAAAATCATAAATCATTTTTATGGTTTTAGAATTGATTACCAAAGAGTTTTTTTGTTTTTTTTTTTTAATTTTTTCATCATGTCTGATATTATTCTCCAACTATCATTAGATTTGTTTTCAGTGCTGTCTCTATTCCTATATAATGTGAGAAGATTTGTATCAGAATTAAAATCCAAAATAAGAGTAATGTTTGGATAATTTTAATTATTTGTATGAAAGAAGCAAACTGCTGTGGATTCATCAGCATAAAAAATGACTCATAAATGGCTAACCTGTAATTACAGCTGTTTTTGCGTGGTTAGACAATGTTATAATGTTTACTTGCTTCTTATTAATGTCTGCCATGTACATATGGCTGGTGGATACTATTTTTGAGACAGAGGCCTTTACCCACTCTTAAGCTGCTAAGGCTATCTAAGTTCACAATTTTTAATAGCTTTTAAAATTCTGATAATAAAATAATTTGATACCCAAATAGAAAACTGATCTTTTCCCAGTTTTCATTCATAGTAAAGAGTGGAGCATATTAAGCATGAAAATAAAATATATTAATGCTTATATAAGAAAATAAAATATATTAATGCTTATATAAATAAATATGAAGTATAGTTATAGACAATTTAGTGAGATGTGCATGCATGTAGTCTTGCTGCAATTAAACAATTCCCAACAGTCCAAATTGACATTTCTGAGTCCACATTTGTTTTGATGTGTACTATGCAGTCTGCTACTGCTACCCTAACAATGCATCGATCTTAGTAAATGCCTATACTACATGGCCATTCAGAATTTGAACCAGACATCTGTGACATGACACATGCTTGCATTAGACTCTTTCACCACACAGAACCTGATGAAAACATGTATCACAGTTTAAAGTTTAGATACAGATGGTGCACATATAGGAGTGTTACTGTATTATGAAATGACAGAAGACTGAACATTTTGTCAGAATACCTACTACTCATTAGTATGCACAGACTGTACCTAAATTAACATTGGCATAGTGGTTCAGGGTGTTGCAATTGTACTTTTAGTTCATTCTCCGTCATTGTGTGTGTAATATATAATATGCAGGGTGCAAGAGATAAATTTCCATGTAAATTATGCAAAAATGAAAATAACACTAACAATTCATTTTAAGAGATATATTTACCAAATTTACACAAAAATATCTTGAAATACTAAAGAGTAAATTTATTTAATAAAATCATAATCGCCATTGGTTTCAACTAAGGCTTCCAGATGACTTCGGAATCTCCTGCAACTCTTCTGGATGGTCTCCTTGTTTAAGTTGGTGAATGCTGACATAATCCTTGCCTTCAATTCATTTTTGGTGTTACAAGGAGTTTTTTTGGTCTCTCGCTCAACTGCACCCCATACATAATAATCAGTGGGGTTTGTAGTCTGGTCAGTTAGGTGACCAGATGTAAGGGGTGATGCAGAAATTGTCTGACAGCCATTACTGGATTCTCTGCTTGTGTGACAGGGTACAGAGTCCTGTTGCCAGACATAGGGTCTGCCAGTAGCCACCTTCTTGACCGAAGGCAGCACTACTTCTTGAAGGCACTTGATGTAGACCTTTGTGTGGAGTTTGAGGCCCTGTGGGAAGATGAATGGAGTCATAACATCGCCATCACTAGTGATCGCTTGAAACACCATGATGTTGACTGGATATATCATCCAACTCTTTCCAAATTCTCTGCATTGTCCTCAGATTGACATCCAAACACTCTGAAATGTTTGTATTGGTGCAATACAGCATGCCATTTCCAAATTTCTGGTGGAGTGAATTGCCTAAGAAATTTTGTATATGTAATATTTTACTCTATATTTCATTCATAAATAAAAAGCCTATAATTTAAAAAAAATTTTTTTTAATTTTAGGGTACTGTTATCATCATTGCAAACCATGGTTCAAGAATTGACATTCCATCTGGTGCTGTCCTGGAGAACAAAATTGTATCTGGAAATATGAGGATCATGGATCATTAATGTGGAATCTAGAGTTGTTGATCATTTTATGTATGGCTGTGGGAAAAGGTGACGTCTGTTTTGAGTGATCCATTTTGCAAAGTAATTTGACTTATCCATTTTAATTTGTGTGTTCTCTTCATTTAATGTTTTTTGTTCTTGTTTTTTGTTCCAATGAATACTTGCAATAACATTTTTTAAGGATGCTTTTGTGTTATTCCCTGGTACATACACACACATGTATACAGTTACCTGTATATTGTTCATTTCCTTAGCACACACACACACACACACTTGTGGAATATATATATATTCCATCATTCCTAAATTTGCCTGTGATAATATATCAATTTTGTTGATAGTTATCATGAAGATTTTAACATTTAGTTTACATTCTAATGATGTTCATTGTTTCACTGGGTCTTTAGAATAACCATCAAGCATTTCTTTCTATATTTTAAATCCTGTTAAAAATATTTTTAATTCTATAAACATTTAAATATTTAAGTTTTTATGACCTAATATTTATGAGGATTCATTATTTCAGTTAAAATTTTTATTTGAACATAAAATTTTATTTAATAGAGAAATAATTTTGGCTTTTAACACAACATTTCTGACAATCAATTCTATAGTTTTCTTCAGGTAAATAATTTATATGGAAAGAGAGGCTCTCTCTGCTCTTTCTTCCTCTCCCTTCCTGCCTCTCTTTCTCTCTTCTCCTTCCCCTTTTCTCACCCCTCCTTTCCCTCCTCTCCCCCTTGTTTTTCTCACCACCTTCTCTCATTCTCTCTACTCCCTCTCCTCCATCCCCTCTCTTTCTCTTCCCTGCCTCTCTCCCTCTCTTTTTTCTCCCCTCCCTCAGCCACCTCTCTCTTTATCTCCCATCCCCCCTCTCTCTTTCTCTCCCTCCTTCTTTCTCATTTTTTTCTTTAAGTTTGAAGACTAAAGAAATTGGTTTGGTTTTACTGATCTAATCAGCCCATTCCCAGCAACCTAATATAAGTGATTCCATATTTTTTCTATGCAAGGATACTCTTCAATTCTTTTACTGTTATATAAAGAAATTCATATAGTGGAATCTACACAAACCTTACATAGATTAACTTACTCTCAAACTATGCTCCCTATCTATTATTTAGATCTCATCCAAGAGAGTCTAGTATGATCCCTTTTTTTCCTTCATATGTACTCTGGCATGTTATATTTTTCTATTCCACCTTTGGATATGCCATTTTTATGTTCCTTGCATTTGACTTCCAAGGACAAGGTGGTTTCTCCTTTATATTTACAGAGGATGTTAAATATGCAATTTTTGACATACCCACTTCTCATGTGAGAGATTTCATCATACAACACTATCATTTTTCTTTGCTACAGTTTATATGGAAATAGACCTTTCTCTTTCTCTGTGGCTTAGGCACGTGAAGAAGACTGAAGAATAGATTGAATCAAACATGGTATTAATAAAAGCATCTACAAGAAACAAACAAAGAAAAAAAGAATGAGTTTAATAGTCAGAACAACTCTTGGAATGATACTCTTCTCAATATTGCACAAAGAAATAGTATTACCCCAAAACTTCAAGTTCTCTTAAACTCGGTAAAAGTAATGAATAGTTATTATTAGAACTTTGTGAATACTATTTATTTTTCTCACCCTTTAATTTTCTGTGCCAATATTCACAGAAATGAAGATTACAATGAAAATACACTAAGATTCATTTATTATAAATTTCCATAGAGTCTCAGTGATAGGGAATAGGCTTTGTAAATAAGAATCCATCAGAAAAAAAAACAAATAACAAAAATATTAAAAACAAATCTATTGAAAAATCAAGCAAAGCAAAAAGAAATAGTCTTAAAATATCCAATACGTGGAAATAACGAATTAATATGATTACTGTTAATGAACTGCAAATTGAATTAGATATTCTTTTTTTAAAATTAACAACAGGAAGAAAAAAGTCAAATGGTATTTTTCATTTGATTCTTTTTTCCCCTTTAACAAAATAATTATTTTATCAAATAAATGTTTGACAGAATAATTATTTACTTATTAAGTTATACGACTACACTTACAAATCAAACAAAAATTCAATATTATTTTAGTAGGCATTGTATTTGGATTTGTTTGTACTAATTTCCTTGTTCTTGCCTCCCTACCATCACCACCACCACATTTTGGCTGTGCTATCTCCAGCTTTCCTTGAACGTCTTTTATGTTCTGAAATATTTGCAAAATGTGAAACAAAAGAAAAACTAAGAAATTAGCCCAAATAAAACCAAATGCAATATCATTTTGATAATTTTATAAATCATGCTTTCTACTTGTTTTAGTATAATCAGTAGTTTTAAGCATTTAAAAAGAATAATATTGTAACTTATTTTTATGATTATCTTCACCAAGAAGTTGTATTTGTATGAAGACTGAAACATCAAACATGACTGTCATTGTAAAATGATTGGCTTTAGTTATAAATTCATTAGTTATCTAGTCAAAGAATAAAAATTTCATGTTTTCAATACCAGGTTTTGTAACAGTGAAAAAAAATGTAAGCTTGTGATTTATTTAAAGATTCCAAAATCTTTACATAAATCACAAGCTTACATTTCTTTTGTTATATAAAATTCATTGGTTCTGTATTCTTCATTTTTTTGTTCATAAAAAAACTTGAGGTTGCCATTGTTGGTTTTATTCATATCATGGAAAAAAATCATTAATTTTCTGTAATTTTTTTTATTTTGAATTTATTGTTTCATGATAAATTTTCTTTAGAGAATTCAGTTTTTTTTTTTTTTTTTTTTAAAGAAAAGTTTTATTTGTGTCTTAAAGAAACCTTTCATATGTAATGGCTACTGGAATAAATCTGCAACATCATTGGTTATAATTTATCTTTTATTAACCATCTTGCTATAATATTTCATGCTGGCTAAACCCAAGGACACAAGACCTTAGACAAGTTTTTCCATTCACAAGTGCCTAATATCATTTACAAACTTTCAAAATACTAAAACAATATATGTATTTGGGCTTAAATACAATTTTAGCCTAAATTATGGTTTTTACACCTTTTAATTTTTACACCAGATATTAAAGTAGAAACTTACTTGTATCAAGTATTCCAATTGAATATGATCATTTTTGTCAAGATCACTAAATATATTAATGCAAAAACCTTTTCCATGATGATGTGATAGAGATGGTTTATTCATTTATTGTATATAAGTAATATATTTTTAACCAGTTTATTCCAGTTATTCAGAAAAGTAACTATCAAAACAGGACTTATAACATACAAAATAGTTCATAACATTTTGTGACAAAATGCAAAATAAATCTGGCAAAACCAACATGACCAGAAGATTTTTGATTTTGTATTCATTAACAAAATATTGGTTTTGTTGGCCTGATCAGTATTAACACAATTGCTTTGTCTTGAATTTTCAAGCTTCAATGCTAAATTCATTTGTGCTTGGCTTCTATATTGAAAGGAAAAAATATCTGGATTGAGTATACAATGTAGCAATATTTTTTTTCGCCATGCTTTTGAAATGTTTCAAATTATTCTTCAAGGGAGAATTAAGTATGTAAAGTGAGGCAATAATATAGAATAGGAGACATTGATAGGTTAATATGTTGATAAAATGATTCTAATAAAAAAATGAATGGAAATATTGATTCAAATGTTAGTCATTCAAATTTTGGAGAGGGAATAAAAACCTATTCAACTATAGTAAAAGGTAAATTTAATTCCCAGTAACATAATCATCATTATTAGCAATGAGAAAAACTCAGTATGAAATTAATTCTTTTATTCCATATTGAATGAATCTGGGATATCCAGAGTGTGGTTAAAACGCACTTTTAGTTACTCTGACTGGCTGTTCTTTTGGTTTGTTTGAGAGGATGCAGTTGGCTTGCAGATTGGTGTGAAAAGCAAAGGTTAGGAAAGCCAAGTGAATAGGACTAACTTGCTTTCTATCTGTTAAATTTCCTACACCCTGTTGTCCTTTATAGCTGATGTTAATTACTATGGTCTTTTTAGTTAAACCAATATTATGCTGTATGAAAAGTAATTTGAATTTTTAGAGAGCTGTTTAAATGTAGCAAAATGTAAGTTTAACTCTCAAGAACATTATCATCTTTATTTTCAATGACAACAGTTCAGGATGAAACAAATTTATTCATTAAGATTCAGGATGAGAAAATTGTATCAACAGCTAAAGTAAAACTTCACTTTTATAAAGTCTTAGTGAGCAGTTGATGGATTATTTTGTATTTTGTCTCTTATGACAAACTGATGATAGCAGATCTTTATTGCCAATAATTTGAACAAGTGAAGAAATAAAAATCATGCACTAAATCTCCATATTTTGTCAACACAAAATGTCTGTCTTCAGAATAATACATTTTCAATCAAATAAACTGAGGAGAAGATCAAAATTATTTGGTTGAAAAGATCTACCTATGCACCTTTATTCACTGGATTTGACACCTTCAAATCTTTGCTTATTCAGATCGCTGGACCACTTTCTTTGGAGGAAAACTTAAAAATAGGGAAAATTCAGTTCAACATTATCAGAAATCTCTTTGCTTAGAGTCTGAAATTCTTTCAATAAAGAAGCAAATAATTAGTTTCAAAATCATTTGATAGCATATAGGATCCACCTTTTCCCCACAAATATTAGAATTTCACAAATTTGTAATAAATATGCAAAAAGAAACTGGGCAAATAGGATGAACTTTCAGTAACATTCAGTGTATAAACATCTAATAATTTTTTCTCAGTTATTCAAATTATGATTTTGAGTAATTTAACCATTTTTTTTTAGTTTTATTCCCTCTCTAAAAATGGAACCTTACGTCAAAAACAATCTTACACATTAGTTATGAGTTAAATTATATTGTTTTACCTTCCTTTCTAAATGTAAACATTGTATACACATGTGGAGAAGACACTGAATATTGAACATGTATATGCAGACATATAATGCATTCAAAGTTCTCTCTTGCAAGTATCTCATTCATATTGTTAGAGATTTATTTCTATTATTCTTGAAATAAGAATATAAGACAGAACTCTTAATGTATAAAAGGGGCTTGTGTATGATATTTACTTTTCTCTTTCTAATGTAGATTTTCTTTTTACCCAAATGCACTCAATACAATTGACTCAGAATTACTTAAATTTGAGTTACAAATCATATGATTAATTTGGGATGCTGAGACTAGAAATCACCTAGTTCTATAATCTCACTTTATCATTTGTAAACTATTATCTTTGGGAGACTTTCACTTTATTTTATTTGACCTGTTTATTTTATTTAGTTAATATTTACCTATATACATTCCAGGATATTTTAAAATAAATCCCAACTAATAAGACTGCACTCATCTAATCTGCTTATAAACTGGTATAGCTAGTGTAGATATGTGTAGTAATACTATATTTGATAGCATATATCCTACTTTTTTTTTCTTTCAAAAATATCTACTGGGTCTTATATGCAAAGTTGAGGTATGCAGCAGACTAATGTTTACATAGATGTCATAAATTACTAGTACTTGTACCTAGTGTAACTCTATAATACTGTAATAGTAAATGTAAATAATTGGATGAGGGTTTTTATACATCAGCAAATGCAGTATCTTTAATTTTGATCCAGTGTAGTTAGTGGCCTTGAATTTTTGCTATTTTATCCAAAGAAGTCAGTGAGGTCTCATTATTATAATTTCATCAAGTACATCTGTCTTCAATGATTTTGATTGATAAGCAACTATCAGTAAAAATCACTGAACACTAGTGTACTAAATTTGCCTAAAATACAGATAAAAATTAGATTTTTTTTTTCTTTGAAAAAGAAAATAATTTGAGAACTGACAGAAAAGGAAAAAGCTCAGTGAAAATAAGTGTAATTCTTATTCTCCTAAAAATGACAAATGATTCTAGAAATCCTATCTGTCCAAGTGAAATGTTGCCTCAAATATCTTCTCTGGTTTTGGGTGTTAACTGTTGCAGAAATTTTGGTCATTTGTACTTGAACCAAGGAACTGCAATGATGGAAATTTTTGTCCATTCTTAAAATTCTATTTGAAATATATTTTTAAATTTTCAGAGTATTTTCTTTGCAAATTTAATTTTCTTTTGTGTGTGTATATATATATATATATATATATGTATGTATATAATTTGCCATAACTAAAATAACTATTTATAAAAAGTTTGAGAATTTCCATAAATCTTTAAATAAATATTAACTTTTAATGATTTATTAATGACAAAAGTTATTTTGTGAATTATTTTATTGTTTGTTTCTAGCTGAAATATAAAGAAACCACAAATTAACCACTTCCTGGACACAAATTGTAACCAGGCCATGACCTCTAATTCCAGTAAATTGATGAATTTTAAACTGCTGGGTTACATTGTTTGTCAGTTGGAATTCTTCTGATGATTTGTTTGGTATTTTATGAATTTGATATAAGAATAAAGAATTTACTTTACAAATTGTTTGAAGCAATATTTTTATCTGCATCCTTAAGGATTTCACTTTAATGTAAATTAAAAAGAAAAACAACTCCTTGGTTGTGTTTATTATGAAAGGTTGACATTTTCTTCTTTTTTGTTGACTCAAAATTTGACAAATTGTAACTGTCATCTACAAATTGTAATACAATCACTATTTGTTTTGATGCCTGAACATTCAATTTTTTTTAAAATGGTTTTTCGTCATTGGATGACACAAGTTTCAGCATATCATTTTTTGACACATACACAATTAAAAATTTTATCATTGGGTTTTATTATATGCAAAAAGGTATTTATAAAAGAGGGTTTTGCATTATAAGTGTCAAGAAATATTGTTTTTTCTTTTTATGAATACTTGTTATATATTTACTTTTTAATTAAGAATTCCAGAAATAAAATGATATTTTTATACGTGTGTTTGTGTTTCTTTCTTTTTTTTTTTTTTTTTTTTTTGTTGGAAGTTTTATTCTTGTAATATCTGGATTGAACCTCAGCATCAGTTAGATGACTGGTTGAAACCTGCAAGTTCCAATTTTCAACTTGGCTCATGATTTACAACTAATAAAAGGAAATTTACATAATTAAGGAATGTTATATTGTTGTTTTACTAAAATGTAGTGTTTATGTTTAAAAGATTGCTTCTTTTACATGCCATTTTCTGTCTTAAATAATTCAATATTTTGTCTTTCAAAAAAGTTCAGTTCTGCATTCAAAATTGTAAAAAAAATAATGTTAAGGCTTTTAGTCTGTATTGAATGAAATGCTTTTAAGTGTAATGTTTGTGCCTGACATCTAAGTTCTGAAGATTAGAAATTTAGTTACAAATTAATGGTAATAAAATACTTTAAATGTATCGAGAATATAAGCTGTCAGGAAAAAAAAAAAAAAAATACTTAAAAAAGAATTCAGCATTTTTTAATGTAATCTTAGTTCTACTTTTCTCTACATCAGCCTTAATTGTATAACTGAAGCAATTTTAGTGGTCCAGGATTCTCTGTGGTGCTATTCCAAATGTCTCCATTCTAATTTATTTATTTTCTCCTGTCTGTCAAATGGATACTTACTTTCCTCAAGAGATTGATTGATTTGAGCCAATATTGGTTAAGTTTTTAAACAAAATTTTAGTTCACATCAGTTCTACAATCATACAAAACTATATACACTTTCATTCTCATAATTTAGATATTTGCTACTTTCATAGAGGGTTTTTTGGGGTTTTTTTTTGCTATTTTCCTTCCTTCCCTTTTTTTTTCTTTTTTATTGCTTTTTCATTTGTTCTTTTTGTTGGTCTTTCTTTTTTCTCAATCTTCTCCCTATAATTTTTTTCCTCCCATTTTTTTCTTTCTTTTTATCTATTTTCTTTTTTGTTAAGCTGTTTTTTTTTTCTTTTTCATGGTGATAATGGTAATGAAGTAAACCTTGGCAAGTTTTACCACTTGGCATATTTACTTTCATCACTAGACATAAAAAGCAAAACTTTTGGGTCTGTTTTTTTTCTTTTTACCCAAAAGCTGCTGTCGTTAATTTTAAAGTATGAAAGCCTGAAAAGAAAAAAAATAGTTGAATTTCCTTTTACTTATTGAAAAAGATCCAAAATGCTGGATATTTCTCATTAATCCTCACAATCAAAGCAAAAAAACACCATAGAATGTAAGAACAGTTATTAAACTTGAACATAAAAAGAAAAAGTGAAGAGAAATTTATAAAAAAAAAAAATTAAAAAAAATAAAAAGATGTGCCTGATAGATCTAACAAGGAAACTCTCGTCTAATTTGGATTTATATATTTTTGAGATTCCAAAGATTTTAAATGGTTAATGTTTTTTATCTTCATCAATATAAAATGTAATTTTATTTTATTTCTTATAATAATAAATTAAAATAACTTCTTTTTTTTTTTTTTTTTTTTAAGTCTTAATTGAAGTGTATCCAAATCTGTAGGTTATTATTTAACTGTATTGCATATAGGCATATAAAATCTTTTAGATTGCTTATTTCAGATAAACATTGGAGTTTACAACAATTAAATGTTACAATCTTGCCTAAACAGTCCTGTAACAAAAGATCTCACAGTATTTTATATATTCACAAGACTATTATTCTTTGAAGCATTTTGCTCTCTTTAAGAAATGAGACTACATATTTGTTTGAAAACATTATTCTGAGTGTGTTTACTTTTATGGATTTAGAAAGGTGCTAAAGCTTACATCTTACCCCAAGTTGAGTTAGTGATAAAGATAGCAAGCTAACCGCTTTACCAGATTTATTAGGTCCCAGCTGAGTAAAAAATGTTTTTCTTTATTTTCCTAAATATCATGGAGAGAAAAAAGGTTTTTGTTCTTTTTTTTTTTCTAATCAATTCTAACCACTACATCACTTTTAATTTTTTTTTTATAAAATATATTTTATTACTGTTACTTTTTTTGTAATTTTTCTCTTACTGTATTAATAAGATTGAGAAAAAACTAATAATCCATTAATAGTACTAATAAAAGTATTTGATCTAAAAGAAATAAAATTAAGCCATAAAACAAAATGGCATAAAGGATCAGAAAGAAAAAGATAAAATGATTACAGCTTCGTCTGACTTAATCTTTAGGTTTCTGTAGATGAAGTCATAAGGGTGACATCTATGAAAGATAAACTTCTGTCGTCTGGGCTGTAAATTTTATCTTGGAAGTTACTTGTTTATTCTTGATTATTTTTTCTGTTTAACTGTTGAAGAGTGTTGTGACAAAAAGCAACAATAAGATGAAGAAAAATAAAAGGAAATGTTGAGAGAGTGAAAATTTGGTCTGATAAAAAAAAAAAAATATTCAACTTGTCAACAAAGGAAATGAAATGAAGAAAATAGATAAAGTGCAAATACTAAATTTTTATAATCCACAAATTGTTGAAGCGTTTTACAATTTTTTTTTTTTTTTTTTTGTCACGTTTCTTTATTGAAGATAGTTTTCTTACGACAGGAAACAGATACGGGAAGCTTTAATGACTCTTCTTACTACTTTGACTCAGACTTTTACTTGAACTGACTACTTGATATGTTGTCTTTTATTTATACACTAACTTAAAAGCCACACTCAGTGTGATCTTTTAATCTAGTTCCTACCCTGAATGCTGCAAGTTGTTTTTCATCCTGGCAAGGTAGCATCTTTGGCACCAAATGAAGTCATTGCAAAACAGTTATTGTAGCTTCTAATGTGCTAGATGAAGTGTTTTGATTCAGCTGAGTTTCCATCCAGACGGGATAACAATGGCTCTGGAGGAACTGGTAGATGTTCCAGTTGTATTTGTCCTTTGCTACAGCACATCCCATATTGTTAATCCTTGAATCTGAGAGTATTGCAATGCTTACAGTGAATAATCATTGATCCAATAGATATCTTTGGAGAACTTGAATAGTCACTATCACAGTTGTACTGAAAATCCAGCTCGGACAGGCTCAAAAGAAGCTGTACTCATTTTAGCATGGTTAAGATTATTACTAACCATGTTTCTCCCTAGGGCTTTCCAAAGATTTTGCTCTGGTTTGCAGCATTTGTTTCTCTTGATAAAGTCTGTCATCCTCTGCAGCTCTTGATATTCTCTTCCTTGCAACATTTGCTTCTCTCCTTTCTTGCACTTCCTCTGATGTTTGAGATGCTCTTGATCTTATCTGTCTTACAGCACTTGCTTCTCTCTTAACTTGTACCTCTTCTGAAGTTTCAGATGCTCTTGATCTTCTATGGTTTGCAGCATTTGCTTGTCTCCTAGTTTGTGCCTCCTCTGGTGTTTCTTCTGCTCTTCTCTTACTTTGTATTAGAGCTCTTGTCTTTGGATTTTTCCATTGCATTTTGGAGAAATAACTTTGAATTCCTCAAATCACTCAAAGGAAATTCAAAACCTCGCTTTAACTCTGGTTCAAGCTATAAGTCCAATTCCAGCCAAAAGACCGATTTGGGTGAAAATTCCAATTCAGGCTGAAAATTGACTTCTTGTAATGTAATCAAAGAGTCTATTGAGATCGGGAGGGGGCACTTAATGAATTGCTCTCTCAACAACTACAGAGATAATAGGGAGGGGAAAGAGATGGGAGGTAAGAAAAAATAACACTGCCTCAGAAACCACAGCAACTTGAACAAAATGCCCACAGGACTGATTTCACATGACACCATGTCTTTCCAACTGCTGTTTTCCCCCAGTTTTTATTGGCATGAGGCATCTTACAAAGACCCGGATCTTGACCAGTTGCAGAGACGCCCATATCTAGCTAGACGTGCCAAACTGTCCCGATGATAGTACAAAAATCCCAGATGTAAATGGTGTTGACAAACATGTTTGCATGTGATTCGAGGCCCTATTTGTGTCTGTACTGAATCACGTTTGCCAAAGTTCTTCAAATCACGCTCTGTGGAGCTTCAGCTGAATTGAATTCTTCAAATCACTAACTCTCTGGAATTTCAAAACCTCATGTCACAAAACCTTACAGTTTAACTCTGATTTCTTGGCATTTTGAAGAAATAAAATTGATTTCCCCAATTCACAAAGATTTGGAGATATCTTAAACTGAATTTAAAACAAGAATTTTTAAATTCATAAAGTTTTTTTGCTACTTTAAAATTAATATAAATAAAAAACTTGAAATCATAATTTTTTTTTTTCCAGTTATTTTAAAATTTGAATTTTTAATTGTTCCCTTCTCATCTGGACACAAATCCGAATGCTGGATGTTCAAGCACCAGATGAATGGCATATTTTCAATCCTGGTATCATCCTGATTCCAAAAAGGTATGTCTGTGTAGAGCAAGTGTGGCTCAAGTTAGAGGGATTTCAGACACACGGACAGACAGAATTTGCTGTTTATTTAGTGTCACATAGATATATTATTAGACACATGAATACACTTGAATATTTAACAAAAAAATTGCTCAACTCAATTTGAATATGAGTATAATATTTCAAATAACTTCTCCATGTACCATGCCTCTCCACAGCTTCCTGTCTTTTGTAGCTACTGTCACAAATCAGGAATGATCAAAGTATAAGCTGAATATAATTTGTGTTTAAAAAAAAGAAAAATTAGAATTTTTTCATTTTTTTTCTTTGAAACCTATTTGGTAACATGTATTTTGTTTATTAATTTTTATTTTTTTCCTCTAGCTCTTATTCTCACACCATCCCCCACTCCAAACAGGGAGGGGGGAGCATTAATTTTGTTTTTTAATTCGAGTTCCTCTTAAGCCAGCTGAATGATTTGACTAATATTGCTGATTAATAATTTGATATACGTTTTAAATGCTGTGTAATATTATTTTTTTCTGTAAATTATAAGTTAATTAAATTTCATTATAAGTTGATATCCACTCTGGTGATCTTATTAATAATTTTCAATAAAAAGATTTTTATTTTGTTTGAAACTGATTAATTAATAGAATATATTGTGTATCTGCTATAATTTGAATCTGTCTAATTTGTTCATTTTTACCAAATTTAAATTTACAGTGTAACCCGGATATAAGATAAACCCGGATATAAGAGAGATTTTCTCTGGTCCCAAATTAGAGCCTTACTTACCTAAACAAAATAGACCAAACCCGGATATAAGAGAAACCCGGATATAAGATACTTCTTCTCCGGTCCTGACAACTCTCTTATATCTGGGTTACACTGTATATAGATTTTTAAGGTTTTTCATCACAAACACTACAAAATAATAATCAGACACCATAATGTTTAAATTTTCCAGATCTGGCCCAAGATGAGAAATGAAATGGAAGATAGAAATTTTAGAGATTATTTCAATTCCACATTTTTTTTTTGTCCATCAGTTTTTTGCTACATTTTTGGATTTTTTTATTCATTGTACTTGTTTTTTAGTATTTTCAGCCAGACTAATTTTCTCATCTTTTTTTTCATTATCACAATTCTTTGACCATTGAATCTTCCACTTCAGATGTCTATCCATTCAGCTAATAAATATACATTTGTGATTTTTTTTTTCTTTAGCGCTTTATGAAACCAGTTTTGCTAATGTCAGTAAAAGTTTTGTTTGGTCACCATCCCTCCCTGCTATTTATTCTGCATTTCACATTCTGTGTTTTCCACTCTTTCATTACAAGTCAATTATTGATGCAAAAAATACCATTAAGGTACACACTCTGGGGCAGCCAATTGGAAGTTTATCAAAGACATCCACATTACAAGATTTGCATCTCTTTAACATCAAGTTGTGTTTTGTTTTTGTTATTTTTTTAATCTAGAACTTATATTCTGAAAAACGTCCTTGCTTAATCTGTTGCAGACTGGTTGTCCAGTTTGGCTTTCATGCACTTGTATCAAAGTCAGTTATGAATCTAATCTCTCAACTTCATATCCAGGGAATATTTTGTTACTGTGATTGATTAAATGTCAGAAATATATATAACCAATACTCTTCATATTTGTTTAAGTATATCAAAAAAAAAAAGCAAAAAGGAGAAATTTGTCTTTTATCTTTGAAGCTGCCAAACAGAATAAAAAGAAAAATAGTTTTCTCTTGTACTGGTTGATTGATTATTACCAAAGATAAAGGTAAACAAAATAAAAACAATTCTAGGAACATTTCTTTCATCTTAGAAATAATGCCTTTTTAGGTGAGAATCAGTTTTCCTTTAACAAAACAATGCTTATTTTATCACTTGAAGTTTTATTCAACCAAAATCTCTAATGAGGTTAAAAATTGAAAAATAATCAAATGATCAATTTAATTCTTATTAAATAATATCAATCCACAAAATGATGTTTACTTTAAAAACGCATAGACACCAATAAGAATGATATTGTTTTGTTATTGTTCTTTGTATATTTTAATTTTCGTGGGATTAAATAGGAAGCATTCCTTTGAGAGCATCTCTCATATAATAATTGTAGGTTAATGGTTAACAAGCTAATAAATTGGAGTATTCAACTCTTTTGTTGAATTCTCTTTACCAATAATGCTTGCCTTGATTCCTGGCCACTGACAATTTTTTTCTTCTTATTTTTTCAAGCATAAATGATATAATGCACGCACACACACATTATAAACCAAATCCTGCATAAACCATCTAAAATTATGAGACATAAACACACAAGAATCCTACACACAAAAGCCACCTGACAAGACAAATACATGTGAGGTCTATATAACCAATGAAAAACAAACACAAAATACAGAATTTTCTTTTCTCCTCCATATTGCATTTCTGATGAAGCTTAAATAAAAACAAAACATGTGAAAGTTATAAATGTTTCCTATTTGCTCCTTATCCTATCATTCTGTTGGATTATAATCCATATTTGATCCCAATTCATAAATATATATATTTACATATGCTTAAAACCAAAATGCATTTGTACTGAAATATAAGTGGTTATTGTTTCATTTTTTTTCTATTTTACCATGAGAGTTTGCTGTGTCACTTTGTATCTAACAAATGAATACAAGTTTTGGTAAGTTTTGTTTTTTTTTTCATAAATCTCATCGATAATATTATTAATTACATAGATCATTATTTTTTTTAAAAAGTTTGGTTACAGATAAATATGTGAATTTCCTTTTTATTTCTGATAAAATGTGTCTCGGTAGCATTATTGCTTTACCGCAGTTTATGTCATTTCAAGTACGATCATCATCTGGTGAATGTTCATAACTTTTCGTTTCAGTTAATATCCCTGTAGAGTTGCCGCCTGGTGTCCCTAAGGCTGAAGTATCTTCAGTTGTGGCCATCTCAGTATAATCAGCTGTGCTTGTTATTGTAGCTTCAAATGTGCTTCCCATTGTCTCTTCTTCTATTTCTTCTTCTTCCTCCTCCTCCTCTTCCTCCTCTTCTTCTTCTTCTGGTTCAATTTCTCCTTCTTCTTCTGGATTTTCTTCTAAAGCTTTTTCAGTGGCTTCCTCTATAGCTTCTTCTGGCATACTTTCTGGCAATGCTTCAGTTTCTCCCGCATCAATATTTTCAGATTCTTTAACATCCTCAGTAATTTCTCCTGCAGACATTCTTTTTTCTATTTGTAGTTCCTGAAATGAAAAAAAACATAAGATAAATTTAATAAATCAGGGTTGCTTAAATGCAAATTATTAAAATTTTTAAAATTTCACATTAGTCAAAATATTTCTTTGTAACAAACGTAAACATACTAAAATAACAACACAAATAGGATTTTTTCCCCTATATGTCTATATGTTCATAGTGACTATTTATGTTTTGTATTCAGCAAAGTTCCTGTTAAAAGAAATGTGGGAGGTTGTGAGGGTAGAAATTTGGTCTTGTAAAAATATTCAACTCGTCCACAAAGAAAAAGGAAAAAAAAAGAAAGATAAAATTTAAATCCAAAATTTTTATATTCTAGAAATTGTTGGTATGTTTTACACAAATTGTTTTTCCTTTTTTTATAGACACAATTTCTCCTGTCATACAACAGGAAACAGGCTAGACATAGAAAGATATCTTAATGACTCCTTTTACTACTTCGACCCTGACTGTTCCTCAGACTGTTATTCGCGCTGATTACTTGATACATTGTCCTTTAGTAATGCCTGGTACACACACATAGTAGTAGACATAAATGTGTGTGAATATTTAACAGAAAAATGCTCAGCCTCATTCAAATCTGTTACTTGAAGGTTATAAAATTTCTAATAGCTTAATAGCTATCAATGTTTAAAAGCTAAAACTTTGTAGATTCATAATTTGATACTTGTTTTAAATACTGTGTAATTTTTATCTTTTTCCATAAATTATAAATTAATAACATTTTATTAAGTTGGTATCCACTCAGTAGGGATATCATATTTTAATAATTTTCAATAAAAAGTTCTTATTTTGTCTGAAACTGATTAATTAATGAAATTATCACTATAATTTGTCTATTTTTACCAAATCTTAATTTATAGAGATTTTTAAAATTTATTTTCAAATACTATAGAAAAAATAGTTTTAATATTGGAAGGGTTCCTTAGCAAAATAATAATATAAATAGGATTTTTGTTATGTCTAAAAACTTAGATAGTAATTGTTGTAAACTATAATTAGTTAAAAGTAGGTTCATCTTCAAGGTTAGGATTTGTTTAACTTCTACCTGTATCAACTGCTATTTATAAGGTGGAGATTTGCATATGAATACAACATTCTCCTCAACTTTTTTTTTTTTTTGACAATGTAAATTTGGAATACTTTATTTTGGCAAAAGAACAAAAATAATGCACTTTGAAAAAATTTCAACCTAATTAATTTTTTTTACCTTACATTTTGGTTCTTTGGTGATACACTTCGAGCACCTTAGAAGATTTGAAGTTACATTTTTGCAGTGTTTAGGCTAGAAGAGTTACAGGTTCCTGGTTCAGCCCCTTCAGCTGAATCACTGGATATGGGTTATGGTACAGTATCTTCTTATTTTGTTGTTTTATTTCCATCCAAATCCGGTATAGGGATACTGGAAACTATTGTAACTGATCCAGGTTCAGAGATTGTTATTCCCTCCCCCGTAGGAGTGAGGTGATGTAGAGAAACAGTACATTCTTTTCTATTTGGTAGCCTAACAAGAGCGTAATCAGGATTTGCCTGAATCAGCTCAACTTCTTGTACAATAGGCTCATACTTGTTGTTCTGATTGTAGTTTTTCATAAGCACTTACCTAGGAATCATCAACCATGAAGGAACAGATCTTGCAGAGGTAGATTTTCTCAGATAAGAAAGAATCCATTCATGAGGAGTACAATTTGTAGCTGTACACAATAAGAAATGAATCAAGTGGAGAGCATTAGATAGTACAGTTTCCCATTGATGCAGAGGAAAACCTCTTCATTTTAAGGCTAAGTTGATTGTCCTCTACAGAGTTCCATTCAGTCTCTCCACTTGACCGTTTCCCCATGAGTTGTATGCAGTAGATCTACTAGTAGTTATCCCTTTCCTTTGAAAAAAAATCTTCTAGGTTTTCTATCAGAGTGTACAGTGTAACCCGGATATAAGAGAGATTGTCTCTGGTCCCAAATTAGAGCCTGTGTTAATAAAACAAAATAGACCAAACCCGGATATAAGAGAAACCAGGATATAAGAGACTTCTTCTCCGGTCCCGACAACTCTCTTATATCTGGGTTACACTGTATATAACTTGGCATACCAAATATGCAAAATAGTTTACTTAAGCTGTATCAACTACTATTTATAAGGTGGAGATTTGTACATGACTACAACAATAACTATTCACATTTTGTACATGACTAAGTTTCTTTTAAAAAATATAGTTTTAAAAGTGAGCAGTGTTTTATCGTTTACCTGACTACTGTTCTTTAATAGATCAAGATGCATATCAAAGAGATGTGAAATTATCTAATGTCTGTTACAGATCTATGACCAAGAATTTACTGGTTACTAGGCATTTCTTGGAAACTTTCCTTAATTCATGCCTTTCAGTATTTTTCAATATTCAGTTTTGATAATACCAACAGTATAAGTAAATGAAACTATGAACTTGGTTTAAAGTTTGTTTATTTTATTTTCAAACTTTCTATGTAAACCCCATTTAATGAGCTTCTTCCAGATTTTGATTCTGTTAATGTCATAAAAAGATTTTTACCTTGATGATTGATTGCAGTTGTTGTTCAAATTCAGGTGTCAGTTCAAAATCTTCAATCACATTATAATTTCCTGTAATGGACATTTGGACTGGGAAAGAAAATACAAGTCCTTCTGGTACACCATACCAACCTGCCAAGAAATGCAGAGATTAAATAAACCTTTTGCTTTTAAGATTTTTTAATTATTTGTATATTAAATAAAAAAAAGAATCTTTGTTGATTTCTTGCATCAAGACAAAACCGTAGACTCAACATAATTTATGAATTTCTTTGATTTTAGTGACCTTCAGCTTTTCCTGTAGACTCATTTTGTTTTCTCTTAGGTAAGATAAAAGTGATATTAAGTGATTTCTTCTGATATCAAATATATAAATTCATGTTCATATGTGATATTAAGTGATTTCTTCTGATATAATATCAAGTATACAAATTCATGTTCATATATGATATTAAGGGATTTCTGATATAATATCAAATATATAAATTCACATTCATATGATATTAAGTGATTTCTTCTGGTATCAAATATATAAATTCACATTCATTTCATGTGATATTAATTGATTTCTTCTGATATAATATCAAGCTGTTAGTATAATGGATGCACAGGTGGAGAAATGGTTAGTGGATCAGAATGAAAAATCACCAAACTAAGTTCAAACTCCAATTAAGTTTGCTATAATCATTTTTGCACAAATACCTTTGGGGAAAAGTATGAATCTATATCTTCTCCCAACTATGGGCATTAATTAGCTGGGTAAACTGGGCTCTCTAGCTGTGATTGGCAACCCGTCTAAGAGAAGGACAATTCTGAATTCAAAAGTCAGCCACCTGAAAGCTATACAGATGGTTATGATGTATAAAGATGGTTAAGCATGGGGCGTAGATATTATGTCTGTGAAAGAAAAACGTGATATATTTGAACAACTATGTATAATCTCAATAGAGAGAGATCATTCAGAATGCAGTTGGCCCTAAAAGGCATTGGCCACAAGGAAGGTGTCAATATCAAACAAAACCAAACAAGTTATTTGCATTGAAATTGAGTCTAACAATGGCTTCCTAACTTCATTTCTCTTCATTTGTTTTATAAACATTTTTATATGATTATTACTTGATATGATTTATTTTTATGAATTCAAGCCCAACATCATTTTATTGTTGAGGAAATGAATACAAAAAAGATGAGATCAATGGACATTCACTTCTGAAAAAGATGATGGTAACATTATTAACTTTTCCTCTGCCCCTTCTCAGAATTTCATTAAACTGTCTTTTAATCATTGTATATGATTTCTTTTTTAATGACATGTTAACAATTATATCAGATTGTAGATACTATGTGTTGTGAGAAAACGAACACAGGTGTAAATTACTGAAGCTTTATTCAACATAGAATGAAACAAGTCCTACTGGACTTATTTAAATACTGAATATGTACAAGGGGAGATAATCCATACTACATTCTCCCCCATTGATAAAATGTAAAAGACAATGTCATTCCCCTGTCCCTTCTCTGAATTTCATTAAACAAGTTTTTAATTATTGTATGTGATTTCTTCTTTTAATGAAATGTTCCTTCAGGAATATAAACAATTATGTCTCTCCACAAATTCCTTTTTCTTTATCTTTGAATTGCCATGAATTTTTGGGAAAGACAGTGAAATGGTTTTCCCATTATTTCCAGTTTTGAATTGAAATTAATCTCTCTCCAATGCTGGCTGCCACTCATAGTAGCTGGAGAAGAAGAGATGACTTCATGACTTTCCCAGGGCATAAAATTAATGCAACAGACTAGGCCAGAATTTGAACTTGGCTTACTTTCCCCACTGATAACTCTTATGCTACCTACACATCTTTATGTGGTTTGTTTGCACTAATTTTCTTGTCTTTCTTTTATTGTTTTTGGTAACATTTTAGCTGAGTAACTTCTGGCCTTCCTTGGGTGGTTGTTATATTGTGGAATGTTGACAAATCTTTTATCCGGAATGTGACTCGTATGAGAAAGCAAGTGCATGGCATGCTGAAACAGCATTCAGCAACATTCAAGGAAAGAAAAGCAAGTTTTAATTCTAGAATAAAAACAATAATCTCATCTTAGATGATGTTTTTTTTTGTGTTTTCTGCTGCAGTATATATACATATAGGTTTTAGAAAATCTATAATACAAAAGTTGTATCAATAGTTACAATCAAAACATTGTTCCAGTTACTTTTGTTTTAATATTTAACACATGTTAACATATTCTTATGAAAATATTATAAAACTAGCTTAAAAGCCACCCTATCAGGTGGCATTTAAGCTAGCTCCTGCAGAAGGCTCTTGATTGGGTCTTTGGTTTGTTAAGGAGTTTGAGAGTCCCTAAGTCTTTGCATATTCTCCACACTGGAAGCTTTCTTGGCTGCCATTTGATCTAGGTTTTCATTTCTATGGGACTTTATTTTCTTTGCTGCAGCCTTGGCGCTTTTGATTACAATCTTCTCTGTTGGTGGAGATTTCATTTTGCGAGGCATACTGATGCTGTATGCAATAGGCAACAATAAACTACAGAAGAACTCAGAACTGGTTGCTGCATTTAAGTATTGCATTCATATTTAAGCTTACCATTTAAGAGTTCAATGATAATTCTTTTGCTGCCACTTAAATTTAAATACAATTCAATGTATTTAGAGCCTTACTTTCTGTACACACAATTATTTTTATTTCATGTGTGACTTTTGCTGGATTTTACAATTAATTTCAATTATTCCCAAGTTTATTTCAAAGTTATAAAAATTTGTTATTGTACAAAAAAATTTGTCACAGAAAAAATCATATAAAAAAAAAATTGCCAAAAACAATCACAGGAATTTTGGGAATTCAAAATTTCAGGATCACAGATCCAAATCCAGCGTGGAATGTTTTTAATTATCTCATGGAGTCAGCCTGATTCCAAAATGGTAATGTATGTTGGGCTACAGTCTTAAGGAGTAAAGTTGAAATAGTGTGACACACTGACACAGGCATTTATTTATATAGATATAAATGTATATATTATTTGAAGCTGAATTTTAAGTGGGTAGAGTAAATCTTTGATAAAAGCTGACAGGTTCTTGTCTGAGAGAAAATAATTTTGTGAAAATTAATTTGATCCCAGAAGCAATAAAAATCTTTTGAAATCATAAGTAAAAATTTGAACACTAAAATTAGTTTGCATCATTTTTACAGAGAAGGTGAATGAATTTTCATTGAATTTCTCAGAGCCTGCACCCACCAGATCCATCACTGATGATGTACCTGGGGACAAGACAATGTTAAAATCACTTTTTATTGTTTGTATAATTCCATAGCCACAGGATAAAATATTGCACAGCAAGAATATTACAAAATAGTGAAGGCTGTCTGTCTTTAAAATTAATAATGGAAACATAGCTTTGTACTTTTAAAATATATGTACTAAGCCATGAATATATATAAATATTTTATCTGTAATGCCCAATATTAAATATTGTAAGTGTAAGGGAAGTAACTCTTTTATCTCCCTTGCATAGCTGGGTTTTATGACAAACTGTTTTAAAAATATTTTTGAAATTTTAAGTTGAAAAGATTGATTCAATGAAAGAACAGAATATAATAATAAATAGAAAAAAGTGAAATGCTAATAACAGCAGTTACTTAATATTATATGATGTCATTTTTCACAGCATAGGTAAATCAGCGTTATACTTATCTCCTAATTTTTTTTTAATTTAAAAGCTGTACGTGTTAAATGTTTATTTTTCACATGTATTGAGCACTTTTTAATACTACTGTTTCCTAGTCTAATCCAACACATGCAATCAACCATATATATGAGCAATTACATACACATACAGGTGAGCAAATAACTATTTGATCAATGGTGTAATCTGGTGAAAAAGTGAAATGAGCTTATGATTACTTACAGCCATAGAAAGAAATCTCTTCTCAAATATTTTGATGCTGGTTATCATCTCTAGTAGTACTACTAATTTTTATATGTATATACTGACTTATCCATTTTACTATACAACATTTGGCAACAAGAGATTTGAAATTTACAGTGGATACCAACATTTGACAGCAAAAAATTTGAATGTCAATACCAACATGGACCGAACAGTTTGAAAAAAATATTGTTAGAGGTAAAAATGGAAAAAGAGCAAGGCAATGCAAATTCTTTTTCTCAGGATTCAGTAATAAATTTAATTGGTGAATTTAAGTACAGTTCTGAGGAGGGGGTAATGTTTGCGGCGTATTTTCGCCGTTATGAAGAGGTCTTTCAAAAAGATTGCACTACATGATCGAATGGAAAGAAAATATGTCTGTTGCTTGGAAAACCTGGTCCAAGTGAACATGAAAAGTTTGCTAATTACATACATCCAAGAAAGTCTGGGGAAGTTTTTCCAGGAAATTGTCTTAATTCTGGGAAAAAATTTTGGGGAGAAAAGTTCTCTTTTCAACACAAGATGGCAATGTTTAAACCTTAAAAAAAAAGAAAAGTGGGGAAGAAGAGGAGGAGCTCCCTCAAAAACAGCAGCAGCAGCTGCTTGAAGAACAGCAGGAAGAGTTACCACAGCTGGACCTCTACATGGAGGTAGAGCAAATGCCTCCACCACGATCCTCATTGAAAAGGCTGAAGAGGGTCTGAAGTACACCTAAATGGAAGGGGACATATGGTCGGAATAGGGCAGAGAAGGCCCTGGTAGCTACCAAGACCCAATATTCTCTGGCTTCAGCTGTAAGAAGCAAGGAACAACATACCCAAAGTAAAGCAAGGCGCTTCCTTTCCTCTCTCTTCTCTGGATTTGTCTTCTCTGTATCCCTCCCCCAAACCATTTCAATGAAAAAAAAAAAAGCAGACTGTTCCAAAGAGGAAAAATTATGCACAATTGACAGGCAGGCCCTCGAGAGGGACCTTTCTTCTCAGAAGAAGGCACTCTTGAGGCTGCTGTTTAAATGTACTTCCATGGGTGGAAGGGTCCATGGAAGTCCTCCACAACTTTCTGAAGGCCCCCGGAGTGATCACACTTGCAATGAATACGGGTGGTAATCTCAAAGTATGGAATTACCTGGCGGAGACTAAAAGTGCTTTCCTGGATATCAGGATGGTGCAGATGGAGTCACTAAAACTCAAGAAAATGTCCAATTTGTGTTCTGGGAGGGTTCCAGTGTTGCCCCATCCCTCCTTATATAGGGCAGTAAAATTAATCTTCCTGGCGGACATCGGTGGTATAGTCTCTGACAGTTGAATTATGACTGATATTGGAACGGGTAGTATGGGACAATCCATAAGGAGCCCGACTCCCATAGATTTCCATCCAGTCTGCATTTAAATGGATTCCTAAAACAACTTAAAAGATGTCTATTAAGTTGGCTTGAATGCGAGTGGCCTGAGAGATTAGGGTAAAGCTGCCCGCCTGCTTCATGATCTGTTGTACTTTGGTGTAGATGTGGCAGCGACCAGGAGACTTTTTTGTTTGCGACATCGATGCTCGTGTGCTGTTTAGCAACTTTGCTGTTTATTCAGCATATGGGGACTGGTGAGGGTAGACCTTGTCCATGTGGGTGTTGAGGGTCGGTTAATCATGGCCGATATTGTCGTGAGCTGTGGTTTGTTTTGGATCATTGCAGTTTATGCGCCCAACGATCATGGGGAGCATGTCAGCTTTTTCCATCAGTTGTGGCCGTTCCTGGTGGATTCGTTGCACTTAGTCTTAAGAGGGGACTGGAATGCCATCCTGGACTCCAAGATAGACAGCAGGCAGGGAGCTAGCAGGAGGTCATCAGGCAATCGTACAGCTTGGTTGATCTGATCGGCGAGTTGGGGCTCATCGATAGATATCGGGTCAATCATCCAGGGTGGGAGATATAGATGTGGGCTCTTAAGTGGGTATCTCTCCAGGTAGCCAGCTACCTAGAAAGAATATTATTGAGAAGGGTTGACTTATATTTACTAGATTGTCCCACATTCTACTGCTTAGACTATTCAGATCATAGACTCACCTGTGCCCGGATGGTTTTAGGTAATAGGCTTAGAATGATTGGAAGTTCAATCTGCCCTTACTAAACAGGTGGGACTTTCAGTAACAGCTGACTTGATTAGTTCAGCAGGAATTAGTGGGAGTTGTTATTGGGAGTAGGTGGTGGGAGAGGCTTAAGGATAGGATTAGGTCCTTCACCACTGAATATAGCCAACAACTCGCTCTAGATAAGGCTAAAAAGGTGAAGACTCTAGGGGATAGTCTGTATTGGGCGGTGACTGGGGGTGATTCCCTAGAGATAGCCGTAGCATAATTAGACATAGGTGAAACAAGATATCTAACGAAGCTGTGAACATGGGCACAGAATTGTGCAAAGAAGAGATTCGTTGAGGTTCCAGAGGGGTGTTCTCTGAGGTTGACCAAGGACAAGTGTTAGTTGTTTTGGCAGCATTTCGAGAGCCATTTTACCAAGGAGCTTGGTCTCAGTGGTGATGTGTTTCACAGCTATTTGACTGACTTTCCTCAGTTTTCGCTGACTGAAGCAACTAGCTGTGAGGGTGAGATCACAGAGGGTGAAGTTTACTTGGCATTGAAGAAAGTTGGCAGTGGCAAGTCTCCGGGACTTGATGGTCTGCCCTATGAAATGTACTTCTGTGTGACTGGCTTGGCTTGTCGGCATCAGAGTTGTGCTCTTTCTGGTCTTGAGTACCAACGGCAGATTATCTCAGCAACCCTGAGTTTTCACTTAGCTGGTCATTGATTTGGAATGCACTACCTCTCAATGACGTAACCTTCAGATGGGGCAAGGCAGATTTGCCTGACTGTCATCAGTGTGATCTTGGCTTAGCGGAAATGGTTTTGCATACCTTCTACCATTGGCCTCGAGTGCACCCTTTCAGGGATTATGTCAGTGAGTTGATGCCTCGTATCACTCCTGATCAGCTCGTGTCCATCGATCTTGCATATGCATGTGACAATGTGTTGCCTCTGTTCTCCGGGGTAAAATGGATGGTGTTTTTTACATTGCTAGCTGTGGCAAGAATGATGGTGTGGATGTTGCAACAGGAGGGAATCTTGCAAGATGAACATTATTCACATCAGGATCTGGTTTGTTTTCTTTAAGCCTCAGCTTAGGGTAAAAATCAGATCTGATAGAAAGTGTTTGATTTCAACAGATTTCAGTGAAAGGTGGGAGATTGAGGTGAGCCAGGTTCATGTGGATAGGTCTAGCATTGATTTTCTATTTTAAGTCCCCTTCATGCAATGGGGCGGTTTCCTGTGAACCCTCTCCTGGTTAAGTTAGACACTATTAGGTTTTCCTAGTTAATGTGGATAAGTGTTGTTCATGGCCTATTACCAGCATTCTCTTTTGTTATGATCCATGTTGAGATTCACAAACTCCCCAGTTTGTTTTTATCCCCTGTTTCCATTTCAGCTGGGTCAGTCTTTGATTTTCCCATTCTGTCATTTATTTTTATCATTCCCATTCCATTAGTGAGTGTGCTTCTTTATTCTGTCTATATGCAGAATACAGCAGCCACAGCTTAGGGTAAAAATCAGATCTGATAGAAAGTGTTATTTTGAGGGGTAGACAGGTCCTACTAACATTTGTTTTCTTTTAGTTTTATCTTTGTGTTACATTTTTAGTTTGTTTTTTGGTGTCATTCTGACCCCATCATTTCATGAATCATGAAATTTTTATATATTTTTATATTTTTGGTAAAAAAAAGAAGACATTACAGATTTTCAAATTTTTATATCATGGGAGGGGTTTGTAAGAAGCCCTGTGAATATGCGGTATTGTGGTATATACA